>CAJQUN010000010.1:7206624-8406624 GCA_907163345.1 Haberlea rhodopensis
GCGAGAATCATACCACTAGACCAAATGCCCAGTTGCTAAGTTTTGCATTGCTTTTGTCCTTATAGGTTCTTTTTTTAAATTCCAACTTCAATCCAGTTTACAATTTAATTAACTTCGCCAGTATAATTTAATTAACTGCATCTAGATTATCATTTTTGATTTATATAAAGAAAATGAAGAATAGGAACTTAAATGGTCTTTTGGAATGAATCAAATCTATTGTGAAGATCTAAAATATTTTAAAATCTAAATCATCTTCACATTAAATACATAGGTTTATCCCAAATGGCATTTCATTCTCTATCATCTCCTTTATTAGTCAACGAAGAAGTCAGGTCATTGTGGACCTTAATGATTAGGTCCACTCCTGGGACACGCTAAATTACTTGGTGTATTTTTCCCATGCTGATTGTCAATGTGGATTGATTTCTACTTGTAATTGTCTATTGAAGGGGTTCACTGCTGATCATATGCTTTTTGCCTTTGTATAATCCATATCAGCAGATGTAATTTTCTTTGGACTAATGAATGTGGTAATCAGCAATCTTTAGCCTTCAACTAGACCAATAAATTGTTTTTGGCTAAGTTGCAATAATAAATCTAGTTCTTCACTCTAATATTCACTATGCACCATTTGCCAAGTTTACAAATATCAATCGATAATCTTCAAAACTATATAGGTATATGTTGCTATTGATTAGGATTTTTTTCAATTTGACTTGGCTGTTTCAAGGAATTTTTTGTAAAATAAGGATCACATGTTGTCAGTGAGATTTGGTAGATATGAAAAAAAACTGAGGGGCATTCCGAAAATCGAACTCGGGACCTCTCGCACCCGAAGCGAGAATCATACCACTAGACCAAATGCCCTGCTGTTGATAATAAGCTCTCTTACCTGGGGAATAACGTGAAATAAGGCTGAAAATGTAAAAAAAATTAGAGGATCTGTGAGATCCTACTTTTCGCAGTATAATTCTAAAAATCCAACTTGGGGCCTTGGCATGCCAAAATGTGAACCACATTCATGTTCCGCAGATTGGTGACTGTTTGGTTGCTTCTTTTGGATATTAAAATCAATTTATTATTCTTACTAATTTTAGATTTTTAGTAAACAATAAGTGTCATGCATTTTTAGAGCCTTGCTTGTTTGTGAGTTTCCTACCCTTTCCCTTTTAACCTTTTTTGTCGATATAATAAACAACCTTTTGTAAGCCTACTGTGTTTGGTCTTCATGCATTGGTTCAGTAGTATCATTTGAGTGAATGGCTGTTCGTTTAAAATTAATCTCCAACATGGTTATATAAAAAACAATTGTAGAGTTTTCAACTCATTCATTCAGCTGGGGCATTCTGAGTATCAAACTCCGGACCTTCGCACCCAAAGCGTGAATCATACCACTATACCAAATGCCCAATTACTGGTTAAAAATCATTGTTCGTGTCATTAGTTTTTATAATATCCGACTGCTCCTATGTAAAACACAAACTCTTATATATTTAATTATTTGTAATTTACTGAAGAGATCTATCTATATTGGTCTTAGTATTAATTGGCTGGAAAGATTTGATCAGACCTTGGTGGATTTCAAAACGAAAGGAAGGACACAGCCTTGTCATAAAATTCATTGGAATGAATCAACATTAATGTTCAATTGCTTCTTGTAGCCTGAAAGGGGGAAGCATCTTCGCTGCTTCTCCTCTGGCCAGTTTAAAGTTTAAAATTGGTTTCAGTTCTCAGTGATCTTTGGATGATGAGATGTAATTACCTGCATGCATTATCGTGTTCTTATTCCGCATGTAGAGTATATGGCCAACATACTTGAAGTAAAGGACGTCTCAAGTGTTATGTAAGATTTGCTCTGGCTTGTAAGTTTTTCCTAAACAATTGTAGAAGGCAAAGTGACTGTTGAATTGTCAAATATATTATGGTGTTTGATGTATAGATTTGTAAATAACAAATAGTGGAAAAGAGTGAAATTTGTTTTATATGTCTCATTGGCTTGCCAATTGTAGTCTGGAATCTCGGCTTTCTTTAATATAAGCAGGGCATGGATATGGAATTTCCTTGGATTCATGCCTACTTTCTGTGGTTCCATGTGCTCATTTGACTTTGGAACTGAAAACTTCAGCATTGATCATAAATGGTATTAATTACTGGAAAACTCTAAATAATTGAAGTCAATAATGTTTATGTTTAGGTGGCCATGATACAGCTAGTTTCCTACTATAATAATATCGAGTTATCGACGGCTTACTGTTATTGCTGTATAATTATAATTGTCTAAATTATGTTCATTTTGATCTTGTTATTGATTGATAGCAGATGTTTCCAAGTTGACTTGGACATGAAAGTAGTTACGCGGCAAGAAAAAAACTGAGGTGCACAAAAGGGGCATTCCGAGAATCGAACTCGGGACCTCTCGCACCCAAAGCGAGAATCATACCACTAGACCAAATGCCCTGTTGTTGGAGGGCCATCTGTTTCTCATTTTAGTTATACATTCGATATTTGTGTTTTAGATCAAGTCTTGGTAAAAACTGTGAATAGTGGCAGAATGGGCAACACTTCTGTTGTATTGTTGGGATTTGAGCACTGTGGAACTGATCATCTGAATTTTAATCAGATCATAGAGTTGTAAAGCCTTATCATTTGATTCAATGTTATTTCTTGTTTGTAGAATTATTTCTATGCAAAGCAAAAGTCATATTTTATTTGGGGACTGTTTCATTGAAATGTATCCGAGTGCAGAATAACAGAAGTTGAGAGAAGGATTGGGGCTTTCCCATAGAATTGAATTCAAGACCTCTCATAATCGAAGCAAGAATCATACCAATAGACCAGATGCCCTGCGTAGGTAGTGGGATTTTATCATAATGTAGGCGATGGATATTCAGTTAATGTAATAACAGAAAAATCCTAAACAAATACAATACAGGATTTTCACAGGTCTCATTATCTCCTCGCAACCTTGCAAGTAATCAATGCCATAGCAAATGGTTGCCAAAGATTTGCATCAGCGTTAAGACGCAAATACCAGAAAAAATTAAAATTAAAAGACAGGCTTATAATTCAATGGGACTAGCAACAAACCATGAATTTACAGTAAGCAAGCAGACTGATCCTCTCAGATATAACCTTAAAATCAGATGTACTTATGTACACATTTTCATATCTCAGTGTTACATGGTACATCAGCATAAAATCTTCATCTTTGGCTGATCGGCTTCGGGTCGCATCCTCTCTGATCCTGATGATAAATGTGTTCTTTCAATACATGAGCAGCAAAGATCAAGAGATCCACCATCTCGAGTCCAGCAGCAGAAACAAAATCAACTTTCTCGGGGCTAGGATCCGACACACCATCATTCATCTGACTGTGCGATCCATCTGTTTCGGCGGAGCAGCTGATTGGAAGAGAGCTGCCAAGGGCAATCTTCAGTAGTTCAGATTCAGCGATAATTTTATCCAAAGAGTCGAAGAAGTTCGCACATTCGGTTTTTTCTGCAGCTGAATCTTTGACCTGCACGACAGAATTTAGGCAGCGGAACAGGTTCACTTCCAGGTTATACTATCAAGACGACAAAAGACAGCTTAAAGCTACCACGTTAGATAATAATTATCAATCGGTCTACTAGTTTATCTTAAGAAGTGTTTAGTATCAAGAAGACCAAGAACTACAATGAGGGAGAGCGGAGAAAGTTTGGTACACTTAGAGAAAAATTGTATGTTACATACGGAAATTTCTTCATTCGAATGATACATAATTCAGCTCGTTCCATTACAATGACCAGTTTTGGGTTCAGGCCTAACAAGGGGGAGTGATCTCGAACTCGGAATTAGTTGAGGTATGACACGATTGTTTGTGGCCATTAAATCATTACTTCATATTTGGACATGACAACGTACTTGTTCACTCCCCTATCTGACAAGAATGGTTAAGGTCCAATATCATCCTTGAGGTTTAACAAAAGACAACAAAATTGCACAATATCATCACCTTCAAAAGTGATATTCGAAGTCTCCGAACGGAAGAAAGCAGATGCTCCATACTTTCCAAGATCTCCTTAAAGGTTGAATTTTCAATTTTCATCCTGCACCATAAGCAGACTAAGAGCAAGCAATGGACAAGATCATATTACGTTAATTATTTTATGTATCTTATAGGGACATAGAAAATGGCAAGGCCTATAACGACTTATAACAACTAAACATTCTGAGATGTGATATTTTGAGAATGTATCAGAAAAGGATATCATGGAGTCATCAAAAAGAATTTACGAGCCTTGCAAAATCCATTTGGGAATTGGGCTTTTCATAATTCAGACATGCTGCATTGTTTCCTTCTGAACCTCCAACCCAGCGGCTTAGATAATTTTTTCTTAGGAAATTTTTAAATTTTCCATCTTTCTCCAGTCTTTGTTCACCAGTCTCACTCAAATGCTTTCCTTGCATAATGTCCTGACTGATCTTTCTGCAGGAAATTCCCAAGATTAGTACAAGTGGGAAAAAATCAAATCAAGTGAAGAGAGTACAAGAGAACAAAGATAGATCAACAAGTAAAGAACAGAGAGCTGAGAAATTCAATCCAAATGTAATACGAAATGGTTAAGTCGGAAGGGAAGGAAGGCCTTTAAACCATTAAAGAAAATGCAGTTCACTATTATCATGCCAAGCTTTTAAGGAAAAACCAACCAGCTTCATCGAAACCAATTCTCTTGACATTCCAATTCAAGCAAAGGCATTTTGGTAGAACTAAAAACACCAGTGCATTTACCTCCACGCGACACTAACATCACTCTTATTAGATATTTCATCAAAAGTCAAGAGAGTATTTAAGCTATAGGAAATGCCAAAATAACAATGATAGATGATAGATAAATTCGCACAAAGTGGAAGGCTCCAAAATTCATCGCATCAAGGACATTGTTCAGTCAAAGCTTGTCAAGGGCACTTAAAACACAAAACTTGTAGTTCGTATCAGGTGATGTCGGAACGCTTCGAGTAAAATAAGACACGGGGAAGGAGATGGTATAATCCAAAAAGAATCTTTATATGGTAAATAAGGAGAAGGAGATGGAAGTGAAAACACCACAGAAATTACATCATCCGCACATTCCATCTTACATGTATCCATCAGATTATAAGCATAACATAGGGCAGCTTCACAATGAAACAAAGAAGAGAACATACTCTTGCAGTACATATTTTTCCTGCTTCAACTGTGCCAACTCCATCAGAGCTTTTACCTTTTCATTTGTAACCTAAAGTAACAGAAGATAATCATACAACGTGAAATAGGCAGAATATTATCTGGAAAGACCGTTTTACAAGGTGCAAGAAACGTTATAATCACAAGCCATGCAGATGCTACATGTAAGGATATAGAAGATCACCTGTAATAAATTTCTCTGAAGTTCCTCTATTTTTTTCTGTAGAGCTGCATTCACATTTCTCTCCAGAAGGTGTCTCTCATCTTGTTGGGACAAAAGTAACAATGCTTCAACCTGAATAACGAGAAACAATTCAACATGTGTATGATGTTAGAATGGAAAAACAAAAGAAGGTATATTCTAGCAACCTTCTCTTGCAATGCCTGAGCAAGGGCCTCGGAGGTATCAGCAGTTCCAGTAGTATTTGGAATTTGAAATTCCAGATGAATACTCTGAAAAATGTGGAGAAAAGTAGGTTTGATAGATGTTTTTTGACAAACTAAGCCATTTATTGCATTGAATATTAAAACAATAGAAACAAAAATGTAACTTCGAGAGACACCTGATCAAGTAGAGAAAAGGAAGAAAAATCGCAGGAGATAACTCATACAGAGGCAGACCCTGAGTCAACACAAGGCAGTACAGTCAGAACAAACCTTAGTACTAGATGTTTGATTAGAGTCAGTATTGATATGAACATCTCTGCATTCTTTCCCACTTAATTCCACATCTTGTGTTGGAGAAGATTTCAGATTTTGTTCACCACTAAGCTCAATCTCCATCACCTTCTCAACCACCATATCACTGATTGATTTTAACTCTGTACGCCACTCATCTAGTAAGTTCGTAATACTAATTTTGTACTGAGAATAGGAACAAAGTAATGCTGATATCTGCTCTATCATCTTCTCTTCAAAATGAATCTGCACATCACTTGATTTACAGTTAGTACCAAACAATGCAAACCGGGAATTATATTTCATATATCCAAAATAAACGATTCATACTTTACTTTTATGCAAATCTCTAAATTTCTTCTTTAAATGAGACTCAATTTCCAGTCCCTAAGCAGAATTGGCACAAGGATAGTCAATAAAGAAGCAGGAGTAGTATGCACAACAAAAATGAGAAAAACAGCAAGAATAGAAGCATACCACACAAAGCTTGTTTTGCAGATTATCTACACCTTTCTTCAGAGTGTCAATTTCTGCTTCCAGGGAGCACTGTCTGAAGAAAAGTTAATCAAGTCGCTGACAGTAATCGAAGGAAGTTATTTGAATTCTTCTGTACTGAATTATGAATGAAAGGAAACATCAAAATGGCAGAAAGAATGCCAAGAAAGAAGGGGAGAACAGCCACCATAATACACAAGAAGTAGACAATTTATTGAAACAACAGTATCTCCAATCAGTTAAAAGCAAATATTAAACAAATTAGCATGAGTAGGTTTCAGACACTGGGCCAATCAATCTTCAAGTAAAAAGACCTCAGAACTTACAATGTAACTAGAGGTGGAAGTTTCTTCATCATTTTCGAACCTCCACATTTCAGCTGAATCGCTTAAAAGGCAGTCACATTTATTTTCCATGCTCGTATCAACTACGTTTTCAAGGGAACTCCGTCTGATATTGTAAAATTTATCAATGACCTGTCATCAAAAAACAATCCTTAAAATGAAGAACAGGCAAATTACATGTTCAAATCAAGATTGTGATTTTTATTTTCAGCAATACTTAGCAAGTGGCAGGACCATAATACCAAGAAATGAATACATGTAGCAGATTTTCTCAAAAGAATAAATCAAGCGTCACAACTAACCAATATGCAAAGATCTCTTACCAATACTCAAGAGATGCCCATAACTTGATTTGTGAGTGATTATCAATAATCATTTGTACTTCTACTTTCAGAGATAATCTTAACCTAAGAATAGAATTACACACCTGGAACCCATTTCTGTAAATTCCACCCCCCCACCCCCCGCACCCCCCACACACACACACATTAGTGCACCCTACTTTTGTAAATCAGCTGCAATGCTAAAGCTTAACTCCTTCCGTTCTTGAGGTGGTTCAATAGTTTTTTTTATTTTCTGTTGTGAAGTCAAGAAACTACTTCATGGAATTTTCATTTCACACTGTCATTTATAGATGCGGCTTCACATTTAGTGTCTACATTATTCAGTAGTAGAAAGATGCGACATTTATTTGAAGTAGTTTTAAAATATAGCTCTTCATGGAAAACCCGTGACACCACATCTTTTTTATTATTCAAAGTTTAAACTTAAACTAATACATTTGCAAAGGCATATATTGTGTCAGAAAGCTAGTCAATAATAAGAGGTCTCAAATATTTTTAAATAGAATCATTTACTGTCAGTGCAATTAGGTGCAATTGTCCAATATAAATAAGTTTCAGATCTATTATTTGAATTCCGCTCTTTCCAAAACGAGCAACATAGGGCCTCCGAAAGAGTATGAACCATAATTAGGAGTACTACCTCTTGGAAAATCTCATGCTGAGGTTTTTGCTTTTCTAGATCAATTTGGAGGGTGGTGACTAGTTTCTTTCCTTCAAGAAGTTCAGATGTCAGTTCTTCAATCCTGTATCATCATCAGGACATAGATATAATTACTGCACCAGCAAAAACATATTTCCAATCCATATCAAATTAAAAAGATGGCAGTATAGCACATAAACAAAGTAAAAGAAAATACAAGCAGGAAAGTTATGAGTAATTTTTCATTTCTACCACACACTTTAGAATGACCTCATACCAAATCATTCTGTTAAATACCTTCTTTGAGCTTTGCTCAGCTCCTGAGGCATGAGCTCCTCTCTCTCTTTAGCTCTCTCAGCCTGTTAACAGCAATATATCAACACTAATTGGGTTATATAACAGGGCATTCAAAACTTTTTAAGCCAAAAGTGAATAAAAGAAGAAAGAACCACCAATTTCACCATATGTCTGCTGTCAGAGGTCGTTAGGAAGCACCTCACATTCCAGGATTTAAATGATGAACCAAGGGTAATAGAGCATAAATCAAGCACAGAAAAATTTACAAATGTTGGAGAAGCTGGGGGTGGGGAGAGTAGAGAAGGAAAATGCAAAGAGAAATTTACCTCCATAATTGCAGTATCTCGCTCAGCAAAAGCAGAAGCAACACAGCTTTGGAAAAATTTAAGCTGTTTCTCAGCTTCAACACTCTGGGAAAATGGGAAAAAAGAAAGGAAAAGAAAAAATTCTGAGGGGAAAAACACATAATCTAATGCTTAATCCCAGACTAACAGCAATTTTTTTCAGTTTCACCAGCAACCATACTTGGCATAATAAGAAATGAATTGAGGAGGCAGTACTACGTATCATCGAGATGGACACTTTCCGAATAAGAAAAACAAGAGAGAGAGAGAGACCTTTAAGACTTCGGCGCTATGCAAATCTGCCAATTGGCTCTGAGAACAGCCCATGTGTCAGATTGGAATTCAATAAAAGATTAACTAACTGATAAAAGCAATTGAGACAAGATAAATTGCAGTTGATCTCACTTTAATGCGATAAGCCTCCGATATCTCCTCTTGTAGATTTTGATTTACTCTTGTGCAGACAGCCAACTTCGCTTTCAAGTTTTCAATCTCCTGCTCCAACTCAGCAGTCCTAGGGTGAGACAGTTATGGATTCTATCATTTATCATTAAAAAAAGGACAATACATTCTCCAGTTTCCCGTCCAAGGGACCAAAATACAGGTATTGATGTGAGAGAACTAGTAATAGGATATCAGTATCGAGGAACAAACAAGTTCTCCACCTCGGAAAATGCATTGATGTTGCCACCCCAAGATAACCAGGTCCAGATTGCTGCATACATAGCCGTTCAATGTCTTTATGAAGCTCATCACGTTCTGCCAAAAGGTTCAATTACATTACAAATCAGCGACAAGGGCATAAACCATTGAAAACTTAAAGCAAACATAAAGAAAAATGACAATAATAAAAAGCGCGCAAGAAATATCTCTATTCTAGTATTCTTAACATTGACGTAAAGGCTAAAGCAAGAGCTTACTACTTCAGTATGTCTCAATAAAAGGAAAAATAAAACATCAGAAGCAGATAATCATTTAGTCCTCAATCTGAGGAACCAAAAGCATATATATACATACCCTTCTCCAACTGTTCAATGCGAGAGACCATCGATTCATTGCTGGTTAGATTTTGATCCATAGCTGAAACGCAAAAATAAACATCATTGCAATATTAAGCACGGAGTCGTAGTTGAGCACAGAAGAATTCAGACATAATCCAAACCACCTAAAATGTCACAGAAATTTCGAAACTTCAGAATTTGGGAAAAACATTAAAGATTGAACTTTTAATTGCAGCTCAATACAATTACAGAAAGGGAAGACTTTTTATGCTATTTTTATAAAAACCAAAATTCGAAGTTCGGATTCTCCCACGGTTAAAATAAACTACTTTAAAAAATAATCGAACAAGAAATTCATGCACGTGGCCACCTCCAACATCAGAGAGTCTCAAGAAATGCATACGAAAGCAGGGAAAAATGCATTTGAAATCGGCGAATTTTAGGGTTCAGAATAAATACCGGAAAATCCAAAGAAATTTAGAACATGGGATTGTTATAATCCTTTATCTCCTTCGTTTCGTCCGACAAAGGAACATTTAGTGGGTGTATTGGTTATATTTTTATTGGTTTTTAATGATTTTTATGGAGTTTAAAAGTTTAGAGGTATTCAATTCAGACTTTTATATACTTTGTAAAAGTCTAATGATATTCAAGACGGACTTTCGTAGAGTTATGATTGAAATTTGTTGAAGCTAGTCTAAGAAAAAAATATTAAACTATTTAGGTCCACTTTGGGCCAAAAATACATATATACTCTTACTACTGTTAAATCAAAGGCGGCAAAACCTTCTCTTCCGATTTGCAACGTCCGTTTGATTACATTCACTGACACAATTCTCAATTCTCTCACTTCGAATTTACATCGCTTGGGAATTTGTTTTTAAAACTTTTCGATTTTAATACCAAAGTCTCTTCCATCCAACGCAATCCAACTCTCCTTTAAGATTCCAAAAACCCAATTTTCGTAATCTGTAAGACGATAATACATGGCTCCAAAGGCGCTCAAAAATTTGCAGAAAGTGGCTGAGAAGAGGAAGACGAATCGACGCACGCGGGTAACAAAACATGGTATGTATAACGTTTTTTGAATTCTTGTAATTTTCTACTGAGTTCTGGAAACATGTTATGTATATTCTTGAAATATTCAGGTTTGTAATGAGATTTCTGTATTGATTCGATTTTTTCCCCCAACTAGGGCTTGTAATGATGAACTAAATTGATATTGTGTGAAATGTTTAATTTAATGCCACTCATATTTGTTTCATTACAGCACCAATTGAATCCTCGCCAACGGAGGAAGAAATTAGCAAAATATCGCCTAAGACTTCATTATACAGATCTAACCTACAGACAGTGGTGAGTGATCTGAAAAAAATTGATCTCAGAGATGAACATTTACAAGTGTTGCAGCGTACGCCCTTTTGGCATATGGTTAATGTTATTCAAGCCAACATGGTGGAATTGAATCATTGCAAGAAACGGGATGTGGCAATCAAGAAAATAATAGCTTGTTTCCACAAGGAATCTAAAGGATTCCATCTTGGGGAGCATACAATGACCATTACTACGAGTGATGTTCGAGTAATTTTTGGAATAAGAGATGGCAACAAGGACATTGACACGCATATGGTAGACTACCCATGTACAACATTCCTAACTAGATGATTCCGCGAGAAAGAGACATTACGGGATTTCAGAATGAGCAAGAGCTCAATTTACAAGAAATTGATTTCTAAGGTGGGAAGCCAGGATATTACAGATGTCAATGATGTTGCTCGTTTGGTTGTTTTGTACATACTTGCAACATTCTTCATTGCTACAAAATCTTCAAACCTGAATTGGGGTTATGCGGCACTTGTGGATGATATGGACAGAATATGCACTCTCAATTGGTCGGAACACATTTTAAACAATTTATTGAGCAGCCTGTTAGAATCCAACAATTAAAAACATTCTGGTTGTGTTCCGTTGATACTAGTACGTTGCGTACAAAAACTTTTTTAATAACATTGACTAACATTTTTTTTATAGTATTGTCTATGCGAGAAAACGAAGATAATTGATCCAGTGGATGCGAATCTGTTCCCCAGATTCCTGAAATGGAATCTTGTAGATTTGTACAAAAAAGCTAAGCTCAATTGAATTGAAGGATCTAAATCGTGAATTCGTAAGTGGTGCATTAAATCATAATGGGGGATTTAAATCATAACTGGTGCATGTAATTATGTAATTGTAATTGGTGCATCTAAATTATAACTGGTGCATGTAAATTATATAACTGGTGCATGTAAATCATAACTGGTGCATGTAAATGATTACAGGTGAATGTAAGTGATAACTGGTGCAAAATCATAACTGGTTCATGTAAATCATAACTGGTGCATGTAAATCATAACTGATGCATGTAAATGATAACTGGTGCATGTAAATCATTACTGGTGCATGTAAATCATAACTGGTGCATGTAAATTATAACTGGTGCATGTAAATCATAATTGGTGCATGTAAGTATGTAATTGTAATTGGTGCATCTAAATTATAACTGGTGCATGTAAATTATATACATGTGCATGTAAATGATAACTGGTGCATGTAAATGATAACTGGTGCATGTAAGTGATAACTGGTGCAAAATCATAACTGGTGCATGTAAATCATAACTGGTGCATGTAAATCATAACTGATGCATGTAAATTATAACTGGGGCATGTAAATGATAACTGGTGCATGTAAGTCATTATTGGTGCATGTAAATCATAACTGGTTCAAATCATAACTGGTACATGTAAATTATAACTGGTGCATGTAAATCATAACTGGTGCATGTAAATCATAAATGGTGCATGTAAATCATAACTGGTGCATGTAATTATGTAATTGTAATTGGTGCATCTAAATTATAACTGGTGCATGTAAATTATATACATGTGCATGTAAATGATAACTGATGCATGTAAATGATAACTGGTGCATGTAAATGATAACTGGTGCATGTAAGTGATAACTGGTGCAAAATCATAACTGGTGCATGTATATCATAACTGGTGCATGTATATCATAACTGGTGCATGTGAATGATAACTGGTGCATGTAAATGATAACTGGTGCATGTAAATCATTACTGGTGCATGTAAATCATAACTGGTTCAAAATCATAACTGGTGCATGTAAATCATAATTGGTGCATGTAAATTATAACTGGTGCATGTAAATCATAACTGGTGCATGTAAATCATTACTGGTGCATGTAAATCATTACTGGTGCATGTAAATCATTACTGGTGCATGTTAGTTATAACTGGTGCATGTAAATCATAACTGGTGCATGTTAGTTATAACTGGTGCATGTAGTTATAACTTCTGCATATAAATCATAACTGGTGCATGTTAAGTCATAACTGGTGCATTTAAATTATAACTGGTGCATGTAAATTATAACTGTTGCATTTAAATCATAACTGGTGTATGTAAATCATAACTGATGCATGTAATGATAACTGGTGCATGTAAATTATAACTGGTGCATGTAAATCATAACTGGTGCATGTAAATGATAACTAGTTCATGTAAATCATAACTGGTGCATGTAAATCATAAATGGTGCATGTAAATTGTAACTGGTGCATGCATATCATAACTGGTTCATGTTAGTATGTAAATCATAACTGGAGCATGTTAGTCAAAACTGGTGCATGAAGTAATAACTGGTGCATGTAAATAATAACTGGTGCATATAATTATAACTGGTGCATGTAAACATAACTGGTGCATGTAATTCATAACTGTTGCATGTAAATCATAACTGGTGCATGTAAATTATAACTGGTGCATGTAAATCATAACTTATGCATCTAATTTTAACTGGTGCATGTAGTTATAACTGGTGCATGTAAATCATAACTGGTGCATCTAATTTTAATTGTTGCATGTAATTACAACTGGTGCATGTAAATCATAACTGGTGCCTGTAAATCATAATCGGTGCATGTAATCATAACTGATGCATGTAATGATAACTGGTGCATGTAAATTATAACTGGTGCATGTAAATCATAACTGGTGCATGTAAATGATAACTGGTTCATGTAAATCATAACTGGTGCATGTAAATGATAACTGGTTCATGTAAATCATAACTGGTGCATGTAAATCATAAATGGTGCATGTAAATTGTAACTGGTGCATGCATATCATAACTGGTTCATGTTAGTATGTAAATCATAACTGGAGCATGTTAGTCAAAACTGGTGCATGAAGTAATAACTGGTGCATGTAAATAATAACTGGTGCATATAATTATAACTGGTGCATGTAAACATAACTGGTGCATGTAATTCATAACTGTTGCATGTAAATCATAACTGGTGCATGTAAATTATAACTGGTGCATGTAAATCATAACTTATGCATCTAATTTTAACTGGTGCATGTAGTTATAACTGGTGCATGTAAATCATAACTGGTGCATCTAATTTTAATTGTTGCATGTAATTACAACTGGTGCATGTAAATCATAACTGGTGCCTGTAAATCATAATCGGTGCATGTAATCATAACTGATGCATGTAATGATAACTGGTGCATGTAAATTATAACTGGTGCATGTAAATCATAACTGGTGCATGTAAGTGATAACTGGTTCATGTAAATCATAACTGGTGCATGTAAATGATAACTGGTTCATGTAAATCATAACTGGTGCATGTAAATCATAAATGGTGCATGTAAATTATAACTGGTGCATGCATATCATAACTGGTTCATGTTAGTATGTAAATCATAACTGGAGCATGTTAGTCAAAACTGGTGCATGAAGTAATAACTGGTGCATGTAAATAATAACTGGTGCATATAATTATAACTGGTGCATGTAAACATAACTGGTGCATGTAATTCATAACTGTTGCATGTAAATCATAACAGGTGCATGTAAATTATAACTGGTGCATGTAAATCATAACTGATGCATCTAATTTTAACTGGTGCATGTAGTTATAACTGGTGCATGTAAATCATAACTGGTGCATCTAATTTTTAATTGTTGCATGTAATTACAACTGGTGCATGTAAATCATAACTGGCGCATGTAAATCATAATCGGTGCATGTAAATCATAATTGGTGCATGTAAATGATAACTGGTGCATGAAAATTATAACTGGTGCATGTAAATCATTACTGGTTCATTTAAATCATAACTGGTGCATGTTAGTTATAACTGGTGCATGTAAATATAACTGGTGCATGCAAATATAACTGTTGCCTGAAAATCATAACTGGTGCATGTAGTTATAACTTGTGCAAATCATAACTGGTGCATGTTAGTCATAACTGGTGCATTTAAATTATAACTGGTGCATGTAAATTATAACTGGTGCATGTACTTATAACTGGTGCATGTAAATCATAACTGGTGCATTAAAATCATAACTGGTTCATGTAAATCATAATTTGTGCATTTAAATCATAACTGGTGTATGTAAATCATAACTGGTGCATGTAATGATAACTGGTGCATGTAAATCATAACTGGTGCATGTAAATCATAACTGGTGCATGTAAATCATAACTGGTGCATGTAAATCATAACTGGTCCATGTAATTATAACTTGTGCATACAATTATAAATGGTGCATACAATTATAACTGGTGCATCATAATCATAACTGTTGCATGATATATAACTTGTGCATGAAATTTATAATTGGTGCTTGAAAATATAACTGGTGCACCAGATATTGGAAAGCTTTTTACCATTGTCAACTGAGGAAGCTGAACTCCTGCAACAAGATAATCTTTTGAACCATGAATCACCATACCTTGAACAACAAAATAAAGAACCATCTGTGGCAGAACGACAAGAATATCGAGCTGTAAGTCTTAATGAAGAACCCGAATTTGACAAAATAGAATATGAAGAAGAAGAAGTTGCATATTTCCCTGATGCAACAATTGCTGAGGTACTGCTTGATCTTTCTGAACATTCCCGTGGCGAAAATTTATATGATGATGTTGACATGTCCAATGAGGATATGTTGGTTGAAGTGTTTGTTGAGAACGAGATAGAGACGCAACTCTTTAATGTTACTGACAAAAGCTATGGTGAGGAATTTTTGTTTGCTACTGATGGAGAAGGAGATGAATTACATGAAGATGTGAATATGGCATGTGAAGAACCAATGGAATCAACTCAAAATCCAGATTTTATACAATCTGCGGAATTGGCCACACAACTCCAAGAAACAAAGCAGGAACTTATGAGAAGGGAAAATGAGTTAAAAGAGTTGCAGGTGAAATTTGACTCATTTGTTTCTGAGCACGATGTCCAGCGGCTAGACAATGCAGAATTAAGAACACAGCTGAAAGAAGCAAGAACAATTATCATGCTGAAAGAAGAAGAGCTGAAAGAATTGCATGCCAGAAATAACGAAGTGCTGAAACAAAAGGAGGAGCTCGACAACATCGTTGCACAGCTACATGCTCGAATCGAAAGTTTAAAAAAGGATAAGGAAGCAGTTGACAACGACCTGAGCAGCACAAAAACAGTTGCAATGATGTTGAGCGAAGAAAATGTACAACTCGTGAAATTAAACGAGGCACATACATCAATGGTGAAAAGAATTAAGAACAGATTGGACCGAATGACCCATAAAGATAGCGACCATACGTACCCCTCCTTGAAAAGGGCTAGGAGGTCAACACAAAAAAGCTCTACTATAAAAGAAAAAGATCAACCCAAAAAGGCCAGTAAAGATATAATAACATTGCAAGACGATGATAAATTTTGAAGTTGCAACACGCGTTAAAGACAATAAGGATGACGAGCCTTTCAAGTTCAAACCACGAAATGTCATGTTCAAACGGTTGACCAAAGGAGAACAAGATTGGTTAATGAAATTCAACAATGATCATGGACAATGGTATGACTTGTTTTATTTTTTAAAAAAGTAAATTAATTCAACTAGATGAAACCAATAAATGTTGCAATTTATCATTGGGTGCAGGGGAGTGATTTGGCGAGACGATATGGCAGCAAAACAATTACCTGTTAAATATATTGGAGCCATACTTAACGGATTTTCAATTCCTAACGATGTAAACGGTTTATCAAAAGAGTTGTTCACTTGTCTATTTTCTTGATATTCAATTAACTCATTGCAAAATGTCTTATCACACCTTTTAGATTGTTGACTGCTGGAGCATCCTTATTGATAGGCAGATTGAGAAAAACGGGCAAAAGAAGACTTACTACGTTTTTGATTGCTTGTCCTGGGTAATAAAACACAAGTTATTAAATTTTAATTTCTTATAAAAATCATGTTTATTAAATTTGTTCGTGCTATTTGACATCATTATGTTGCAAGGAGATCACGAGAGATATATTGCGAAGAGGCAGCAAAACACCAAATAAATGACAAGATTGCCCAAGCCATGGAATATAGATTCCTTATTTCCCTATAAACACATGTGGACGTGAGGATCCATCGGTGACTACTGGCTACCATTGGACATTGCTCGTATTTGACTTGCAAGATTCGAAGTGGACACACTACAACTCAATAAGGCCACGCAGGGAAGATGAAACTAATCACTACTTCGAGAAGGCCAAAATACTGGTAATTTGCGTTACATTTTAAGAGTTATTTTCTAAATTATTTTAAGTATGCTGACAAAAGAATTTGAACTCGTACCAAATTTACAGAAAGAATATGTCGAAGAAGCTATGCATAGAGTGATTGTGGATGACCCTATATCAAAGGGTACACAATATACTCCTAGTGAAAAAATATTTCAAATTGAGTCATATATAGAAGCTGCACAACAGAAATCTGGGTCCGTCGACTGTGGTGTCTTCGTTTGCATGAACATGGAAAAGATTATGAGAGGACGGTCGGTGCCAAAGCATTGTAGTGTGGACTACAATACAGATTACTGGGTAAAGATGGCGAAGATGATTATTCATGATGCAAAATTGTTACAAAAATGATAAACAGAAGCTTTAGCCTGTGTAAAATAATGGATGAAATACAGTTGAAAAAAACACACATGGTGCATTAAATTATAACTGGTGCATCTAATTGTAAACGGTGCATGTAAATTATTACTGGTGCTTGTAAATTTCGACTGGTCCGTGTAAATTATCACTGGTGCATGTAAATTATCACTGGTGCATGTAAATTGTAACTGGTGCATGTAATTATAATTGGTTCATGTATATTATAACTGATGCATCTAATTTTAACTGGTGCATGTAGTTATAACTGGTGCATGTAAATCATAACTGGTGCATCTAATTTTAATTGTTGCATGTAATTACAACTGGTGCATGTAAATCATAACTGGTGCATGTAAATCATAACTGGTGCGTGTAAATTATAACTGATGCATGTAAATTATAACTGGTGCATGAAATGATAACTGGTGCATGTAAATTATAACTGGTGCATGTAAATCATTACTGGTGCAAGTAAATCATAACTGGTGCATGTTAGTTATAACTGGTGCATGTAAATATAACTGTTGCATGAAAATCATAACTGGTGCATGTAGTTATAACTGGTGCATGTAAATTATAACTGGTGCATGTAAATTATAACAGATGAATTAAAATATAACTGGTGCATGTAAATCATAACTGGTGCATGTTAGTTATAACTGGTGCATGTTAGTTATAACTGGTGCATGTAAATTATAATTGGTGCATATATATTATAACAGGTGCATTAAAATATAACTGGTGCATGTAAATCATAACTGGTGCATGTAAATTATAAATGGTGCATGTTAGTTATAACTGGTGCATGTAAATAATAACTGGTGCATATAAATGATAACTGGTGCCTGTAAATAATAACTTTTGCATGTAGTTATAACTGGTGCATTTAAATCATAACTGGTGCATGTAAATCATAACTGGTGCATTTAAATCATAACTGGTGCATGTAAATCATAACTGGTGCATGTGAATCATAACTGGTGTATGTAAATCATAACTGCTGCATGTTAGTTATAACTGGTGAATGTTAGTTTTATAACTGGTGCATGTAACTAACTGGTGCATGTAAATCATAACTGATGCATGTAAATCATAACTGGTGCATGAAGTTATAACTGGTGCATATAAATTATAACTGGTGCATGTAAATCATAACTGGTGCATGTAAATGATAGCTTGTGCATGTAAATCATAACTGGTGCATGTAAATGATTACTGGTGAATGTAAATTATAACTGTTGCCTTAAATTATAACTTTTGCATGTAAATCATATTGTATTTATAATACGCCTGGTGCATGTGTATTATAACTGGTACATGAAAATTAATCGCCGCACAAAAAAATTTACATTTATAACTGATACTTGTTAAAAATTACATTTGCGTAAATTTTTTCTTTTCTTTCCAAAATCAGCAAATAGGCTCTTTACAAGTTTTTTTTATTGTGCCTATGTTTGTTACAACGGAACTGTCTAATGTTTTCACCTTTAGATCGGATTCTTCTCTTCTTTGGACGACCTGGTTGCCTTTTTGTTTGCGGTGGTAAAACATTTGTTTCCATTCCCATCAAAGGAACATTACCTTTGGTATGTCTTGGAACGGGTAAAATGACTCCTTCATAGCATAGCCTGTACATACTAACATGGAAATATTTGTCAACTACTTCATATATTTGCACTTTATTCCTCATGAATGCAGCAACAGCATGAGGACATGGGAATCCATCCAACTGCCACTTGTAGCATGAACATGTTTGATTGTCAAGGCGAACAGTAACTGCAGGGCGGGAAAACACTTCAAAGTAGCAATGCGAAGACATCTTCACATTCCAAGCACGACCTTCATTTACATAAGATGTCCATTTCTTTCCCATCCGAGCACACAACACCCCACTCCATTTGCATGCCAGTAATCTTCTATCAGAAAACAAACACATCAACTTAACTCTAATACAGTCAACCATATGGGTAATAGGAAGACCCCTTGCATCTAAGATCCATGAATTGAAGGACTCCGCTGCATTTGAGTACATCTCTACATATGTCATCCCAGTAGAATATGCATTTGTCCACTTATCCAATGAAAGCCCCTGCAAAAAATATTCCATATTTTGTCCGCCTTCTCGTTTTAAAATAGTGAGTTTCTCATTAAAAATTGCCACCGTCGGGGAATATGCACATTCATCCAGCAGGAAACATAACCTCTCACGAAAATTGTTTGAAAAGTGTTTGCCAGAATATCTGTCACGCAAGTTGCACTTTAAATGGTATAAACAAAAAAAGTGTTTCATAGAAGCTCCAAAAACAACTGGCAGCGCCTCCGTCAAACCGACATTACGATCAGATATATATACAACATCTTCCCCGTTATGTACAATATTAGTCAAACAAGATAAAAACCAACGCCAATTATCATAGTTCTCAGAGTCAACTATAGCAAAAGCCAACGGGAACAAACCTACGAGATAAAACCATAAGTTATAACTGGTACATGGCATTGGTATTAATAAATGGTGCATGTTAATCATAACTGGTGCATGTAATTATAAATGATGCATCATAATCATAGCTGGTGCATGTAAATTATAATTGGTGCATGTAAATTATAACTGATGCATTTTAACTGGTGCATGTAAATAATAACTGGTGCATCTAATTGTAACTGTGCATCTAATTGTAACTGGTGCATGTAAATTATAACTGGTGCATGTAATTTAACTGGTGCATGTAAATTATAATTGGTGCATGTAAATGTAAAATGGTGCATCTAATTATAACTGGTGCATCCTAATCATGAATGGTCCATGTAATTATAGTTGGTGCATGTAAATGTTAACTGGTGCATGTAAATTATAACTGGTGCATGTAATCATACCTGGTGCGTTTAAATTATAACTGGTGCATGTAAATTATAACTGGTGCATGTAATTATAACTGGTACATGTAAATCATAACTGGTGCATGGAAATGATAACTGATACATTTACATTATAACTGTTGCATGTAAGTAATAACTGGTGCATGTAAATCATAACTGGTGCATGTAATGACAACTGGTGCATGTAAATCATAACTGGTGCATGTAATTATAACTGATGCATGTAATTATAACTGGTGCATGTAAATTATAAATGGTGCATGTAAATTATAACTGGTGCATATAATTCATAACTGGTGCATGTAAATCATAACTGGTGCATGTAATTACAACTGGTGCATGTAAATTATAACGGGTGCATGTAAATCATAACTGGTGCATGTAATTATAACTGGTGCATGTAAATCATAACTGGTGCATGTAAATCATAACTGGTGCATGTAATTATAACTGGTGCATGTAAATCACAACTGGTGCATGTAAATAATAACTGGTGCATGTAAATCACAACTGGTGCATTTAAAACCGTCAATTTACCTTGATTCCCATCCTTAGCCGTAGCAGACAGAAGGGTGCCCTTGAATCTGGATTTCAGAAACGTTCCATCAAGGAATAACATTTGACGACAAAATTTAAAGCCGTCAATACTAGCACGGAACGAAACAAACAAACGGGAAAATCGGTTGTTGTCGTCAACTTCAAGCATTACAAAACTTCCAACATTTATCGTTCTCACCGAGTGAACGTATGAATTCAGTTCTTGGAACGACTCATCATAATTTCCAAAAGTAATAGATCTAGCTTTCTCAACACTTCTCCATGCTTTATTGTACGTTATATCCAAGCCGTAATCTCTCTTCATTAACTCACATACATCGATTGTAGAGAAGGTTGGATTTGAAAACACACGTTCCGCAATAATTTCAGATATCAGAACTGAACTCATCCTTTTTGATTTGTTCTTCATCACTCTCAACCCACATGTGTGCATGTTTTGCAATTTTCTTATGTAGAAAGACCTATCTATTCTTGATACACTAGCATTCACAAACCAACCACAGCCATCATCATGTTTTGTAGCACACTCGGCAATTACCCTATCCTTATTATTTTTTACATAGTTGAAATCAAACCCAACCTCAACCGAATATTTACTTAATTCACAGTGAAACTCTTCTGCACCACCACTAAAATGTTGCCCAACCCTAATAATATTTGATGCCCAACTAGAACACAACAACAACTTCTCTTTGCCTTTAGAATTACACATTTGAAGGTCAGAATCATATCCTGCAGATGAGTTACAGCACTGTGCACATAATTCACTTACATCACTATTTTGCCTACTATCTCCGAGCACATCTGTCTCGCATGCACCACCACATTGAAACGGCACAGTACCACCACCATCGACAGTCTGCCAATTCATACTTCCCGAAGAAACTCCATAATATGCATTTTTTTCATCATAAACATCAATTGTCACCAAATGAACATCTATAATCTTACACAGAATAAACATATTTCTCATATCATCATCATTACTCAAACAACATTTAGGATGTCCAGGTACAGAATATTTTAAAGTCATTGAATCAGAGTTGTAATCAAGCCATTTACCGATTGCAATAGATTTTAACTCACTGTATGAAAATGTGGGATTCACATTCAAAACTTGTGTTTCATCTCTACATTTCAATAGAATCATGAATCCAAAATCCATCGTAACATATACGAAAGCAAAAAAATTCACAAAAGTATAAAATACCTTCTGTGACTTCTCTAAATCGATTAGCAGGAACGAAAACCAGACAAGTATCGTAAATGCCTCGCTAAAAAGATTCGATTGAAATTATAATCGATGTTTTTACTTGGAGAAACGATCGAACGTGAATTCAAAATTTCCCAACGCGCAGCCAAATAAAATCTCAAACCCTTCCATTAGATTTTAGGGTTTTCTCACTAAAAGGGTATTTTTGGTATGAAATAGACCTTTTAAAATCATAAATTTGAAAAGTGGACTTAAGTGAGAAGATATTTTTACACCATGCATTTATTTGCACACTTTTTTAAAATGGAGATTTATATGAAAAACTTGTTTGGTAAGTGCACCTAAACCTAAATTTCCCTTTTTAAAACTCTATAAAAGTCTATAGGTATCCAAAATCTCATAGACTTTTATGACTTATGTTGAAATCTTTAGGTACAAACTTTGATGCCCCATGTACATCCCAAAAAAGTTAAAAATTCTCCATCACTCCTAGTAAATTGGAATGACTTTTAATTCCTAATTATCATCATCTCTCTTTACTCTTTGCTATTTTGATTTCCGACACGGCCACCTCCCCATTGGCTTTTCCTTCCCTGTTTTCTACATGTACCCTTTCTTTAATTCCTAATGTGCAGCTCTTTCTTCAATTATTGTTTTTTTCACATCTTATTTTTTATCCAATATAATACTAATATCTACACAAGTATTTTGATAAAATAGCAAGTTAATGTGCTCAATTTTATATTAGATGATAGATTTTTAAAACGATTGTATGAGTCTATATCTATAAACAATTATAATAAATATTTTCTTAAAACAAAAGATATTTATAACGATATAAATTATCATGTTTATTTTAAAAGTATGTTTTAAGAATTTTTATAGCAGTCAACTATCATCAAAAAATATTTTAAGTTTATAAAATGTTATTTAATAGAAAACTTTTGTTTTATTACACAAAATTATAGATTGCAATTATATATCAACATTAACTGAATCTTCAAGGTCGTCATTTTGAAGATGCAAAAAAGTTGTTCAATATTTGCCATGCAAAAGAATTGAATAGGTATTTTCACATTTTTTACTGTTAAATAAGTAAAATGTGTTTACATTAATAGTAAAAAGAATATGTTGAAGAAGTTATTTAAGTTCAATTGTTAGTTCAAAGAAATCAATTATAAGTTATAAAATCTATAGAGTCTATAGAATTCTTTTGATTATTCCATATAATTCTATAAAAGTTATTAAAAATCTATCAATTTCATAAAGATTCATAATTTAAAAAAGTCATTAAAAATCGATAAAATCCATAGAAATCTATTGAAAAAGTCTACGAGACTTTATACAAACCTTTTTTATAACTACATGGAATTCTATAAAAGTCAATAGAGATCTATCGAACTCCATAAAAGTCAATCATTTAAAAAAGTCATTAAAAATCAATAAAAGTCCAGATTGAATACACCCCCCTTAAACATCTTTATATTATTCAATTTCAATTAATAAACAACTTAATAAGCTTTTTTTTAAAAAAACTAATTAATTTAATTAGTGCTTATTGTTCATATGCCCATCACATTTTTGGAAACCTGATCACATTTTTAATCTACATTCTTGTTTAAATGTAAAAATATTTAAACTGCTCCGTTGATTAATCCATCAATTGGATACTGATATGTCTTGTTTACATTATAAAATATATGTTATATGATACGGTTTAGATTTTTATTTTATACCGCCCTCAAGAACAATATCAATATTCATATTTCAATATGTGTATAGGATTAATTTATTCAAATTATAATTTACCGTCGATATATACTGGAGGACTAAGATACGAACTTAAATGATGATTAAAGAAATTAAAATCCAAATAATCCATAATTTTCCAAACAAATAATAATTTTGAATCACTTTGATATTGCAAAAAAATAATTTAAAATAACATTGTTTCTTAATTCTTCATTCATATACACACGACGAAATACAATACATAGAATGAAACAGAAAATTTGAATTAAATTAAACTCTAAATAAATATAAACAAAATCTTACCAACATCAATATCAACAATAACAAATTGCCAAAAAAAGATGGACAAATATATATTTTGTCTTCGGGATTCTTATGACTTATCTGACATATTTGTTCCAAAATAAATGAACAAAAGCACACAGCATGCACGCACCCTCTCTCCAATTTTCTTGATCAAAATACATCAGCTTCAAGAATACAAGCAACGATGACATCTACAATGAACTAGCCAAGCTGACATCTAATAAACATGTTGGCTAAGTCATGCCTAAGCCATGATCGTATACAAGTCTTAAATCCCAAACTAGCAAAGTCGACTACACAGATATTATGTTTACGACGTTTCGGAGGGTTCTATTTGCAAATAAAGAGTCAGTACTGTATTTACACTCGCACGGAGAGTCTAGAGAAGAATATGAATTCAGCATCAACTTGACAGAAGCTCTCTTGCGTAATCATTGCGCCAAACTCCATCATGCCTGAACCCTCTGTACATTCTACAAAGAACAAAATCATAGAGGAAATACGTACATTATCTCCCTAAAGTGAAATCAAATGATACAGAACTGTTAAAAATTACTACCTACATCTTACTGTGAAATAACATCTAACATTAGCAATTTTAATAACTGGAGATTTATTGAACCTTTGATTAGATAAATGGTGATGATTCAAGCAGCACAACGGAATCAATTTCAGCTCGTGGATGATGGTACCGAGGAACTCTACCTCGGTCATTATTGGTTTTCTTTAAAAAGTAAACAAATTGTTCCATTTTAACCGTTCAACGAGTAAGCAACCAGAGGATATATCTTTTTGCAGAAGGGCAGGCACAATTTTCATTTCCAGTATAAGCTAACAAGGGTAAGCTACAGTAGGTAAAGATGTTGTCACCAAACTTTCCAAATGCTAACATATTTTTATATAACAAATGGGGGCTTCTATGGCAGAAGAAAAACCATATATCATACCATTCCAGGCGTGCTTCTTTCTTTAAGTGTCTTCAGTGCTGCCTCTGCAAAAGCCTGTGCCGTTTCAGCATCAGCTTCCGCTGCCTCAGCCTCTAGTGCTGCCTCTTCAGCTTCAGCCATCGCAGCTTCTGCTTCAGCAACTGCTTGAGCTGCGGCTGCAGAAGCTTCTTGTGGAGTCATATCCCTCATATCAGCTAACTCTAAATCAATCTGAGACTTAGTGAAATAACTAACATCATCAACATCAATTTTTGGAGAAATTTTCCGTCTTCCTTCCAGAAGCAGAGCGGCAGGATTTCTTCTTTCAGATGATGTGGAAATTGCAGCGATTTTATACTTGCGTTTCATCTACACGAGACAACAGCCTCCAAATTTAAGCCACGTAAACAGAATTCTCAAGCATGCCAACATTACTGGCAAATAAATTCTCAATTCTTAGCAACTCCCAAATCATGCCAGGAAAAAGTCAAGAGTTGGACGGATACCTTAATAAGTTTTCCATTTGCAGCCAAATGCTTCAACTTAGCTGACAATATTCTCTTAAAGTTTGGAGGAGCCCAGTATTGATCCTGTAGTGTACATTTAAGATTAGACGAATATTGCTAATGATGAACTTAGCCACTTACAGACTAAAAGAAGACAGCATATGTATGAATGACACATTCGAAATTACTTTGCAAGTTCGCAACACGTTCCATGAGTATCAAGAATGTAAAGTACATGGTGGTAAATTAGGCTTTTAAGAGTAAATGATCACCCCTTTTGACAGAAGCGATGCCCACTGGTCAGATCATAGGATTATGTAATTATAGAATTGGCCTCGAATGAATTCATGTAATTTACGTGATTCTGGTGAATTCATGAAATTTCTTTCTGCGAGGGATACTTGATATAATTCCTCTCTCCTTCGTTGCTTTTTTGTTTTGTAGTAAATGGGAACGGGTCTCCCATGCCTTAATATTTTTCAAAAAGAAAGAATGTGACAGTACGTAATAATTATTCAAAGTGTTACTACTAGCCCAAAACTAAGAAACATAATGAAATCTCTATAAAACTCTGGAATAAAAAAGCCTGATGATCTGATCAATTTCGGGATAAATTTTAGAGAATACTGGTTCAGATCGTTCATATAGACGTGCCTCTTAAATCTCATTCACAATGAATTATCAAAATTTACAAGGCAGTTCACCTTTACTCAACAATCTATTATAAGACAGATCACCCGAATGCAACAATCTGATAAAGCCCAACTCATGGTAGGAATGCACCGGAAATAGCGAGTCACCAACATAAACAACAGAGTTTCTGATAGAAACTAAATCTATCACACACAATTACAGGAAACTAACAGCAGAGATGAAAAAACACTTAGAAGAAAATAAACTGTATTAGATGCTGAAATGACTCAATGATTACAATGGAAAATAAAGAACTCTCTTGCCCAATGTTACTCAAGAGGAAATTCTATTGCCCAAGCCTATTGCTCGACACTCACTCACTAACAAAATTCAGGTATGATCCCACTATCCTTCCCCCCATTCTTTTTATTCCCTCTCTCCCCTGCTAACCACTAACCGCCTCCTCCCTTGTGTGTTGGGCTCTCCTTCGATAACTTGATAGATCTTAGGCCTTTATTCTTGTGCCTCTAACTTTGGTCCGTAATCCCTCTCAGAAAACCATACAATTTATTATGATTTAAAAAGAAAAACAAGATCGAGAAAGGCTTGTTGATTGTTTTCTGACAAACGAGGCAATTGTTCTCATCAAGCATTTGCTATTTTAAACTTGGAATTTCGAGAATTCACAGCTTCTCAAACCAAAATATCAATCAATGAGAGAATATATGACAGCTTGTGTTTGTTTTCCACTCTCATGTTATTCCCATTCACTTAAACAAACACATGCAACTCAGATGCAACCTTCAAAGGAAACCATTGTACCATGATGAGAATCTGCATAAAGCCATCCCCTCAAGCATTTTTAACAAAATGATAAGCCTATTCTGAATTTCTCCATGGCAACCGCGGGGCTTCACAAAGTTATTATGCATAAAAAAATTATTAACTTTACAACTTAACATTTTCAAACGACACTTGATAGGTTCAAAAAACAAAAAATTAAGTAGCTCTGTACATAGTTTTTGTCAACACTTATGATAGTTCCTCTTGCATAAGATACCATTTTCATAAGAAAATATGGTTAATCAAGTCATGTCCGCAATGTAAATCTAATTATTGTCAGAGTAATGGTTTCATTTTTTAGCATATGGTAAATATATTGTATGTGAGCATATGCCAAAATACAGCACTGTTCATAGTCTCCAATCATTAGAGCACATTGAACAAAAAATTATCCAGCTCATGTACAGACTCGAATAGAAATGCCACCTCTATGTATGATGCTATGGTTGTCTTGTTCAAACCACCAGGCTCCCTCAGGTTATTTATGGCCTCCATAATGAGATTGTCCAGTCTTGAACAAAGTAAATGCAAACATTCAATGAGGCAGCACAAAGCACCACAAAAAATTGAATTTGGGAAACTTGAAATATTGACTTTTTAATAAATGTTTATATGAGTGAATAGGCTTGTAACTTCGGAGTTGAAAGAGTTTCCAAATTTCCAACAAGATGTCTAACCTCATGACAGATCTCTTTGGACCATCATTTGGTGAAGAACCACCCGAAGTAGCAAGAGGCCTCGCACCGGGTATTTCCTCATCACTCTGACTTAAGCTTGAAAGAGCTGCAGAGCTCTCTCCATGCTTAGGAGGAGGATGCATCCTTTTCAGTGTTAGCCTGGTCCTTTCCCGAGACCCCCATCCACTCGTCATAACACTCAGGTTCCGCCACTTGTCCTATCCAAATCAAACAAGCAAAGTCGTAAAACAAAAGTAATTGTATTGCTAGAGCTCACAACCCATGGAAATTCTTCGGATAACAATAGTATACTAGAATACAAATTCTACCTTAAGATCAACATTAGATCGCAGATACAAAACTCCACTAAATTGAGGGTCTTTAAGAATTGTACGCCATTTGCCAGGCCCATGCTTAAATACTCCAGCTTTAAGAGCTGCTTCTTCTTCTGGAGTCCACTTTTGTTTAGGTGCTCCCATTGACAATCAAGAACATACAGATTCACACACAAGATCAACTGCACATAAAATGTAAAACATCAGCTACGAGCCTAAGTAACACAATTTACAACGTTTTAATCAATTCATTAAAACTCAAAAAACGTAACATTGATACAACATCCTGGAATGACAATGCTGGAAGAAAAAACATAAAAGATCATGGGAGCTGCTCTATCCTAGCTTTGTAAACAACAGAATAAATTATCCCTTTAAATATCTATAAAACACCAGAGACTTCATTTCGACAAAAAGTTACAGATAGGCTACTTTTTTGTTCTCCCAGCTGAATGTTCGGGGCAAATTAGCATATATGAATCAAAACCCCCTTAAATTAAGATGGAACAATGAAAATTTAGGGTTTTTTAACAGCACATACCGAACCCTAACCCTAATTTCACGACACCTAAATCAAAATATAAATTGAGATTAGTAGAAACGGGACAGGAATGGAAGAGGAAGCATTGCCTGTTACGTAGAGATTGGAGATTTGATTTGAGTCAATTATGTATTAAATTTCCAAATTACCAAACGGTTGCTAATCTAGTAATCTTTCACCGTACGCTTGTATGTTCCTCCGTTTATCTTCCACGTGGATTTATTAGGCTGTGGATCCAACGTAAGTATATTTATTTTATTAATTTTATATTGTTGGTGATAAATCATTTAAATTAAAGGTAAATTTGGTATTTTATTAATTTTATATTGTTGGTGATAAATCATTTACATTAAAGGTAAATTTGGAATAAATATTCAAATCCAAAGTTTGATTTACATTCAGTCTCTAGTCAGAAAAAAGTTTTTATTAACTCTCTATTTCAAATTTCAGTTCACATTACATTTAATAATCTTGCAAATATCTACTTTGCCCTTTATATATGGTTTGGGAAACGAGTATCCTTAAATCTCCTCCAACCAACCCAAAAAATTCTCAAACTTCTCCTTGCTCATCAGCTCACTATTTGATAATAAAGCTTAATTTCGGCAAGTATTTTTGGTATTCTAAGATCATTGAATCGATTAACATCACCTGACCCATTTAGCAGTCATATAAATCTATTTCGGGTTGAAATTCGTGTTAATGAAAACCACATCAAAAGTAGAGAAGGGTGCTGGAGGGAGGAAATGAGACAGCCCAAAGAAGAAATCGATGAATCTTTCTCAAGGTGGATTGATCATCCTTCCCTCCCATCTCTTTTTTTTTTTTTTGGTGTGGAATTAATAAACTTTTATGCATTACAGTATGTTGTATTAGTTAAAAAATGGCTACAATGGTGAGATTTGGAGTTCTAATGCGAGAACTATGTGACAATTTAATTTTTTAGTAATGGATTCATTATCGATTGATACATGAATTTTTATTAGAATTTGTAATTTTCTATATGTTATCAACTTTGTATGATTGCAGGTAAACTTTGTATTGAGGTGACTCCATCATCCAAAATTGCTTCATTTCAGATGAATTGTGTATAGGTTTGTCCTATGCAAGAATACATATTTTTAATGGCTTATCTTTTCAAGATAACTGGAATATTGGATCGAGATACAAGTGTTTCTATTGATTTTCATAGTGATTTTGCATTTTAGATTTGTGTTTTTGATTGTTGGTTCTAGATTCAATCACAAGATTATTGTGCTTTTGGTGCAATATAAAGGAGTTTGAAAGTGTGATGGTTTTGTTGGATGCTGTTTGAAGCTTAATATGTGAGTTTTTGTGTAATAAAATCAAGTTATGTTATCCACAAATTATGATATTTAATATACAAACTAGCTTATATAGTACCACATATTAGCTTATAAAGTACCACAAATTATATAATTTATTACCACAGATTATGTTATATAATATCACAAATTATAATATTTAGTACCACAAATCAGTTCATCTAGTACCACATGTTAGCTTATATACTACCAAAAATCAGTACATTTGGTATCACAAATCAGTATATTTAGTACCACAAATTATAGTTATTCAGTACCAAAAATATGTTATTTAGTACCACATATTAACTTATATAGTACCATAAATCTGTATATTTGGTACCACAAATCTGTATATTTGGTACAATATATCAGTATATTAAGTACAACATAGTAACATATACAGTACAATAATTTTTTATTTAGTATAACAATATGTTAATTAGTACCACATAGTAGTTTATATAGTACCACAAATCAGTACATTTGGTACCACAATCATTATAGTTGATACCACAAATCAGTATATTTAGTACCACAAAGTAATTTATATAGTACTATAAATTATGTTATTTAGTACAAAAAATATGTTATTTAGTACCATATATTAGTTTATATAGTACCACAATCAGTATATTGTTACCACAAATCAGTGTATTTGGTACCATATATTAAATGTATGATAACATATATTCGTACTAAATAAATTAATTTGTGGTACTATATAAGCTACTATGTGGTACTAAATATACTGATTTGTGGTACCAAATATATTGATTTATGGTGCTATATAAGCTAAAATGTGGTACTAAATGCAAGCTGACGAAAATTTTCACCTCCAAGGCAGAATTCATAGGCAATTAAATGCCTATGACAGGCGCTCAAACACCTGTCAATCTGCCAAAAATTATAGTGGGCATAACCATGGGCGCTCGAGTGTGGCTTTGTGGTAACAAATATATTGATCTGTGGTACTATATAAGCTAATATGTGGTGTTAAATATACTAATTTGTTGTACTAAATATACTGATTTGTGGTACTAAATAACATATTTTTTTCGTACTAAATAATAACGTTGTACTGTATAAACTACTGTGGTACTAAATATACTGATATGTTATACTATATAAGCTAATATGTGGTACTAAATATACTGATTTGTGGAGCTACAAATATAGTTAGTACCAAAGATTAGCTTAGATGAGAATTATCTATTTATCATGTTATATAACATATAATGACATGTTATACATAAATCTATTTGCAAATATATAAAGTTATATATATCATTACATATATTAAATGTACGACAATGTGGTACTAAGTAAGATTAGATATGAACTATCTATTTCGGATGTTATATAATATAAAATGACGTGTTATATATAAATCTATTTGCAAATGTACCAAGTTATATATATCATTACCATATATTAAATGTATGATAATGTGGTTCTAAGTAATTAAAATGTGAACTATGTATTTCACTTGTTATATAACATAAAATGACATTATATTTATATATACATATATTTGCAAATGTATCAAGTTATATATATATCATTACTATATGTTAAATGTATGATAATGTGGTATTAAGTAAGCTTATTTGTTTGTTTGATCCATCTGGAATTAACTAGCTCACCCTCAATTTGTGCAATTCTCAAATTGTAAAGTTTCAATGTCTCTATATTTACATTAAATGTGTCAGTGTGTTCAAATATCATACATAACTAATTCTACCCCAGCAGATATCAAGTGGAGATTCATTGCAAAATCTGGTATAAGTTGTAACATTCAGAGAATTTAAGCACGACGATGGAAGAACAAGGAAAAATGAGGAAAGCTCGAGCAAAGAACAATAAGAAAAACGAAAGTCTATGACAAGAAATTTTCCCAAAAACGTTTCGACCAAATTTATCACAACAGCTGCGAATCGATCGGCGAACTAAATTTGGCAAAAAATGGAGGAAGATTGAGGGAAGAACAAGCAAAAGAACGAGAATAACGAAGATTTAAAAGTTTCAAGTTGGGTTTTCTCCTCAACCTTGAGCAATTTGATTTTTGAATTGGTTCTTATTTGAGGTGGAGATGATGTTCTGAATAAATGAACAAAAAAATATAATTTATCAATTAGTTTTATGAAAAACGGGTAAAGTGGTCAATTTCAATAAATAGGTAGTATGAAATAAAATATTTGTCAATTAGGTAGTGCAGACCTTAAAAAAAGATTGTCGAGGCGCAAACTTAAAATTGAAATGTCATTTAGAGATTTTAACCAAGTCTCCCTTAAATTAGATATAGAATAGCATAGTTTGGAAAAAAGTATTTTTTTAAATTTTTTAAATATATTATCATGACACAAATTTATTTACAGAAGATTGTTATCAAAAAAATTTAGAGAATTAAATTATTGCTCAAAATTGTTGTTCATAAATGTTGTGCGTAACATAATATAAATTCAAGTAAAACTAATTTTTATAAACCTTTGTATAAAATATGAAATTATACAAAGAGTCCATAATAATAACTTATTATTTAATCAGAAAGATGGAATATGTAATTCACCGTTTAAAATATAATATACTCTATTGTTTTTTTTTTTATATAATTGAGGGGTATACTTTGGAATTGTAAATTTGGGGTACAGAAGTGATTTCTATAACCTTTCCGACTTTACATATGATTGAAGATGTGCTTAAACTCGTATTACATTAAATATTATAAATCTATGATATAACAGTTTTAAAAATTATTTACTTAGTTTATTGATGACGAGAAAACCCACAGCCACTACCATTGTGATGTGTATTGGGTAAACTATGGGCTGATACAGTAGCCTCAAACCACGCTAATCAGGTAAACCACACTAGACAAACCTGATGTGATATACTCCCACCAAAAAAATGTTGACAAGGAGAATCGAACTCATGATCTTACGATCCTCAGCTTGCTTAACTCCACCAACTTGGATGCTTCGGGGAAAATTTATTTTTTTATTAGACCCCAACGTGCTTCCACCTTGAAGAATCAATGTTTGTAAGTAAGAGAAATCAATTTTTTTTTACATATATTCTATATTTGGTATCCAAAGTACGCAACTTTAGCCATGAATAAGTTATATATATATAACCACCTAGCACTTAATAGTAAGTGTTTTTTTTTATTATGGGAAGGAGAAATACTATCTACAAGTCTCGAACACGAGACCAATTCCCAAATTGGCAATCAGGATGCCAACAGGGCTACATGCTCGTGGCCTTAATAAGTTTTTTTAACAAAAAAAGAAAATATATTAATTAAAGGATAACCAACTTGACAATTACAGCAATATGCAAAAACTATCAGCAACCATAAAATCCATAGGAACTAAAATATAAAATCAGTGCAACAACATAACACAAGCGCCTCCGCTGAGCGAAAGTGGAACTTTCAGGTGGAAAGAGAAAGTGAATCACGACAATAACACATGATTGGGACCAGAAAGGGGTCTGTCCCCTCAAACCATGCAGCCAAGAGTACGGACAAGTAAGGGGCCTTCGCATCCAAAACCATATGAAAAGCATAAATTGAGAAAGAGAACAAACGTGCAAGCTCTCGCATCCAAAACACACACGAAAAGTCATACCACTGAATGTCACACAAAACCGACAGGCATCCCAGTCAAAGCAGACATAACTCCAACAATGAAATATACAAAAAGAGCCATCATCATAAAGATAGAAGAGTAGCATAAAGTAATCCAGTGATAGACATCATAGAACAACTACTCATATAACCAAAACTACCAACAAACACAACAGATAGATATACATAGAGCTGTCAGAACGGGCCAGCCCGACCCAAATGGGCTGGACCGCCCAACCCGCGGCCCAAACGGGCCCAACCCTTTTGGGCCCGCCTCCAGGCGGGTTGGGAAAACCCCAACCCAACCCGACCCGAAGCGGGCCGCGGGTTGGGGCGGGCTGGCCCGCCTAAATATATTTTTTTTAATTTTAAATTTTTTTATTTTAAAAAAAAAAAAAAAACTTCAAAAAAAAATTTCCATCTAAACTTACCGAACCTGAAACTGATGCTAGAAGATTACTGAAACTTGTTTCAGGTTTTATCTAGATATTAACACTACTACTAAAAAAACCTGATTAGTAAATCAGTATTTTACTCAATTTTTAAATACTTGTTGCAACTTTCAAGCAAGACCAGGTGAAAATTATATAGTAGATCGAATGCTTCAATGTGTTATTGAGTTTTATCTATGAATTGAGCCTAAAAAAAGAAATAATAAATTTTTTTTTTTTAAAATATGACCAAACCGCGGGCCAGCCCGCCAACCCGCGGGTTGGCCCGCGAAAACCCGCGGCCCGTTTGGGCTAGCCCGTATAGGCCCGCCTATTTGGCGGGTTGGGTTGGGCCAGGCCCGCAGGCCTGGCCCATTTTGACAGTTCTAGATATACATAGGATATACAAATATAAACCAAGCAAAATGAGGGAACTCGCACGACTGTTAGGCGCATGCAAAATAATGCTCGGGTTACCCCCAAATCCCGGGCATGCCGACCAAGAAGCGTCATGTCGTACGGCGGGATTGCGATGCAACCACCACCAAATCAGGAGAACACACCCAAATTTGGTTAGAAGACCTAACCAAGAGGCACATGATAGAAGCCCTGGATGAGCCCAAGCTGCCACCTCCACCGCCTAAACCACCATGCCACCTTCACAAGCATCGCCGCCAAACATACCCCCCACCACCACCCACTAGGGCACCTCCACTACCACCGCCTAAACCACCCCATCACCAAGATCGCATCCTGCTCCACCGCCGAGTCCACGCCCTACTCCACCACCAAGATCGTCACCCCACCCAACCTACCACGAAAATTGATGCCACCTCCGAGGCCACCTCCGACACAAATGCTGGGACCACTGCCAAGACCAAATCCACGGCCAAAACCCCCACCTCCATTGAGGCCCCCACCGTAGCCAAACCCACCACAAGCACCTCCACCGAGGCTCCCACCAAGACCAATCCCCACCCCCATTTAAGGAAGCTTCACAAGGAAGCACAAGAAGAAGCCCTAAACAGACAAAAGCAAAAACTAGAGAGAAGGGAGAGACCATTTTCTTAATAATAAGTTAATATGTAGAGAAACATAAATATCATCACAACTCATTACAACTCATATATTCACATTACACTTTGATATACACCACTGTACACTATTGAAATTGGAAATAAAAACTACGAAAAAAGATACCATTGCAAGACTTAATAAAACTAGCACCATTTCAAGAAACAATCCCAAATTATTCTTGACGGGCAAACCATAGACATTGATGACAATAATTAAGACCTCTTAAATGCAAGTAAAAATGGAGGGCATCAATTTTTTTGCTCTTTTTGCTGGCTGAACAACCAACCAACCAAACAAGTCCTCCTCCAGTGTTTCTTCGTCAGAAGCATGCATCAAGGAGGCAGCAGCAGCATAGTGCAGCCAAACTACACAAAATAAGAGCAATAATATCAAAATTTGTTCACTTTGCTCAAGATCCTAACACTAATAAAGTTAGATTATTTGGCTTTCAATCAGTTTTTATTCACACAAGCACATAGTATTACTTGAACCCAAGACTACAACTACCCTAGGCTACTCAGTTGCTTAAAGGTGAAAGTGAGCAAAATAAGTGGAAGCAAAATTATGAGCACATGGTACTACTCGAAACCAGGACTAGTTATGAGTGAGTTTATCACCTGTATTATAAAATTCACTTAAACTCAATGAAAATTATGTAATAACCTGGATAATTTTTATGATCCAATGATATTTTTTATGATCCAGTGATCAAAACACTTCTATATCACTTGGGTTTTAATTCTTTAATAGAACAGTGATCACATAAAAAATGTTCTGTTTCTCATCAATCCACTCAATTATCAAGTATATAACCTAAAAAGCAGAAAAAGACAGCAACTTAGTTATCTTAGTATTTACAAAACAAGGAAAAATTTTCAAGAATATAACCTACAAAAAAGAAAAGAAAAAAAAGACAAACATTTCTTGAATACCAATATTTTTTAGGACATTTGGGAGGGTTTCTCCAGGAACCCAATTATTGCAGTAAAGACCCACCAACGAGGGGAAGGAATTCATCCTAGATCAACCCAATAAAAACCCAAAAGCCTTACAAAATTTAAAATAAAAAAGGCCATATCCCAAGATCTGCATTGGTACAGAGTATCTACCTATAAATTTTAACACGTAAACGTAATAGCATACACGCATCCTGCAACAGAAAGAAGGAACAAAACTACTTCTATCGTAGCGACTGCTTACCATCCTTCCATAAAGCCGGAACCGGATTGTTTCTGAGCAGGAGGAGGCGCGTATTGCGGGGCGTACTGCGGTGGATATCCCTGTGGTGGGTACCCCTGTGGTGGATAGCCTTGCGGCGGGTACCCTGGTGGCGGATACCCATCCTTTCCATACCCCTCCGGTGGGTATCCTGTAAATCAAAAAAAAAAAAAAGGAAGAAAAAAAAACAAGGCCAATTATCCCACCCCAAAATCAAATCAACAACAATTAAGAAAATAAAAATGGAGATCGAATCGGAGAACTCGCCTTGAGGAGGAGGAACACCAACAGGGGGTTGATTCTGGTTGTAGTAACTCATGATCTGTACTGGATTCTCCCTTTTGTCTCAAAGATTGCTTTTATTTAAATGGCAAAAGTGAGATTTGATTTGCATATGATTATCTGGTTTCGAAATTTGATCGTTTTTGGTTGGTTATGCTGTTTTATTCGTTGGCCAATGAAACATGTATGCGTTTTTGTGGTTTCCGAAAAATAAAAGGAAAATAAATTTAATATTACAATATTACTTTTAGTTTTTTTAGAAATTTGATTTTATTATTTTCAAATTTTTAATCAAAGGGGATTGCAATTATGTTTTATGATGCTCGAAGTCTAGTCATCCCATTAATAGGATAATGTGACAACTAATGTGATCACCCCTAGATGTCATTTTCAAATATTTCATCGTAGTTTTTATTTTTAAAGAAAACTTTGTATCACTCCCTTATAATATTTTATTATTATATAGTTACCTAATGTAACACATATATATGATATAATATCACTATCCCACATTTCTTAATCGATATGACAATTACAAAAAATACTTTTCCAAAAGATAAAATCAAATAAATATTAAATTCTCAAGGATAATGTGAAAAAAATAAAATAAAGACATGGTCGGAAATGAAAAGTTTGATTTAAAGTTATAGCTTCTGATATTGTAGGAGTGGGAAACGGGGGAATTTGGAACTTACCCTACTCGTTTTAAAAATGAATGTGGATCTAGTCATTATGGGATTGTGTATGATTTTAAAATAAATTAAATTTTGGCACCCAAATGATATGATCAAGTAATTACCGTTAGACCAAAAATTATAACTATTAGCAGACGCACAACTTTATTTTTTATTTCTTATACAGTGGCAGTGCAAAGTCCCGTATTAAGTGAAAGGTGGATATAAGATGTTGTATCATATGAGTGTCAATGGATCATGCTTGTTATTTTTAGACGATAAATGATTATACATCCGTTCACGAGCGCACGGAAGAATCGATGTGTACACCAACAAAATTCATCTTCCCCGAAATATCATTATTTTTATGAAAAAATATTATTAAACAAAGAATCAAGGGAAACTCAAAAAAAATCCCCATTGTCAAACTTAATTTTAAAATCAGTCCCCCATGTCAGAAAAATTAATTCAAACCACCTACTGCAACTTAAAATTTTGTTCTAACTCCCTATGACTATAATACCCCTCTACTAAAAGTTAAACATTTAATTTTGAGAAATCATTTCAGTCGGTACGAAACCTATACAATTTTGGTACACGTTACACATAAAATCGGTATGAAATCTATACAATTTTGGTACAAGATATACATGAAATTGGTATTAAACATATACTATTTTGGGTACTTATTACACTTGAAGTTGGTATGAAACATATATAATTTTGGTACTAGTTACACATGAAGTTGGTATGAAACCAATACAATTTTGGTACTAGTTATACATGAAATTGGTATAAAACCTATCCTATATTCGGTACTTATTATACGTGAAGTTGGTATGAAACCTATACAATTTCGATACTAAATATAAATAAAATTGGTATGAAACATAAACAATTTTGGTACTAATTACGAATAAAATTGGTACGAAACTTATACTATTTTCGGTACTTGTTACATATGAAATTGGTATGAAATCTTTACAATTTTGGTACTAGTTACACATGAAATTGGTAGGAAACCTATACAATTTTGGTACAAGTTACACATGAAATTGGTACGTGTGAAGCCCGGGGATTAATAGAGTTAATCCCGTTGTGGTAATAATCCTTAATGGATTTGATTTGTGGCAATTATGAATTAATTGCGTTTTGGGGCTCTTGGGGATTTTAAATCCAATAATTGGAGTCGTTGGATCCAAGGGATGAGATTGTATTCTCATTGTGACGATAACCTTGGAATTTGGTCTTTGGTGAGATTTGGGGTCCGGAGTACTTTGTACTGGGGCTGGTAATGGAAATTGAGGTTAGAGAGATGATTTTTGAAAACAGATGATTTTTAATGAATAATGATGTATTTGTGAAGGGAATGGTATTTTCGAGTTTTGGAGCTATATATACCAAATGGACTCGGTATTCCGTCATTTTGGCACGGAACTCTTCTCTCTCTCCCCTCTCTCATCGCTCAAACCCTCTTCCCCCTTTCCCCTTTCCCCTTTCCCCTCTTTGGCTCTTGGGAAGGAAATCATTGGTAGCTTGGCTCGCGAGCCGGATTCTCGAAGATAATCAGGTATTAACCTTCCCCTTATTTTTTGTCTTCGATTTGGTAGTGGTATTGTTGAGTTTGGTTGAGTTTTGGGTTGGTTATGGAATTTGGGGATTTTTGGTTAAAATCCCAAGTTGAGTTTTTATAGTTTTTATTGGTCCTTATTGGTGTATTTGAGGTGTAAATGGTGTATGGGGTGTTGGGTTTGAGTTTGGGTGTGAAAAACACCATTGAAGCTCGAGTTTTTCAAAAAATCGTAGGTCGCAATCGATTGCCGAGGAGCGCCGATCGATCGCGACGAGCTGCTGGAAATTTGTGGAAGAGATACAGTGCGGCGATCGATCGCGACTTCTTGGCGATCGATCGCGAGGTGTTTGGCGATCGATCGCCAAGACTTGGCGATCGATCGCGAGGAGGTTCTGCTCGGCAGTAGAGTTGCGCGATCGATCGCGCGTGATTGGCGATCGATCGTGGCTTGCTGAATAGTGTTTTTCTCCATTTGTTTTAAAAACTTGGAATTTTGGAATCCGGGGCAATGTCTACATTCCAATGGGAATGCTATAATTTAAAATGGTGTGGTTGGAGCCAAGTTAAATTAAACGGAACTCTCGGTTGAGTTTTTGGCTATCTTTTAAAATGGAATATTTTTTGGGTGTTATGCATGCCTAGCCGGGGGCTTTTGTTTTGGTAATCGTCATGGATTGACGATGGGTTTTGAGGTTTGCTAACGTGCGTGGGCACGTGAATGCATGCTTATACTTGATTGTGAGTTGTTTATGTGTTTTAGCACATATTTCTCGAGGCATGGAACTCAAGCGAGGTTTGGCTTGGACTACGGAAACTTAAGGTACGTATGACGTACGAGCATAGCCTGTTATAATATTACAACTGTGAAATGCATGATATATGGTATTTACGATAAACGGGTATTGAAATGCATGGTACGGGGTATTTGTAATAAAGGGATGTTGGAATGTATGATATATGGTATTTGCAACAAATAGATGTTGAAATGCATGATACATGGTACTTGCAATAAATGGATAAGGAGATGTATGGTATATGGTGCTTGTGATAAATGGAAATACGCTGGGAATTATATAGTGCCGCCTCGAGCGAGCAACGATTGAGATGTTATCGCCGTTGAGCGATCATCGGTTATGACGCCGCTATTGTTGAGCGTGCGTGGGGTTCGAAATGCCGCTTTTATGGAGCGAGCAATGAAATAGGAACATGGAATTATTGGTTAGATATACGTGATAACTATGATCTTTTATATATAATGATTTTACCATATTAATTATGGAATTGGCATAATGGAAATGGTATTTGTTAATCTATGTGGTGATTAACTGGCTTTGGGGATTTGATGAGTTTGGTTATTTTGAGAACAGAGACAATACATGGGATCCCGTGTTGGGAAAACGATTTCTAAGTTTTGGTGATTACAAACACCTACCGGATGAAGTTCTACCGGGTGATAAAGACCAACTGGATGAAGACTCCTACCGGATGTTAAAGTCCTACCGGATGAAGGCACCTACCGGATATTGAAGTCTTACCGGGTGATAAAGACCAACTGGATGAAGACTCCTACCGGATGTTAAAGTCCTACCGGATGAAGGCACCTACCGGATATTGAAGTCTTACCGGGTGATAGACATCAACTGGATGGCTACCAACTGGACAAGACATTAACTGGATGGCTACGAACTGGATAGACATCAACTGGACAAGACATCAACTGGATGGCTACCAACTGGATAGACATCAACTGGACAAGACATCAACTGGATGGCCACCAACTGGACAGATATCTACTGGACAACCATCAACCGGATAAACATATGTGGATGGACATCTACTGAACAACTATCAACCGGATAGTCTCACACTAAACAAAGACATCAACTGGTCATAAGAGGATGAACGACCAGTCGAACAAAGAAAACCAGCAGAAGTCTAAACTACCAGTAAGAGCACTAAGCAACGAGACAAAATAAGTACAACATTCTCTGACAAAGGTACAACAGAGCGGCGCACTCTGCTATATCTCCGCCACCATTACCGTCAGGGTTAAAAGAGCCGTTGCTTAAACAAAATAGGAAAGAAGACAATATGAATTTGGAAAGCTAATCTCTTCCATATACAGAAAAGCTACCGTTGGACAACCAAACCTATAAATACGTCCAAGCAGAGAATGAAGAAGTGCTGAGCGATTTTCAACAAAGAAAAACACTTCAAAGCAAACAAGAAAATCAACTTACTGACATTCCAAAAGTTCAGCAAAGAGCAGACAAGCAGTGCAACTGAATCTGTGATAGATTATTCCAACTGAAGTCTGCTGATCAAGAACACTCAAAGCTAAACGTGTATTCTGTAAAGAGTGTCATAGAACCTTTTTTGTAATCAAATCAAGTAGTTGTGATTGCTAGGAGTTTAGGCCAAGCTGTGTGAGTGCCTAAGAAGGTTGTATACTGTAAAGTGTAAACCAAGTCTTCTAGTGAATCCTTCCTGCAAAGGAAGAAGGGGAGACGTAGAAGCATTGTGCTTCGAACTTCCAGAAACAATTCTTGTGTCATCTGTTATTGCTTATTTACCTCAGTTTTATTCCTCACAAGTCAAGTAGACGTCTTCCGCACTATAATAAGTGTCTGCTGACTTGACTGATATTGAGAAGCAACTGTAATACTTAACAGTTTACAGTTAACCAGAAAAAGAAATCGAAATTGAATCTAGTGTTTATTCAACCCCCCTTCTAAACACTACCTCGATCCTAACAAGTGGTATCAGAGCTTAGGTCTTCTCAATCTTGAGAAATTACCAATTGCCAAAAACTGATGGCCTCATTCAGCAAGATTCCAATGTTCAAGAAAGACGAATATGATGACTGGAGAATCCGTATGCAAGCACATCTAAGTGCTCAAGATGATGATATGTGGTATGTAATCACTGAAGGACCTATGAAGATCATGAAAATCAATACAGCTGCTTCTATCACAAGTGGTGATCCACAAATGGTAGAAAAGGAAAGATCTCAATGGTCAAACGAAGAAAAGAAAAAAGCAAATCTGGACAACGTTGCTAAGGACATTCTGTTCAAAACTTTGGACAAAAATATGTTCAACAAAATAAAAATGTGCTCAACAGCCAAAGAAATCTGGGAGAAGATTGCCCAACTCTGTGAAGGAAATGATCAAACCAAAGAAAACAAGCTTACTGTGGCTTTACAGAAGTTTGAGCATATCAAGATGATGAATGGAGAAACTCTCAACGAGTATGATGAAAGAGTGACTGGAATAATTAATGAACTCAGCAGTCTGGGTAAGGAGTTACCCAACAGAGAAGTCACTCTCAAAGTAATGAGAGGTCTCCCAAGAGAATGGGATGTCAAGACCATTGCTATGAGAGAATCGAAGGACATCAACAAGATAGATCTACATGATCTGTTTGCTGATTTAAAAGCCTATGAATTCGAATTAGGCATTCGGGTTGAAGATGAACCAAATACCAGTCAACCAACCAAAGCTCTCACTGCATCAGAGTCTCTGCCTACTTCTACAGAGATGACTCCAGAAAAGATGTGTAATGATGCTATGGCAATGTTCGTAAAGAAATTTGGGAAATTCATGAAGAAGAACCAGAGATATTATCAATCATATCCTCGAAGGCAGAGTTCCAAAGGAAATTCAGAAGAAGAAGAGCGAGTATGCTTCAACTGCCTCAGACCAGGGCACTTCATTGCGGACTGTCCAAAACCTAAAAGGATGATCACAAAAGAGGACCCGAGGATCACAGAAAATCCAAGGAAACTAGAAGATCATCCAAAAGGGACAGAGATCAAAAGGTTTTGATGGCAGAAGAAAGCAAGAGCAAGTGGGCTGATTCTGAATCAGAATCAGAGGAATCAACCAGCTCGTCCAGCGAAAGTGAAGACGAGGAAGTCCACTGCTTAATGGCAAATGATGAAATTGAGGTACACGAGTCTAACCTATCTGAATTCACACATAGTGAACCTACCAATGCTTTGCAGGACATGATCAATGAGTATCAGACGCTATATGAATCTTTTGAAAGCTATAAGACTGAGCACTCAATCCCAATTGAAACGCATAAAAACAAACTTGATTGTGAACAATCGAGGGAGTTGAACTGCTTAAGGGAAACAACCAGTCTCCTAGTGAAAGAAAGAGATGAAGCCAAGTGTGCCTACCAGAAACTTAGCAAACTGGTTAGCACTTGGAATGCGGCCACTACCAGAAAGGATGAAATGCTTGAATCTATAAGGCTTGCTGGTGATTTAACCGGCATAGGCTATAATAGTAATGAAAGCAGTTCATCAGGTAATAAACCTCAACTGTGTATAACAAAAAGCAAGGTTCAATCAATGAACTTTGTAAGATCTAGCATAGTATATGACCCTTATGAATGGGTTAAAGAACCTGTTAAAGCAACACTCATCAAGGAACGGCACATCACAGGGGTATCGGTTATGTAGAACCACTCAAAGAGGCTAAACCGAGGCAAAAGTTCAGAAATGAACTTAAACCCACTGGTCGAGCAGCTAGAGAGGTTAAACCCAACTGGTACTACAACTGTAAGCCTGTCCAGAATAGATATATGCTCAATAACAGGAACTACAAACCAAAAGCACATGCATACACATATTATCACACTTCACAGTCAAGATCATCACCATCATTTATAAATGCACACACATTTCAGAACACACACCGACCTAAGTCACTCAGGGTCATACAAGTGTGGGTTCCGAAAGGACTAATCCTACCCGGACCCAAGTAGGATTGGGTACCAACCATTTTATCGCTTTAATTGCAGGAAACTAGAATGCATCAAGTTCGGAGCTCAGAATGGTTCCTGGACAGCGGATGCTCTAGACATATGACAGGAAATGCGAGCTTATTGTCTGAACTGGTGGACTCCACAGGACCCAGAATAACTTTTGCAGATAACGCGAAAGGTAGAACCGTGGGTAAGGGTAAGATTATCTACGGTAACATCGTCATTAAAGATATTCTTTTAGTTGAAAATCTGTGTTATAACTTGATTAGCATAAGTAAACTCTGTGACAATGGTCACTCTGTGGAGTTCAACCAGCATTCATGCACAATCAAATCTACTGATGGCAGTATATTACTTGTAGGAAGAAGGCATGATAACACATATAAAATTGATTGGAATATTAATCAGCCTACCTCCTCTACTTGCTTAGCTGCCCTGAATTCTTCCAAAAATTGGCTTTGGCACAAACGGTTGAGTCACTTAAATTTTAAAACTATTGCCAGTCTGCGTAAACTTGATCTAGTTATTGGACTGCCCCAAATTGAGTTCTCAAAAGACAAGATCTGTGCAGCATGCCAACTTGGTAAGCAAATCAGATCCTCCTTTAAGAACAAAGGGAGTAAATCTTCTTCTCGGTGCCTAGAGTTGCTGCATATGGATCTGTTTGGTCCTATACTAGTAACAAGTCTAGGGGGAATGAAGTATACCCTAGTGTTAATAGACGATTACACTCGTTTCACGTGGGTCTTGTTCCTAAGTGGCAAAGATCAAGCTACTCCAAAGCTGATCAAATTACTGAAAAGACTCCAAAATGAGAAATCGTGTGGGATAGATAGAATTCGCAGTGATAAAGGTACTGAGTTCACCAATCAATCACTCGAATCATATCTAGATGACCTTGGTATTAAACACGAATACTCTGCTGCTAGAACTCCTCAACAAAACGGAGTTGCTGAGCGTAGGAACCGCACTTTGAAAGAAGCTGCGCGAACTATGCTCGCGGAATCAGAAATATCGCAGAAATTTTGGGCAGAAGCTGTCAACACAGCATGTTATACGCAGAACAGATCAATGATTAATAAGCGAGCAAATAAAACCCCTTATGACATCTGGAATGGCAGTAAGCCAAATATTTAATATTTCCATGTGTTTGGTTGCAAATGTTTTATTCACAACAATGGAAAGACTCATCTCACCGCTTTTGATGCCAAATCTGATGCTGGAATATTCCTTGGCTATTCTACAGTTAGTAAGGCCTTCAGAGTATTTAATAATAGAACGCTTACTGTAGAAGAATCAGTGCATGTAAAATTTGATGAACCTACTGACTGTACTGTATCTAATCTGCAAATCAACAATTTAAGTAATCGACTGGAAAGCACTTATATTGATGAAAAAGTTGATGATGAGATAGATTACAGAAGCAGGACTGACTGCTCCTTGGAACCAGAAGTTCCTGAAGCTCAAGCAGAGGAGTCTGCTGGCCAACAAGCACTGCAGCCAGCTACCAATGAAACAGTTGCATCTACCCCTACTGCAGTAAAAGGAACAAATGAGAAAGATGAGTCTATCAGAACCTCTGATGTGCCCACTCATATCCAGCCAAGTGAAGAACTCAATCCTCATGGACCTTCGCTCCGGTGGAAGAAGGATCATCCACCCGAGCAGGTCATCGGTAACCCTCTTGCTCCTCTACGCACCAGAGGACAAATGATTAATGAATTTCTTCATGCTGCATTCATATCTCATATAGAACCTATGAAGATTGATGAAGCTATATTAGACCCAAGTTGGGTAGAAGCAATGCAGGAAGAACTAAATCAGTTTGAGCGAAACAAAGTATGGCATTTAGTTCCACGTCCATCTCATCACACAATTATTGGCACTAAATGGGTATTTAGAAATAAGCTAGATGAAAATGGTACAGTAATTAGGAATAAAGCAAGACTAGTTGCACAGGGATACAGGCAGGAAGAATGCATTGATTTTGATGAAACCTTTGCCCCTGTAGCCCGATTAGAAGCCATTCACATATTTCTTGCCTTTGCTGCATTTAAAGACTTTAAGGTCTATCAGATGGATGTTAAGAGTGCATTTCTTAACGGCAATCTCCAGGAAGAAGTATATGTTGAACAACCTCCTGGATTTGAAAACCATCTGCAACCATCTTATGTTTATCATCTGAACAAAGCTTTGTATGGTCTGAAGCAAGCCCCCCGTGCATGGTATGAAACTCTATCAAAATATTTGATTGATCATGACTTCACCATTGGCACGGTGGACAAAGCTTTATTTAAATTTACAAAGGGAGACCATACTCTGCTAGTTCAGATATATGTTGATGACATTATTTTTGGCAGTACTAACCCAAAATTATGTGAAAGATTTTCAAAGATAATGCAGGACCAATTTGAGATGAGCATGATGGGAGAATTATCATTTTTCTTAGGATTGCAAGTCAAGCAATCTAGTGAAGGAATCTTGATAAATCAGTCTAAATACACTAAAGAGCTGCTGAAGAAATATGGAATGAGCACCAGCTCAGCTGCTGCTACACCAATGAGCTCATCTGCCAAACTCGACTTGGATAATTCAGGAATACCAGTCGAAGTTACAATGTATCGAGGCATTATTGGATCTCTATTATATTTGACAGCCAGCCGACCAGATATTATGTTTGCAGTGTGTATGTGCGCCCGGTTTCAAGCAAATCCCAAGCAGTCGCACTTCACTGCTGTCAAAAGGATCCTCAAATATTTGAAAGGCACTGAGAATGTTGGTCTATGGTATCCAAGAGACTCAACTTTTAATCTTATTGGATACTCAGATGCTGACTATGCTGGATGCAAAATTGACAGAAAAAGCACCAGTGGGTATTGTCAATTCCTTGGAGATCGATTGATATCATGGGGATGCAAGAAACAGACATCCATAGCAACTTCCACTGCCGAGGCAGAGTACCTTGCTGCTGGAAGCTGCTGTGCTCAATTGCTCTGGATTCAGCAACAACTCAGAGATTATGGAATTGAGTCCACAGAGGCTCCCATATTTTGTGACAATACGTCTGCCATTGCTATAACATACAATCCAGTTCTTCATACTCGTACTAAACATATTGACATCCGTCATCATTTTATCAGAGATCATGTTATGAAGAAAGAAATTCGGCTGGAGTATATTTCTACCGAACAACAGGCAGCAGACATTTTCACAAAACCCCTACCGAACGCTAAGTTTTCTTACTTTCGAAATATTCTTGGTTTAATTGAAATTACTTCTTGATTTTTTTGTTTTGGTAATAAATTAAGGGGGAACTAAGTTAGTTTATTTGCATAAATTTATGGGGAATTTCAGTTATAATCCTTTCATGGTTATTTAAGCTCAGCTGGTAATACAATGGTCAGCTGCTGTAGGTGTATCCGTACCAGTAGATGCTTTCCTACCAGTCGAACCCTACATACCAGCAGATGTTACCAAATATGCTTTGAAAAAAATAACCCTCGATACTTATTAACCAAATGAACGTCGGAATTCAAAATTACTTTTGTGTAAAATAAATTATTTCACTCCTGCCTAAATCCTGTCCTCTTATTTATTGGTTAAATATGTTTTAATCGATAGATGATCGCCACGTATACATGTGTCCGCTCATCTACAGTACGACGTTACATATGCTTTCATTTTCACCGCCATTAGTTTCACTACTCTTCATCTTCTCCAACAATTCACTGCAATTATCTTTTCTTTCAGACAATTTTACTCTAACAAGATTGCTGATGTTACTTCCTCATATTCATCCAAAATGTCAAAGAATATACAGCCAAGCTTCATCACCAATGCTGTTCACGTAGATTTTCATTCTATATACACATCATCTGATGAGGAGACAAAGGAGCTGATTCAAAAGCTGGATACCTCAGGACTCTTGGTAATCCTGAGCCAGGCCCCCTCATTCTACAAGGACGAGCTACACGAGTTCTTTGCTACGACCAAGGTTGTTGATGACACCGTGGTGGCATCCGTATCTGGACAGTTGGTTACAATCACCCAACCTGAATTTACCACACACCTGTGCCTTCCCTCCACCGGACTTACTGATTTTTCCACTGTTCCAGTGGAACTACGAGAAGAGATGCGCCTCACAGCTTCTGACTCTGCTCATCGCCTACGTCCCCCATTCAGGAAAGTATTAATGAAGAGTCATTATCGACAACTGTCGGACATCATCTCCAAGGGGCTCCTCTGTAAAGCTGGATCATTTGATATGATCACCCCTGAAAATTTTGATGTTATGAGTGCAATATGCAAAGGATTGGAGATAAACTGGTCAGTTGTGTTATTTCAAACTCTGACTAGTCTCGTAGTCTCTGGCAAGGGTCAATCAGGCTTTGCTCTCCCGCTAAGCAGCCTTTTTGACAGAAAGACATTGCAGCTTCTGATACCATCTCCTCCGCCGGTCCGACAGAAAACATCCCAGCAAGAGAACCTAGCCGTGAAAATCCTCCACCTGCGGAACCAGCTGCTTCATTGGCCATGGTAATCGCTACCTCAGTGGCTCCCGCTGACAATTCTTCTGCAATGGTGAGTTCTCAGCAAGCACCAGGCTCTATCAGCTTTAGGACACCCAAGTCCTTGTGTCCGTACTGTCATCCAAAGACCACCCCTGTTGGCAAAGGAAAAACTCTTACGGCTCCAGTGTCCACTCCTGTTGCCTTCGAGATCCAAATGGTCATGGATACAGTTGAGCCAACCTGCAACCACAGCTAGATATTTTTGATCGTTGGGTAAAGGCTCGAGTAAAAGTTCGATTTGATGATTTCGATCCTATTCTGGATCAGGCCAGGGAAGATGAGAACCAGATCTTGGCCTATCTTCAAATCTCAGACCCCGAGAAAAGCCTGAAGCTGCGGGATGTTTTTCGCCTGATGAACTATGTGGGCAAACTTCAAGCCCTTGTTGAAACCCGCCTTCAACACTTCAACGGTGATTCAGGCACATCGAATCATGATAGAGCCGTTCTAAATGCTCTTGGACCCAAGCTGGAAATGGCTGAGCTCGCTCTTCATGATATTCGCATATCCACTGGAATTCACTCATGCTCCACTGCTGAGAATGTTGCAAGCCCCGACCAGCCGGATTTACAAATGGCTATTGCAAATTTGGAGATTGTCCCCTCTACTGTGGAGATCACTTCTACTGTCCCGGAGATCACTCCCTCTGGAGCGGAGACAGCATCACCTGCCTTGGAGGCAGCCTCTTCTGCTAAAGAACTCTCATCTGCTCCCAGCTCTTATAATGATCAACCGCCCCAACCGATGGTTGTTGATCACACCAATTTGGACACAGTGATTCAGACGGTAGTTCAGCAAGTTACCATTTCCTCTGGCAACCATGAACCCAGTGAGTCTTCACATTCCAATTATCACACCCAGTCGTCTGTTGCTGCGGTTGACCAAGCCACTGCTGATATGGCTGCCCCACTAATTGAAGCAACTGCTACTATAACTGCTACTATCTCAGACTCCCCAGCTGCCCCACTTATTGAAGAAACTGGTTTTCTATCCACTGCAGTTGTAAATGCTCATCCCGATACTTTTGTTCCTACTGCTGATACTCAAATGATTGCCGTGGATCCGTCCATGGCTCAAGAACTTTCAGAGGATTTCTTTGTCTTTACAAACCCTCTGGACGAGCCACCAAACATCGCTGCACAGATAGCCAATCTATCCAATGCAATTTCAGCACTAGCCAGCGATGTCAATAAACTCAAACAGGAAGAGCGCACTGCGACTCTTATTCTTGGAACCCATCAGCAGCACGCGGACTCTCAGTTCCAGCAAGTCTACAGAGACTTAAATAGTCTAACTACTACTGTCACCAGACTTCAGACTTTTGCTGAGACTGCAGTTGCTGACGCATTTTCTAGAATTGGCCAGGCTAGTCTTCAGATTACTCAAAATAATGAATCTCTTCATGCTGCCACATCCCTGGCTCTTGGAGAAAAGATTGAAGACGCCAAGAAAGTCTTAACCGATCAGTTGGCCACCACGCAGGCAGCATTTGCTTCTCAGATTCAAGATATATACAACAGCCTGCCTGCAGCTCCTCAAATAATCCGCAGACTGCCTGAACCCAGCAGAACTGCTCCTTCATCACAGCGAGCTTCAAGTTTAGCTGGTCGTTCATCCTCTGCAACTGGAGCACTCACTCAGTCCAGATCAACTGCTCAACAAAGATCTCGAAGTCCACGCCAACCGCCTACCGAAAAGCGCGACTATTCCCAACATTGGTTCGGGAGAAAATAGTATCATTTTCTGATCCCTCTTTAATTACTCTTATCTATTTACTGTTTTTAGTTGACTTTTTCTTCGCATTTAGCGTAACAACATTAATGTGTTCACACTAAATGCATTTCTTCTATAAATAGAGACTCATGTTTGCTTTCATAACTCACATTCACGAATCATGATTCTTTTCAACTCTTTGAAAATTCCTTGGTTTACATCTTACAATTGTTCAGTTTCATGGGTTTATTACTTATCTAAATCAACCCATCATGGGTTGATTACTTATCTAACCCAGCTCCGTTAAGCTTCAGCGTTTGGATCATGCTCTGATGCTCATCATCAGTCAGGAACTGCAATCAGGAGTTATCTGGGTGCTGATGACAAAAAGGGGGAAGACAGAGATAGAGTATTCTCAACAGAGATAGAGTATTTTCATTAGGTGAATCCATAAACCATGGAGGCCTGATGAATATACATTTGAACTCTTCCCGACTTCCTCTCTGAAACAAGGTAGACCGGAAGACAGAGTCATGGAGGCCAGATGCATATACATTTGACTCTTCCTGACTTCATCTCTGAAACAAGGTGGATCGAGCTCTTCCTCTATGACATTAGGTGGATCTGAGTATTCTCAACAGAGATAGAGTATTTTCATTAGGTGAATCCATAAACCATGGAGGCCTGATGAATATACATTTGAACTCTTCCCGACTTCCTCTCTGAAACAAGGTAGACCGGAAGACAGAGTCATGGAGGCCAGATGCATATACATTTGACTCTTCCTGACTTCATCTCTGAAACAAGGTGGATCGAGCTCTTCCTCTATGACATTAGGTGGATCTGAGTATTCTCAACAGAGATAGAGTATTTTCATTAGGTGAATCCATAAACCATGGAGGCCTGGTGAATATACATTTGAACTCTTCCCGACTTCCTCTCTGAAACAAGGTAGACCGGAAGACAGAGTCATGGAGGCCAGATGCATATACATTTGACTCTTCCTGACTTCATCTCTGAAACAAGGTGGATCGAGCTCTTCCTCTATGACATTAGGTGGATCGAAGCTCTCCGGGTCTACAGTACTTGTTTAAAAATTTGTCATGTATCAGCTATATTGTGTAAAACTAGATTTGTCCTAGATTCTATTCAAGTTATTAGAATTCATCTTAAATAAAGATGAATCTCTCTAAATTGTCCAGTTTGATTACAACTTGTAATCTGCTTATATTTATAACATATGAAAATTTCTTTTCCATTATGTCTTCAAGTAGTTTCAGGATTCACATCTTATTTACTCTAGTAGGAAATCGACTATTGCTTAGTTTTGTCATCACCAAAAAGGGGGAAATTGTTGGGAAAACGATTTCTAAGTTTTGGTGATTACAAACACCTACCGGATGAAGTTCTATCGGGTGATAAAGACCAACTGGATGAAGACTCCTACCGGATGTTAAAGTCCTACCGGATGAAGGCACCTACCGGATATTGAAGTCTTACCGGGTGATAAAGACCAACTGGATGAAGACTCCTACCGGATGTTAAAGTCCTACCGGATGAAGGCACCTACCGGATATTGAAGTCTTACCGGGTGATAGACATCAACTGGATGGCTACCAACTGGACAAGACATCAACTGGATGGCTACAAACTGGATAGACATCAACTGGACAAGACATCAACTGGATGGCTACCAACTGGATAGACATCAACTGGACAAGACATCAACTGGATGGCCACCAACTGGACAGACATCTACTGGACAACCATCAACCGGATAAACATAAACTGGATGGACATCTACTGAACAACTATCAACCGGATAGTCTCACACTAAACAAAGACATCAACTGGTCATAAGAGGATGAACGACCAGTCGAACAAAGAAAACCAGCAGAAGTCTAAACTACCAGTAAGAGCACTAAGCAACGAGACAAAATAAGTACAACATTCTCTGACAAAGGTACAACAGAGCGGCGCACTCTGCTATATCTCCGCCACCATTACCGTCAGGGTTAAAAGAGCCGTTGCTTAAACAAAATAGGAAAGAAGACAATATGAATTTGGAAAGCTAATCTCTTCCATATACAGAAAAGCTACCGTTGGACAACCAAACCTATAAATACGTCCAAGCAGAGAATGAAGAAGTGCTGAGCGATTTTCAACAAAGAAAAACACTTCAAAGCAAACAAGAAAATCAACTTACTGACATTCCAAAAGTTCAGCAAAGAGCAGACAAGCAGTGCAACTGAATCTGTGATAGATTATTCCAACTGAAGTCTGCTGATCAAGAACACTCAAAGCTAAACGTGTATTCTGTAAAGAGTGTCATAGAACCTTTTTTGTAATCAAATCAAGTAGTTGTGATTGCTAGGAGTTTAGGCCAAGCTGTGTGAGTGCCTAAGAAGGTTGTATACTGTAAAGTGTAAACCAAGTCTTCTAGTGAATCCTTCCTGCAAAGGAAGAAGGGGAGACGTAGAAGCATTGTGCTTCGAACTTCCAGAAACAATTCTTGTGTCATCTGTTATTGCTTATTTACCTCAGTTTTATTCCTCACAAGTCAAGTAGACGTCTTCCGCACTATAATAAGTGTCTGCTGACTTGACTGATATTGAGAAGCAACTGTAATACTTAACAGTTTACAGTTAACCAGAAAAAGAAATCGAAATTGAATCTAGTGTTTATTCAACCCCCCTTCTAAACACTACCCCGATCCTAACATCCCGGATGAGGGTGTTACCATCCAGGGAGTATCATTTAGATTATGACATTTACATTCTGTATTTGAATTGCAATGTTATGATTATTGGATTAGTGGTATTGGTATGCTCACCCCCGTGTGGGGGCTGTCTCTGTTGGGGCAGGTGTTACAGGTGTAGCAGCAGCTTTGGAGTTGAGCTCGGGCTGTTGATTTGAGGTGCTTCCAGGATCGAGGTACCAGAGCTGGTTGAATAAGTGCATAGATCCAGAGTTGAGATCGAGCTGTGCTTGGGAGCTGCTTCCAGGATTGAAGTGCCATTAACCGTATCCGGTATAGTGTTTTATACATTAGATACACGCGTGTTCATTGAGTGCTCTTATGTGAGTACATTTTACGTGTATACGGAATGTATAAATGGGCTATGGCTGTGATGACCTGGGATTATAGATGTTAATCCCGGTGTATTAATGACCCCTAAAGTTGTTTTTACGTGGCGATTTAGAGTTTAATCGTGGTGTTGAGCCTCCCGAGCTCGTCTATTTCGGTAGTTGGGATCGTTGGATCCCGAGGTTGAGATTGTATTCTCATTTCGGTGAAAAACCTATGATATGGGTTTTTGGTGAGACTTGGGATCTGTGGTGCTTTGTGTGGGCACCGGTATGTGTTTTTGAGGTTAGAGAGGGAGTTTTTGAAAACAGATGATTTTTAATGAATCATGATGTATTTGTGGAAGTATCGGTATTTCGGGGCATTTTTGCTATATATACCGATTGGTCTCGAGATTTTTAATCATTTCAATCATTTGTAATCTCTCCTCTCTCTCTCCTCGTCTCACAGAACTTCCTCTCCTCTTTTCTTCTTGGAAGAAAAGGGTATGTTGCTCGATTTAGGAGCCGTAATTCTCGGAGAAAAGCTGGTAATCATCTTCTCCTCCCTTCTAGCTTCCTTTTGATTGTATATTCGTAAGAATCGGTCAAATTTTGGTTGAGTTTGATTTGAGTTGAATTTTGAAAGATTTTGAAAGATTTTCGAATTCTTGTTTAAAATGTGTTTAAACCCTTGTTGGAGGTCCAAGGGTGTTTGTATTTGCTCATCTTCAAAATTGGAAGGATTTTGAGTTGAATTGTGGAAGGTTTTAAGCTTTTGAAATGGTGTTTTTTCGGAGCTACAGAGTGACCGATTGATCGGTGCGAGGGCCGTAGCTAAAGTTCAATAATCAGACTTTTACCGATCGATCGGTGCTTGGGCTACCGATCGATCGGTAGTGTAAATTTTTGTGGGGGTCCTATTTTTTGGTTTTGGTGAACTTCTATCGATCCCTTGTTGTTTAATCATCGTGTTAGGATGATTGGGGTCGGATTTACATGCTTGGGCATGTGATAGTATATCATCTTCGTTGATGGTGTGTTTTGGATGTGTTTTAGCACATATTCCTCGGAGCTTGGAACTCAAGCAAGGTTTGGCTCGGACTACGGAGATTTAAGGTACGTGCGACGTACGAGCATTACTTTATATTAGAGCATTTGTGAAATGCATAATGTATTTTGATTGCATTAAATAGTTGTGCATGTGGTTATATATGTGTTGAGATAGCTATGGAGCGACCTAATCTTGACATCGCCGCCACAAGCATGCGTGATACTAGAGTAGTATAACCTTACAAGATATATGGGGTACTGGATTTATATGACCATTGTAGGGCATTGAGATGCCTGAGAATGACTGTGGAATCATGTAATCATTGTAAGACATTTGAGATGTCTGAGTATAATGGAGAATTGGTAAAATAAATGCGAGGCATTTGAGCTATCTGTGATTGATAGCGAAGTTGAGAAATCAGTATATGGTATTGAGATATCTATATTTGCATGTATAATGAATTTGGAATCACTATTTATTGATATTCGAGAATTAGGCATGCGATGAGTTAATCAATGTGTTGATTTACTGATTTTTGAGATTTGATGATTGTGAGAACAGGGACAGTACACGGAATCCCGGATGAGGACGTTGCCATCTAGGGAGTATAATTTAAAATTCATTAGTATTTACTTCTGTTGTAAATTATGAATTTCCTTATTGTGATTATGGGATCTTGTGTCTTGGTATGCTCACCCCGTTGGGGGCTGTCTCTGTTGGGACATGTAGAACAGGTACATCGATGGCTTTGGCGATGAGCTTTGATTGGAGACACTTCCAGGATCATGGTACCAGGGCTTGATGGAGCACGGTATCATATATGGTACTTATATACACCCGAGGGTTATATACACATTCATGATGCTCGCATGTGAGCACGATTATACTTGTATATGGGTTGTATATAAAGGCATGAGCCTTTCTCTCTTTCATTCTATGTTGCATGCAATTAGTGGTAGAATTGCTAAATGATAAGAGAGTCAATGGTGTATTATGTGGGTGTTGAAACCCACTTTTGTTGTCTTATTGTGTGGTGCCTTCCCTGGCTGGGAATTTACTTAGTGTTTCTGTATTCTATTAAGTATTGTGCTTTCCCAGGCCGGGAGTTATGTTATGTGATGTGCTTTTATATCGGGATAGCTCAATTTATGGGGAGACTCTGCCCAATTTTTTTTATAAAAGTCCACAATGTAAAAAGTGGTGTAATGGGGATGGTAATGGGCGAAATCTATGAGTCTATTTGTTGGTAGAGATGATCTTATAACGTCGAACATATGAAATTTTGTAATTGCCATTCAATGGTAAATTATCATCTGAGTTTCCCGATTGATTTATACTGAAAACATGTGCCACATATAGTGGTTAATACACTAATCAAGGGTTAAGGGCTAGGGGTCCTTACAACGACTCTTCTCTATTCATTCATGATTTGCATGCAATTAAATATGGAATTGCCAAATGAACTGAGAGCATGTTAGTGTATTATAAAGTTGCATGTTATATAAATAATCATGGTTGGGGAATTTGAATATTATGCGGATAGAATGCAAGAAATTTTCTGGATAGCATATGGTGTTGCACTTGCACAGGGCTTTTCCCCATGATAGTATGATTATATGCACTAATGGTATGGATTAATAAACTAATAACGGGTTAAGGGCACGGGGGTCCTTACAGTACGAAACCTATATTTTTTTCGATACTTATTACACATGAAGTTGGTATGAACATATACAATTTTGGTACTTATTACACTTGAATTTGGTATGAAACATATACAATTTTGGTACTAATTACACGTGAAGTTGGTATGAAACATATACTATATTCGAAACTTATTACACGTAAAGTTGGTATGAAACGTATACAATTTCGGTACCAACTATGCATTAAATTGGTATGAAACCCATTTGATTTTGTACTAATTACGAATAAAATTGGTACGAAACCTATTCTATTTTCGGTACTTATTACAAATGAAATTGGTATGAAATCTTTACAATTTTGGTACTAATTACACATGAAATTGATATGAAACACATACAATTTTGGTACAGTTATACATGAAATTGATGTGGGACCTATACTTTTTCGGTACTTATTACACATGAAGTTGGTATGAAAACATATACAATTTTGGTACGTATTACACTTGAAGTTGGTATGAAACATATACAATTTTGGTACTAGTTATACATGAAGTTGGTATGAAACCTATACTATATTCGAAACTTATTACACGTAAAGTTTGTATGAAACATATACAATTTCGGTACCAAGTATACATAAAATTGGTATGAAATCTATATAAATTTGGTAATAGTTACACGTGAAGTTGGTATGAAACATATACTATATTCGAAACTTATTACACGTAAAGTTGGTATGAAACCTATACAATTTCGGTACTTAGTATACATAAAATTGGTACGAAACCTATATAATTTTGGTACTAATAATGAATGAAATTGGTACGAAACCTATACTATTTTCGATACTTAATACATGTTAAATTAGTATGAAATTTTTTTACAAGTCTGGTACTAATTATACATGAAATTGGTATGAAACATATACAATTTTGGTACAAGTTACACGTGAAATTTGTATGAAACTTATACTAGGTTCGGTATTTATTACACGTAAAACTAGTATGAAACATATACAATTTTGGTACTAGTTACCCATGAAGTTTGTATGAAACCTATACTATATTCGGTCCTTATTACATGTGAAGTTGGTGTGAAACCTATACGATTTCCGTACTATGTATACATAAAATTGGTATGAATTATGGAACCTATATAATATCCGCACTATTAAACATACACAATTGAAATTTGTATTAAACTTATGTAATTTGGTCCTAGTTACACATGATACGAATTAATACAAATTATATGCTCACCTGTGAGCATAGAGATATGTTATATATAAGTTGTATAAATGTCATTGGCATTACGCCTTTCAATTTGGCATTGCAATGGGTTTAAAAGTAAAGGTGCTTGATGAATCGAATTAAGGGGAGAATTAATTAAATAACTAAAATAAACTAACAAGATGATGAATATTTAAGTGGAAAAAATCAATGAGAACGGATTCTAGAGATTTGACTTCACCCAACTATCAACTATCTTGTGTTCTTCAGTTTATTAGCCAAAAAATCATATGTTATTCTATTGCCTCTTCCGAGTGTTAAGTAGAAATAAAGCACGATTTGACAAAATCCATTATCATGCACTAATCATATTCTCGATTCATCATGCACGTTTACTCTTAAACCCATTGCATACAATGCCCAATTGAAAAGAGTAATGTCAATGACATTTATACAACTCATATACACATATCTCATGTGTAACTAGTATAGGTTTCAGACCAACTTCATGTGTAATAAATGCCAAAAATAGTATATGTTTCATACAAATTTCATGTGTAACTAGTACCAGAACAAACAAATATTATTTGTAAAGTTTGAATTGAAGTTATTTGAAATTGATATTTTTGTTTGTTCGATATAGAATATTAATATAGAAGATTCTATAGAAATGTTGTTATTGTTGTTTGAATTTGATATTGTTTGTTTATTCGATATATAAATTTAACATCAATATTGATGTGTAATTAGTACCGGAATTGAATATGTTTAATACCAATTTCATGTACAACTAGTACCAAAATTGTATAAGTTTAATACTAATTTCATGAGTAACTAGTACCAAAATTATATAGATTTAATACTAATTTCATGTGTAACTGTACCAAGATGATATATGTTTAATACCAATTTCATATGTAACTGGTACTGAAATTGTATAGATTTCATACCAACTTCACCCGTGATAAGTACCGAATATAGCATATATATCAATTTCATGTGTAACTAGTACGAAAATTGTATAGGTTTCATACCAACTTCACGTGTAATAAGTACCGAAACTAATATAGGTTTCATACCAATTTCAGGTGTAACTTGTACCAAAATTGTATATGTTTCATACCAATTTCTTGTGTAATTAGTAACAAAATTGTAAAAATTTCAAACTAATGTAATGTATTAAATACCGAAAATAGAATAGGTTCGTACCAATTTTATGTATACTAAGTACCAAAATTGTATAAGTTTCATACCAACTTTACGTGTAATAAGTTTCGAATATAGTATAGGTTTCATACCAACTTCACGTGTAACTAGTACCAAATTTATATAGATTTCATACCAAATTTATGTATACTTAGTACCGAAATAGTATAGGTTTCATACTAACTTTGCGTGTAATAAGCTTCGAATATAGTATATGTTTCATACCAACTTCACGTGTAACTATTACCAAAATTGTATATGTTTCATACCAACTTCAAGTGTGATAAGTACCAAAATTGTATATGTTTCATACCAACTTCATGTGTAATAAGTACCGAAAAATTATAGTTTCATACTAATTTCATGTATAACTGTACCAAAATTGTATATGTTTCACATCAATTTCATGTGGAAGTAGTACCAAAATTGTAAAGATTTCATACCAATTTCATTTGTAATAAGTACTGAAAATAGAATAGGTTTCGTACCAATTTTATTCGTAATTAGTACCAAAATTATATGTGTTTCATATCAATTTTATGCATAGTTGTTATCAAAATTGTATAGGTTTCATACCAACTTTACGTGTAATAAGTTTCGAATATAGTATAGGTTTCATACCAACTTCACATGTAATTAGTACCAAAATTGTATATGTTTCATACCAAATTCAAGTGTAATAAGTACCAAATTGTATATGTTTCATACAAACTTCATGTGTAATAAGTACCGAAAAAGTATAGGTTTCGTACCAATTTCATGTGTAACTTGTACCAAAATTGTATAGGTTTCATACTAATTTCATATGTAACTAGTACCAAACTTGTAAAGATTTCATACTAATTTCATATGTAACAAGTACTGAAAATAGTCTAAGTTTCGAACCAATTTTATTCGTAATTAATACCAAAATTGTATAGATTTCATACCAATTTTATGTATATTTAGTACCAAAATTGTATAGGTTTCATACCAACTTCACGTGTAATAAGTACCGAATATAGTATAAGTTTTATACCAATTTCATGTGTAACTAGTACCAAAATGGTATTGGTTTCATACCAACTTCATGTGTAAATAGTACCAAAATTGTATATATTTCATACCAACTTCACTTGTAATAAGTACACAAAATAGTATATGTTTCATACAAATTTCATGTATAACTTGTACCAAAATTGTATAAATTTCATACCGCTTTTATGTGTAACGTGTAGCAAAATTGTATAGGTTTCGTACTGATTGTAATGATTTCTTAAATTAAGATTTTAACTTTTAGTAGAGGGGTATTATAGTCATTTTAATAAAATAGGGAGTTTGAACAAAATTTTTGGTTGCAGTAGGAAGTTTGAATTAATTTTTTCTGACATAGGGACTGATTTCATAATTAAGTTTGACAATAAGGATTTTTTTTGAGTTTTTCCAAGAATGAAACCCAAAAAGTGAATCAGAAAATATTACTTTTTTTCAGAGGAAAAGGTCACTATCATAGGTCAGGAAAGTTTACAGATCATTTAAAAGACAGCATCGAGCCCCCATCACAATCATAATCCATGTTCTTAGCAAGCCTATGAGCAATATCACATGCAAACCAGAGAAGAAAAGAAAATTGTTCTTGTAGTAGTTAATCTCATAAAAATGGCTCCATCTTGAGACTAGGAGCTGCTCGAACATTGGAGGCCCTTAACCACAGCCAAACAATCATCTTCCAATATAACTTTACAACAGGAACAAGAAATTGCCAGAACCACTCCTTCCTTTGCAGCAAGTACCTCCACAACCCAGGGGTCAGATTTCCCTGTTAGCATAAATGTCCAGCAAACCAAATATTGATCAGATGGGCTTTATGGACCCTAGTCCAATTAGCTAACTAATTGCCACTATAAATATAACATCTTGTCTAGGGTTAAATGATTCCAATACACTCACTCTCTGAGAATAGCCGTCATCACACTAGCACTGGTGTCTGGTGTGTAGATCTGGTCAGGTTGATTGGACTCGAGGACCACCGACATCAGATTGATTTCGCTGTTATCGGTAATTCTCTTTTCGTGCATTTATTTTGATATTTGCATGCTAATACATGAATCAGGAGCGATCGTCCGTCCTCGGGTTAGATATGTTTATTGTATTATTTCCGCTGCGTTTGGATCTGGCGCCGGGGTACGGAAACGGAACAGTGGTATCAGAGCCAGATTGCGCTTTTATTCATGTATTGATAATTAATTTTATTGGATCGTTTTACGTAATACTAATCGTATTTGGATTTTCAAAAATTACGGAGTCCAGAAAAATATAGAAAATAGATTAAATGATGTTTTAATCGAGACCCAAAATCTATCGCCGGAAAACCAGAAATCATCGCCGAAAAACTAGAAACCATCGCTGCTCGTTGAGGCAACAAGGCTTGGAGGCGGCGGCAAGGCGCGGGGCAGAGAAAGTGTTCTCCGCCACTGTGCGCAGTCGCACAAATCTGAGCAAGGCTGCTGGAGAATCGCGACATGGATGGAGGACCTTGCAAATCCGACGGTCACTAGTGCATACAGCGGCGCGAGCGGAGGAAAAATGTTCTTCTCCGTCATGCGCACGTATTGCACGACCGAGGTTCCGGATTCACCATCGTGGATGAAGCAAGGTGCGACGACCATGTTTTCTGCGTGAGAAGAAGACGATTTCTCTAGGGCGCGCGACTCCGACTAAACGGTAAATGTTGCCGCTGCGAAGGAGGCGAGGAGTGCGACGACACTGTTGAATCTGGCGGCGCGAAGGCTGGCGTAGAAAGGGAGGCGGTGGCGGCGCGAGTTTTGTGTAGCTAGGGTTTCATTGCTTGGGAAGATGATGAATAGTTTCCCTAAATTTTAATTTAAAAAAAAAAATTTTTTTTTGTTAAATCCGAAAAACAAGGAAATTTTTTGGGGTTGAAATTGCATTTTTAATTTTGGATCCAAATTTGTTTGGAGTTCATAAATTATTTTGGGTCATTTTAGATGTTTTATCCCGATATTATTTTTGAAATAATAAATCATAATATATAATTTATTAAAAATGTGATTTTTAATTTATTAAGTGCAAAATGTAGATTTTATAATTAGTTTAAAATTTAATTAATTAAAAATTGAATGAAAATGTTCATTTAATTTGTTAATTTTATTTTTTGGCTAATATTATGATTTGAGGTAAAATAGTGATTTTACCAAGTAATTGAAATTTAATTAATTAGAAATTAAATGAAAGTGTTTCATTTAGTTTGTTAATTTTATTTTTGATTAATATGATTTAAAGGTAAAATAGAGATTTTACCAATTAATTGAAATTTAATTAATTAGAATTAAATAAAATGGTTTTATTTAATTTGTTAATTTTATTTACAATTAATGATGCGATTAGTGGGAAACGATAGAATAAATTAATTATTGTGTTCTAATTACATGTGATGTGATTAGTACAATTACATATGATGTAATTGTTTAGTTTAATGTTTAATTACATATGATGTGATTGCATTGTGGATGATTACGGGCCTTGATCAATGTGTTTAGGTGAATGTTTAGGTTTTTATTGTTTCATTATTATTGTGTTTTTTGGTTATCGGGCCTGCGAGCCTGCTCTCTCTATTTTTCTGATGTATCCCACCCTGGATTTGTATCCATATTCTCTTGTTTGCACGATTTAAATGTAAAATCTTTAGAATTAATGGTAGATCAAGATTGAAAACGGAGCACCAAGATCAAGACTTGTATGATGGAAACAAAATGTAATATGATTGCATTACGTACCTGCATCACCTTAGACAGACTTGCGATCCACGTATGGCTCACGTGGATCAATTAGGAAAAGGCCGTAATCGTCCATATTTATTTTTATTATGCATGCGATGTATGATAAATGTTTGTTTGTATGGTTTTATTAGTGCATATGATTGCATGAATAAAACATAGTTGCATGAATCCGACAAACAAACAAACAAGCACATGATGAGATTTTAAAATTATTAAATCCCTCTTTTGAATATGATTCAAAACTTTTAATATCAAACTGCTAAGGGAGCTCAAAAGGGTTTGTTGCTTCCTGTCTTCCATCAACAGTTAAGCCATGAGATGCTACTTGTGTCATATTGCCTTACTCACCCACGTGGGGGGCATCTGTCATGAGAAAGCTCTGCGTTTAATTGCCACTTAATTAAGGGTGTGGTTATGTTAACCTTCTAGATTACTCACCCACGTGGGGTCTTTTGGGCGTGACATTTCCATCCGTGGGATGGGTTAGTTTGACGTGAGAAGTCATAATTGTCCTGCCCACGTAGGGTTATGCCAATCGCGAGACAAATATCTTGGGGGTTGCATATGATGCAATTGTGATCTACCTTTAGTATCATGAAGCCGGTGGGCCCACGTCCGGGGTTTTCATGAGCTAGTTGGACTCCAAGCCCACTAAGAAAATATGATTTTCCGTTCATTTGTCATGAGGGTGATGAATTCGAAAAATTTAGTGGGAGCATTCAATAACTAAAGTCCATAGTTTTTGAATTAATTAATAATCAAACGGTTTGAATTGTATTTTCTGTTTATTCTCAGTATTGTGATTGCCGTGAATCCGATTGCATCAATTCTCGATACAAACAAAGTAACCGCACCAAATTATTCGACTGACTATTAATTTTAAAATAGTGCTTGCTTCTAAAAGGTTGATATATACCCTTGGTGGGAGCCTCATGTTGAAGTGTCTCCCCGTTCGTCTCATGAAAAGATCGCCACACTTGAAAAGTGGTGGGACGATGATCTCTAGGCTAGGTGCTATATGATAGCATCAATGTCACCAATGAGTTTCAACACAGATATGAGAAATTCGTTCACATTGCTGATATTTTCCAACACCTACAAATGTTGTTTGGTGAACGGACGCGATTACTGAGACTCGTGATTTCAAAAGAGCAATTTTCATTTCACATGCAAGATGGGGCTTCGGTCTATGAGCATGGTGTAAGAAAATATCTCTTGTTGAGAAATTGAAAAATCTGAATGTGACAAATCTCATTAACTGGCTGTAAATTTGATCTTATAGTAAAAAATGTTGGAAACTCATGAGTCCTTGATTCAAAAGGAGAAACGTGTTCTTCTTGTCGAATCTTCTACCAATGGTAGGAAGAGTTCAAGGATAAAGTAGAGGAAGGGAAATGGTTCCCAACCTCAAAAGATGAAAAATGCTATAGTAGCAACTAAGAAAGGAGATGCATCTATGTTTTCACTGCTGGTCACTGGCGCAAAATTGTAAGGAATACCTAGACTAGAAGCGTTCTAGAAAGGGTATGTTATATATTAAAATTAAATGTTTCTGTTGGTTCTACTTCTTTGGTTTGCTCGCATTTTTGCAAAGAGTTGCATGTGATGTGAAGAAGTAGAGAGCCCTAGGAGGTGAAACCTACCTGAGGCTAAGCATTGTAGCAAGAGTTGTTGCAAAGGCTGTTTGAAACATTTATTTAATATAAAATCTTGAACTGGTTAAGAACTGGTTTGAGCAATTATTTATTGTTCTAGATTTAATCATGAACGTTGTTCCTATTTTGATAGAGAATGATATTCTTTTAAATATGCGAATGTGATTTGCAGTATTTTTAAGAATGCATGTTTTATTGAATCTGGTGAACTTATGAATGATTAGTATGATTATATTCAAAGAATATAAAAAGAATTATAACTTAAATCCAACATATATTTAGCATGTGCTGAATGTCCAATGAATTTGATTCATATGGACGTGTGTGGAGCACTAAATGTTAGTGCAAGATGATGTTGAGTTATCTTAAAGAGAATGTGATTATCTCTGAGTAACTCTCTAAAGGTACATATTTGTTGAATAAAATTCATACCAATGCAGTGACCAAAACTCCATAGACGATATGGACTGAAAAATAATCCAAATTTTTATTTTGAGATTGTTCTGCTTATGTGAAGCAGCCAGTGGGAGATGAGTTGGATAGTTGATCCATTTTATGTTATTTTGTGGAAATTATATTATCAATTGCAGGCAAATAGTTTGTTTCGCAAGTGCAATCTTTCTAGAGAAAATGTGTTAGTTCCGAACTTTATCGATGAGATTTTAAAGATGACAAAACATATCAGACCGGATCGAGAGAAATCAGACTGACCAGATCGATCGCCCAAAACAGATCAAGCTGATAAGATGACAAAGCATATCAGACCGGATCGAGGGTAATCAGACTGACCAGATCGATAGCTCAAAACAAGACAAGCTGATAAGGCATATCACATATAAGACCGGATCGATAGATATCAGACTGACTAGATCGAAGCTTTAGATCGATCTCAATCTTTATCAGATCAGAGCAGTCAAGGATGCATAAAGAGTAGCTCTTCAGTCCGAATCATTAACGGCTATTTATTGTAACATTTAATGTCGCAATTAATGCTACAAAGGACCAAAGACTGAAGATTACCATAAAAGGTAAGAAGACAAAGAAGAGCTTACCTGACAGTCGCCGAAAGCATGAACCAGAACGGCAAGTATCCCGAAGAAGAAGACTGTAACTTACTCAGAGATTAAGCAGAGTCAAGAGTTGCACATTAAGGGAAATAATGTCATTGGTACATGCAACTATAAAAGGATGCAACAACAATACAGATAAATACAAGACTCTCTCTGATCAATCAAAAAACAGCACAAGCGTTCAAGCTCAGAATCTCTCGATCTGAAATTATTCTTAAGCACGATTACATTGTAATATTTGATCATTTAGGATCACTGTGCGCATCTTGTGTATTCTGTATTGAAAAATAGAAGTGAGAAACAAATTGTAACTGTCAGACAGAGAGTGTCTGAACAGATCGAGTGACTAGGAGTTTCAGTCTGGTAGTGAGGTAAATCCAACTGAATCGGGTTTGTACAACAGGATTGTATAAATCAAAGTCTTCTAGTAGAAACCTTCCTTAATTGGAAGAAGGGGAGACGTAGAAGGATTACAACACCTTCGAACTTCCAGAAACATATCCTGTGTCTTATCTTTCTGTACTCGTTCTTTCATTCAAACCATCGAGCCGTTCTTACAAATATAAAAACAGACCGTTCCGCACTTATACATTCAGTGGTCTGTTCTATAAAAGAGTTGATTAAGAAATAGATTTCTTTCACTAATCCGAAAGAAATCACAAGGGATTAAATTTTACAAGGAGTGTTCATTCACCCCCCCCTCTAAACACTCCGGACCGATCCTAACAAGTGGTATCAGAGCCAGGTTATCTTAATCAGCACAAAGACACTTGAGCTGATGGCATCATTCAACAAAATTCCTATGTTCTCAAAAGAAGACTATGATGACTGGAGAATCAGAATGCAAGCTCATCTGGCAGCTCAGGATGACGATATGTGGTTCGTCATCACTGATGGACCAATGAAGATTCTGAAAGTCAATACAGCAGTCGCCATTACTGGTGGAGAACCACAAATGGTAGAGAAGGACAGATCCCTCTGGACGAATGAGGAAAGAAAGAAAGCAAATCTCGACAACGTTGTCAAAGACATCTTGTTCAAGACATTGGACAAGAACATGTTCAGCAAAATCAAAATGTGCTCTACTGCCAAAGAAATTTGGGAGAAGATAGCACAGCTATGTGAAGGCAACGACCAGACCAAAGAAAACAAGCTGACTGTTGCTCTTCAAAGATTTGAGAGCATAAAGATGAAGAGTGGAGAAACTCTAAATGAGTTTGATGAAAGAGTCACTGGTATCATTAATGAACTGAATGGTCTGGGCAAAGAAACTCAAACAGAGAGATCGCTCTGAAAGTTATGAGAGCCCTGCCAAAAGAATGGGATGTTAAGACCATTGCAATGAGGGAGTCCAAAGATCTGAACAAGGTTGAACTTCATGATCTGTTCGCAGATCTTAAAGCATATGAGTTCGAACTGATAAGCAGAGGTGAATCAGAGCCATCCATCTCTCAACCAAACAAAGCACTGGTAGCTATTCCAGACCAGATCGCCTCCACATCAGATCGATCTATCGAACAGATAAGTAATGGTGCTATGTCATTATTTATCAAGAAATTTGGTAAATTCATGTCTAAAAATAAGAGGAATTTTAAACCCTCTCATTATAAATCAAGAAAGGACGATGCTGTTAATGATCAGGCTTGCTACAATTGTGGTAAGACCGGACATTTCATTGCAGATTGCACCAGAGCGAAGAAAGAAGAACGGAAGGAGAAGCATCACGATGACAGGAAAAAGAAGCACTACAAAGACCGCAAAAATCATGGAAAGTCCCAAAAGGTCCTAGTAGCTGAAGAAGGAAACAACAAGTGGGCTCAGACTGACTCCGATTCAGAAAGCTCCGAATATTCTTCCAGCGAAAGCGAAAAAATTTCAATGTCTAATGGCAGACGAAGGGATGAGTCAGACAGACGAGGTATTTGATTTTGACTCAAATGAATTTACACGTGAAGAGCTCATGTCCGCACTGCAAGACATGGCTAATGATTATAGGATCTTAGCTGAATCATTTGAGAAAAATAAAGCTAAAGTCAATGATCAAATGGATGAGCACAACAAACCAAGCTGCTCTGAGCAGGGTGAGTGCAACAATCTCCAGATCGAGCTGAATAAGCTGAAAATCTCTTATGATCAGCTCCATGAATAAAATAAGAGAATTAGCACACAAAATGCTAAGCTTTCTCATATATTCAAAACATGGACAAAATCCAGAACATCTTTGGAAGAATTACAAGAGGTACAAAGAAACGTTGGTGATTTCACCGGCATAGGCTTTGACACCAAAGAATCCACCAAAGATGAATCTGAACTGTTGCTGGTAAAGAACAAAATCAAACAAATGACATTTGTTAAATCCAGCACAGTATATGAGACTGAAGCACCTACGATTCAAACGGGAGTCTCTTTCGTGAATCAAGGTTTGAGAAAAGGAATTGGATATGTCAACCAAGCCAAGAAAAAGGCACCAGCAAGCTTTGCGTCTTTCAGACCAAATCTAAGGGTGCAAGATCGAAGGCAAAGAAGACAATACAATTACTATAATTCAAAATCAGTTCAACGAAGATATAGACTACCCAATGAGAATCAAAGGTTTCCATATCACACACATTATCACACACAACATCGAAACAGACCAGCTCACAGCACACCACACACACACAAGCCATTAAAGCTGATACAGGTGTGGGTTCCCAAAGGGCTAATCCGTTCTGGACCCAAATAGGATTGGGTACCAACAATAATTATGTTTGATGACAGGTACCGAAGAAACTTGCATCAGACTGATACTTGGACAACGGGTGTTCTCGTCACATGACTGGAAACATCGAGCTATTGTCTGAAGTTATAGAATGTACTGGACCCAAGATCATTTTCGGGGATAACTCAAAGGGTAAGACCGTGGGCAAGGGTAAGATTGTCCATGGTAACATTATTATCAATGATGTGCTGTTAGTTGAAAATCTGTGCTATAATCTGATTAGTATAAGTCAACTTTGTGATAATGGTTATGCTGTAGAATTTCACAAACACACTTGCACTGTTAAATCGTCAGATGGTATGACCATGCTTGTAGGAATCAGAAATGGAAATACATATAAGATTAACTGGAATCATGCTCAACCTGATAATCCTACTTGCTTCATCGCTAACAATGATAATAAACACTGGCTATGGCATAAACGCTTGAATCATATCAATTTTAAGACTATTTCTAGCCTGTGTAAACATGATTTAGTTATCGGTCTGCCCAAGATCGATTTTGCTAAGGATAAGATCTGCGAATCTTGCCAAATGGGCAAACAGATCAGATCATCCTTCAAAAACAAGAAAGCCAAATCCTCCTCCCGTTGTTTAGAACTATTGCATATGGACTTATTTGGTCCTATACCAATAACAAGTTTAGGGGGAATGCGGTATACTCTTATTGTTATTGATGATTACTCACGCTTTACATGGACTATATTTTTGAGTAGTAAAGATCAGACCGGTCCGAAGTTAATCAAGCTGCTGAAACGCACTCAGAATGAGAAATCATCCAGCAGAGACATGATTCGAAGTGACAAAGGCACTGAGTTTTCAAATCAGAATCTTGAATCCTTTCTAGAAGATCATGGAATTAAGCATGAGTTTTTAGCTGCTCGAACTCCTCAACAGAATGGAGTTGCAGAACGAAGAAACAGAACGCTCAAAGAAGCAGCAAGAACAATGCTTGCTGATTCTGGAATTTCACAAAAGTTCTGGGCAGAAGCTGTAAATACTGCATGCTACACTCAAAATCGGTCTATGATTAACAAGAAGCTGAATCTCACTCCATATGAAATATGGACTGGTAACAGACCATCTATTTCTCACCTTCATGTATTTGGCTGTAAATGCTTCGTTCACAACAATGGTAAGAATCATCTTACAGCATTTGAAGCTAAGTCAGATAATGGAATATTCTTAGGATATTCATCAGCTAGCAAAGCTTATCGAGTTTTTAATAATCTAACCTTAACTGTAGAAGAATCAGTTCATGTAGTTTTTGATGAATCTTTGTGTGTTGAGGGTAACAAAGAATCAATTCAAAATCAGATGGAAAACATCCATCTCGAAGCTAACAGTGATGATGAGATTGTAGCTAACAGGTCAAGAGACAATCCACCAGAACCTGAAGTGCCAGCCAGATCGGATCAAGGCAATGAAGCTTCTTCAGATCGAGCCGATCCGGATGATCCAAACTCTCATATCAAAGCAGATGCTGATCATACCGCTACTACTACTCATCCGGCTGGACCAGACAATCCAGAGTCAAGCTATCGATGGACTAAGAGGCATCCACCTAATCTAGTGATTGGAAGTCCCTCTGCACCAATTAGAACCAGAGGACAGATGATGGATGAGTTCACTCATGCTGCCTTCATCTCAACTCTGGAACCTAAGAAGATCGATGAAGCTCTGACTGATTTCAACTGGATTAAGGCCATGCAAGAAGAGCTTAATCAATTCGAACAAAATCAAGTTTGGAGTCTAACCCCTAGACCAAGCGATCTGCCTGTTATTGGAACCAGATGGGTTTTCAGAAACAAGCTGGACGCAGATGGAACTGTGGTTAGAAACAAGGCCAGACTGGTGGCACAAGGATTTCGACAAGAAGAAGGAATTGACTTCGATGAATCATTTGCACCAGTCGCCAGACTTGAAGCAATCAGAATCTTTCTTGCATATGCTGCCTTTAAAGACTTCAAGAGCGCCTTTCTTAATGGTAAGCTTCAGGAGGAAGTTTACATTGAACAACCTCCTGGATTTCAGAACCACTCATTCCCTAATCATGTATACCTACTGAATAAAGCAGTATATGGTCTGAAACAAGCACCAAGAGCCTGGTATGACACTCTATCTCAATTTCTGCTGAACCATGATTTTCAGATCGGCTCAGTAGATAAAACTCTCTTTAAATTTATTAAGGGGGAACATACCCTGTTAGTTCAGATTTATGTTGATGATATAATCTTTGGGTCAACTAACCCCAAATTATGCGAGAAATTTTCCAAGTTGATGCAGGGACAGTTTGAGATGAGCATGATGGGAGAACTCTCATTCTTTTTGGGTCTCCAAGTCAAACAACTCAGCAATGGTATTTTCATCAACCAAACCAAGTATACCAAAGAGCTGCTTAAGAGATTCGGAATGGAAACATGCTCAACTGCATCCACTCCAATGAGTCCTACAATCAAGTTAGACAAAGACGAAGGGGGAACGGCAGTTGAAGTGACTATGTATAGAGGACTAATCGGATCACCCTTATATCTTACAGCGAGCCGGCCTGATATTATGTTCTCAGTCTGTATGTGCGCCAGATTTCAGTCAGAACCAAAGCAATCACATTTTATTGCTGCTAAGCGTATTCTGAAATACTTAAAAGGATCTCAGAACGTTGGTCTTTGGTACTCCAAAGATTCTAACTTCAGCTTGATCGGATATTCAGACGCAGACTACGCTGGCTGTAAGATTGATCGTAAAAGCACCAGTTGAACATGTCAATTTCTAGGTGAAAGATTGATCTCTTGGTTCAGTAAGAAGCAAACATCAATTGCCACATCTACAGCTGAAGCATAATATCTTGCCGCTGGAAGCTGTTGCGCTCAAATGCTCTGGATTCAACACCAGCTCAAAGACTATGGCATCCAAGCTGTTGACTCTCCGATATTTTGCGACAACACAAGTGCAATCGCTATAACATATAATCTAGTTCTGCACTCTCGAACAAAGCATATTGATATAACATTTTATTCGAGATCATGTTGGCAAAAAGGAGATTCGGATCGAGCACATCTCAATAGAGCAGCAAGCAGCAGGCATCTTCACCAAACCGCTCCCTGAGGCTAAGTTTAATTATTTCCGTCAAATTCTTGGTTTAATTGACTTATCTTGATAGTTTAGATGTTTTCTTCTTTTCGCGTTTAAAGATTTTTGTTGGCACAGATCGATAATGCAATGTTCAGAAAGACACAGACCGGTCCGAACTTTCAGACCGATCTATGTCAATCTGATGTTATCCTATGATCTGTCTGGACAATAAATCCTTTATTTTGTATTTATTTAAAACAAAAACAGCCCGGACTGATTGCAAATTTTAACCGCCTTATCTTTCTTTTATCCTGACCGTTTATTTTGAATTATTTAATTATCAGTCTTCGAGATAAATACACGTGTCTTCTCTCTCTTATTTAGCGGGCTGAACATTTCATTTTCATTCACTTTTTACCATTTACCGCTGTCTGCTTTCTAACTCTCTCATAACCTCTCAAAACTCTTCGTATATTCTTCCATTTTACTCCAATGGCTACCATAACTCACAACTCTCTCTCCGTTGAGTTCAATGATATTTACAGGGCTGAAGATGCAGAGATGGTCTCCATTTTCCGAGCTTTGGAATCGTCTGGATTACGGAATTTTCTGGAGTGTGGCACGGTGGTTTACGAATCAGAGATTCGTGAAATGTTTGCCAATGCTGTATCCCAGAAGACATCTATCTCCACCTCTGTAAAGGGCAAAACATTTGAAATCTCGCCGATGACGCTGGCCAAGACCTTTGGTCTTCCCAACTCCGGACTGACTGAGTTTGGGCAGATTCCTCAAGCTTCTCTCACAGCTCTTCAGGGGAAGATTTCTATATTTGGCCACCGCCTGCAGCCCTCATTCAAAAAGAAGGAAATGCTCTTTCATTTCCAGGTGCTGTGCGAAATTGTGGGCAAGCCATTATTGGGCAAAGCTGGAAGTTTTGACGCCGTCACTGCCGAGAAGTTCAGGGCCATGGCTGCTATTGTTTCCGGACAGAAGATGAACTGGTCCGTGATTCTATTTGGAGTCCTGATGGAAACAGTGATTGCCTCCAAACAGGCCGTCTGCTTTGCTGTTCCTCTCAGCAAGCTACTGGAAACTTTGGACATTGAGCTGGGTAAGCAGTCTGCTCTGAGTCCCTTCAAAATTCTCAACTCCAAAGGGCTAGCACTGCTGAGATCCAAGAGTGCTCCACCTACCCCTACCAATCTGGTGGCAGTCAAGATTGAGAAGGGAGAAGAACAGGCTGTTGCTCGCAAACCTCGGGTCAAGCGAAAGTTAACTATCCAGATTGACTCTGAAGAAACTCAGTCTGCTCCCTCGCCACCAGCCAAGCCCCTTCCCAAGAAGCCAAGAACCCAGATTACCAAACCAATCAAAACTCTACCTTTCAAAACACTACCCATATTGCCTCCAACAAAAGCCACCCCTGCACCCCAACCTACAACCCAAATTTCAACCACTGCACCCAAAGTAACCATCCGAGTCCCCTCTGCCATTCCCGTGGTCAAAGGGATTGTTATCACTGAGTTGGGAGACTATACCCAATCAGGGATCAAGTCCCCTTCCTCCACCGGCAAGGGCAAAGCCATTCTCTCCGAACCACTCTCCTCTAAGCCCAAATCTGCAGCGCAGACAGCAATTGACATTGATATGGAGGACGTTGAAGAGAAAGTGAAGGAGCTCATTGTGGTTTTTGATGAGTACGTCGAGTACAGAACGATCAACCACATTGAGATGTTCTTCGGCAAACTCAGACGCCTTCAGAAAATGGAAGAAGAATAAGGGGACAGAGACCGATGATGTTCGGATTGCTGTGCAGCGCAAAGAGCTATTTAAGGCCAATCAAAGATTCAGACTGGCGACTCTGCTCTTAGCTGCTAAGAAAGCGAACTTCGATCCGAATGCTCCAACTGCCAGAGATGATGGGGCTGTTATTGCTCAATTAGAGATGGATATTCATGCTCTCCATTTATCTGTCCGATTTCAACGACAGAAAATCAGCATATCCACTCCAGTAACCAGCCTGGATCATCCCTCTGCAAGCAAGACTCTGGCAGAACCTTTCATTGAGGTTATTCCCTTTGGAGCAGCAGACCAGACTGCAGATCGCGCAGCAGATCAGACTACAGAACTAGTAGCCGCTCAGACAGCGGAGCAGCCATTGCCTAATGCTCCGTCTGCTACAGAAGATGAACCATTGAATGTCTTGTTGGACTTTCCAACAACATCTATTCCTTTGGGATCATCAGTCTCCACGTTCAAATAAGTCCAACCGCAGAACTTGCAACAGTTGGCGCACCAGAGTTCGTCGATCCGGATCTGGTGGTGTCCACAGTTGTTGCAGCTCTATAAATTGAGGAGCCCTCCAGACCCAGCACTCATCCAGTCCAATTAGATGAAGATATGGCTTTCATACAAGCATTTTCTTCGGCTCTGGTCACCTTGATCCGGTCCAAAAGTCACCAAGCTGCTGTATCTTCAATTATACCTATTGCTGAAGAAGATGATCATGCATTGTCATCATCAGATCACTCTCCAAGCCGACTATCTGATGCACCCCCATCCCTGGCAAGGACCCTTCAGCACTTATCTGACAACTGCCTGTCACTCTCTCAACGTGTTATAGAAGTTCATCAAGGTCAGAGGCTTACAGCTTTGGACTTTGATTCATTCAAAGAGAAGATGACAACCAGTATCGGCAGCCTTCAGCGAGGACTGAATGATCTGTTCTCTCAGCAAGCTTCCTATAAAAATAGCCTGAGAAAAGAGCAGATCGAGCTGGCCACTGAAGTTAGAGCATACGTCGCCAATTCCCTCAGCGCTCAAGACGTTCGTCTTGACGCTATCAGCGCTCAGCTAGCACAAGTTGTAGATTTTCTCCAAGAGATTGCTGCTGACAAAAAGGGGGAAAAGAAAAAAGACTTCAAGCCGCATCAGTCTCAGTCTTCAAGAAAATAGATTGCTTAAATATTAAGACTGTCTGTATGCAAGATTGTTGGTGATCAATAAAGAAATCTTTCTTTGTTAAGTCCTTGTTCATTTATTTTGAACTAAAATAAAAGGCTTAATAATAAAAGGCTTAATCGATCCAACTTAATAATGTTCATTTATTTTGAACAAGAAGAAGTAATCGATCCGAAAGTATACGCTTCAGAGTTCTTATCAGATTGGTTAAAAAGACTTAGAAGCTAGGTTTTGTCATCATAAAAAAGGGAGAATTCGTTAGTTTCGAACTTTATCGATGAGATTTTAAAGATGACAAAACATATCAGACCGGTTCGAGAGAAATCAAACTGACCAGATCGATCGCCCAAAACAGATCAAGCTGATAAGATGACAAAGCATATCAGACCGGATCGAGGGTAATCAGACTGACCAGATCGATAGCTCAAAACAGAACAAGCTGATAATGCATATCACATATCAGACCGGATCGATAGATATCAGACTGACTAGATCGAAGCTTTAGATCGATCTCAATCTTTATCAGATCAGAGCAGTCAAGGATGCATAAATAGTAGCTCTTCAGTCCGAATCATTAACGGCTATTTATTGTAGCATTTAATATCGTAATTAATGCTACAAAGGACCAAAGACTGAAGATTACCGTAAAAGGTAAGAAGACAAAGAATAGCTTACCTGACAGTCGCCGAAAGCATGAACCAGAACGGCAAGTATCCTGAAGAAGAAGACTGTAGCTTACTCAGAGATTAAGCAGAGTCAAGAGTTGCACATTAAGGGAAATAATGTCGTTGGTACATGCAACTATAAAAGGATGCAACAACAATACAGATAAATACAAGACTCTCGCTGATCAATCAAAAAACAGCACAAGCGTTCAAGCTCAGAATCTCTCGAGCTGAAATTATTCTTAAGCACGATTACATTGTAATATTTGATCATTTAGGATCACTGTGCGCATCTTGTGTATTATGTATTGAAAAATAGAAGTGAGAAACAAATTGTAACTGTCAGACAGAGAGTGTCTGAACAAATCGAGTGACTAGGAGTTTCAGTCTAGTAGTGAGATAAATCCAGCTGAATCGGGTTTGTACAACAGGATTGTATAAATCAAAGTTTTCTAGTAGAAACCTTCCTTAATTGGAAGAAGGGGAGACGTAGAAGGATTACACCACCTTCGAACTTCCAGAAACATATCCCGTGTCTTATCTTTCTGCACTCGTCCTTTCATTCAAGCCATCGAGCCGTTCTTACAAATATAAAAACAGACCGTTCCGCACTTATACATTCAGTGGTCTGTTCTATAAAAGAGTTGATTAAGAAATAGATTTCTTTCACTAATCCGAAAGAAATCACAAGGGATTAAATTTTACAAGGAGTGTTCATTCACCCCCCTCTAAACACTCCGGACCGATCCTAACAAAATGTTCCTATTAGAAATGATGACAAAATAATATAACTTGAAAGGGTTCAAGAACCACAAACCACTAGAAAAGTGAAAATGGTGAAATTAATTTAGTTAATCACAACCTTTGATTTATACACACCAAGGAGATTTGAAAATGTTTCAAGAGCTCCTGATAGAATGAATCTACTCCTTGAAAGTAGTCAAGAAATAGACCATGGATATGTTCCTTGGACTTTCAAGGAGGCGATGTCAGATATTGATTCGGGACATTGGCAAGATGCCATGAAATCTGAAATGGACTCCATGTACTCCAATAAGGTATGGCTTTAGTAGACCATCTTTGGGAATTGTTCCCATTGGCTGCATGGATTTACAAGTGAAAGCTTGGAGTGGATGGGAAGGTAGTGACTTCAAAGCTTGACTGGTGATAAAAGGTTATTCTCATAGGCAAAGAGTTGTTTATGAGAAAACTTTCATCGGTTATGATGCTATAGTCTATTTAGATTTTATTAGTTATATCTTTATATTATGAATATGAGATATGAGTAATGAATGTGAACACAACATTTCTCAGTGATGGCATTGAGGTAGAAATGTAGCACCCAAATGTGTTTACAACTTATTGGAGTGAGAAAAATGTTTTCAAACTCCAGAGGTCCATTTATGGGCCTAAGAAGGCATCCCAAAGTCTTCCGTTTTGATAACATCATCAAAGTGTTTGGTTTTGTTAAAAATCCGGAAGTGACATGTGTATGCAAAAGGGTTAGTGGGAGCATGGTTACATTGTGATGCTTTAAGTCGATTATATCATGCTCATTGTGAATGGTATTGGATTAATCAATTAAAGCATGATTATCTACTAATTTCTCCATGTAAGATTGTGAGAAGCGTCATATGTGCTTAGCATAATGATCTATATGGATAGATCTAAAGGATGCTTGAGATCTCTCAATCTACGTACATAAACACTGTGCTAAAAGGGTTTAGCATAGAATAGTCGAAAAATGAGTTACTTCATAACATTTCATAGTATTCATCTCTCGAGTCAATGAGTCTTAAGATTGATGAGGAGAGAGAAAAGATGACATTGGTACCTTATATTTCTACTTTTAATAGCATATTGTATGCTATGGTATGTACTTGGCCTGATGTATGTTCTTAGAGTAATGGGCAGACATCAGACAGATCCCGGTAAAGGTCACTGGAAAACTGTGAAAATAATCCTCAAGTTCTTATGAAGAACTTATGATATGTTCATGGTTTTTGGATCTGTAAGTGGAGAAATAAAAGTTGAAGGCTAAGCTGATGATGGTTTTTCAGTCAGATGTAGATGATACCAAATCGATGTTCGTATTTGTATTAAGCTTAAGGATGATGTTGTCTCTTGGAAACGTTCCAAGCAAGACACCACATCGGATTCCACCACTGAAACTGAATACATTGCAGCATACGATGCAGCAAAGAGGCAGTTTGGTTATGAAATTTCATCCAAAAGTTGGGTATAATTTCTAGTGCGGTTGACACAGTCCCTGGTACTGTGACAACATTTGAGCTATTATGAATAGCCAAGATCTCATCAGTATCCAAACATATATTGAGAAAATACTATCTAATGAGAGAGATGGTAGACGCGACATTATTATCGAGAGAATCGCTTCAACAGAAAAATATAGTGAATCCACTGACAAAGCATTTACAATGATTGGTGTCTGTTAGACATCTTGGGAAGATGGTCTTAAGACACATGAGTAGTTGGCTTTGGGAAAGTGAAAGATATTGTTGTCATACATGATTAAGTAAATCAGTAGTTGATTGATTGTACCTGTAATCTTATTATGACAAATCTTTGTTTGAATATTAATATATATGGCACTTCTTCATCTGTTTACACATGCATCTTGATGAATTGATGAAGTCCTTGAGATTGCTATAGTCCATAGAATGTGGTTACGCATATGATGGTGATCATGAAATACATTCTCGACTGCGATTTCTAAATGTTCCTGGTCGATGAGCCTTCAAGAATGGGATATCGATATATGTCGTTAGAGACTGGTATTCATGATGTGTCTGGTGTAGTGCGCCGCGTTTCATCGGTGTTGGCTTGGAGAAGTCAGCACACATGAATAGGTGCTCATTAGGAATGAGTTCACTGAACGACCCTACTCGGAATTCTATAAGTGGTTACCATTTGTCGAGTATAGAATTACTAGTCATAGTTATGCACCATTACTCCTCATGACCCAAGGCGTCGTTGAGGTCTTGACATATAGCTGTGTACTTTCATTTAATGACAGATCACATGCGGGTCATAAAGTTGTATTTTGGGTATTCAGTGATGCTGTCAGAGGCCTATGATTGTCGTTGGGGATTCACCACTGGTCTTGATGAACCAGGATGTCCTATGTGTTTTTCTGTATATGATTCAAGGAATCTCTGGCCAGAGTGGGTAGTGCTTGTGAAAAAGGAGTTTTTCATATACGCACACAATGAATCATATAACGTGAAACAAATACATAGTTATTGAAATCATAAGGGGCCTCGACCAACCAATGCCCTTGATTCAATTGGGACATATTGAGTGAAATCAATGTACTGAACGCTAACTATGGCTGACAGGTTCTCGTACGTTGCTAGTCATTTGTATCTAGGTCTTCGTGAAGCACAGATGCTAGGCGCTACCCACGATCGGTAGGTTGTTACTGGAATTATATTTCGGTAATTGTCTATTAAAGGAGTTTAATTGACAATGGGGCATTCAGGGTAAGCCCAAAGAAGTTGTTTGACTTCTAAAATCACAAAGGTTGTGATCCTACTGCTATGATACACTTGAGCCTCGCTGGGTCACAATCAACCGGCCGCCGATCTATCGATGAGAATTGAGACTTAAATGTTAAGCACTCAAACTGAGTGATTTAGAAGAGATGAATTTAATTTTTGAAAGCTCCTCAATTTAGTGGAGTTTTTATATTTGAAATTGTTTCATTTATAGAAAGTTCTAAAATTAAATCGTTTGATATATTTATCTCATAATTATGTACATTGGTAGTACATCAAGTTGTTCAATTAGATTGAGTTACTTGGATTATGAGTTTGTAGTTTTGTGTTGGCTTTTGGGAAAGTGGGAGATTGTTAGCATAAATGCCCAGCAAGCAAAATGTTGGCCCGATGGGCTTTTTGGACCCTAGCCCAATTAGCTAACTAATTGCCACTATAAATATAACATCTTGTCTAGGGTTAAATGATTCCAATACACTCACTCCCTGAGAATATTCGTCATCACACTAGCACTGGTGTCGGGCTTCTGGTCAGGTTGATTGGACTCGAGGACTACCGACATCAGATTGATTTCGCTGTTATCGGTAATTCTCTTTTCGTGCATTTATTTTGATATTTGCATGCTAATACATGAATCAGGCGCAATCGTCCGTCCCTGAGTTAGATATGTTCATTGTATTATTTCCGCTGCGTTTGGATCTGGTGCCGGGGTACGGAAACCCAACATTCCCTGCACACGCCTCCTTTTCCAAGCCACCACTCTTCCATCTTCATCTCTGGCCAATACCCTAGCCCAACGTAAGATGATTGGTTTGGAATAACAGCGTCAAAATTGATCTTAATAATGGTGATGGTTTCAACTTTCATCTATGACGTGTTTGAATCATTTCCTTCGTTACTTGTAAAAAGCGTAGTTGCCTCTTTGAAACTATGCAAGAACCACGTGGCAAAAAAAATGGTTTCCTTCGTCTCATACTCATCATTATCACGTGTCTTCTTATTTCCGCTTGTTCCACACAGCCCAACAAATGGATACAAACACAAAATCCTTCCCAACCAGCTGTTGATGGGCCTGAAGCACCCATTCTGCAACATCTTGTGCCGCAATCTGGTCTTCCGCAGTCTGAATTAAGGATAATGCCCAGCATTGACGTGCATAATGGCAATCACGGAGTATATGAAAGCCAGTCTCCATTGGATGTGAGGACAAAGGATATGCTGTGCACTCAGTTAATCCTCGCTTCAATAAAATGGCACGAACTGGCAGTATATTTTCATAGCTCTCCACATGAAGCATTGACTTTATCGGGGACTTTAGATTTCCAAACGAATTCCCAGTTGCGAGTGGTGGAAATGCTACTGCTCATTTAAACTCGATTTTTTGTATTAAATAGCTTCAAAATAATATTTGAAGTTTAAAATTAAAAAGGTCAAAGGTTCAGAATTCATTTGAATCCAATGAATGATGTATTAGTGTTTGTATTTACGTTGATTTTTTATCAATTAATCATACAATTTCAAAAAAAAAATTGAAAAATTCAAAAAAAAAAAGAAAAGTAAAAAACTATGGTTCGAACCGAACCGAAACCGAACCGAAGAAGTTTGGTTAAAACCGAAACCGAACCGAACAATTTCGGTTCGGTTTTGAAATTTCAAAACCGAAATTTCGGTTCGATTCGGTTTAAATCGAACCGAATGAACACCCTTAGATGCAGTATATACTTTTTCAATGTAAGCAACCAAACATTGATCACTATTCGGTTAAAATATTGACTATTCACAACTTCTATTGTAGAAAATTTTATTTTTTTCTAGGTGACATTCGGTAATTAAAACGAGAGCATGTTATTAAATATACGTAAATGAAAATTAGAAATCTCCTTTACATCGGAGAAACGATCAGTTGCATCTTTAAAAATTGATAACAAAACAGTTAAATTATTAACAAAAAACCAATCATTATCAAACAATAAATAACTTTCATCAATTTCAGGCATTTGAAAAGAGTTATAAATAGAAGTTAAATTATCTTGATAATGTAACATCGATTCTAACATTTTGTGCAAAGAATTCCATCGACTTGCATGGGCGGTGGAAAAAGAGTAAACTGAAGGTTCTGACTTGCACACATATGTTTCCAATCACGCTTAATGCGTGACTTTCGTATCCATTGACAACAGTTTTTAAGTTTGTCTATGCTACTACATTCAGCATCTTCATAACCATCTTTTACTGCTAAATTAATTATATGACATGCACATCTAACATGGAAAAAAACATCATTAAGCATTGGTCATAAATATATTTTAAGTTCACGCATTGCCGTCGTATTATTTGATGCGTTGTCAAGTGTAATCGAACAAATTTTATCTGTAATTCCATAAACTCTACAAACATTAACAATAAATTTAGCAATTTGGGAACCAGTATGTGCAGATTTTAATTCATCAAGTGACAAAATTCTTTTCTGCAAACACCAGTTATCATCAATCCAATGACAAGTAATAATAAGAAAAGAAGTAGTACGGTATTCGTCCGAATATCAGCAGTTAAACTTATTCTGCAGTTAATAGAAGAAAGATGATTAACTAAAGTCTTACGATAAACAAGAAATACATCCACAATATTTCTTTTCAAAGTATGCCTACAAATATGTCTAAAACATGGTTTGATACCAGAAGAAAATTCAATAAAGCCATCTTTTTTCAGAAAACAAAAAGGGAAGTTCACATCTTACAATAAAACGAACGAATACTCTTTTGTTTTTTCCGGTGTTAAAATAAAATTAGTGCCAGACTGAGGATTAATTTGAAGTTAGGTTGGTTCTCTACCTAATGGTTGTAAAATAACATCATCAAAATTATGTTTCTTAAAAGTTCCGGTACCGCCAGCGGAACCACCTGTTTTATAATTATATGTGATTTTGCATATTTTACAAATAACAACAGATTCGTTCGCACCTGGTTTTGTCTCGACGTCAAAATGATCCCAAACCTTGCTTTGTTTGGGAGGTTACTCGTGCGACTCGAAGCGGCAGTAGTAGCGGATGACCCGCCGGGGGCTGGATTTTGGGGGGCCGCAGGTTCTGCAACGTGTTCCGCTTCTTCGACATCATAAGCATTATTAAACTCGGCAAAAATATCATAATTTTCTTGGAATAAATGTGGATTTGAGGAACCACCACGACCAGTAGAAGAGGATGCCATCGTATTAGTGGAAATATGGGAAAATGAGATAATTGAATAAAAGATTAGGAGTGTAAGAGTAAGAGAGTTGGAGATGAAAAATTGGGTATTTATAGAAGCAATTTTTTAAAAAAAAAATAAAAATTTTTTTATTTTTCCATTTCTTTTTTTTAAAATTCTTTTTTACTGGTTCCGAAATCGGAACAGGAACCGGAACCCTTGGAACAGGAACCGTCGGATTGGCGGTTCCGATCCATGAGAACCTATCCGATCCGGGTAAAACCCGGATCGGATTCCGATTTGTAACCGGACCAACCGGTTCCGGTTCAGAATCGGAATCGACTGGTCCAGTTCCGAACGGTTTCGGTTGGTCCGGCCCAATAAGCACCCTGAGGGCAGCATCAATATTTCCCACAATGAGATGTCTTGCCTGTGCCAAAAATGATAGTTTTGTGTATATTTCTCATAGCTCTCCACATGAAGCATTTGATTTTATTAGGGACTTTAGATTTCCAAATGAATTCCGAGCTGCGAGTGGTGGAAATGCTAATGCTCCCTATACAATCATCATCCCGTCGTTGTCTGATTTGCGTTGCTAAATGATATCCCGAATTAACTGAACACTGATCATTCTTGCTGTAATGCCAAACCAGAATGTCCGGTTGATCAATACTAATGGGTAACTGGTGTGCGTTTATCGTGTACGCCCAAATTATCCACACTCAATCCTCAAGATTGATAACAATAATGTAGTAGCGTGGGTAGAGATCGATCTCACGAGAAGGTGCGAATCTTTGTGTTAACGAAATAAAAAAACAAAAGCAGTAAAAAATTGGGTTGTCAAGATTGAATTAAAACTAATAAAATAAAAAGCAAAGATTAAACTAATGAAATCGATTCTTGGCATCTGTCAACTCTACCTTGGATATTATCATCTATTTTATCGATTCACAAAAAACTCAATTTTATTTGAATATTCAGCAATTGTAAATCTAATTCATCCATCACCTTACTCATAGTCAATTAGACCACGCGTTCTAATTTAACTTTCATAATTCAATCAATCTATATGTGCGCAATCAAGATTAAAATCATGATAACATTCAAAACCAGTGAGTGATGAATCTAAATAATATAAAGACACACGGTTTATATTAATTTAGTCAATCGATTTCCCTAAGAATTTAATAACGACAACAGTAGACAATCAGCAATCTTAGTTGCTTCGTAAATTCGATTAATCAAACAATTTCTCATTTGATATCTAATTAGCAATATTTTATATGCAAGTTATTATGTGTCAATCCAATAATCAAATATAAATCATACCATCAAAATCTGATGTGACACCCTTACACATATAACACATACATATGAGGCATATAGTATTTAATGTCAGTGAAACTTATCGTAGTCCATGTCATGCAATCAAGACATTTATCATAATATAATTTACAAGGCATAGAGATATATTATGCCACAAAAATAACCAAGGTTGTACCCCTCACAACCCAACCAAAAACCTATACAGTATATGAAAATGATGAGTTGAGGGAGAAGGACTAGAGTCAGCCAACCGACCTTGGAACCATGACTTTCAAAACACGTAGAAACACCTTGTGGAGTCAACTTTTATTTACTACAACTGAAAAATCAACATTTGCATTTGGTGAGTTGCATTCTCAATGATTATATTCAAATAACGTAGTATTTAACATCACATAAGCATATACTTTATATCCACATAAGCACATGAATAAACTCACACGATTCATCATAATCTTTACATCAATTCACATGATTCGTATAAAACGAAATGATGCACATGTATGTCTGTATTGTTATTCTGTTATGCACCAACTAATATCAAGAACAATCCGTGATCACGATATGGTCATGACACTCTGTAGATCCCCTTTTGAGTTCTCAATTAACTCGGGATTGATATTCTTTGATTCTGTAATTCTGACCGTACTTAGAATGCAATAACACGTGGTTCAAGGTCATTACTGGTCATAACAGAGTTCTTTAATCTCTTATAAATGCACATGTCATAATCATATGCATAATATCAAAATAATAAGGTATGTAACATCATATAGAACGTATAACAACACGTCTCAACATGTACATTTCAGAACTCAGTTTAGTTCTTGCACATCATATTGCATTCATTGCAATTCATTCACCAATTCAAGGTACTTACATAACACAAATCGCATACTCATATAAATTAAATGCCAAGTTATAAGGATATACTCACAATCGATACTCCTATCTCGTAGGAATCACTTAATTCGCCTTATTGGTGTCGGTATCAAGATGAGAACCTATAATGCACAACCAAGTTCAATATCAAATTTCTAATATCCATTTCAGTATATGCATGTTATTTATGACCATATCAATTCTTACTAACTTTATTCTACTACTTATTACTGCCAGCAACCATAATTTTAGTTTCTTGTTCCTAATCTGACTTAAGATTGGAAGTCTACTGTTAACACAAATATTGAAATATGGGATGATCAATTCACTCCAAATCAAGTGGTAGTTGGGTGAAAAAGTATTATTACGTTCCAATAGGTTCTCGATCTATAGTTGCTTGTTCAAATTAGTAAACTCCCTTGTTAGATTTAATGTGCAGAACATAGGTTTTACTTTCCACAGGGATTACAGAACTAAAGGTGCTCAAATACTTTTACATGAGTTATCCTTATTTTTCACCCTAAATAACTTCCCAAATAGTTATATAAATCCATTCCAGCATCCACATATTCACATCTATTAAAATCTTGAGTTCATAATTAAAGGAAATGAAGGAAAGCTACCTTAATTTGTAGTTAGAAATGCATTTCATCAAACTTCTTGATTGATATGGAACTTCTACAAAATTTATACGTATTTTGCAATTAAAATGGTGAAATGAGAAGTTTAATATCTTGTCCAACATAATCTTATTATTGGTCACAACCATACTTATCAAGAGATAAACATATATACCATAAGCTTGATATACGTTTTTTTGTTTTTCAAAAGCACCGTGTTGGTTTTGACTTTTCTCTATTTTTTTCACTATTTTGTTTCCTTATGTGTTTACTAATATTTTAGTTATTTAATTGCTAAAGTAAAATATATTCACTTAGTTGTCAATATATTCATTGTTTCTTAAATTTTATTCAATGGTTTCACATTTATTCAATATCTAGTCTAGATTAAAAATTATGCACTATATTGCATTCTATTCAAAGTTATTCAATATATATATATATATATATATATATAGTCAATGCTATATTCTTCACAATCTCTATACTTTCAAATGCATATATGCAATATCAAAATATGCATGGTCATGTAAAATTTTCGGGTCATGACATCTGAAAATATTGATATTCATGATGATTAAAAGCGTAAGAATACCCCCAATATAAATAAATCAATGGTATTGTCTTCATCAACTAAGAATTAAAACTATCTACACATAATCTAAGAAAAACCATAAATAAAAGAAAGGGAAGAAAAACTAATCCGGTCTCCACTCGTCGAGGTTGTCAATCCCGCCTTCGCTTCGAACTTTGTAGCCGTCTTCAAAAAAACTGAAAGCAAAATATTAAAACAAGTCTAACCTACTCTACTCTAACAATCTAATATCTAATTCCCAAGAGGCTGATTTCGTGTAGTATATATAGGGAGGCTAGTAGGTGGGATAAAATCTCCAAATTAAGGTAAAAATTTGAGTTTTCAAAATTTTTCGGAGACTGCTGGAGTTCGATTGTAGAACCTCGCGATAAATCGATGGTTCTTTTTTTCAAAACTTTTCGTCAGGCGATCGATCGCCCAATATTCGCAATTAACCGCGCTAATTTTTGTTGCGTAAAACTTCAGCCTTGCACGATTGATCGGGCTTCGGGTTTCGATTGATCGCGGTCAAAATCACTTTTATGCATTTTCTTGATATGCTTTGATCCCTTATCACTTTCAATGCATTTATTGATCCTTATTAGCCTTTATTAACTCGATTTCTTCAATTCCACCTAAATTTACACAAATAGACGATTAGGTTACATATGTGTCTAATTAACCATTAAAATATAGACATCATTGACAATTAAGCGCACTATATGTGTCTATTTATAGTCACATCAAACTCCCACATACTTAATCGTTACTCGACCTCGAGTAAATCAAACAAAATACAATCTTTTTGTGCGGCTCATAGCTTCATAACAAATAAACTTGTCCTCACTTTAATGCCTCAAGAATTTTAAACATGCACAGTAATGGAAGGCAGTGAAAAGTTAACAGCGGAACAAGTTCAATCTCTAGACATTTCATACCCAACAAAGTAGCAAACGTGTGTGTGGTCATAAACAAGCGTCAAGTACAAATTATAGATCTAATTAATGTAAATCCACAATATTTCAGGTTGAATCCAACACAAGTATAAGCTCACATGCACACTCTTATCCACTATCTTAGCCACTTGCAAACACAAAGCAAATAGGTCTTAATTAGCTTGTAGCTTGGCCTATGTATTGGCTTATGAAAGAAATGATAATATATATCAAACAAGAGAGTATGATTATACGCACATTTAAAAGCTCATCGTCTTGCATGATTTGTAACCTTGTTCATTTTGGAAGGTTTATTTCAATTTTTTCTGTTTTGTGCATTGGCTCCCCTTGAAGTCATACTTTTAGCAATTTTCTCAAGGCATCCATTTTCTTTCATGCATCTCATTCTTTTGACAATAATTCTCTTCATGTGAATGAAATACATCATACTCCCTTCAAAGGTATGTATTTAAAAATCATATTTAGGCTCATTAGGGAAGATGATAAGCTAAATGATGCTGAATGGAGGTTGTTGTATGCTTAGAGCACAACCATTCTTTTGCGTTAAAGCTCAAAAGGTGACACTACTGAAAATTTTATTTACATCGTAAGCTTGAAAGACGCAAACGCATCAAAGATTGCCTATATGATTCATGTTCGCAAGTAGTCTAGACATACGCCTTAAAGAATATGTGGTTAAGTTCTAGCATACATCAGATACTTCCTAAGACTATCATAAAGTTCACACAATCTTCACTACGCTATGCACAATTCACAAGCCATGATGATTCGTGCTCAAATATTCAACTGCTAAGTCAAAGCACAATTTGTATTAGAGTTCAAAGTGTTCCAAGGTTAGCAATTCACCTATTTCCAAAAGCATGCATGCCATTAATTAGTTTTCAGCATGTGCTAGTTATTCAAAAGTTCATGTTAATCATTCACTATGAGCTCTAAAGTTTTCAAAAAAATTCGATTTTTTTTTATTTTTATAATAAGAAAGCAATAAACACACTGTTAATCCCTCCTCCATACTTAAATCTTACATTGTCCTAAATGTAAGTCAAAATTTTAAGGACATGGAAATGTTAAACTAAGAAAGCAATAAAAAATATAAAAAGAAAACTAACTCTCTTTGGGTTACCTCCCAAGCAGCGCCTCTGTTTTATGTCGGTGGCCAATTGCCAAATCTCGTGCTCATGGTGGTTTATGTGTGATGCCCGGGAATCAATGATGTTAATCCCGTAGTGGTAATGATCCTTAATGGATTTTATTTATGGCAATTATGAATTAATTGCGGAATTGGGACTCCCGAGGATTTTAAATCCGATATTTGGGGTCGTTGGATCCAAGGGATGAGATTGTATTCTCATCGTGGTGATAACCTTGGAATTTGGTTTTTGGTGGGATCTGGGGACCGGGGTACTTTGTATTGAGGCTGGTATAGGGATTTAAGAATTAGAGAGAGAGTTTTGAAAACAGATGATTTTTAATGAGTCATGACGTATTTGTGGAGGTATTGGTATTTTGGAGCCTTGGTACTATATATACCAAGTGGACTCAGTATTTCGTCATTTTGCACGATATCTCTCTCTCTCTTTCTCTCTCCACGCTCAAACCCCTCTTCCCCAAACCCCTTTCTTTTCCTTTGGAGGAAAAATGGTTGGAAGCTCGATTTAGGAGCCGGATTTCTCGAAGAAAAGCAGGTAATCTCCTTCCCCTCGTCTTCTTCTTCGATTTGATAATAATATTGTGCATTTTGGTGGAGTATAGTGTTGGGTTTGGGAAATTTTGGATTTTTGATAAAAATTCAAAGTTGAGTTTTTAGTGTTTTTATTGGTTATAAATGGTGTAGTTGAGGTGTTGAAGGAGTTAGGGGTGTTGGTTTTAAGTTTGGGTGTCAAAAACACCACTCGAATTTTTGGAAACCCGCAGGTCGCGATCGATCGCGGCTTGGTGCCTACCGATCGCGACATTAAACTGAAATTTTTGGGAAGCCGAAATGTGCGGCGATCGATCGCTAAGTCTCAGCGATCGAACGCGAGGTGTCTGGCGATCGATCGCCAAGACTTGGCGATCGATCGCGAGATGGTTCTGCTTGGAAGTAGAGTTGCGCGATCGATCGCGCGTGATTGGCGATCGATTGCGGCTTGCTGAATAGTGTTTTTTTCACTATTTGTTTTAAAACTTGGAATTTTGGATTTGGGGTTTAAATAGCCAGTTTCCGGGGCATTGTTTACATTCCAATGGGAATGCTATACGATGAAATTGGAGTGGTTGGAGCCAAATTTTATTAAAGATATGGAATTACTCGATTTAGTAATTGGCTAACCTTTGAACACATAAATTAGAATATTTTGGGTATTATGCATGCTTAATCGGGGTCTTTTAAAATGGTTAATCGTCATGGATTGACGATAGGTTTGGTGTGAACGTGCTTGAGCACGTGGTTGCATGCTTGTGTTTAATTGCGAGTTATTTATGTGTTTAGCACGTAATTCATCGGGTCGCGGGACTCAAGGAAGGTTTGATTCGGTCTACGGAATCATAAGGTACGTATGACGTACGGGCATAGCTTTAATATATTATTGCAAGTGCATGATATAATATGATTGTGACGAATCGATGGATATTATGAAATATATGGTGCCGTTATGGAGTGAGCAATATTTAGGATGTCGTCGCTACGGAGCGAACATCGATAGGATGCTGCCGTTGTTGAGCGTGCGTGGTAATTGAACTATGGCTTTAATGTTTAGATACATGGGATATCTATTAACCATTCGTATTTGGTTTGGATTCTATTAATATTGCAAACTGGTAATTGGGAACACGGACTTAGTTAATCAATCTAATGATTAACTGGCTATTGGGGGATTTGATGGTTTTGGTTGTTTTGAGAACATGGACAGTACTGAGGATGTTACCATCAAGGGAGCATATTTTATATTTCATAAGCATTTACATTTTTGTAAATTATGAATTATATTATTGTGATTATCGGTTTGATGGTATTGGTATGCTCACCCCATGCGGGGGTTGTCTCTGTTGGGGGCAGGTGGAACAGGTACAAGGGTAGCTCCGGAGTTAAGATCGAGCTGTAGATTGGAGGTACTTCCAGGATCGATGTACCGGAGCTGATATCTGGCATGATATTTTATACATTAGATACACACACGCTTATTTGATGCTCGCATGTGAGCACTATTATGTGTATATGGGTTGGATAAAGAAGGCAAGGGCCTTACTCTTTTCATTTATGTGTTGCATGCAATTATTTAGGAATTGCTAAATGAATTGAGGACATGTTAGTGTATTATAAGGACGCATGTTGTGTACGTGGAGTTGGTTGGGGGAAAACCGGTAAATTGAATGGGAAATGCAAGAAATTTTTATAGATGGTATGTGATGCCATGATTGCATGTAATCTAATTCCCCTGATATATAATTGTATACACTGAATGCATGATTTAATACACAAGTAATGGGTTAAGGGCTTGGGGTCCTTACATTATGCATGGCCTCATATCTACCTTCTTCTACCTCAGTATTTTCTTGACAACTCGAAGGTGATGTCTACTCGCCTTGTACCTCTTGGAGGTCCTCAATCCTTTTCTCATTCCCTCATTTTTTATTGATGTATCTGGAGATTGTCCAGGATGAAGTTTTTAGCTCAATATCAGGTGCCCGCAATTCAGAATTTGAAAGTTTAGTATGAGGTTTTGGTAAAGTAGTAGTAATACATGAAGTATCAGTCAGAGTTTCGTTCATACCTCATTTGTGAACAAGTCGATCAATAGTTACCCCTAATTCATGCTCAGTTACAGATTGTGAGGTCATGTGATGAGTGATTGGTGATGCCAATAGTGTAATCAATAGTAGGAGAATGCATTGGATCATGAATATTAAACTTAGCGATCTCATCATCAAACTCCATAGTAAAAGTACTACCACTTACATCTATTATGCAATTGGAAGTTTTCAAAAATGGTCTCCCTAACAGAATATGGCTGCTCTTATCATCTTTTTCGATCTCAAGTACGTAGAAGTCAGTATGAAAGACAAAATTATCAACTTTTACTAAAACGTCCTCAAGTACTCCCCTAGGGTTCTGATAAGTGTCATTTTTACACTTATTTAGATGTGATTTTCTAATGATTATAGTATTGATTCCTGGATGATTTTACATTTTTTGGTATATATTTCTATGTTTCAGGAATCAATGTTGAAATGCATAAAAGTAGAGGAAATGGGCCAAAAATAATAATAAAAAAAGGATTAAACCGAGTGAACGCGTAAAAGACGAAAAGAAAAGAAAAAAATAAAAATAAAATATAGCTCGATCGACAATCTCGACCGATCGAGTGGTCCAGAAATTTTGCTCGATCGATCGCCCGGAGGAGTTTTCTGAAAAATAAATTCCTTATAAAGTTTGTGTCCAACATCGAAGTTCATGATTCCCTTCCCTCTATATATTTGCACGAAAATCAGACTTTTGGAGGACTTCTTGGCTCATCTTTCAACCTACAACCACTACCATCCATACACCATAACAATTGAAGAAGAAGATACATAGGAAGAGACGGGACGACGGAGCAACGCAAGGAGTCAACGCCTCTCGTTATTTCCATATTTCTAAATTTTGTTCTGTATTTTCATTAGATTTTGATGTTTAGAATGTTGCAAAACAATTTTGAGCATTCATATTTGATGGAAATTGTTGGATAAGTTTGTTGTCAAGACTTAGGAGATCCTTTGTATGAACCCATAATTTAATTTAAGGTTTTTGATTGATTCTTACATATCTTTGTGTATAGATTATTGTGATTCATGATTTTGAATGATTGATCACCTTTGAATGATAATTTATTGCAATTGAATTGACCATAGTATATTGCAATACGATATAGTAATTTATGTCTTGGATTTCATACTAAGTTATAGAGATAAAGTCAAATTCACGTGTAATAGCAATAGATTTACCAAAATCAAAGGCTAGTAGTTTTCATAAATCGACATACAATATTGATTGTTCAATAAGGATACGGTAGTAGCTTATTGTAACGTTAGTATTAGATTTGTTATAGCCAAACCAAGGTATAACAAGTGCATTAGGAAAACTCGTCACCTTAGATCGTTTGAATTTTAAATCTTAACTAATATGCGAATTATGGGGGATCACATGGGTGAACCAAAGTATTGATAATTGTCTCTATTGATTCTATTCTTATTCACTACTGTTTGTTTGGGTTGAATATTGAGTTAATTAGTCAATTTAGTAAATAATCATAACCAATTATTGTAGGCTAAATATAGTTAAACTAGTTAATTTGGTACTTATTTCCTAGCCCTCGTGGGTTCGACACTCGTAGTTTCCATATCATTATACTAAAACTTGACACTGTGCACTTGTGGTACATAATCACTACACTGGAAAATATTGTTTAAAATAATAGCGATCAGGTTCACAGTAGATCAATTTGCTAACTGCATAGCAATTTCAGCTTTTTCAGAGGTCCTAGTTCTAACAATATATATATTGAATAAGGCATAACATTGATTTATGCTCCTCAGTCTAGCATGGCCTTATCAATTCTATTATTTCCAATTGTGCACGAGACAATGAACGTACATTGATCCTTGCATTTAGTAGGGGTTTCCTACTCACCATCGGAAAAAAATCATCTCACATGTCCATTTCATCGCAATATTCGATCATTGGTTCCTTCTGCTTAGCACATGATTCATGTACATATTCAACATAGGGGGTTGTTGGAAAAACACATTTTGGAGGTGCATGATGTGCAAGATACTATTCTTCTAGTAGCACATGTGTCTCCTCTTCTAGCTTGGGTGGCGTCATTACCACCTTCCCCGAGGTTTCTACCTCTTCACCATTCATTGAGGCGACTGCAATCATGGTCTCCCTTAGATTCTACATCGCCTGGAAGAGTATATTGTTCGCTAGTCATGCTCCTATCCTATTGACCGATCTTCTTAGTTGTTCTATTTGAGTACCCAAATTTTGGGTGTTGGCCCTGAATTCCTGTTGAAATTGCAAAGTACCATCAGTAAGTTTCGCAACAAGATCCTCCAAAGACTCACAAGGGGCAGGGGTTAAGGTTGTTGCGGCCATGATGGGTATTACGGTATATATGTCGTTAGGTTAGATTACATATAAGGTGGAGGTGAGCTCATCCATTGATTGTCATAGTTGAGATTGGGATGATCACTCCAACTTGAGTTGTATGTGCTTTGTCCATTCCTTACGCCAAGTTGTTGCACAAGATATGCCAATTCCTCCAAGCTCCCATAGTCCGCCATGGTAATCGATGTGCCTCGGTGGTTTGAGATTGGATGATTACCTGTAGGCACGAACAAACCAAATTAGCACTAGAAGTAACAAATAAATAAATAAATAATTAACACAAAAATATACAACGCATCCCCGATAATGACATCAACATTTGGAGTGCACTAATCGTGTACGCCCAATTAACCCCACTCAATCTTCAATATTGATAACAATAATGTAGTAGCGTGAGTATGGATCTATCCCACGAGGAGCTGTGAATCTTTGTGTTAACGAAATCAAAAACAAAAGAGTAAAAAATGGGGTTGTGAAGATTGAATTAAAACAAATAAAATTAAAGCAAATAGTAAACTAATGAAAGCGATTCTTGGTATCGGTCAACTCTACCTTGGGTATTATAATCTATTTCATCGATTCACAAAAGACTCAATTTTATTTGAATATTTATCAATTGTAAATCTAGTTCATCCTCACATCATAGTCAATTAGTCCACGCGTTCCAATTTAACTTTCATCATTCAATCAATCTCTATATGCGCAATCAAGATTAGAATCATGATAACATTCAAAACTAGTGAGTGGTGAATTTAAATAATATAAGCACACGCAGTTTATATTAATTTAGTCAATTGTTTTCCCTAAGAATTTAATAACACCAACAACAGACAATTATCAATCTTAGTTGCTTCGTAAATTTGATTAATCAAACAATTTCTCATTTGATATCCAATAGCAATAGATTATATGCAAATTATTAGGTTGTCAATCTAGTAATCAAACATAAATCATATAATCAAAATCTGAAAATATCGATATTCAATAAAATTGATAATTAAAAGCGTAAGAATATCCCCAAGATAAATAAATATAATGTATTATCTTTCTCAACCAAGAATTAAAAACTAGCTACACATAATCTAAGAAAAATGATAAATAAAAAAGGAAGAAAAACTAATCCGATCTCCACTCGTCGAGATTGTCAATCCCGCATTCGCTTCGTCTTCGTAGCCGTCTTCAACAAAATTGAAAGCAAAATATTAACTAGTCTAACCTACTCTACCCTAACTATATAATTTATCTAATGTCCCGAGAGTCTAATTTTCGTGTACTATATATAGGGAGGCTGGTAGGTGGGATAAAATCTCCAAATTAAGGTAAAAAAGCGAGTTTCCAAAATTTTTGGCGATTGATCGCGACTTGCTATTTTTTGTTTGTGTAAAACTTCTGCCTCGCGTGATCGATCGAACTTCAGGGTGCAGTCAAAATCACTTTTATGCATTTTCTTAGTCTACTTTGATCCCTTATCAACTCCAATGTATTTTTTGATTGTTACTCGCCTTTATTAACTCGATTTCTTAAATTTCACCTATATTTACACAACTAGAAGATTAGGTAGCATATGTATCTAATTGCCCATTTAAATATACCCAATCATAAACAATTAAACGCACTTGATGTATCTATTTATAGTCATATCAAACTCACACATGCTTAATCTTTGCTCGACCTCGAGTACAATCTTTTTTGTGTGGTTCATAGCTTCATAACAACTAAACTTGTCCTCACTTTAATGCCTCAAAATTTTTAAGCACGCACAGTAAGGAAAGGCGGTGAAAATTTTACAGTGGGACAAGTTTGATCCCTAGCCATTTCATACCCAACAAAGTAGCGAACGTGTGTGTGGTCATAAACAATCATCAAGTACAAATTATAGATCCAATTAATGCAAACCTACAGCAGCTCATGTTGAACACCAACACAAGTATAAGCACACTTGCACTTTATTCTCCACTATTTTAGTCACTATGCTCAAACATTGTAGTATGTCTCGGATGGCAGCACAACAAGGGTTAGGTTGATGCTTCTATGCCCTAAGATACATCATCACCCTTCATTTATCATCAATGTAAAATATAAGAATGGAATATTTCACATGGATGTCCATGGGTTGGCATCAATATTTCCCACAACGAGATTCCTTCTTGTGCCAAAAATGACAGTTTCTTCGCACAAGTAACAACTTTAAACAAAATTTTTGATGTTACCTCTAGGCAATGCCCTGTAGTGCATCATCGATCCTTGATTGTAATATTTCAAATGAAGGGTTTGATATGCCCTTATGAACACTTCCATAAGTGATAACATCAAACTAAACATCTTTAATCTGTCATTGCCCACTACCACACAGTATAAGGGTTGAAGTCATACTATTTAATAAATCACAATATATATTTAATTCTCATTTTCCCAACAAAATATTTATTCTACCATGTGGGCGTATGATGTCTCTAATTTTGTACTCTCATATTGACAATTCAATCAAATTTTACTTGTTACTTCAAATAATTTCGGGTTTGCGTTGAATGTTTTTAATTATATAGTGTGATGTGTATTTAATTAAATCTCAAGTTTGATATGCCTCCTTTGAAAAAATTAAGTTGAATCTATAAGCAAAATAGCTAAATATACTAGACAAGACTCTGTAAAGGACTTAGTTTGTCTATATTATTATAATCACAATTCGTAAATTTATCTCATATTGTATATCAAACAGGCCGGTTCATGCAGACAAGTTGGCAAACAATGTGTGAGCTGGATGTGATGTTTACCACTTCTATATATCCATGCAGATATCTATAGAACGGTCACCGATCTTAGTTGGGTGGTAAATATTTATGTCCCTTTTAAATTGACTCGAGTTAGAGAACAATGGCCTAACAATCTTTAAAAATCTCCCTCTTCATATAAAAAAAATGGGCCAATACATTAGTTGATCCCTATCGTTTGCTTAAATACATGATTTGGTCCTTGTTGTTTTAATTGACCTGATTTGGTCTCTATTGTTTCCAACTGTTACCCAATTCAATCCATCTGTTAACCTACTGTTACATTTTAACGAATTCTTCTCCAACCTAAATTAAATTCCTGTGTTCCCCATTTTTTTCACCAATCTTCTTCCTCCTCAAGTTGCAGGCCACCATATCCTCCAGCGCCTTCCACCATTGCCACGGACACAGGCAGTGTTGCACCATCGCCGCCGCGCCGCACCATCATCGTCGCCTTCCATAATCTTTTTTTTTCTTCGATTTGCATGCCCATTTTTTGTATGCGTTTTAATGACCCATTTTTGGATTTTTAAGCATGTATTTTTGTCCACATTAGCATTTTTACAGATTTCATTAAGATGTATGCGTTACACTTTGGATTTTTGTCCACAGCATCATATTTCGATTTGTATGCCCATCGTAATTGTTATATTTTGTTGTATTTTTACAGTGAAGGGCATATGGATTTTAGTTGTTCTGTTGAAGTTGAGGGAAGTTCAAATACTGATGTTGGGGTGAGGATGGTTCTGATTCTGATGGTGGTTTGGATATCGTTGGATCTCAAGATATGATAATGGTTTTGATGATAATGGGGAAGATGAGGATGAATTCTACGATAGTGACAATGACTTTGAAGAAGATAATAGGCTATTTAATAAATTTGTTGATCATGATATTGAATTTTCAAAAGGAAAAGGAGTTGTGGATAAAATTTGTAGTGATGTCTTGTGTAAGATGCAAAATGAAGAAGGTGATGATGACTGTGTTGACAGTGATGATATATGTGAGTGCTTCAATAGTTATATTTTAGATGCAAGAGAGAAGCCCATAATTCCTATGTTTGAATCAATAAGAAATCTGCTCATGGTTAGATTTCAGCTAAACCGAGAAAGGCTGAAAGGTGGGATGATGAGATTTGTCCCAAGATAAAAAAAGGTTTTGTCAAAAATATACTTAGCTGCAGCTCGGAACATATCGATGAAATCTGATCACACCCATTACCAGATTAATGGACATGACGAACAACACACAGTGGATCTTGGGAGTAGGTCTTGTGTTGGGATATGCCCTAAGACATATCATTAGATGATTGTTTATGACATACAATGTAATATGATTTTATGAATGGCAATTCATTATTATATATTATTCTTTTAACTGTGCAATGTGAATTAATATATATGTTAATGTCCTTAGAATAATATTGTATTATTCTTAAAGATGTCCCTAGTCAAGTATTATCATGAATATGGATAATGATAATACGTAGAGACTAGTATGTGTTGATCGATGAATTGTTCATTGATATGAGATATCAAATCAACATATGGGTACATGTTAGAGAACGATGTACTGGACAGACCCACCATGAGAATGCAACATGGATAGTTATATGATCGTCATATGCAATTCTCATAGTGATAATAATGTATGTAATCCTTACGACTTGTGATCATCAGAGATCCCAACATAAGGAGTTATGTAACAGGAGATGTGTTTGGCCCTTGATCAAGTGAGAACTAAAATGCATGGCCATGCTCGAATGAGTCGATATGAGATATCGAGCTTATTCGTTTATTCTAGTTCTACTTGGGGATCAAGAAATAAAGATTGGATATACGAGTATAACTATTCCATGACTCGTGTTCAATCTAAACACAAAGGACAAAGGGATTAAGTTACATGGTTAATATTATCACAAGTTCTAAAGGTTATGTCGAGTCATTGACATTCTTGTAATTTGGGTAGCCTTGATGTGTTGCTAGACACCGCTCTTTGCTTGTAACGTAAAATGAGATTTTATGTCACTGCCAACATTACAAGAACCTATCGGGTCGCACAAAAGATTAAATCGAGAAGGGAAATTAAATTCATTGGATGAATTAATTAATTAAGAAGAGTCTTAATTAAGTGATTAAAAGGTTTAATTAAATCATGGGTTTGGGCCCATAAGACTTTAAGAAAGTCTTGAACCTTAATTAAAAGCCTTATAATATAAATACATGGTTTTGATTAATTGTTAATCATACTTTCATATCATACTTTGATATCAAAAACCTAGCCACCATCCTAGAAGCTCTCGGCCACCTCTCACTAAAAGCTCTCGGCCGCCGCCTTGATCTTGTGTTAGTTCCGGCCATCTTCATACGATTTGGAATCGTGTGTGGTTATTGTTCCGGTTTAAGAACGAGTCTTGCAACTTGTTCTTAAATCCCCTTCCCGATTTGATCGTGTGGATACCGTTGAGGCAAAACTCATTGAGTTTTGCTAGTGACTCGGAGAAGGCGTAGGACGTGGTGTTGCCCGTGGATTCTGCTTCAAACACGCTACAAGGGTAAGACACTTGTAATTCCTTATCCTATATGAAATCCTATGTATAGATCTGCTGGTTAGTAATCCATATAAAATTTTATTCCGCTGCGTTGTATGCTCTTGGATTACTTACAGTGGTATCAGAGCCGTGTACAAGGCTCATATCGGATTTATGTGGTTAAATAGTTTAATCATATTAGAATTAATATTGCATGCTATTTAAAACTGTATGAACATATATGATATGTTAATATTTAGTTTGTGAAAATCATCGTAGAATTGTATTTGATATAATTGGCGAATAATCATATTTATTGAGCAAGTTTTCGGCCATCACCATCACAAATGACACCACGGCTAGCCACATGAGGGCTAGGGTTTTCGAACCCTTGGCTCGAGATGGCTTAGTCGTTGTGGCTAATAATTGTGCATGGAAGTGTCGAAAATTAATTAGGGTTTAGAACCCATTGGACGTGACGGCTAGCTCATGACGGCTAGGGTTTCGAACCCTAGTAGCCGTGCATGGCTCGGCCATCATCGCCTATTTTTCTTAAGTTTTGAGACATGGATGAGTTTTGAACTCTTTGACTCGATAATGGTTCACGCATGCATGGATTAGTAACTTTACCACATGAGAGCAAGTTTTTTCGAACCCTTAGCTCAAGATGGTTGAGCCAACCCCGTGCATGGCCTGACCGTGACTCGTGGCTAACAAATTCCGGCGTTTCAAACAAGATGGCTCGATAAAATTCCATAAGGGTGCGAGGCGGCTAGGGTTTGGAACCCTAGCGCCGCCGCCGCTCGAGACATGGCTCGGCCATGGGCTAGGGTTTTGAACCCTAGGCCCACTATTGGTCCAGCCGTGTGCTTCATGGTTCGAACCATGGTGGTTCGTGTCTTAGTCGCTTTAGTTCGTGGCATGTGATGTCCCGAGCGTACGATAATTTTTCAAAAATTATTTTACACTTTTAATTAGAATTAAATTTAAAATGTTTAGAATTTAATTAATTAAATGTTAATGCATGCTTTATGTGTTGTTTGAGCATGGTGCGTGGTTATAGCCCTTTGACCTATTAGATAGGATTTGTGGATGTTTGTAATGTATAATACGACCTGCGTGTCGTGCCTTCTCTATTTCATTCTAAATGTAATCCCTCCCCTATGTTCCCCTCGAATGTGAATCGAGGAATTCTATATCTTGTAAATAGTGTAGTTTATTTTATTGATGATGATCAATGAAGATGGAGCATCGTGCCGGGATGAGGAGGCCATTCACAAATTGGAGCCAAAGGAAGGTGCTTGAGAAGTTACCTTAGGTTGACTCTTAGGATTTTCTCATTGGCTTGAGAAAATCATTAGTAGGGGCTATAACCATGTCACGTTTTATTATGTATGTTGATGCATGATTTATCTTATGTTTTAGTTTGATAATAGTATTACACATATATGTAGATATGTATACAACTATATGTAGTGGACATATTTTAAATTATCAAATTAATCATGAGATCAATAAATCCCTCTAAAATATTAAGTTTTAGATGCCTTCCAAAAATAAAAGTACACGTCAATAACTTCGATTGTACATGTGTGGGTTTGCCAAAGCAAAGCACCGTGGCAATCTTAGTAAGGCGCGAAAGGATAAAAGTGATATCCGTTATACTTTAATTGGGTACGACTTAACTAGGTTATCTCAATAGGATTGGGAACCTAGAGGCATTGGTTGGATTATAATTCATTTGATGAATTGAACAAAGTGTTGTTCGTCCAACTATCCAAGAATTATATGTGATGTAATTGACAAAGTGTTGTCTACCTAAATAACCGAGTCTTGGGCGATTAGCCAAAGCTAACTCAAGATTAAGTGAAATATGGATCTTGGCCCACTAAAGGTTTTGAGGGTTGATATTTTTAAACAAAATAGTGGGAGTATCATTTAATATAAGACCATGTTAAATGATTTAAATCATAAACTTATTTTGCATATTTATATTGTAGATATACATGGCAACTAACAACGTTACTAGCACTTAATCACTGCGATCGGTCCTTGAGAAGGACAAATTAAATGGGACGAATTTCCTAGACTGGCATAGGAACTTGAGGATAGTCCTCAAACAAGAAAAGAAACAATATGTCCTAGAGGAACCCTTGCCCGCTGAGGAACCTCCCCTAACAGCTACAAGAGCTGAAAAAAGATGCTTACAAGAAGCATCAGAGTGACGCACTTGATGTTGGGTGCCTCATGCTTGCCACCATGAATTCTGAGCTTCAGAAGCAACATGAGGAAATGGAGGCGTTCGATATGATCGAACACTTAAAGCAGTTGTACCAACAGCAAGCAAGACAAGAGAGGTATGACGTCTCTAAGGCATTATTTCAGTGCAGGATGGTAGAAGGAAGCCTAGTTGGAACTCATGTGCTCAAGATGATTGGGTACATTGAGAATCTGGACAAGCTGTGTTTTCCATTGGACCAAGAGTTGGCCACCGATGTGATCTTGCAATCGTTGCCTGAGAGCTTCAGTCAATTTGTAGTAAATTACAATATGACTGACATGGAAAAGACTCTACCACAATTGCTTGGTATGTTGAGAACATATGAAGCAAATACTAAGAATACTAAGGCCACAAATGTCCTTATTGTGAATAAGGGCAAAGGAAGGGCCAAAGCTAAAGGCAACAAGAAAGCAAAGAAAGTCTTTGCTAAATCTAAGCCAAAGTCTTATGCACTGAAGCCAAAGGGAGGGATAGCAAAGGAAGGGAACTGTTTCCATTGCGGTGAGACCGGCCATTGGAAAAGGAACTGCAAAGTATATCTGGAGGATCTAAAGAAAGGAAGTGTGACTTCCGCTTCAGGTATTTTTGTTATAGAAGTCAATTTATCTACTTCTTCATCATGGGTATTAGATACTGGATGTGGATCTCACATTTGTGTAAATGTGCAGGATCTAAAAAGGAGTAGGACGTTGGCGAAAGGTGAAGTTGATCTCCGAGTTGGAAATGGAGCAAGAGTTGCTGCATTAGCTATATGAGATTATCATTTAGTTTTACCTTCTGGTTTATCATTGATTTTGAAAGATTGTTATTTTGTGCCTTCAATTACTAAAAACATTATTTCTATTTCTTGTTTGGACAAGTATGGATTTTCATTTATAATAAAGGACAACTGTTGTTCTATTCATTTAAATGATATGTTTTATGCTAGTGCACAAATGGTGAATGGTCTTTATGTATTAAATCTTGATATGCCTATCTATAACATAAATACTAAAAGGATTAAAAATAATGATTGTAATCCGACTTATCTCTGGCACTGTCGCTTGGGCCACATAAACGAGAACCGCATATCTAAACTTCATAAGGATGGAGTATTAGATTCATTTGATTTTGAATCATATGAAACATGCGAATCTTGTTTAATGGGCAAGATGACTAAAACCCCTTTCAAGGGACATGTTGAAAGGGCAAATGTTTTATTGGGACTAATACATAGTGATGTATGTGGACCAATAAGTACACAAGCTAGAGGTGGTTTTCAATACTTCGTTACATTTACTGATGACCTCAGTAGATATGGGTATGTGTACCTAATGAAACATAAGCATGAAACCTTTGAAAAGTTCAAAGATTTCAAGAATGAAGTACAAAACCAACTTGGCAAAAGTATCAAAATCCTTCGATCAGATCGAGGAGGAGAATACTTAAGCCAAGAGTTTCATGACTATCTAAAGGAGTGTGGGATAGTCCCACAACTCACTCCTTCGTATACTCCACAATGGAATGGTGTATCCGAGAGGAGAAATCGAACCTTGTTAGACATGGTTAGATCAATGATGAGTCATGCAGATCTTCCGATATCGTTTTGGGGACACGCTCTAGAAACAACGATTTTCTTACTGAACCGTGTTCCATCTAAATCAGTGGAAAAGACACCATATGAGATATGGACTGGGAAGCGTCCTAGTATGTCTTTTATGAAGATTTGGGGTTGTGAGGCTTTCGTTAGACGTCACGCCACTAACAAACTTGGACCCAAATCTGATAAGTGTTTATTTGTGGGGTATCCTAAGGAAACGAAAGGATACTATTTCTACTATCCCACCGAGAACAAAGTAGTTGTTGCTCGGACTGGTGTATTTCTTGAAAGAGAATTTATTTCTAGAAAAACCAGTGGGAGAACAATAGAACTTAGTGAAGTTCAACCACAAGAAAACACTGAACCTGAGATTGAGATGGAAACAGAGCAGGCACCGCAAGCTGTTGTGGAAGAAGCACCTGCTCAAGAGACACAAGCCCAGCGTAGGTCTGTAAGAGAACACCGGGAGCCACAGAGATATGGATTTCTTGTGACTCAACAAGGTGACTTACTACTTATTGATGAGGATGAGCCGTCATCTTATCAACAAGCTATAATGGGCAATGATTCTGAAAAATGGCAAGAGGCCATGAAATCTGAGATGGAATCCATGTATGCAAACCAAGTATGGACTTTGGTTGATCCACCTGAAGGGGTACGACCCATAGGGTGCAAATGTATTTTCAAGAAAAAGACCGATATGGATGGTAACGTACAAACCTATAAAGGTCGGCTGGTTGCAAAAGGATTCAAACAAATTCATGGTATTGACTATGATGAAACCTTTTCACCAGTGGCCATGGTTAAATCCATAAGGATCTTACTTGCAATAGCTGCATTTCATGATCATGAAATCTGGCAGATGGATGTCAAAACAGCTTTCCTTAATGGAAATCTGCTCGAGGATGTGTACATGACACAGCCCGAGGGTTTTGTCGATCCAAAGGATGCTGGAAAGATATGCAAGCTACAACGATCCATTTATGGATTGAAGCAAGCTTCTCGGAGTTGGAATCTTCGTTTTGATGATGCAATCAAAGAGTTTGGTTTTATCAAAAATGAAGATGAACCTTGTGTCTACAAGAAGGTCAGTGGGAGCGTAATCATTTTCCTAGTGTTGCATGTAGATGACATACTTCTTATTGGAAATGATATCCCTGCCTTGCAATCTGTAAAGATTTGGCTAGGGAATTGCTTTTCGATGAAAGACTTGGGAGAAGCCACCTATGTATTAGGAATCAAGATCTATAGAGATAGATCGAGAAGGCTTCTCGGTCTAAGTCAAAGTACATACATAGACAAGGTGCTTAAAAGGTTTAGCATGCAAGAATCAAAGAAAGGATTCGTGCCTATGACGCATGGCATTTATCTCTCGAAGGAACAGTGTCCTTCAACACCAGATGAGAGACAACGCATGAGTAATATTCCATACGCGTCAGCTATTGGATCTATCATGTATGCCATGATATGTACTCGTCCCGATGTATCGTATGCTTTGAGCATGACGAGCAGATATCAAGTTGATCCAGGTGAAGGTCACTGGATTGCTGTCAAGAACATCCTGAAGTACTTGAGAAGGACTAAGGATACATTCTTGATTTATGGAGGTGAGGAAGAGCTCAATGTAATGGGTTACACTGATGCAAGCTTCCAAACCGACAAAGATGATTTTCGATCGCAATCTGGATATGTGTATTGCCTAAATGGAGGTGCTGTGAGCTGGAAGAGTTCAAAGCAAGAAACAGTAGCCAATTCTACAACGGAAGCTGAGTATATTGCTGCCTCGGAAGCAGCAAAGGAAGCTGTTTGGATGAGGAAGTTCATTTCTGAACTTGGAGTGGTGCCTAGCATTAAAGATCCGATAGAACTCTATTGTGACAACAATGGAGCGATCGCATTAGCTAAGGAACCAAGATCTCACCAAAGATCCAAACACATACTTAGGCGGTTCCATTTCATTCGAGAAATCGTTGAAAGGGGAGATGTTAAAATATGCAAAGTACCAACAGATGATAATATATCTGACCCATTGACGAAGCCACTGTCACAGCAGAAGCATGATCGTCATACTAGATCTCTAGGCATTAGGTATATGTCTGAGTGGTCTTAGTGCAAGTGGGAGATTTGTTGGGATATGCCCTAAGACATATCATTAGATGATTGTTTATGACATACAATGTAATATGATTTTATGAATGACAATTCATTATTATATATTATTCTTTTAACTGTGCAATGTGAATTAATATATATGTTAATGTCCTTAGAATAATATTGTATTATTCTTAAAGATGTCCCTAGTCAAGTATTATCATGAATATGGATAATGATAATACGTAGAGACTAGTATGTGTTGATCGATGAATTGTTCATTGATATGAGATATCAAATCAACATATGGGTACATGTTAGAGAACGATGTACTGGACAGACCCACCATGAGAATGCAACATGGATAGTTATATGATCGTCATATGCAATTCTCATAGTGATAATAATGTATGTAATCCTTACGACTTGTGATCATCAGAGATCCCAACATAAGGAGTTATGTATCTTGATATCGTCAAACGTTACCCGTAACAGGGTATACTATAAAGGCGACTATTGGATACACTACGAATTATGTAGAGGGATGTTGACTGATCGAGATAGGATTTGTCCCTCCTATATAACAGGAGATGTGTTTGGCCCTTGATCAAGTGAGAACTAAAATGCATGGCCATGCTCGAATGAGTCGATATGAGATATCGAGCTTATTCGTTTATTCTAGTTCTACTTGGGGATCAAGAAATAAAGATTGGATATACGAGTATGACTATTCCATGACTCGTGTTCAATCTAAACACAAAGGACAAAGGGATTAAGTTACATGGTTAATATTATCACAAGTTCTAAAGGTTATGTCGAGTCATTGACATTCTTGTAATTTGGGTAGCCTTGATGTGTTGCTAGACATCGCTCTTTGCTTGTAACGTAAAATGAGATTTTATGTCACTGCCAACATTACAAGAACCTATCGGGTCGCACAAAAGATTAAATCGAGAAGGAAAATTAAATCATTGGATGAATTAATTAATTAAGAAGAGTCTTAATTAAGTGATTAAAAGGTTTTAATTAAATCATGGGTTTGGGCCCATAAGACTTTAAGAAAGTCTTGAACCTTAATTAAAAGCCTTATAATATAAATACATAGTTTTGATTAATTGTTAATCATACTTTCATATCATACTTTGGTATCAAAAACCTAGCCACCATCCTAGAAGCTCTCGGCCACCTCTCACTAAAAGTTCTCGGCCGCCGCCTTGATCTTGTGTTAGTTCCGGCCATCTTCATACGATTTGGAATCGTGTGTGGTTATTGTTCCGGTTTAAGAACGAGTCTAGCAACTTGTTCTTAAATCCCCTTCCCGATTTGATCGTGTGGATACCGTTGAGGCAAAACTCATTGAGTTTTGCTAGTGACTCGGAGAAGGCGTAGGACGTGGTGCTGCTCCGTGGATTCTGCTTCAAACACGCTACAAGAGTAAGACACTTGTAATTCCTTATCCGATATGAAATCCTATGTATAGATCTGCTGGTTAGTAATCCATATAAAATTTTATTCCGCTGCGTTGTATGCTCTTGGATTACTTACATCTTGTAGTTGTCAAAAATGGGATTTAAGTGGTATTCCTTGTCAACATGCAGTTTGTGCAATTTGGTGTAACAATGAGGATCCAACGGCATATGTGCATGATTATTATGGGACTGAGACATACAAGAAATGTTATGGCAAATCGATTTTGCCAATTACTAGTCCAGACATGTGGCCAGATTGCGAATTGCCATCTCCATTACCGCCTTTGTATAAAGGAAAAGTGGGTTGGCCACCAATATTGCGGAGGAGAAAAAGAGATGAGCCGTCTGCTTCTTTTCAAACAAATTTGAGGGGAGCTCATAGAATTAGTAAATGTAACAAATGTGGTGAAGTTGACCATAATCAAAGGAGGTGCAAAGGAGCTAGCATGACCCAGCAAGAGCCAGCAACACAAAAAGTGGTACAACAACGTCTGTTGCAGCTAAACAACAAAACAGAAGGGAAAAACTACCGGTAAATAGACTATTGCGTATCATTTAATTGTGTTAGTATAGATACATACTATTTTAATTTTTTTACCCATTAATCTGTTAAATTTGATTAATGCAGGTCTGGAACCATCCTCAAAGGTGGTTGTGCAAAATGAAGGCAACTCAAACATGATAAATGTGAGTCAGTCATTTTATTTGTTTAAATTAGCTGAGCTATATGGTATTTCTAACTATTTGTGCAGGTTAATCAAACCATGCATATTCATGAATCTGTGCTAGTGAAAGAGGGGGGGGGGGGGGGGGGGGGGGGGGTAAACTATGTTACCGTTTTGAGTCTGAAAGAGAGATTAACTCGTCAAAAAATGGGTGGACCTTCGATTTCTGTGCCACATACTCATGGAGATTGAGTTTTTGTTTGGATTGATATAATGTTAGCATGTTGGGATTGAGTTTTTTGTTGGGATTGATATAATGTTAGTGTGTTGAGACTGAGTATTTGTTGTTATTTCTATTATTTTTGTTTTTTTTGGATTGGAATGATATTTTTTTTATGATATTTGAAGTATGCAACTGTTGTTTGTTGATTGTGTTCTTGTGGGATATTATATAAACAAAGGAGATGCTGCGAAATTATTCCATAATTATAATGCTAAATGTTTGTTGATTGTTTTCTTACGATCTTCAACCAGCCTAGTTTCGTTAGCATTGCTGAAATAGTGCAAGAAAACATTTAAATTTTCAACTTAGACCTAATTCACATAGTCTATAGTTTGTCCAATGATCTTGGATTCCCTGGATTCAAAGTCGGTGTCCACGGAAAGCTCGAAAAGATTAGACAACAGGAACGTAAAGTGATAATAAAAAAATTGGTGGTACAAAACAAGGGGATTGAAGCGAGTCCACGGAAACAATGCAGGAGGAGTAAGCTTGAGATTAGCTTATCATTTCGTAGATTGGATGAAATCATGATGGGTCCTCAAAAACCTGGAGAATGCAAGTAACAACAAACGAACAACAACATAGTTATATTGGCATGACAAAGTAACACAAATAATTCTTAAACCAAAGAAAATTCAACAATACATCCAACAAAAGCAATACATTCAACCACGTCATTAGTACTTCCAAATAAACAGCAAAACGAGAAGAAAAAAAATCACAAAAACAGCTTCTTCTTCAGTCTCCTAGTTGATTCATCTTTTGCTCCTAAACTTTTGATTATTTTATCTTTTTTGTGCACTTCATCTCCAATGTTTCTCAATCGTCGCACAAGCACCGTGCTATCATCCTTCAACTCGGTAATTTGTTGTCTTAGTCCTGGAATTACTTGTTTTAAATCTGCTGCACATCTCAGGATCCTATCATTGAAAAATACCACAAAATGCACGTGTCTGCATAAACTCTTTTTGTTAATTCCACAGATCCTACAAATTAAATTATGCACTATTATGAACACATGACACTTACTCCATAATTACGACATGCACGAAACCTCCTTCCTGGGTTGTTTACTGTCCAGGACGTCTTCAAAGGGAGTTCCACACTACAGATACAAAACAATTGGTTTCTCGGCCTAAACCCAATGTCTTCAAAACTTGTCACACTTGAATCACACCAACTCATTTCACTATCCATAAAATCGACAAGAAATTTGAGCATACAAATACAAATTCGTTTACAGATTATTCAAACACAGAAATGTGTTGGTCCAGCTGAACAAATCCAGCCAATCGGGCATCAAATTTCCACATACATCAAGATGAAATGCAGGGTACAAAAAAGATAAGATTATGAAAAGTTCAAGAGCAAAATCACTTCCAAATCTGAACAATTTTCATTAACTAAAGCCCCAAACACCCAAACGCAAATGCATTTCTTCAAACGCAAACACTACACATACAATTTCAGGCACATTGACGCAGCAAAAATCAAACACGGTTTGAGGCACATTAATGCATGAAAATACCTCTACAAGAAGGAATTGCGGTCGATGTTGCTTGGTGGGTGATGGTTGGGAGATGCCGGTGAAACCGTGGGAGGAAATGGTGAAACGTAAAGTTTGAAGGAATTTGGGAGGAGATGGTGATACTGAAATGTATGGGTTTACATAAGAAGTCGTCAGATGCAACAGATGAATTAACGGAAGGATTAAATTGGTTATGTTGTGGAAACATTAAGGATTAAATTGGGTCAACTGGAACAATAGGGACTAAATCGGGTATTTCAACAAACAATAGTGACCAAATAACATATTACCCCAAAAAAATCGACTGAAACCCATCTATATTAATTGTAAATATGGATTATATTTGAATATGAAAAAATATATAATAAATTATTTTTATAAAAAAAATATTTAAAACAACAAAAACCGTTATATTCCTTTCTCTTAAAATGTCTTCATACGACAACTTACTTTTTTTAAAAAAAATACTAGATAGGAAAATGATGTGATTTCGTCTCGGCTAAGTTTTATCGACTAGTCTCTTGTAGACATGGTCATATGTTAAAAAAATAGTAGCTCTGCCTGGAACCTCAACTGGGTCAGAGGGCAGTGACCCATTGACCTGGTCTGACTAGTCAGAATCGTATTTCGTCCATCTATAAGGGACAGTTAAGGCCATGGTGTATGAACCTTTGAACCGGCAGTTAACAAGTTTTCTTATATCTTTAATTATTTATTAAAAATAATAATTTAAACAAGTGTGTTGATGTATAATTGAACTCCTAACCATCAACTTGTATGATTAGCTTACTGTCACCGAATTATAAAAGCCTTGTTGAATTAACTTGGATGTTATAATTATATATATTAATCAAACAAATATATCCTATATATTTTGATCATTCAATATTGAATTTAGTTCATGTTATTTATGGTTAATCTATGGTATAAAACAAATTCAAGCTTTTTATGATCTTTTTATTTTTTTTAACAATATTTAAAAAAAATGGTCGAACTATAACCGTAACTGATTTTTTTATGAATCATAACCAGAATCGTCAAGAAATATTAATGTTTTGAAGGGTAAAGGTTTTCTGAACAATTTAACCGATAATTTTAAATTGTGGTCATGTCTAAGTCTCTTGTGGGTAATATTGTTTAAAATATAATTTTTTATTTAAAACATGTTGAATACATCCAATTAATTTTTAGGATTGGGTATATCATAGTGACCAATCAAAATCATACCAAACAAGTGAGATATCTAAAGGAGCACATGGTGTTCTTTTTTAACGTTTGACCCAACGAAAGAACCAATGTCCCATCAAAGCATATGCTCACAGCATTCCAACTGTCCTGTCATTCATTTAAAAAAAGATAATAATTAAACATAAATTAACAACATTATTAACCTAAATTAAATTAATTTACCCGAGAAAACTTATTCTTTAGATTGAGATGTGTGCGCACGTGCGTACATGTGTGTATCTCTTGGAAATTCTAAATGCCATATATCCACACGTGCATACATGTGTGAGTGCGTGTAATTTGGAGTGAATAGGAAGTGGCCAAGTTATGAATCACCTCATTCAACAATTCTTTTAGAGAGGGATGTGCTAATATTTTCCGCACACTGCAGAACTCGAATTCGAGTTTCTTCAAAATGAATGTTAGCACTTACTAGGGCTAGGCCCAAGAGCTCCATTCAACAATTTTAATAATGAAGAAAACTTCATATATAATAAATAAATAATTTTGGAACTAAATATTTAAATTCCCATAAGAAATCATATATTCAATCTGATTTTTATTTTATTCCAAGATAATAGCCTTAATTCGGAACACGATTGTTTATATATAAAAAATAGGGCATGCAGTTTTTTAAAAAAATTTCTAAAATTTTCAATTAAAATATAATTAAAGTTATTATTATAGTTAAACCTCTATAAATTAATATCTGAGATTGACAAAATCCTATTAATTTATCGAATATTAAATAATCAATAAATTAATAATTTAGAGATTAACTGGTCACATAGTTGAATTACCATAATACAATAAATGTCGAATATCTCTTGAACTAACTTTTAAAAATAATAAACAACTACAGAGATTCTGACTGATGAGCAAATAATTGAGAACATCATGAGAATTGGTAAAGATGATAAAGTTGAAGATGATAATTTTACTAATAGCTCACTCGAGAAGGAAGCTGTTAAAACAACGATGATATTGAATATTTTTTTGTTGAGCTATCAACAAACAACAACATAAATTTTTACTATTTTAAGAAATGTCATGATATTCAAGGTGAAATCAATTACAACAAGAAATAAAAAACAATTGAGTCATTAAAAGATGTCTTTATAGCTTAATCATAAATATATGTTTTATTAAGGGATTATTAATTTATATATTGTATGGAGTTTATGAAATCTCATATATGTATTATCATATAAATTTAGCATGTTGTCCCAAAGTCAGGATCGACTAAAAATATGATTGTCAAGAGATTATTAATTAATCAAGTATTAAATTATCGGGATTCTACTATACATAAAAACCTATAGGAAAAGAATTCACTTATTACTATATATAATTTTATTATATACTTGAGTATACAGCAATTACATTGTTGTTTCCGTTTATGGATAAATAACTATATTTTTCAACATCTTTACACAGTCAAACTGACTTGGTTCCTAAGTGGCTGCATACTTTATACTATGCAGTATATCTATCTATCTATATATATATATATATATATATATATATATATATAGATAGATAGTAATGCTTATTAAAATTTAATACTATATATATTGATCTATTTTTGGAACTCACGCTTGTAAGAACTATATATATTTGGATTAATTAATACCATTTTTAGGTTTTTCTTGTGTACTTTGAGATTGTTTTAAAAAAAATAAAGAATTACATTTCTCTCTCGCATTGAATAACTGAAGCATATTTATGAGTTGTTCTTTAAGGGTTCTTAAGGGACCGGATTAGCCAGGTTCGAAATCGGACCGATTCTACCTGACCTCGAACCTAAACCCGAACTGGACTAACCGATTAAAAACTAGAACTGATCCATATATGTAATGGATTTGTGTAGTTATTCGTGCCTAGTACTAGGGACTATCGGATCCGATCCTTCCATTTTGAAAGCAGAACCAATTTAAAATAAAGAGATGAAAAAGTGTCAAATGCTTAACAAATTAACGGACAGGTTCCGAGTTGCTTGGAACAAGGGCATCCGGGTGCAATTGCGATTCCATGGGTGTTCCCATAGAATCGGAACCGAACCAATCAGGTTTGTAACCGGATTGATCCGGTTCCTGGTAACGATGCACGTGAACTGATCCAATCTGGTCCGATACTCCGATAGCACCATAGTTTTTCTAGATATGTAATCCAAACACATGTGATATTATATTTCATTTTTTTGTCAAAATTTTTAAATTTTGATCGACTGAGTTAGAAATGGTACATGTGTCGCTTTTTTAAAAAAAAAAAAAAAAAACAAAACGTATAGGTGTCCAAACACTGAGGAGAAGAAGATGGGAGGTGTGACCCCTTTTGTTATTAGCCTCGCTGTCTTGCATGTGAACCCCTCACTCCCTCTATACACATACAACATCAAGATACATCCCCTTCCCCTTCACAACCAATTTTATTGAAAAGGGTCGAAATCAACATTTTAATATCAATCAATAAATACAAAGTGTTTAATTAATGTAATATGTAGGGTTTTTGTCAACGAATTCGATGTGGTTTTTCAAATAGAACAATCATGTGGTTATAAAAAATAGACAGTTTTTCCGTTTGCTTTTCAAAATAGGTAGTTTATCATCGTATGGTTCGAAACTAGACAGTTTACCCATGTGGTTTGTGAACATGTGCACAAAACTCATTTCGAGTATGACGTATGAGGGGGGTAGTGTGCTACGTTTTGTAAACCACATATGTGTAAAATGTCTATTTACAAACAAAATGAGAGTAAAGTACATATTAACGATAACACCTGGGGACAAATGTCTATCAACGATACTACATGAAAGTAAATTGTCACTGACTCTAATATGTACAATATCTAAGCAGTTAAGACACATATATACTGAGAGAGCAAGGAATATTTAACATGTGAATTATAAATTTTTGAATAAAATACACATATATGCAATATAATTTTTATACATAAATCTATAGTTTTTATTAAAATAGAATATATACAAACCCTACAATCTAAATGCTAATAATATTAATATATAAAATAAAACCCTCAAAATTTCACTATAAATATAGCTCATCCACCATCAAGTTACATGTCCAACTGGCATTCATTCCCACATAGTGTAACTTCAAGACAAAACCCTTCTAAGATTTCATCCTCATTCTCTGTCGTCTTTCCCCCCTCGTCCCACCCAATCCCCACACGTATACTATAAAAAAACCACATAATATTCACGCATTGTATCCAAATTCAAGAATGGAGTACAGTTCCCCACTTGAAAATAATCAAGAAGTCGGTAGCAGCGGGTGTGAATCAGGCTGGACACTTTACCTTGGACACTCTTCGGTTTCACCACAGGCTTTAAGCAACCAAGAACGCGATTTCTTTGATGCAAGAAGCAATCGTGCTTATGATGATGATGACGAAGAAGAAGAAGAAGAAGAAGAAGAAGATGGAGATTTATCCATGATTTCCGATGCTTCTTCTGGACCTCCACATTTAAATGAAGAAGATAGCTATGGTTCTAACAGTAATGGCGGATGCTTTTATCATTATCAGAATATTAAGAAATTTGCATTGTCTGGAAAAAATCTTAAGAGACAAAAAGTAGAAGAAAATCGACGTCGAATTAAGGTTAATGAAGATCAGTCTTCTTCTTCTTTGCTTGATGACACTGCTAGTTCTCCTTTCATTGTCTTCTCTCATGTAAGTTTCTTTTCTTATCATATTCTAGCTGTCAATTGTCATTAAATATATGTGTAATTCTTAGGGTAAATTTCCAAAACGACTGATAAAATAGGGTCTTGTCCCAAATTTTTATGGTCCAAAACTGTTGTTTTTAATCGATAATAGTGTCAAAACTTTTGTTTTTAATCAATAATAGTATCAAACTTTTGTCTTTAATCAAAAGTAGTCTTAAAGCCGCGCTACCCAATTATGATATCACTTTTGTTAAATAATAATTTCCGTGAGACTAAATTTGTTAAAAATGTTTCTGGGACTAATTTCTGTGGGATTCTATTTCATTAGTTTTAAAAATTTAGGAGTCATATTCTATGGGACCATTTTTTAAATTTACCTTAATTATTATTGTGGTTTTAATTCTTTAAGCATATATATATATATATATATATATATATATATATATATATATATATATATATATATATATATTTTATTATTTTTTATTTTTTTTTGGTGATGATTTGTTTTGGTTAATGTTTGAGATGTGAATTTACAGGAAAGATTCACTCACACAAGATCAAGGCAGCCTGCCATGGATAATGGGTTGGAATATTCACAAGGATACTCCACGACTCATTTTGAAGTATGATATTCTTATAACTTTATTTTTTAAATTTCAAAAATAGATTTTTTTTGTTTTATTTTATTTTATGGGTTTCTGATGTTGTTAATCAGTGGTTACCATTCACTATTTTTTAGGGAAGAAATCCTAATTGCCATGAGAAATAGGATCTTTTCCAGTCTTCAATTTCTGGAAATCAGATGTACCAAAACCAGTTACGTATATCTTTTTTTAAAAAAATTATTTTTCATGTTATTTTTTTGGACATTTCAATGTGGCAATGATACTTTTAGGACTAATCAAATATAGTACTAAAGAAATTAGTTTAACAAAAGTAGTTCCACGTAAATAATTTTACTAAATATAGTCCACATAAATTAATTTAGCGAAAATGGTTATAAGTTTTGTTAAGGGTTTATGGAGCATTTTCGAGGGAAATTTATGTATGTCAGCTTTTGTTAAGAAATGATTTTTTTGATACCATATTTGATTAGTTTTTAAAAATTTGGGACTACTATTACAAATACACATATTCTATGAGACAATTTTTTAAATTTCGTCAATTGAAAATTACTATTTGGATGTTATTTTAGTGTTTTTCATTCTTGTCTTATTTTTTAAATGAATTTTTTTCTGCTAAAATTCTCGCAGGTGGGTTGAAGGTAAACGATGGTGATTCCAAGGACATTCAATATTCAAAAAGGCATTTTGTTTCCTTTTATCCTTTTCTTCTCCCTTCATTTGTAACTTCGAATGTAGTGGGAATGAAGCTTGAAAAACGAAAAAATAATTAACTAAATAAAAGAAAGAAAGAAAAAAGTAGTGGGAGTTGAATTTCATTTTGTTTAAAGATTTAGATTTATTTCTTGTCTACAATTAATAATGGCAATATATGACCAATTTCTTTTAATCTTTTTTTTTTTTGTCTTCTTATTATGGATCCCCCATTTCCCTACATTTTTTAAATCGGGAAAGATCTTCTTGTCCAATTATATATATAAATTATATCAATATTCAGATATACAAAAAACAATATGGAACGACATTTGTGTGAAAAAACTTAAAAATGTTGTTTGTGAGGAATTGAATAGTTATCTGTTGACACCTCCGAGCTAGCCGGATTGATTGTCACCCTTGTCCCATTTGGGACGGACTCGAATTCGAGTCCTGTTAAAAACATTTGTCACTCCCAAAGGCTAAAAAAAATAAAAATAAAAAAGAGGAAGAAGAGTTGTCTCTTATGATTGTAAATATGATGAATGAATTGTGTTGATTTTTCAGCACATTAAATTGTAGAGTCCCCAACTAGTTCTGTAAATACATTATTGATATTCTAACCTAATTGCAATAATTTTCAAAGGAAGACACTTTGACCTTCAATATTGTTGTTATAATCACGTGTGACAACCAATACATATTCGTATAAATCTATAATATCACATACTATTACTCAAAACCAAAATAAAAAAATTGAAATAACATTCTCCATCTGTCAAATGCTCGTGTAATATAACTTCAAGACATTGTTTGGTATAATGAATGGGGTGTAATAAGTGAGTGATAAATAGTTAACAACCATGGCTCATCCTATCATTATAAATGTACCAAACGATTCCCAAAATGATAGATACTCACCACTCTCTATATCATATTACAATTAGGACTCGAGACTAATTATGTGTAATTTTTAAAATAAGGATATATACTCTCTTTTTTCTAAGTTACAAGATATGTGCCAACGAAATGTCATTGTTGAGGTGCAACAACTATTCTTGCTGTGAGAATAATCAAAACGTGGTGCTTGAAATGTTGTTTTCCGTTACACCAACTATAAATTTTGATAAAACGATAAGTATTTGATCCTAACACTGGTATTTGGGCCAATGTCATGCGTCCCTGCATAGCTACCTTTTCGGCTGTGGCTTGGTGATCTTGCTGTTACTATTTTATCTTCATGGTGGTGGTTATTTTCATATGTTTTATTGCTGGCGCAACGCATGGTTTGGACTAGGGAACTTGTCAGTTTCGCGTGCCATCAAGTGGAATGCTTTTAGTAAGGTTTTGGATGCGAGGGTTTGTGCGGTTTGCTGTCTTTTCTCAGTTTATGCTCATCGTCTATCCTCATTTGTACATTCACATGTAATGGAAGGCAGTTACCTTACTCGTTCACATCCTGAGCTTCATGGTTTGAGGGGACCAGGTTTGTTTACTGTAGTTCATGCCCCATTATAGTCCAAGCCGTATGTGTAGTGATTCACTTTCCCATTCCCCATGGTAGTACACTTCCCAACGATGCGGCACTTGACTTCTGTTAGCTCACTTGTTTTATCGTTTAAGGTAGTGTGAATTTTATGGCTGTTATTTGAGCACCTTGTTGTAAATGACATGTTGATCATGCTTTAGTTAATACTAGTCTCATTCTGCACGTCTTGCGTGCATATACAATTTTTTTGTAAATTGTTGTGATTTATAACGTCGCTTTTTATTTTGGTTTTAGCTTTTTTTAATTTAAATTATAAAATGATTATATAGTATTTTATATTTAATTTTTTTAGAATTTAATAAATTTTTTAGGATAATATGATAATTTGTATGATAGGTATTATGGTAATTTGTATGATTGTGAATGTCATAATGCAAATTGATTGGTATATAGATAGCAAGTGTGATTGTAATATTTTAGATTGGTAAGGGCATGTGTAATTAGATATTGGTAGTTTTAAAAAGAAAAGGAGGGTAATTTTGGAATGTAAAAATGGTCATACCAAGTTAGTTTTTATAAGGGGTTTAAACATTATAAGATAGTATAGATATAATATGCTTCTATTAAAAAAAAATATTCAAACATGTTTAAATTTGGCTTGAAATTTAAAACAAACTGTAACTAGAAATTAGCAAGCTGCTGGACTCATTTGTAAGGGAAATACTAGCATGTATATTGCTTGGATCCCACTTATTCACCAACTCAATAATAAACATATAATACTTTAAATAAAATAAATACATAAATTAAAATATAAACTATTTAGATCAATCATATTAAGTTGGTCCATAAATTTAGCCCAAACAGATCGATACAAGTATTTTCCGATTTGTACCCAGAGCTTTCTTATTCTCAGATGGAAAAAAATTATTTTTATGTATGTGAAAAAAATTTAAGCTTTCTAGAAAATGGGCAAATCTAAATCATTTCAAGGGCTGACTTCCCAACATTTTTAACTAATGGATATTTTAAGAAATAAAATTTACCTTGGTTCCAATATTACTTACATCGTAATTGATTTTAAAATTTATAATATGAATGAAATAGATGATATTTGATGTTACCTGTTAGGATCGGAGTAGTGTTTAGAAGGGGGTTGAATAAACACTAGACTCAAATTCGATTCTTCTTTGTTACTACAGACTATTAGGTACTGCAGTAGCTTCTCAATTAGTTGCAAATTAGCAGACACTGATGATAGTGCGGAAGACGTCTGCTGGACTTGTGAGTAGAAATAACTTAATGGTAAATTGTAGTAAGTAAACGACACAAGAATTATTTTTGGAAGTTCAAAGCACAATGCTTCTACGTCTCCCCTTCTTCCTTTGTAGGAAGGTTACACTAGAAGACTTTGAGTAATTCAATCTTGTTGTACAACCCCAATTCAGCTGGATTTACCACACTACCAGACTGAAACTCCTAGTCTCTCAATCTGTTCATACACAATCCGCCTGACAGTTACAAAGAACTCACTCTTCTATCTTAGAACAAATACAATTGATAGAGTGAATTATTCTAAGCATAAATGATCCTTAAACGATCAAATATAACAATAAGCCGTGCTTTCAACTTTGAGCATATCGACAAGATAAAGTCTTTCGATGATAGTGTTATGCTCAAATGGATGCTCAATAAAATTGTTGATCTTGTATTGTTTTGTCACCTCATCTGTTGAGCATTTAAGTTGCACCTATATATAAGCATTTCTGCAAACGACAATATTTCTTTTGTGTGCAACTCTTTACTTTGGTCAACCTCTGAACAAGCTGCAGTCTTCTATTTTAGACACTTTCCCGTCTGGTCTGTTCTTTCGGGGCTTGTCAGATAAGATCAGCTTTGTCTATTTATCATTTAAGGCAACTTCAGTCTTTAGCATTAAATGCAACATGAAATGCTTCAATATGCAACATTAAATGCTTCAATAAATAGTTGTTGATTATTCGGACTGATGAACGAAGTTTGCTAACACAGTCTGAATTGATAAATTCTGATATGGTCTGCATTGATCTGCGTCGATCTGGTCTGTTCTGATCTGGTTGACATTGATCTAGTTTGTTCTGGTCTGATTGACATCGATCTGGTCTGTTTTGTCATTGACTTTATCGGTCTGGTCTGTTTTGTCATCTTTAAAATCCGTAACCAACAAATTCCCCCTTTTTGATAATGACAAACCTAGCTTCTTTATCCTTTTATTAAGTCCTTTTTCTTGTAAGAATTTCGTTCAGATCGATTAGGTTTTTTTGTTCAAAATAAATGAACTATTCAAAATAAATGAATAAGACTGAGAATTCCGACCGATTCAGATCGATTAAGTCTTTTTGTTCAAAATAAATGAACTATTCAAAATAAATGAATAAGATTGAGAATTCCGCCATAATAAGCAGTTATTTATGTCTTCTTTACGGGCTGATGTTCTGTCTGTTGTTCTGGCTTCATTTATGTTTTTCTTTTCCCCCTTTTTGTCATCAGCAATCTCCTAAAGGAAATCTACGATCTGCGTAAGCTGAGAGCAGATAGCATCCAGGCGATGATCTTGGGTAAAGATGGATTTTGCAACTGCAGTTCTGACTTCGGAAGCCAGCTCGATCTATTCTTTTCTCAAACTGGCCTTATAGGATGCTTACTGAGAGAATAGATCATTCAGACCATGTTGAATACGATTGATGTTCTTCAGCATCTTTTCCTTGAATGAGTCAAAATCCATAGAGGTAGTCCGCTGGCTTTGATGTACTTCTCTTACTCTTTGGGGGAGAAAGAGAAAGTTGTCAGATAACTCGCGAAGGGACTTGGCCACTGATGGAGCATCATCAAGGTAGTCTGGAATTTCTTCAGCATGTGACACAGTCAGCTATTTCCCTTTTTTCAGTCGGTACAACAAAAGAGTCAGCAGCCTGGCGATTGTCGGACCGGACTAGTTCCATCAGATCCGTAGAAAATTGATTCAAAAATGCCAAGTCTGCAGCAGACTGATCTGGAGCAGAGTTTGGTTGAAAAGGCTCCTCAATTTGTAGAGCTACAACGATGGTGGGCACAAGTAGATCAACATCGACAATGTCTTGTGGGACAACAGTCTGTGGTGTCCGAGCTTCTGAGACTGAGGACGCAAAAGGAATGGAAATAGTATGAGATTCCAGCAGTACGTCCATTGCCTCAGCCTCTGTAGCAGACGGAGCGTTAGGCAGTGGTTGCTCCATTGGCTTAATAATGGTTAGCTCAGATCTAGAGATGTCAAATGGAGCGGACGGCATGAGGCACGGCAAGGGCACGGCACGACGCGGAGCGGCACGACGCGGCCCATTTTGGTACAGTGATGTGCCGTGCCAAGCACGGCCCGGATCATGGCCGTGCCGAGCCAAGGGATGCCAGCCCGTGGGCTGGCACGGCACGGCACGACACTGTTTTCCAATTTTTATTTTATTTTAATCAGCGAGCGATCGCCAATTATATGGCGATCGATCGCCTAGAGGCAGTAGGCTATACAAGGGATTGGCGATCGATCGCCACATAAATGGTGATCGATCGCCTAGAGGCTGTAGGCTATACACGGGCTTGGCGATCGATCGCCATATAAATGGTGATCGATCGCCAATGGCCAACGGTCAAAAAAGTGCCGTTTAATGGCTTTTCTAAAAAAAATTATTTTTTTTGGTTGTTATATATATGTGTGTTGAGAAAACATTTTATCCTCTCAATCTCTAAGCTCTATATACTTGAGACGATATACTCTCAATTTGTTCACAAGAAGAAAGAAGTTCGTCTTACGTTTGCCAATACAAGCACAAGCAACAAAGTCAATACTCCTCATAGCAAATATTTGGTAACTTTTATATTTGTTGTATTAGATAATTGTAGTTTATATACATAATGACTGATTCATCTTATAATGTGAATTATGATGATGAAATCGATCAATTTCAAGAAAATGAAGAAAGCATGCCTAATATTCAATCATCAAATAGAAGAACTTAAAAAAAAAAGAACTAGTAATGTATGGCAACTATTCGATGTAGAAAATGTTGAGGGAAAGTGATCAAGGGCAGTTTGTAAAAAATGTAAAAAAGATTATGCATATGCTTCTTCTGGTGGTACATGTCATTTATTAAGACACATGGCTAAACATGAAAGAGAACCAACTGATGGTAACCAAACTACTCTTTCACAATTCGGTACTGGAAGTAGTATTTCAAGTTTAGGTATTTTCACTTATAATGTTGAAAGAGATACGAGAGAATTAGCTAAATACATCGTATGGGCGGAGAAACCTTTTTTCAATGGGGGCGGATGCTAAATTCACTAATTATATTCATTTAGGTTTGCAACCTCAACATAAAAGATTTTCAAGGAATACTATTAAATCGGATGCATTCACAATTTTTAATGAGTATAAAGCAAATTTAATTACGTATTTAGGTAATCTTTCATCGAAAGTAGGACTAACAAGTGATATTTGGACAACTTATCTTGGTAATGCATCATAACTATGTGTTACAGGACATTGGATTGACGATAACTGGGTGTTACATAAAAAAAATTAGGTTTCACAAAAATTGATTGGCCTCACACGGGTGTAGTTATTTCTAATGCCATTATGCAAGTTACTAATGAATATAATATTAGTAATAAAATCTTATCTATTTCATTTGATAATGCGACTAATAATACTGCTGCAATTACTATATTAAAAAGTTATTTGAAACCAATTATAAATGGTGATCTTTTTCATATTTCGTTGTGCATGTCATATTTTAAATTTGTGTGTGCAAGATGGATTGAAACCACTCAAGCTTCATTTAGAAAAAATAAAGACTACCCTTTAATTTCTTAATGGTTCAGTTGCTAGAAAACAAGACTTCAAAAGTTTATGTATTTCTCATGGTATGAATTATAAAGATTTTCCTTATGATGTTCCTAATAGGTGAAATTTCACATATTTAATGTTGCAATCATGTTTACCTTATAGAAATGTGATCACTTTTATTTTTTAATGAAAGGATGGCCGAACATTTTCATATTGAAGAAACTGATTGGGAAATTGCTTCTAATATTTGTAATTTTTTAGAACCTTTTTATGATGCTACCACTTTATTTTCGGGCTGTTATTATCCAACTTCTTCAATATTTTTGAATAAAATTTATGAAATTAGTGAATGTTTTGCATTACATAGATCTGATTCGTTTTTTACAGGTATTGTTGAACCAATGGAGTATGAATTTAAAAAATACTGGAAAATTATTCCTATGTTGAATTGCTTGGCATCAATTCTGGATCCTAGATTAAAATTATATAGTGTAGAAATTATAATAGAATCTTATTACACCAATATGGCTTATGAAAATGTTAATATTAATCAAGAGAAAGAGGGCATTAATACATGTTTGTTTGCTTTGTTTTCTTTATATGATTCGTTACATAATTCTAGAGCAATTCCAATAAAAGAAAGTGGTAGTAGTGGTGCTAGTAGTAGTAAGGGTTCTATGTGGACAACATTAAGAAGAAGACAAGACACTACTTCCGCTTCTTCTAGTTCTAGTTCTAATACATCTTCATTTACTGAGCTTCAGTTAGATCTAAACCAAGTCATAAATTTCAGGGAACAAGAATTAGAAGCTTCTGATGTTTTGGCATGGTAGAAAGACAATATTAGACTTTGGCCAGTACTTTTCATAATGGCACGTGATCTACTAACTCATCCGATATCCACAGTTCCATCGGAGTCTTGTTTTAATGCAGGTGGAAGAGTCATTGATCAAAAAAGAAGTAGAATGAAACCAAACATTGTGGAGATGTGTATTCTTTTAAAGGACTTGTTGGATGCTGATAGCCGCTTACAAGGTTTGTGAGGATATGATGTTTCTTCAGATGAAAATGAAGAAAACTAGCATATTTTTTTAAACTCTCTTGTAATTTATTATTTTGTTTTGTTCAAAGTAATTTGTAGTTTTTCAATTCGTAGTCAATAAATTTTTATTTTACAAGTATATTGTGCCAATCTATATTTTTATACTATTATATTTATATAATTAAAATTAAACAAAAAAAATTAAAAAAATATATGATTTGGGTCGTGCCGGGCCAGGCAAAATCAGAGACAGGCCGTTCCTGGCATTACCCGTCTCTGTAGCTGGCCGTGCTGGCCCGGCACGGAACAGTGCCGGGCAGCACGGCCCGGCACGGTCCGTTTGACATCTGTACGCAGAACTTTACCCTGTCACAGTCTGGCTTGGGGGTGGGTGATCCGAACTGGGAGGAGGGGTTGAAATGTTCAGCCGCTGGGGATGCATTCGACAGCCATATGAAGAGTTAGAATGTCCATCTCCAGCTGAGTTATGACCGCGCTGTCGTCCTTGACAATCGGGCTGGTGACATCAAAATTTGCTTTCTTGGCTTGGATAAGGAGGTTTGCAAGCCTCAGCCTGTGTTTCGCACAAAACAGCTCTTTGCGATGCACAGCAATGCCAACATCATCTGTTTCTGTGCCTTTCAGAACCTCCTGTTCCATTTTGTGCAGCCGCTTGAGTTTATCAAAGAACAGACTGAAGTGATTGATCGTTCTGTACTGGACCCATTCATCGAATACGTTGGTGAGAGCCCGTACTTTGTCTTCAACGTCTTCCATGGCAATGTCAATGGCTGTTTGAGCAGCTGATTTGGGCTTAGAGGGTGCAGACTCTGTCACGATGGCTTTTGCCCTTCCCAGCAACAGATGAGTGCTTAATCCCTGATTGGGTATAATCGTCCAATTCTTTGATCACAATATCCTTGACAGCTAGGATATTGGATGGGACTCGGGGCACCACTTTGGCTATTTTGGGTGGAGCTTTGGATGTTTGAGGTGGAGCTTGGGATTTTGGGAGTGGAGCTTGGGGTACAGGGTTGCTTGGGTTGGAGGAAAGGTAGATATGTGAGGTTTGGTGAGGGATGAAGTAGTAGAGGCAGACTGAGTTTCATCAGTGTCAGTCTGGAAAGACATCTCCTTCTTATTGAATGAAGGCCTAAGTGTAAGTCCGAAGATTCATACTCGGCGTTGAAATTCTTCCAGAGTTGCTTTGGACAAGTTAGCGAAGTCGGACATGCCAGAGGTAGGAAGTCCAAACGTCTTCGTAAATAGCTCCTGAGAGATTTCAACAATCTGGCCATTCAGTGAAGAAGAGATTGAATTCTTGTGAGATACGGCGTTGGAAAATAGTTCTTTGATCGCCAATTCATACACCACTGTGCCGCATTCCAGGAATTTTCGCAGTCCGCAAGATTCCAGATTCTTGAATGTAGACACCATTTCTGTATCTTCCATTCTATATATAGCATCAAACTCAATAGATAATGAATTGTGAGTAATGGTTGCCATTAGAAAGATTAGGATTTAAATATGGAATAAAGCGGAGTTTAGGAAGATATAAGCAGATGACGGTAAATAGATAAAGTCAAATGGTGAGTGAGATGTACAGCCTGATAAATAAAGAGATATTAGACACGTGCCTGTATCTCGATGACTGATATTTTAAAAATTCAAATTTTAACGGATTGGATGAGAGTAGTAAGGCGGTTAAAATTAGAACAGTCCGGGCTGTAAAATATTACTATGTTAAAAGATTGATAGTGTTTTGAGTCAGATCATAGGATAACATCAGATCGATAGAGATCGGTCTCATAATCAGGACCGGTTTGTATCTTACTGACCATTGTATTATCGATATGTACTAACACTAAATCTTTAAAAATGAATTTAAGCATGCGTCAAATATATCACGCTAAATCTATTAAACCAAGAATTTGATGAAAATAATTAAACTTAGCCTCGGGGAGTGGTTTAGTGAAGATGTCTGCAGCTTGCTGGTCTGTTGAAATGTACTCGATCCGAATCTCCTTTTTGACAACATGGTCTCGAATAAAATGATGTATGATATCAATATGTTTAGTTCAAAAGTACAAGACTGGATTATATCTTATAGCAATTGCACTTGTGTTGTCGCAAAAGATTGGTGACTCAGCAGCTTGAATCCCATAGTCTCTGAGCTGGTATTGAACCCAGAGCATTTGAGCGCAACAGCTCCCGGCGGTAAGATATTCTGCCTCAGCTGTGGATGCGGCAATTGTCGTTTGCTTCTTGCTAAACCATGAGATCAATCTATCACATAAGAATTGACAAGTTCCACTGGTGCTTTTGCGATCGATCGTACATCCTGCATAGTCAGCGTCTGAATATCCAGTCAAATTGAAGTTAGAATCTTTGGGATACCAGAGACCAACATTCTGAGAACCTTTTAAGTATTTTAAAATGCGTTTAGTGGCAATGAAGTGGGATTGTTTAGGGTTGGATTGAAATCTAGCATACATAAAAACAGAAAACATAATATCAGGCCGGCTCGCTGTAAGATATAACAGCGATCCGATTAGACCTCGATACATTGTTACCTCAACTGACGTTCCCCTTCGTCTTTATCTAACTTGATTGATGGACTCATCGGAGTTGAAGCAGTTGAGAAAGTCTCCATACCAAACCGTTGAGTAGCTCCTTGGTGTACTTGGTTTGATTAATGAAGATTCCATTATCGAGCTGTTTGACTTGTAGACCCAGTAAGAATGACAATTCTCCCATCATGCTCATCTCAAATTGGCTCTGCATTAACTTAGAAAATTTCTCGCATAGCTTGGGGTTAGTTGACCCAAAAATGATATCATCAATGTATATTTGAATTAACAGAGTATGTTCCCCCTTGATAAATTTAAATAAAGTTTTATCTACTGAGCCGATCTGAAAATCATGATCCAGAAGAAATTGAGACAGAGTGGCATACCAGGCTCTGGGGCTTGTTTAAGTCCATACACTGCTTTAGTTAGTAAGTATACGTGATCTAGAAACGAGTGATTAAGAAATCCAGGAGGTTGCTCGATGTAGACTTCCTCCTGAAGTTTGCCATTAAGAAATGCACTCTTCAAGTCCATTTGATATACTTTGAAATCTTTAAAAGCATCGTATGCAAGAAAGATTCGAAATGGCTTCAAGTCTGGCAAATTGATGCAAATGATTCATCAAAGTTGATTCCTTCTTCTTGTCTGAAGCCTTATGCAACCAGTCTGGCATTGTTTCTAACTACCATGCCATTTGCATCTAGCTTGTTTCTGAAAACCCATCTGGTTCCAATAACAGACTGATCACTTGGTCTGGGAGTTAAACTTCACACCTGATTTTGTTCAAATTGGTTGAGCTCTTCTTGCATAGCATCTATCCAGTTATAGTTCGTTAAGCTTCGTCAGTCTGCTTTGGTTCCAGGTTGGATATGAATGTAGCGTAGGTGAATTCATCCATCATCTGTCATCTAATTCTTATGGGTGTAGATGGACTTCCAATCACCAGATCAGTGGATGTCTCTTAGTCCAGCGGTAGTTTGGTTCAAGAACATCTGGTCCTGATGGAGGCAGAATGCTGATATTGTCAGTATTGATCTTTACGTTGGTATCTGTACTTTCGGATCAGAGACATCAGCTCGATCTGGTAGAACTTCAGTGGCTTCTACCGGTCTGTCTGGTACTTCAGGTTCTGGTGGATTGTCTCTTAACCTGTTAACTGCATTCTCATCATCACTGTTAGCTTCGAGAAGGATATTTTTCATCTGATTTTGAATCATTTCCTTGTGGTTCTCAATATCAAGAAATTCATCAAAAACTACATGAATTGATTATTCCACAGTTAGAGTTCGATTATTGAAGACATGGAATATTTTGCTAACAGATTAATATCCTAAAAATATTCCATCATCTGATTTAGATTCGAAAGCGGTTAAATGATTCTTACCGTTGTTATGGATATAACATTTGCAGTCGAAGATATGTAAATATGAAATAGTCGGTCTGTTATTTGTCCATACTTCATACTGTGTTGAATTTAGTTTCTTATTAATTATGGACTGATTCTATGTATAACATGCAGTATTGACAGCCTCAGCCCAGAACTTTTGAGAGATTCCAGAGTCAGCAAACATTGTTCTTATTGCTTCCTTGAGCGTTCTGTTGCGTCGTTCTGCAACTCCATTTTGTTGAGGAGTGTGAGCTGCTGAGTATTCATGTCTGATCCCTTGGTCATCTAGAAAGGATTCAAGATTTTGATTTGATAATTCAGTGCCTTTGTCGCTTCAAATTCTGTTTATCCCAGAGGATTTCTCGTTCTGAATGCGCTTCAATATTTTGATCAATTTCGGGCCGGTCTGGTCTTTACTGCTCAAAAATATAGTCCATGTAAAACGCGAGTAATCATCAATAACAACAAGAGTATACCGCATTCGCCCTAAACTTGTTATTGGTATCGGACCAAACAAGTCCATGTACAATAATTCTAAGTACCGTGAGGAGGATTTGGCATTCTTGTTCTTAAAGGATGATCTGACTTGCTTGCCCATTTGACAGGCTTGACAAATATTATCCTTAGCAAAGTTGATCTTGGGCAAACCGATAACTAAGTCAGTTTTACATATGCTAGAAATAGTCTTGAAAGTAAGGTGATTCAAGCATTTATGTCATAGCCAATGTTTATTATCGTTATGAGCGATGAAACAAGTAGGATTATCAGGTTGATCGTGATTCCAGTTAATCTTATAAGTATTTTCATTCATGATTCCTACCAGCATGATTTTACCATTAGATGATTTAACAGTGCAAGTGTGTTTGTGAAAATTTACGGTATAACCATTATCACATAATTGACTTATACTAATCAGATTATAGCATAAATTTTCAACCAACATTATATCTTTAATAATAATATTACCGTGAATAATCTTACCCTTACCCATGGTTCTACCTTTCGTGTTGTCACCAAAAGTTATTCTTGGTCCGGTGGTGTCAACCAATTCGGACAACAAACAAGCGTTCCCTGTCATGTGTCTAGAGCATCCACTGTCCAGAAACCACTATGAGCTCCGAACTTGATGGATTCTAGTTCTCTGCAATTAAAGCGATAATTTGATTGGTACCCAATCCTACTTGGGTCCAGACAGGATTAGTCCTTTTGGGACCCACACTTGTATAACCCTGAATTGTTTGGGTATGTGTGTGTCCTGAAATGTGCGCGCATTAAGTGGTGATAGTGTTCTTGGGTGATGTATGTGATAGTGAGTGTATGCATGTTGTTTTGGTTTTTGGTTTCTATTGGGAAGCATATACCTCTTCTGGATAGGCATACAATTATAGTACCAGCTGGGTTTCACCACTCGAGTTGCCTGGCCAGTGGGCTTATGTCCATTTCTGAACTTTTGCCCTGGTCTAGCTTTCTCTATTGGCTCAACATAACCGATATATTTGTGTGATGTTCATTCCTTGATGAGTATTGGCTTAACAGGTTCCTCAACCAATTCACTTGGTTCATATACTGTGCTGGATCTGATAAAGTTCATTGTTTGAACCTTGTTCTTCTCTAGACATAGTTGAGATTTGATACCAGATGAGTTACTTTCATTGTTAGGGTAGCCTATACCGGTAAGATCACCAGCAAGCCTTATCGGCTCAAGCATCTCATCTTTTCTGGTAGTTGATGCGTTCCATGTGCGAACCAGTTATTGTGTTTCTGGTGTGCACATCTGGTTTCGTCCCTTTCTTTCTCGAGTAGACTTACTTTTTCCCTTAGGCATTCCAACTCCTTTGATTGTTACAATCAAGTTTGCTGTTTTGATGTTCTATTGGGATTGAATGTCAAGTCTTATAATTCTCGAAGGATTCATACAACATCTGATACTCATTGATCCTGTCCTACAATGCGTTAGTTAGTCCATTATGTGTAAATTCAGAGAGATTACAGTCAGTTACATCACTGTCATCATTGGTCATTAGATAGTGAACTTCTTCATCTTCACTCTCACTGGATGAGCTGGTAGATTTTTCTGATTCTGATTTTGAATCAGCCCATTTGCTCTTGTTTTCTTCAGCCACCAGTACTTTCTGGTCTCTGTCCCTTCTGGATGATCTTCTCTTTTCTTTGGACTTCCTATGGTCCTTGGATCTTCCCTTCTGATCATCTTTCTTTGGCTTAGGACAGTCAGCAATAAAATGTCCTGGTTTAAGACACTTGAAGCAGACGCGATCATCCTCATCTGATCTACTTTTGAAGTTCTGCTTCCTTTGATAAGATTGATAGGTCTTCTGATTCTTTTCATAAATTTTCCAAACTTCTTGAAAAACAGTGCCATTACATCATTGCATAATTGTCATCTCTGTTGTGGTGGACAGGGACTCTGATGCAGTAAGGGCTTTGGTTGGTTGACTGGTACTGGGTTCATCTTCAATCCGAATGCCTAGTTCAAACTCATATGCCTTTAAGTCAGCAAATAGATCATGTAGATCTTTCTTGTTTAAATCTTTGGATTCTCCATGGCAATTGCTTTTACATCTCATTCTCTTGGGAGATCTCTCATGACCTTTATGGTGACTTTTTTGTTGGATAATCTTTACCTAGGCTGTTGAGTTCATTGATGATTCCAGTTACTCTTTCATCATACTCACAGAGAGTTTCTACGGACATCATTTTGATGTTTTTAAACTTCTGTAGAGCGACAGTGAGCTTGTTTTCCTTGGTTTGGTCATTCTCTTCACACAGCTGAGCAATCTTTTCCCAGTTGTCTTTAGCAGTGGGACACGTCTTGATTTTGTTGAACATATTTTTGTCTAATGTTTTGAACAATGTGTCTTTAGCCACATTGTCCAGATTTGCTTTTTTCTTTTCCTCATTTGTCCAGGATGCTCTGTCCTTTTCGACCATCTGAGGTTCACCACTAGTAATAGCAGCTGTTGTGTTGATCTTCATGATCTTCATTGGTCCACCAGTGATGACGAACGACATGTCATCGTCTTGATCACTCAGATGTGCTAGCATACGAATTCTCCAGTCATCGTATTCGTCTTTCTTGAACATGGGAATCTTGCTGAATGAGGCCATCAGTTTTTAGTATTTCTCAAGATTGAGAAAACCTGGCTCTGATACCACTTGTTAGGATCAGAGTAGTGTTTAGAAGAAGGGTTGAATAAACACTAGACTCAAATTCGATTCTTCTTTGTTACTACAGACTGTTAGGTACTGCAGTAGCTTCTCAATTAGTTGCAAGTCAGCAGACACTGATGATAGTGAGGAAGACGTCTGCTGGCTTGTGAGTAGTAATAACTTAATGGTAAATTGTAGTAAGTAAACGACACAAGAACTGTTTCTGAAAGTTCGAAGCACAAAGCTTCTATGTCTCCCTTCTTCCTTTGTAGGAACGTTACACTAGAAGACTTTGAATAATACAATCCTGTTGTACAACCCCAATTCAGCTGGATTTACCACACTACCAGACTGAAACTCTTAGTCTCTCAATATGTTCAGACACAATCCGTCTGACAGTTACAAAGAACTCAATCTTCTATCTTAGAACAAATACAATTGGTCGAGAACCCGCAGAGAAAGGAAAGAAAATGTCGTCTGTTGAAGCACAAAGGATAAAGCACAACGGCGCAAGACTGGAACTTTGAGTGGAGCTTAGATATGACAATGGGTTCGGGTCGAACTCGGACACATATTAAATCCGTCCCGTCTGGGGGTAAGTCGAAAATGTTGGGAAAATAAAGTCATATTTTCTGGTCAGGTATATGGGAGCAAAAAATAAATGTGGAATAAAAAATACACAAGGTTTACGTGGTTCGGCAAAAATAAGCCTACGTCCACGGGCTGCTGCAGATCTTTTATAGAAGAAAAATATACAAGTGTTTATGTGATACCCAGGAATTATTGGTACTAATCCCGGTGTGGTAATAATCCTTAATGGATTTTAATTGTTGCAATCGTGTATTAATTGTGGTTTTGGGACTCCCGGGGATTTTAAATCCGGTATTTAGAGTCATCGGATCCAAGGGATGAGATTGTATTCTCATCATGGTGATAACCTTGGAATTTGGTCTTTGGTGGGATTTGGGGTCCGGAGTACTTTGTACTGGGGCTGGTAATGGAATTTGAGATTGGGAGGTAATTTTTTAAAACAGATGATTTTTAATGAGTCATGATGTATTTGTGGAGAACTCGGGAATTTGGAGTTTTGGTACTATATATACCAAGTTGACTCGGTGTTTTGGGCACAATTCTCTCCTCTCTCTCTCTCTATCGCTCAAACCCCTATCTTTTCCCCCATTTTTGCCTTGGTGCATAAATCGTTGGAAGCTTGGCTCGGAGCCAAATTTCTCGAAGATAATAAGGTATTATCCATCTCCTCGCATTTATCTTCGATTTGTTAGTCTTATTGTGGTGTTTGGGAAGGTTTTGAGTTGGGATTGAGAAAATGGGTTTTTAAAGATTTTTGGGTTGTTGTGTTTTAGGGTTGATTTATAGCCCCTTGTTGAGGATTAATGGTTTATTGGATGTTGGGTTTGATTTCTGGGAGTTTTAAGCTCAAAAACGCCATTTTTAGGCTTTTACAGTACTCGCCGATCGATCGGCGTTGAGGCCTCGATCGATCGCGCGTTTTTCCGAAAAATGGAGACGATGAGCAGTAGATGGCGATCGATCGGGCGAGACTACCGATCGATCGCGGGCGCGTGGCGATCGATCGGCCAGTCTCGCCGATCGATCGAGCGCGAGGGATTTTTGGTGCCAAATCTTGCTGTCTCGATCGATCGAGAGCTGATGTCCGATCGATCGAGAGGCCTGGTTTCATGGCATGTTTTGGGTTGATGTTATGGAATCGATGCATACCTCGCCTGGGGTGTTTTTAAATGGTTAATCGTCATTGATTGATGATTTTTTTGGGGATTGTAAGACGTGCTTGGACACGTGGTAGCATGCTTGTTTTAATTGCGAGTTATTTATGTGTTTAGCACATGATTCTTCGAGTCACGGGACTCAAGCAGGGTTGATTCGGACTACGGAATTATAAGGTACGTATGACGTACGAGCATAGCCCTTTAATATAATTGCAATTGTTGAGTGCTTGGTACACTGTATTGCAATGAATGTGTATGGAAATGCATGATATATGGTATTAGCAATAAATGGATATTGAAATGCATGGTTTATGGTATTTGCTACAAATGTATATATATGCATTGGGATTTATATGGTGCCGCTTTTGAGCGAGCAATGATTGGGATGTTGTATCCTTTGAGCGAACATCGGTTATGACGCCACTGCTATTGAGCATGCGTGAGAATGAAATGCCGCTATTGTAGAGCGAGCAATGGAATAGAACTATGGAACCATAAGCGAGGTATTTGGGATATCTGTAATCATTGTTTAATGATTGGTATTATTGATTATGATATCGGTATATAGCAAATGGATTTGTTAATCAATGTAATGATTAACTGGCATTTGGGAATTTGATGGTTTCAGTTGTTTTGAGAACAGGGACAGTGCAAGGAATCCCGGATGAGGATGATACCATCCAGGAAGCATCCTTTATATTTCATAGCATTTACATTTTTGTAAATTATGAATTGTGTTATTGTGATTATTGGATTTGGGATATTGGTATGCTCACCCAGTGTGGGGGCTGTCTCTGTTGGGGCAGGTTATTAGGTACATCGATGGCTTGGACTTGAGCTCGAGCTATGGATTTGAGGTGCTTCCAGGATCGAGGTACCATCGACGGTATTGAGCACCGTATTTTATACATTTGATACACACATACCTATTTGATGCTCGTATGTGAGCACTATTACGTGTATATGACATGGTATAAAAAGGCAAGGGCCTTTCTCTCTTCATTTATGAGTAGCATACAATTATTTATTGAATTGCTAAATGAACTGAGAACATGTTAGTGTATTATATTGGTGCACGAGATGTATGTGGACTTGATTGGGGAAAACTAGACATTATATGGAATAATGTAAAGAATTTTTATTACATGCATGATTGAGTATGATGATAAGTGGTTTTTCCCCTACATGTACGATTGTATGCACTAATGGCATGAATTAATACACTAATAACGGGTTAAGGGCATGGGGGTCCTTACATTAGTGGTATCAGAGCAGTGGTTTGCTCTTTGGGGCTGTTGAGGGCCTGGAACATGCTGATAGGAATGGGTAGCACATGTTTATACATGATAGTAGTTAGTGCTGTGTGACACAACTATTTTGCTTATGTGCATTCATGATATGTGATAATAGTGAAACAATTATATGTCATGACATCTATGGAATCATAATATGATTTGTTGATTATGATTGTGAGTTGTGGCACAGGGACAACCAAATGGAGCATTTTGAAATGCATTGGGATACATGAAGTACTTTGTACTCATGATTTGTGTATTTACTCGTTATAATCATATTGTGGTGAATATGGATTATTATATGCTCATGGTTTGGGATTGTTCCTGTAGGGACGCTATGACATGAAGGGCTAAGGCCAGGGTTGAAAGACACGAAACGGTAACCTGCATTTTATATACAACATGGATTATGCATTGTGGTTGTATAAATATTGGAGTGATGATTTTAATGCTTTGCCGCCAAATGTTGAAGCGAGGGTGTTGCCGCATGTCACATTTGAGCGAGGTGCATTAAAATACACTCATTCTGGTTGTATATATGAGAGTGATGATTTTAATGCTTTGCCGCCATATGTTGAAGCTAGGGTGTTGCCGCATGTCACATTTGAGCGAGGTGCATTAAAATACACTCATGGTGATGTATATTGGGATATGGAATATGCATTGTGTTGCAGGTATAGATGGAATGCTTGGCGAATATCCCATGAGTCATTGTTATGGATGAATGATGATTTTAAATGATTTGCCGCTGTCACTTGAACGATGATAGAATACTTGCCGCTGTCATATCGTAGCGAGGAAAGAATATTTGCCGCCAAATGTTGAAGCGAGGGTATTGCCGCATGTCACATTTGAGCGAGGTTATTCTATGTCGCTGGTATGTCGAAGCGAGGGGTTTTAGTGTCGCGGTCATGACAAGCGAGGTGCATTAAAATACACTACTGTAACAAGACTAGGGATCGGCTATTCTATTGGCGATGGTTTATGCAGCCGGGTATTCATAGCGATGGTTTATTCCGTTATTCTATTGGCGATGGTTTATGCCGCCGGGTATTCATAGCGATGGTTCATTCCGATATTCTATTGGTGATGGTTTATGCCGCCGGGTATTCATAGCGATGGTTCGTTCCGCTATTCTATTGGCGATGGTTCATGCCGCCATATATTATATAGCGATGGTACATTCCGCTACATCTATGGCGATGGTTCATACCACCGGGTATTATATAGCGATGGGTCATTCCGCTACCTCTTTGGCGATCATTCATACCGCCATATATTTATAGCGATGTCTTATGCCGCTGACTCCATGGCGAGGGATCATGCCGCTGATTCTATAGCGATGGGTTATACCGCTATGTATGTAGCACTGGATTATGCCGCCTACGAGCGATGGGTGCTGATTGCATGCCACTGTTGGACGACGGAGACAGGTATGCCGCTATCTTGTTAGCGATGAGGTATGGCATATTACTGTTTTATTAGCATTATTGTGGATGATATGCGTTGACATACATATACCGTCATGTGTTTGACGATGAGGCTATGGATGCCGTGTTTCGATATGTACTGTCACGACTTGACGAAGTTATTTTGAATGTCATATGTTGACAGGTACCGTCACGGGATGACGATGACATAGTGGATGTCTATGTAGACGCGTACCGTCGTTTCGATGAATAATACATTTATGTATATGTATTTAGTCGTATGGTTTGAGTGCCAATGGTGAACATGTGGTAATGTCTGGGTCATTAGTTGAAGAGACCTTTATGCCGAGCAGGTTTGCTCGATGGATTATTGGATGCATTGCACCGGTGAGTGTACCGCATCATGCAATAGAGGTAAATAATTGTCGAGTAGTGGTACCTTCGGGTATACTCGTTGGAATGGCTATGGCCATGTGACTGTAATATGAGTAGTTATTAAGGAAATGTGATATGTGGTGGACATGATCACACCACCCCTGAGGGTGTGGAATTAATCCTACGGAATTAGGATTGCTTTGTAGTTGAGCAAGGACAGCGAGATATCCTTTGTGCATTGGTATTAGAGAAATATTGGGTGATGACCCACTACTCTAATGGATGTTACGGTATAGTGTACCGGGATGGGACGAACGATACATTGGTGGGCTTGGTATAAGCCTATGGAGGCAGCGTTTTGCTAGCCAGGTATTGTAGCAATGTTATAGTGTGCTTGTTATGGCAATTATACTGCACGTTATGACCAAGTTCGGTGAATCGTATGATGATACGATGAGGACTTATGATAGACTCTTGTAGTCTCTTTGTGGCATGATGATTGAGGTAGGGAATACCTCGCGGGAACGTTTTTACGTTTATCATTTTGAGTGGCTTGTACTTGGACAGCTCAATTTTGTTGATAGTACCAACACGAGTGTCAACAGGTCGGTGTTAGCTCTAGTTGAGCATTCTTGCATATGGAATGCAACGGGAGTCCTAATTGGATTTGTGGGTTATAGCTAGTGGGGTAACACTACTGTATTGATTTTATCTCTTGGGGAGATTTGGATTGTACTGTCATGGACATCTGGTATTGGTTGAGGGTTGATTATGAGTCAACCGGGGGAAGCCCTCGTAGTGTTGGACTAGGTGATGACTTCGTACTTCTGGTGAGACGTTCGAGGAGACGTCTCCGGGGTAATGCTCGAGATCGTGGAGTACTATGGCATTAGTACAGAGCATCATTAATTTGAGTATACATGGCGTATACGGGTTTCGATTTGGTAATAGTGGTTTGATGCACTATTCTGAACCAGTTGCGTATTTTTGGTTCTGGGATATGTTTGGGCATAAATATATCCAGGTTTTCCGAACGACGGTTCGAGGTTAGAAGGTCATGAGTCCATGACATTTTTTCCTTGTGAGGAAGGTAGTATTTACCTACCGATTGGGAATATTTGGGAGATTCAATGAGTCAGTTTGTGAGGTGTTGATGTTGGAATCACGCCATTGACCGTTTGTCTGTCAATCATTATTCTCTGCGAGGTGAGAATAGGTGGGGATTGACAGTTGATTTTGGGACTTTGGGTATGATTGGAGATACACAAGCCTATTGCATTGAGTATGCATGTTGTGTAGGTACTTGGGCATGTATGTGTGTACGAATGCCCGCGTTTCGGTACCTGTTGAGTATCGGATTAGTACGCTTGGTTTAGTAAATCTCTGGTGAGAGATTGTGGCACCTTGAAATTGGTAATCTCGATGGCACGAGATGTGTTCTGAGGAATAATCGTGAGGTCTGTTGACTTCCCTTGAGGAGGGATTGTCGTGTTTTGGGACCATGGTAATTCTTGCTGGTCAATTCGATAGCCTCCCTCTTTTAGGATTGTTGAATCCCAGGATGAACGAGGGATGGCCAGGATTCGGCTTTGTTTAGTGTCGTGATTGACACGTGTGGCGGGAATGCAATCGATTATTCTTGCATGTCCTTTCGAGAACCTGAGACCTTGTGGAGTCACGATAGTGTGTTTGGGCCGAGATGTGATTTCTTGGAACACGCGGTTGTAGACATCTTTGGAGATGTGTTTCGTTTTGATCGGGGTCATGTTGTGGCCCAATCTGTGTTGCAATGTGGTGCAACTACTCCTTTAATGGAGATGGATTTGGAAAGCGGAAGCCGGATGTGGTATAAGTACATTGTAGTGTACTGGTGGTTTCCTTGGTAACGATATATGGTTAACATCGTAGGCTAAATCACAAAGATATCATCGAAGCGATATCTAATTTGGAATAACGAATGATTCGTTTGATTTGCAGTTAGAGTTGGCTGACTGCTTTTGAGACGGTTAGCATTGGGGTGTGCTGACGTTCTGTTACTATTGTAATGGTTTGGGAGGTTTATCCCCTTCCGAGTTTTGGTGCGAGGTCGGTATCCTCGTGGTTGGTATGTCGTTCATGATATGTTCATGATTCGGCGATATAGATCCGTTTGGATTGTGTGGTCTCGGCGATACATGGAGTACGCCGTGCAAATTTTGAGGACTAAATTTTTTTAGCGGGGGATAATTGTGATACCCGGGAATTATTGGTACTAATCCCGGTGTGGTAATAATCCTTAATTGATTTTAATTGTGGCAATCATGTATTAATTGTGGTTTTTGGAATCCCGGGGATTTTAAATCCGGTATTTAGAGTCATCGGATCCAAGGGATGAGATTGTATTCTCATCATGGTGATAACCTTGGAATTTGGTCTTTGGTGGGATTTGGGGTCCGGAGTACTTTGTACTGGGGCTGGTAATGGAATTTGAGATTGGGAGGTAATTTTTTAAAACAGATGATTTTTATTGAGTCATGATGTATTTGTGGAGGACTCTGGAATTTGGAGTTTTGGTACTATATATACCAAGTTGACTCGGTGTTTTGGGCACAATTCTCTCCTCTCTCTCTCTCTCTATCGCTCAAACCCCTCTCTTTTCCCCCATTTTTGCCTTGGTGCATAAATCGTTGGAAGCTTGGCTCGGGAGCCGAATTTCTCGAAGATAATAATGTATTATCCATCTCCTCGCATTTATCTTCAATTTGTTAGTCTTATTGTGGTGTTTGGGAAGGTTTTGAGTTGGGATTGAGAAAATGGGTTTTTAAAGATTTTTGGGTTGTTGTGTTTTGGGGTTGATTTATAGCCCCTTGTTGAGGATTAATGGTTTATTGGATGTTGGGTTTGATTTCTGGGAGTTTTAAGCTCAAAAACGCCATTTTTAGGCTTATACAGTACTCGCCGATCGATCGGCGTTGAGGCCTCGATCGATCGCGCGTTTTTCCGAAAAATGGAGACGATGAGCAGTAGATGGCAATCGATCGGGCGAGACTACCAATCGATTGCGGGCGTGTGGCGATCGATTGGCCAGTCTCGCCGATCGATCGAGCGCGAGGGATTTTTGGTGCCAATTCTTGCTGTGGCTCTCGATCGATCGAGAGCTGATGTCCAATCGATCGAGAGGCCTGGTTTCATGGCATGTTTTGGGTTGATGTTATAGAATCGATGCATACTTCGCCCGGGGTCTTTTTAAATGGTTAATCGTCATTGATTGATGATTTTTTTGGGGATTGTAGACGTGCTTGGGCACGTGGTAGCATGCTTGTTTTTAATTGCGAGTTATTTATGTGTTTAACACATGATTCTTCGGGTCACGGGACTCAAGCAGGGTTGATTCGGACTACGGAATTATAAGGTACGTATGACGTACGAGCATAGCCCTTTAGTATAATTGCAATTGTTGAGTGCTTGGTACATTGTATTGCAATGAATGTGTATGGAAATGCATGATATATGGTATTAGCAATAAATGGATATTGAAATGCATGGTTTATGGTATTTGCTACAAATGTATATATATGCATTGGGATTTATATGGTGCCGCTTTTGAGCGAGCAATGATTGGGATGTTGTCGCCTTTGAACGAACATCGGTTATGACGCCGCTGTTGTTGAGCATGCGTGAGAATGAAATGCCGCTATCGTAGAGCGAGCAATGGAATAGAACTATGGAACCATAAGTGAGGTATTTGGGATATCTGTAATCATTGTTTAATGATTGGTATTATTGATTATGATATCGATATATAGCAAATGGATTTGTTAATCAATGTAATGATTAACTGGCATTTGGGAATTTGATGGTTTCAGTTGTTTTGAGAACATGGACAGTGCAAGGAATCCCGGATGAGGATGATACCATCCAGGGAGCATCCTTTATATTTCATAGCATTTACATTTTTGTAAATTATGAATTGTGTTATTGTGATTATTGGATTTTGGATATTGGTATGCTCACCCCGTGTGGGGGCTGTCTCTGTTGAGGCAGGTTATTAGGTAAATCGATGGCTTGGAGTTGAGCTCGAGCTATGGATTTGAGGTGCTTCCAGGATCGAGGTACCATCGACGGTATTGAGCACCGTATTTTATACATTTGATACACACATACCTATTTGATGCTCGTATGTGAGCACTATTACGTGTATATGACATGTATAAAAAGGCAAGGGCATTTCTCTCTTCATTTATGAGTAGCATACAATTATTTATTGAATTGCTAAATGAACTGAGAACATGTTAGTGTATTATATTGGTGCATGAGATGCATGTGGACTTGATTGGGGAAAGCTAGACATTATATGGAATAATATAAAGAATTTTTATTACATGCATGATTGGGTATGATGATAAGTGGTTTTTCCCCTACATGTACGATTGTATGCACTAATGGCATGTATTAATACACTAATAACGGGTTAAGGGCATGGGGGTCCTTACAGTTTACAAACACTGACAACACTCAATCTTAAAAACACTCAGAAAATTATACAACAATTTTCTTTCACTAGTATTTTTACTCTGATTGCACTGTGTTGATTTTTCTCTCTACAATTTTGGGTAATTTTCTGAATGAAATTACAACTCTATTTATAGAATGTATTCACGCGTAATTGACAAAAAATTTGCCAATTTTTATTCTGACAAATCTTTACGCAGATTTGCATTGAAAATTTGGCCACAATTCTTTGCCACTTTTCAACAAATGTGGCCACCCACTTTTATTCTTTTGACTAACAATCTCCCACCTGAAGACTGATCTCAATCTGTCTTCACACATTGATTAATGCAGCAGCCTCTTCTGGTATGTTAATCTAGTAGGCCAACTGAAGTTGAGCACAACTTTAGTTTATCATTGGTCACCACATTTGTTAACATATCTGCTGGATTCTTACTTCCTTGAATTCTCTAATGTTAGCACATCAAGAAGCCATATCAACTATTTACTGGCTTCTGTCACTGCAACATACTCAGCCTCTGTAGTGGATAAAGCTACAATCTTTTGTATCTGCGACATCCAACTAACAGTTGTAGTTCCAACAATGAATACATAACATGTGGTGCTTCTCCGGTGCTCGACGTCACCTCCATAGTCTACATCTACGTAACCTTGTACTTTTAGTTCTCTTTTTCCAAAGTACAAACACTTATTTGCAGTGTCTCGTAGATACCTCAAAATCCACTTAACTACTTCCCAATGAACCTTTCTTGGAGTTGACATAAACCTGCTGACAACTCCCACTGCATGGGCAATATCTGGCCTTGTACAGACCATCGCGTACATCAAACTCCCAATGGTTGAAGCGTAAAGAACTTTAGCTATGGATTCCTCCGTCTGAGGACACTGGTCCTTGGATATGCGAAAATGACTAGCCAAAGACGTGCTAACTGTCTTGGCATCGCCCGTGTTGAATCTCTGCAAAACACGATTGATGTACTCCTCCTGAGACAATTGCAAAATTCCCTTTTGCTTATCTCTTGTGATTTGCATTCCAAGAATCTTTCTTGCTGGACCCAAGTCCTTCATGTCAAATCTTTTGACAACTGTTGCTTCAAGTTTCCGATCTTGTCCATATCAGAACCAGCTACTAACATATCATTGACATAAAGTAGCAAAATGATATACTGAACTCATATTTCTTGAAGTAGCATCAATGGTCGGCGTTGCACCTCTGGAAACCTTCCTTGTGCATAAAATCGTCAAACTTTAAGTACCACTGTCTTGGAGCTTGTTTCAGGCCATACAAGCTCTTTTTTTCAATTTGCACACTTTATTCTCCATCCCTTTCACTGCGAAACCTTCTGGTTGAAACTTATAAATATCCTTATCAATGTCTCCGTGAAGAAAAGCAGTCTTCACATCCGATTGCTCAAGATGGAGATTTTCAATGGCAACAATACTCAATGCAGTTATAATAGTATTGAGCTTCACAACTGGAGCAAAATTATCTTAGTAGTCAACTCATTCTTTTTGCTGAAACCCTTTGACGACCAGTCGGGCTTTGTATCTCGTGGAACCATCATGATCTTCCTTCACCCGATACACCCATTTGTTGTGAAGCGCCTTTTTTGTCCATAGGCAACTCAACAAGTTCCCATGTCTGATTGGACATCAAAGACTTCATATCGTCTTTCATGGCAAGCTCCCACTTGCCGGCATCTTTTGTCTGACATGATTCCTCGTAGCACTCAGGCTCACCTGCATCAGTTAGCAACAGATAGTTCATATACCTTCTGTTAGGTACATGAGGCCGAGAACTCCTTCTCAATTCAAGACCTGGAGCAGGAGATGCATCATGTTGTTGCTCGCTGTCTTGATCAATTGATTCCCCCAACTGAGGAATCTCAACTATATGCTCCACATGACTTTCTGGGACATCGTCCACCTCTGCATACACTGGCTCACTCTGTTCAGAGACGATGCCAACTATTTTATGCATGTCCTTATACGTCACTCGTTCGTTGAAAATTACATCTCTGCTGCAGATCATCTTTTTGTTTTCATCATCCCAAATGCGGCAGCCAAACTCATCTTCACCATAACAAATGAAAGTGCACTTCTTTGATTTGGGATCAAGTTTGTTTCTGTGTGCATCACTGATATGCACATATGCTACACATCCAAAAACAATAGGATATGAGAGGTTTATCTCTTTTCTGCTCCATACCTCTTCTGGTATTCTGTGCTCCAATGGTACCGATGGACCTCGATTAATCAAGTAAGATGTTGTGTTGACTGCTTCTGCCCAGAACTGTTTTGGCAGGCCTGATTGTACCCGCATACTTCTGGCTCGTTCTGTCAACGTCCGGTTCATACGCTTAGCTACGCCATCGTGTTGAGGCGTACTAGGCACAGTTCTCTCCATTCTGATCCCGTGCTCATAGCAGAACTTCTTGAATCTGGTGTCTTCATATTCACCACCATTGTCGGTTCTAAGCTTCTTTATCTTCAATCATGTCTCATTTTCAACCATCGATTTCCAAATCTTGAAAGCCTCAAATACTTCTGACTTATATTTCAGAAAATAAACCCATACTTTCCTCGAGTGGTCATCAATAAAAGTCACAAAGTAGTGTTTCCCACTAATGGATGAGACAGTCGTTGGTCCCCAAGCATCAGAGTGAACTGGTTCAAGTTTCACCTTCTTTGGAGTTCTTGTACTTGTCTGAAAGCTAACTCTTTTCTGCTTTTCAAAATACATCCTTCACACGTGTCAATATCAATTGACTGAAGGCTCGGAAGTTTCCCTTTTGACTGCATAACCTTCATTCATTTCTCACTCATGTGGCCAAGTCTCTGGTGCCACAGAGTAGAACTTTCTGTGTCTGCTGCAACTGCAATTGAACAGCGTGCTCCTGCTGTCATGTAAAGAGTACCACTCTTATTACCTCGAGCAATTATCATTGCACCTTTCGAGATCTTCCAAGTATCACCGTGAAAGACTGTTGTATGACCTTCACTGGCCAACGACCCAATTGAGATTAAGTTCTTTCTCAGATTGTGGATATGCCTGACATCCTTCAGTTTCCATACAGACCTGTTCAACTTAATCTTTATGATACATTTGCCTACAATCTCGCAAGATTGTTCATTTCCAAGGTAGACTTTACCAAGGTTTTTTGGGACATATTTCTCGAAAAGTTCTCTCTGTGAAGTATCATGGAATGATGCTCCGGAGTCTAACACCAAGACTCTTCCTCAACGTTTGCTTCTGCCTTCACCTACTGATTCTTCGGTGCATTGTTGCACTGATTTTTATAATGTCCGGGCTGCCCCCATTTCCAGCACTCAATAGCTTTTGAGTTCTGAGAATTATGGGATTCCTAGATTTGGACCTCCTGTCCATTTGTTTGTCACGTCCAACTCCTCTGTTTGATTTTCTACCTCTTGACTCTGTATGTAATACTGAAGAGGTTGATGATTCATTTGAATCTCTCCGTCTGATCTCTTCACTGAGAACCAGATCACGAACAATGTCAAATTTTAACTTAGTACTTCCCGATGAGCTACTCACAGCTGTGACAGTAGCATTCCAGCTTTCCGGTAGGGAAGACAAAAGTATTAATACTCGTACTTCATCATCAAAATCAATGCTAACTGAACTCAACTGGGTTGTCACTTTGTTGAGTTTATTGAGGTGAGAGCTACCAATCCGCCTTCTACCACCCGCAAATTGAACAACCGCCTCATCAAATGAACTTTTTTTGAAGCTGATGGTTTCTCGTACATGCTTGAAAGAGATGCCATAAGACCCGCCGTGGTCTTTTCTTTTGCTATGTTGAAAGCAACGTTGCGTGACAACGTCAGTCGGATAACTCCATGAGTTTTCTATCTAGAAGAGCCAATTCTTCATCTTTCATGCCTTCTGGCTTCACACCTGAGAGCGGTTGATAAAGGTCTTTCCGGTACATATAGTTTTTGATTTGCATTTTCCAAAAGCCAAATCCGAACCATTGAGCTTTTCAATATTCATTTTTCATTCATCTGTTGCCATTACTCCCACTCGAACATGACTTTCACCGGATTGCTCTTTTGACAATTTTTGAAAATCAACGTGTTATTGAAAAACACTGCTGTTGACGAATTTGGTATCGCTGACCAAATTCTACTATTTTTAAATTTACTATTCACGGAATTTACTATTCACATGAATAGTAACCCGACAAAAAAATTGACAAACTTAACAATCAGGCTCTGATACAAGTTGTTGGGAAAATAAAGCCATATTTTCTGGTCATGTATGTGGGAGCAAAAAATAAATGCGGAATAAAAAACAAAAGGTTTACGTGGTTCGACAAAAATAAGCCTATGTTCACGGGGCAGCTGCAGATCTTTTATTGAAGAAAAATATACAAGTGTTTACGAACACTGACAATACTCAAGCTGAAAAATACTCAAAAAATTATACAACAATTTTCTCTAACTAGTATTTTTACTCTGATTGCACTGTGTTGGTTTTTCTCTCTATAATTTTGGGTGTACTTTTCTGAATGAAATTACAACTCTATTTATAAAATTAATTCACGGGTTGTTCACGCATAATTGACAAAAACTTGCCAATTTTTATTATGACAAATCTTTATGCAGATTTGCATTGAAAATTTGGCCACAATTATTTGCCTCTTTTCAACAAATGTGAGCCCCCCACTTTTATTCTTTTGACTAACATAAACTCGATCAAATAGGTCCTGGGACAAGTCTAGACCCTATCAACAGGTTTTTAAAATGGGTGGGACGGGTCATGGGTTTTGCATAACCAGCCCTAAACCAGCCCAGCTATATAGACTAAATATATATTTTTTTCCTTTCGTTTTTCTTTGTTATTTAAGGATTTTTAAAGTGACGATATTTACTTTTATTTTGTTATGAGATATGCAATTTGAAGATTAATAGTATATTACGAGATTGTATTGTAAGTGTCAACTCTTTAATTTGATGTGGTTGTCACTTTTGAGTTTTGATGGATTGATTTTTCTTGTTGTTTGATTATTTACAAGTGCATAATCAAATTGTAATAAGTTAAAAAAAATTGATTTCTAGCTATGTCAACGGAGTCATAGATAAAGGGGGTTGAACTCGTCGGGTTCGCTGGACGAGTCTAATAATCATTTTGTGTAGTCGAATGGGTCTTGAATTTAGCCAAACTAGATTCACCCTGTTACCATCTCAACTTGAGCTCTAGTAACTGAACCTTGCTACATTAAAAGGAAAAAAAATTTAATATAATATAGCATTGGTCCTCTATCTTTCTAAAATCTTAACTTAAGCCCTCAAATAAACATACCCAACCAAATTAGTCCTTGTCTCACTGCGGTGCGTTTCATGCGTTGAAAAGCCGTAAAGAAAGCTCCAATCGCCGGTCTCATGGCGGCGACCACCGTATCTATCCGACCTCAGTCTTTCTCTACTAGCATTCAAACACCGTCGCACTATTCCTCCACCAACTCTCATCTTCCGATCACCACCTTCCTGCAATTGCAACGTCGCCGCCCCGCCGCTACTCTTCTTCTTCTCCTAAAGGTCACAATCTTCCTTGAAGTGTGCGATAAAAAATAAAACATCTTATAATGCACTTCTATTAATACCTGAATTTGGTAAAATTGAACAGAAAGGTCGGAATCCAATTCACAGTAATGGCTTTTGGGGAGTGAATTCACGAAGCGGTATGGTGATGGGTGATTATGGAGGTTATTTTGATGATGATGAAGAGGATGAAGAAGAAGATGAAGAGGAAGAAAGGAGTTTGGATCTTCTGATTAGGTTTGTCGAGAATGTGTTCAAAAATGTGTCGAGGAAAGCACGCAAGGCGGTTAAATCTGTTCTTCCTGTTCCCATCTCCACCAAATTGGTAGGAATAATTTCTCTAGTAATTTGTTCTCGTTTCAGATTTGATTGTTAAGTCCCAGTAGGAATGCAAATGTCACAGATAGAGGACTTGATATGGAGTCTAATTAGTGAAAACTGGGAATAACTGTAGTCCTGAGTTAGGTAATTACAATTCTGAAAGGCATCAAGTTTTCCACTGAAGAGAGTGCAAGATTGATTCTTACACAGACTTTGGATTATTTTTTTGCTGTTAGAGATGCATGGTATGGTGTTTCTTTTGGTCTTAATCTTGATTTGTCAACATGCTATCAAGCATTTGGATGCGAGTACTGTATCCAAATGTTGAATCAAGAAATTGGCATCCAAATTAACAGCTCTTTTTACATGTTCGGAGCTTAGTTAGTGAAAATGTTTTGTCAAGCTTGATGTGGATCGTTTCCAACAAACTAGTCACCATATGTCTGCAAAAATTGTTTTCTGATTCATGACAGCAAGTTTTGACTGGTTATTGGTCCAATCCTTTGCGTAGAGCGCTGATTTAGCCAAGTTGTACGCACTTATACTAGTGTTTTGTTCGCAAAGAAACTGAAACCTTCTGGAGAAAAGAAACGACCTGTATTTTAGGGAGTTGTGGAACTTACTATTCATTTTGTTTTATTTGTATAAAACAGTAGCTTTTAGTTTTTCCTTTGAAAGAGTCAGTTATTGTACTTGAAATTGGTTGTTCGTTTGTTTCCTTCCGTATGTAGGTGGGATTTGCTGTGAATGGAACTATAATTCTAACCTTTTTGTGGGTTCTGAAGGCATTCTTGGAGGTAGCCCTCATTCTTCTCCTGCTTTCAAATTTCCTTTTCAGAAAGAAAATGTTCTGCACTCTATGTATTAGTGGTATTGGGCTATTTTCTGTACCAATCTTTCGCAGGAAACAGATCTTTTTTGTTATTCATTGTTAGCTTTGATCATTTAACATGTAGGTTCCTTTTATTGGTTCTGGGAGTTTTGAATTACCTGTTAGAAAACAAAGGATTTTATGGTCTCTTGGCATAGAAAATATTATTAACTTTTCTATACTTATTTTGGATTGATCAAGGATGTGAATATCAAAATTTAGTTCGAAAACAAATCCTTTTAATATGTTTGAAGGTTTAGTAGTAGCAAGGATATTTACCTTTTTAGTCTTTTAGATATGTTTTTGTTGACCACAACATGGTTGAAATTCTCACACTTTCTGACAGGTTTGAGCGCTACTTTTAACTAGAGGTCGATTCTATATTTTTTCAACCATTGCTGTATGATTTAAAATAATGAGTTGTACCGTGATATTGTCACTTGATTTTGTTATTTTCTAACTCAATAAAGTTGCATATTTTGTTTAAGATACATAATCATATTTTTTGACGTTCATGGGGCTTAAAGTAACCATGAGTGGCAAAAATTAATTGAGATAATGCCAAAAAAAGCTGATGTTTTTCCTATTAGATAATATATATGGGTTCTGAATATATTAAGCTTCTCACACAGTTATTAGTAAGAAACATTCAGCAATGTCTTATTTGGAAAACTTTAAAGAGTCTATATACCATCACTTCGTTATCATGCATAGAACCCCATGATCTAGTTCCAAAAGTTTGTTATTTCCTTATTGCGTATCCTTGCAAACAGAATTGTTTATGTTATCACGATCAAATCCATCAACGCTGTTACACCGGTCGTTAATATTCTCTCTGTGAGATCACTACATGGATTTAATTTATCAACTTTGGATCATAAGTATTGAAATCATGAACAACGTGTATGTTCTCCTTCAGTTTTTCTGTTAGATTATGATAATTTGTGAATCATAATAGTTTTGATACTTGGGATCTCCAATTTGAAGATCAACATTCCTAATTTCATGAGTTCTTTTTATTTTGCTCCATGTGATTGTTTCGATTCCGTCATCCCTTTCTCCTTTATGCATCATTATAGGTGATTTGCACCCTTGGGAGTGCCGTGTTTACAAGTATTTTGTTGATCCGTGGAATATGGACTGGGATTTCCTACTTCCAAGAAAGTCGTGGTTATAGAGCAGAGGATGATGAGCCTGAAGCCTGGACTGGCACCCGACCTGCTATCTGAATGATCATTTGCACCAAGAAGAAGGGTTCATATGTCTCATACTGCCTAAGTGGACGCCCAGGCAAAAGTAAACATAGTTTACAGTTCAAGGTGTAAGACAACATATGAAGTTTCTGGTTCGTCATCAAGCTAGATCTCACACGCATCAAGCTTGCTAGTCCATAAAGATTAGTAGAAGTCGAAACCACAAATCTTTGTTCTAGTTTTGATGCGTAACGGAAGTAAGAAATAGCTTTTGTCTTCCCCCCTTGGAACCTGGGTAAAACACGAGTTTTTAATGAAACGATACACATGAGAATGCAACTAAGATATTCCAACCAAGGATACTAATTTTGTTAAAAGTAAGTTTCTAAAGGAATATATATCATAATATGCAAAGACGAGTACTGAATCTGATTTGATTCATAACCAAAATTAAACACAAACATTAAGTTTAAAGGCAAACTAGGTGCATGAAATTCCTGCTATATGCGGTGTTCGAGAAGGGGTCTGACTATTTGGGCCTAGCCTAATGTATGCAATCTTTTCTTATATTGCAAGAGACTGTTTCCGTGACTCGAATCTATAACATTTAGATCATATAGCAACAATATTTGTCGTTGCTTCAAGGCTTATCCTTTAAGCTTAGAGACGTGGAAAAGAATGACCTTTTGATTTTTCAAATTTTATTATATTATATATCTTTACAATGAAATAATGATAAAACCTAAAAAAAAAGGGTTTGATGAGGGATCATATACATGCAATAAAGTAGAAAGTTTTTAAAAAATAAAATCAGAGGAAAAAAAAACTTTCCAAAAATTGAATTCATAAATTATTAATTTAAATGTTATTTGAAAAACAACTCTTCTTGTTCTTTTTTGAATCGACTCTTATTGCAATCTGAGATTCCAATCTGAGATTCTGAATCCCTCTAGTTAAAATTTCTTGGTTCTCCGTTGGCTAAATTAATTGAAGGGTATTGTTGATGTAGCATGTTAAGCAAAATACACAATATTTCAAGAAAATAATCAACGCATAAAATCAACTAAAAAGGCAAGTAAAAACGAATAAATAAAATTAGATAACCATAATTTCATATTTAGTAATGGATGTAGTTACTAATTTGTTCATGTTCGTGGTATACCTTAAAATCTGGAGTCCTAGAAAACACTGTCATGAAAAGAAAGCGACTTTAATTGGAAACTTAGCCTCCACCATTTTCTACATGTTATGTCGGATTTGGGATCTTCTGCATTTGGCAACAACACACCTGGAAATTTTCTGAGCCTTTTTGGCTTATTGATATTGTTAACTTATGCATTGTCATTCATCTCATTGGAGCTTACCATGTATGCGTTCTAGCTCGTTTGCGACTATAAAATAGTTGATAAAACATTTGAAATGTATTGATAATGTCATTTTAGGTGTATTATTGCCAACCACTATCTGCTTTTGTGGAGACTTGAGCCAAAACCAAGTGGGGATACAGCAAATTCATCACTAAAGAATTCCCAATTGGCCATACTTTCAACTTAAAACTTGTTCAGACTGGTTTGGAGAACCATTTACGTGATAACCAGCACAGTTTTGGCTATCCTGTTTCCATTCTTCAACGACTTTGTGGGGCTTCTTGGAGCCATGACTTTTTGGCCACTGACTGTATATTGTTAGAAACTTAACATGAATACTAAATCGATTTTCAATGTACCTAAACGTATGGCACACAAAATCGAATATGCGGAAATAAAAGTTCAAGATCAGTGTTACCTCCAGCCATTGATATGCAGTTTGATCCAGACAGATCTGAAGAATTGAGTCGCGATAGGACGCTTCTAAACCTTATGCAATTCTAATAGATGGTGTATTTTAAGAAGTGAATTGCTTGGCTTAGGGACCCCCCGCAGTGTCCTATTTATATAAGTCTTGCCATCAAAGACTTAGAGTTTGACACAGTTACTCCACTTAAAGATAGTGGGTAGTTATCCAGATAGTGCGCAATCTTCTGGATTAAATATTCTTGATATTATATATTAATATATTAATTATTAACATTCTCCCACTTGGCTAATATATTCATAAACTGAATAATCAAAAATACATCATCATATCAAGAAACAAATACACGAATCATGGTGATGTGTCCTCTTATATTGAGTAGTATCTTCCATGTATCACGATGTATTATGCCTCTTAAATTCAAATGTGGTAACCTTACTGAATGAATAAACCAATGCTTATTCTAGGTCCAACTTAAGTAATATTTCCCAAATAACTGAATGTGTACACAACTGAATAAGAGAAATATCATAACCGAAAGAGTTTCATTAAATATACAAAAATGTACGTACTATGAAATCACAAAATGGAACCAAGTCCCATTCTAACCACATGATCCTTAAACCCCTTATGTGGCATGCCTTTTGTTAAAGGATCGGCAATCATCAATTCAGTACTCACGTGTCCAATAACCAATTTATTGTCTTTAACACGCTCCCGAATGGCTAAATACTTTATGTCGATGTGTTTACTTCGACTTCCACTTTTATTATTTTTAGCCATGAAAACTGCAGCTGAATTGTCACAATATAACTTCAACGGCCTAGAAATAGAATCCACAATTCTAAGCCCAGATATGAAACTCTTCAACCATACACCATGTAAAGATGCTTCAAAACAAGCAACGAACTCGGCCTCCATAGTGGAAGTAGCAGTCAAAGTCTGCTTCGCACTTCTCCAAGATATAGCTCCGCTGGCAAACATAAATATGTATCCAGATGTTGATTTTCGTGAACCAACGCAACCAGCAAAGTCCGAATCGGAGTAGCCAATCACCTCCAAATTATCAGTCCGTTTATACATAACCATGTAATCCTTAGTACCTTTAAGGTATCTCATAACTTTCTTTGCAGCTTTCCAATGATCAATACCAGGGTTACTCTGATATCTTCCCAACATTCCCACAACAAATGCAATATCAGGTCTAGTACAGACTTGAGCATACATTAGGCTTCCAACACAAGAAGCATATGGAATGTTTTTCATTTGTTCCTTTTCAAACTCAATTCTTGGACATTGATTCAAATTGAATCTATCACCTTTCACAATGGGTGCTACACTTGGTGAACAATCACTCATCCGAAACCTCTCCAGCACTTTGTTTATATAGGTTTCTTGCGATAAACCCAAAATGTATTTGGATCTATCCCTATGGATCTTAATACCAATGACATAAGATGCCTCACCCATATCCTTCATATCAAAGTTCTTAGAGAGAAATTGTTTCACCTCATATAAAAACCCCTTATCATTAGTTGCAAGTAATATATCATCTACATACAACACCAAGAAACAAATTTTACTCCCACTAACCTTCTGGTATATACATTGATCCATGACGTTCTCAACAAAACCAAATGAAGAGATAACGTGATGGAATTTTAAATACCACTGACGGGAGGCTTGTTTCAATCCGTATATAGATTTCTTAAGCTTGCACACCAAATGCTCACCATCACTAGAGGAGAATCCTTCAGGTTGTTTCATATAAACATCTTCCTCTAGATCACCATTGAGGAATGCCGTTTTCACATCCATTTGATGCAAATCCAGATCAAAATGGGCCACCAATGCCATAACCACAGGGAGAGAATCCTTTTTAGATACAGGAGAAAATGTCTCTGTATAATCAATTCCCTCTTTCTGAGTGAATCCTTTGGCAACGAGTCTAGCCTTATATCGTTCAATGTCGCCCAGTGAATCTTTCTTTGTTTTAAAGACCCACCTACATCCAATGGCTTTTACACCATCTGGCAACTGAACCAACTCCCAGACTCCATTATGTGCCATTGAATTTATCTCATCATTCATGGCATCGAACCACAACTTGGATTCATTACTTTCCATCGCTTGTGAAAACATCTCGGGATCATTCCCAGCTCCAATATTATAGTCAGATTCTTGTAGATACACAATATAATCACTAGGAATTGTTGATCTCCTCATTCTAGTGGACCTTCTCAATGTTGTATCAGCATTTTCCTCTAATACATGATCATGTTGTTCAACAGGGTTCTCGACAGTATCTGGAATCTGTCGATCATCAGGAACTACTAGATCATGATCAACTACTTGTGGAATCTCTAAGACGGGTTCATCAACATGCCTAAGAACTTGAGGGCAATTGTAAACATCAATCAGTCGATCACTTACAGTGGATGGATGAGCATCGTAATGATCGTTTTCAGAACAAATATCCTGAAATCGATCGCTCCCACTAATCAGGTCATTCTCAAGAAATTTTGCATTCCTCGATTCCACAAATTTAGTGATGTGAGATGGACAGTAGAATCTATATCCCTTAGACCTTTCGGCATATCCAACGAAATACCCACTAATGGTCCTCGGGTCCAACTTCTTTTCATGTGGATTATAAACTCTCACCTCAGACGGGCATCCCCAAATGCGTATATCTCAAAAGGTGTCTTAGAGACAGCCTTGGTTGGAACTCGGTTTAATATATACGCTGTCGTTTTAAGAGCTTCAGTCCACAATGACTTAGGAAGTTTAGAACTACTAAGCATACTACGCACCATGTCTATTAATGTCCGGTTTCTTCTTTTCGTCACACCATTTTGTCTCGGAGAACCAGGCATGGTGTATTGGGCAACAATCCCATGCTCCTAAAGAAACTTAGCAAACGGACCAGGTGCTTGTCCACTCTCAGTGTATCTACCATAGTACTCACCACCTCTATCTGATCTCACGACCTTAATTTGCTTACCACATTGTTTCTCTACTTCAGCCTTATATGCTTTAAAAGCATCCAACGCTTCATACTTATTATGAAGCAAGTAGAGATACATATATCGTGAATAATCATCAATGAAGGTGATGAAGTATTTCTGACCATACGAATCCATATCAGGACTACATATGTCTGTATGTATGATCTCCAATATATCAGAACTCCTCTTAGCACCTTTCTTTGACATGTTGGTCTGCTTACCCTTAATGCAGTCCACACAAGTGTCAAAATCGGTAAAATCCAAAGCACTAAGTACTTCATCTTTCACTAATCTTTTAATTCTATCAATGGAGATATGTCCCAATCTCCGGTGCCACAAAATAGAGAAATTCTCATTCACAACACATCTTTTAATACCAATATTTTGTTGAGCATGCATTATAGAATTAGTGGTATCATTTTGTAAATTCAATCGAAAAAGACCATCAGACAAAGTACCATTTCCAATAATCTCAGATTTATAAAATAAACTGAATGATAAATCCGAAAAATTAAATGAAAATCCAACAGATACTAGTCTTGAAACTGAAATCAAATTTCTAGAAAAATTTGGAATATAAAATGTCTTTTCTAAAATCAAAACGAAACCACTACTTAAAATTAATTTGCATGTCCCAACAGCCTCCACATGTGAGGGCATCTTGTTTCCAAAATAGATGCTCTGCTCACTTCCCAATGGCTTCCTTAGGTTTTGTAATCCCTGCAAGGAATTGGTAACATGGATTGTAGAACCAGAATCAATCCACCATGTGTTATGATTAACATCAATCATATTGGATTCATAACAAACAAATGGGAATTGAGTACCTTTCTTTTCAAGCCACTGCTAGAATTTGGGGCAATCTTTCTTAATGTGATCCTTTTTCTTACAAAAGAAACACTTGATTTCCTTCTTAATATCCAGCTGAATAGGCATTTTGCCTTTCCCCTTATGCTTGTGCTGACCTTTCTTCCTCATATGGGTAGCTACATGCACACTTTCAGGTTGCTCCATAGCCAATCGCCCCTCTTCCTGAACACACATGGTCATAAGTTCATTTATTGACCATTTGTCCCTATGTGTGTTGTAGGAAATCTTAAATGGACCGTATTGGTAAGGCAAAGTGTTCAGAATGTAGTGCACCAGGAGAGTATCAGACATCTCAACCTTAAGTGTCTTAAGTTGAGCTGCTATATCCCTCATGTGCATGATATGCTCACGCACTCCTCTAATACCAGTGAGCTTCATCGATGAAAACTTCAAAATTAAGGTGCTTGCCAATGCTTTATCCGAAGACTGAAATTGAGCATCAATAGCTTTCAGCAGATCACGGACATTATTATGCTGATCGACAGAACCCCTGATCCCAGCAGAAATCTTGGTCTTTATGAACATAACACAGAGACGATTAGATCGTTCTCATTTCTTATAAAGATCAACATCATCAGGAATGCTGGTTTCAGTAATAGCAGGTGGTTCATCTTTCCGTATAGCATAATCAATATCCATCCAGCCTAAATGGAGATAGTTATCACCATTGAGTTCAGGAACTTCACATTTCATATCAGATAAATTAACAGGTTGAATAACTGCAAGAAAATTTAAAATACATGCTTATATCACAATTTTCGAAGCCAATAACCAAATGACATGTTTTACCCATGTAAATCATGCAATAACATATGAATCGCTACATAGAAATTACCCGTGGGCTAAATTTCTAATTCAAATAAAATTCATATAACTTTATGATAAAACTATCGAATTATCCGACATTCTTAATACCTGTGGGCAAATTAAGAAAATAATTCAATATCTCATCCTAATTGAACATATTTAATATAATAAAATTTCTTGTGGGATAAATTCCATTATATCAAATATAATTAATTACAAGTAATGTCTATTTAGCTTTATGTGATGTTTGAGAAATTAATGCATACTTTAATTAATTAAAGCTGCTGTGGCTACACTTTAATCAATCATATAATGCATATCACATAGACATTTAATCTGATGCATAAAACTATGCAATAATTGAATTAATGTAATGCCTATAATAAAATGATCCACAAAATTAATGTATAATTTAATCAATTAAAGCTGTTGTGGCTATACTTTAATTTATTAAACTACACGAATCACTTAGACATTTATTCTGAATGCATAAAAATATTTTATGCTTTATCTTAATTCATATAAATATTGTCTATTGAACTTTATGTAATTCACATGATTAATGAATAATTTAATCAATTAAAGCTGCTGTGGCTATACTTTAATCAATTAGATTATACGAATTACTTAGACAAAAATATTTTATGCTTTACATAAATTATGGTGCATTTATCCATAATAAAACAATCAAAAATACACATAAAGATTGCATAAAATAAATTTTAACAATAAGGCAGAATTTCAAATTTCATAATGAAACAGAACCAAACAGGCCTTAAATTAAAAATCATCAATACCCAAAACAGAAATTTGAACCCAAACAAGCCCTTAAAATTAGGCTCAATCTCAATCAGCAAAACATAACCCTAACCCTAACCCTAAACGAAATCAGCGCCGCCGCCGCCATCTCTTCCGGCCAGATCATGGCCGACCAACGTCCGACCATTGGACATACGCGGCCGTACACAATCTGCCATTACCGGCTTAAAACTGTATGAAATCGGCCATCCAAATCGCGACTTTCGAGTCTCACGCAGAGCGTGATGTCAGGCCAGAAATCCGGCCAAATCCGGGATTTTCCGACGTTAACCACCTGTAAAACCACCACCCACCGATGGTTACACCTTATTTGACGACTAACGTACAGAGCCGCAGTCCAAATGGTCGGAAATCGATCAAAAATCGTTTCAAAAGAGACAGACCGCGCGCACCAAAACGCGTCCTGATTCCGGCCGATTTTTCGATATACGATTCCGTCCAGCGACGTCCGATGGTCGTCCTCTCATGGTGGTTCTACCGGTACCATTTATCGTCGGAAGTGGGTTCCAATCGGCGGCCAATTTCAGAATTTCAAAAGTTAGGGTTTCAAAAATTAGGGTTCCAGCAAAATTGAAATTGGGAATTTTAATTCAAATGAATTTCTGATAAATTTTTAATTTCGAAAATTGTGCAAAAAAATTCATGATACAAAATCAAAATTGCAGCAGTATTATTTTTCAAAATTTTTGGCCCAGATCAAAAATCTCAAACGTATCAAGGCGAAAGCAAAAACCTGGCTCTGATACCAAATGTTAGAAACTTAACATGAATACTAAATCGATTTTCAATGTACCTAAACGTATGGCACACAAAATCGAATATGCGGAAATAAAAGTTCAAGATCAGTGTTACCTCCAGCCATTGATATGCAGTTTGATCCAGACAGATCTGAAGAATTGAGTCGCGATAGGGCGCTTCTAAACCTTATGCAATTCTAATAGATGGTGTATTTTAAGAGAATTGAATTGTTTGGCTTAGGGACCCCCCGCAGTGTCCTATTTATATAAGTCCACTTAAAGATAGTGGGTGGTTATCCAGATAGTGCCCAATCTTCTGGATTAAATATTCTTGATATTATCTTAATAATATATTAACCAAATAAATATTAATTATTAACATATATTTCATTATTTACCAATAGAGATGTACATTTCAAGAACAAGTATAAGACGACTCTCTGTCACTTGGGTTTGGATGCAAATCTTCGGTTGTATTTGCCTTATTATTTCGTTTCTCGTCGCTGCAGGATCCATCGATGGACCGATAAAGTCCCTCTTCGACCTACAAGCCATTCCATTTGGTATCTTGATTTTGTGTTGTATGTTCGGTGTAAACTATTGGATTTTGTAGGAAAGGAGTATGTTGTGTTAGTTGTTGATCCTTGTGAAACCATACAACAAATAACCCTTTGTTATTCGCCAAAATTCACTGAACTCAGCGGGGAAGTGATAATTCAAAATAGCATCGACAACATTCCAGCAATCTCATCATCAAATGTAGCTGTGGCTTAAGTTGTGCATAAATTTTGGATGTATTACTATTTGAAAAAATTGTTTTTTAATCTCTATATCTACAAGTTTAGTCTTTTATGTTATCAAAATTGAATCTCAGCCCTATATTTTCCATTTCTTTGGCGATTTGGATATCTCTTTCGGTAATTTTAGTCTCTCTTTTTTCACGGGAGTATTTACGTGGTATTAAATATAACTGCGTCATTTCGGTGCCACTTGGGAAAAATGGCATAACGGTTGTTGCATCGGTGTCAAATCAAATTAATTTTTTTTGGCTGCATCGGCGTCAAATCAAAATTTTAGATTCACCGAATTTGGAATTAAGTAATCATGGCTATTCCTTTCCTTGTTTATTAGCATAATACCTGCATTAGTTCAATTAATTGAGCACCTTTACCTTCAAATATATATTTTTTTTTGCTAAGTAAATGAATTGTATTAAAACATCAAAAGATATTTACATTATCAACGAGACCAAAAGTTCGGAAAATTCAACCAAAAAAAGGTACAAAAGGATCAAAACAACCTAAACATCGTAGAAAAGAAAAACTCCACCATTACAGAGGATTAAAGATAAATTTATCACACACAGGGGAAGTAACAGAGAGACAACAAAAAATATTTGCATGGTAGGACCATTTAGCCAAGTTGTGAGCAGTCGTTGAGATCCCTTGGTATTTTGGAGATGGTCCAAGAAGGGTTCAGAAACAAAAGTTTTTGCACGGCTACAATGTCCGGGAGGGCCGTCCAACTTGGGACGGGATCGACTTTGAGAACTTGTCTCACCGTGTCATCAGAGTCACATTAAAATGATATATTGCGAATTTGAAACTCATGGGCATATTCCAAAGCTAGGAGCAAAGATTTAGCTTCCGCTGCCAGTGTATCCGAGGCCCCGATAACCGAGGTTTCCGCCCCTAACAACTGATCCCGTATGATCCCTCATAATACAAGCATCTATAGATTTACCTGCATAGAAAGCAGTATCAGAATTAACTTTAAGTGATCCAAAATCAGGCGGGGACCAAACTGTCTGGGGATAGGTATGTGTTTGAAAACCTTCAAATATATACCTTCAAATATATATGTCCCTTTTTATCAATGAAATTTCTATACTTAGGTTCTGCTATTCAAAAAGATTGAGAACTTTACTGCAATGTTAATCATATAATACAATCGGATTGGTTGAAACCGATTGGTTGAAGTGGAGAAATGTCACCTGGATTCAATGCAATCGTAATATCCCATTGAGATTGATGGGTAAGTTTTCCAGAATTTTCATCAGACCTGCAATATTTTATGAGACGGAATACTGGGGATACAAGAGAAATCACGTTTAAAAGATAAGTGTCGCACAGATACTATGCTTCATTGAATGCGAGGTGAGACCATAAGAGATAAGACAAGGAACGAAGATATTCAAAGTAAAGTAGGTATGGCTTGTATAGAAGATAAGATGCAAGAAAGTCATTTGCGCTTGTCTTGTATGACATATGTCCAACAATGCACGTCTGCATCGAATAAAGTCAATGGATTTCTGTCATTCCATGTGCGTGACCCGACTTATTTTTTATATGGGTCATATAGTTTGCCACAATACATAGATATTAAAAGCTTTGTTTGTTGGCAAAGTTTGAAATTTAAAAAGCATATGATAATCTGTCAAAAATCAAAGGGATGTGCTTGTCAAGTAAATTTTTTTTTCTTTGTGGAATTTTTGACAACCCGCCGCTGAATCCTCTTTTTTCACATGATTTCACTACTTCGAATCATGCAAACTTAATTATATAATTCCTGCACAATCTGATTTTTGAAATTCCTCGAGTCTGATTCAGTTTTATATTGCCAATTGGGAATTCGCATTTTATGTCAATCTTGAGCTCATAAATTTTTACAAACTCGACTTTATTGACAGCTTTTTTCTCGACAAATTTTTTTTTTACTTTTTAGTGTCTTTCATGTTTTTCCTTCCTTTGGAAAGTGGAAACACAACAAAAACAAACGGATTTGAATCAAACGGTGTGAACAAGAGAATATTATCGTACTAAGGGGTGACTTTTATATTTTGTCAAAAAGATTGAGAGATTGACAACTAGCTAACCATATAATACATGTGGGGTGGTTGAATTGGAGAAACATCACTGGGGTTCTATGTGATCGTAATATCCCACTGAGATTGAAGTTAAAGTTTTATAAAACTGTCATCAGACATGCAATGCCATATGAGACGGAATGCGGGAAACTTAAGAGGAATCACGTTCAAAAGATGAGTATGGCAGAGATGTGTATGCTTCATTGGATGTATGTTTAGATCAGAAGAGATAAAATAAGGAACGAGATATTCGAGCTGAAATATGTGTGACTTGTATAAAAGATAAGATGCAAGAAAGTCGTTTACGCTGGTTTGGTAATGTACGACATATGCCCAACAATACGTCGAATAGAGTCAATAGATTTCAATTATTTCATGAGAGCAATGAGACGATCGAAGAAGACATATATTAAAGTTATATACAAAAATTTGGAGTCCAAATATATCAAGATATTCAGACAAAAAGAAGCTATTGTAGAAGACTAACCCATGTGCATGATCCGGCTTTATTCCTTCTATGGTTCAGATAGTCTAACTAAATCCATTATGATTAAATACTTAGTTATTGTTGTCATTTGAAATTTAAAAAGCATATAATAATTGTCAAAAATCAAAAGGATGTGCTTGTCAAGTAATTTTTTTTTTCTTTGTGGAATATTTAATTACCCGCCGCTGAATGGGGGGTGGTAAATGGTAATCTTCCTTCACATGTTTTTTACTATTTCGAATCATGCAAACTTAATTATTACACAATTCTTGCACAAAGTAAAATGTAATGCGTGAATCATGGGTCATGAAATTCCTCGAGTCTGATTCAATTTTATAATGTAAAGTGTGAATTCGCATTTTATGTCAATCTTGAGCTCATAGAATTTTACAGACACGCCGATGGCTTATAACCATCTGACATCAGTTGCAATTTCATGTGAGATAGTTTCAAACCAAAGTCCATAGGCAACCGTGACTCCATTTTTCTGACTGGAATGCCTTTAGTAAATTAATGTTCATACGTGGAGTTTAGTTAAACATTACACTCAAAATAATTACATAATTGGCAACAAAAGTACATAAATAAATTGTGATGAAATTTACGTATAGTTCGATCAGGATCAAGTCAGATTAGAGATGCCAAACGAGTCGGATGGCAGGAGGCTCGACAATAGCACGACACGGCCTGTGTTACTATAGTGAGAGGCTATGTTGGAGTGGGTCGTGCCGGGCCAAGAGGGCATGGCTAGTTGGCACGATTTTTTTTTTATATTTTGTTATGTTATCAATCGATCGATAACATACGTGCCGATCGATCGGTACCATTCGAAGCAATATATTTATTATATTTCATTGTTTTGCTTTGACAATCAATCGACACGTTAAAGCCAAAAAAATCAAAAAAAAAAATTGAAATGTCGGCACGGGCCCTAAGGGCCGTGCTGGGCAATGCCTTTCGTGGAAATGGGCGGGTATGACACGACCCATTTTCAAATCGTGTCGGCAAGGCACGACACGTTTGATATCTCTAAGTTAGAGTAGATGACCCCAATGTATTTAGGGTCATGTGGTCGACATGTTCAGACGTGGATCAAAAGATTTCAAATGCATTTAGGGCTGTCCGATCTTACCAAAGGGTATTGGTCAAATTTTCCTAAATTTACATATTTACATGGATATATGTAGTAGAATGTTGGGATGTTGTGCTTAATTTGTCAGAGTTGAAGAAATAGTTATCATGTCCAAAGAGTTTCACGAATCCGAAAAAAATGAAAAAGGTTTCTAAGCATCTTAGTTTATTTTTCAATTACTGACACAACTAGGTGTAGTTTTTGTCACCACATAGTGCTGTGGGGGCGCTCAGGGCTCAGCGGGACAAGAAAAGCAAGGAAACACTTATATATATACCAATCATTTTCGACAATTACATTGTATTGATCCATAAATGGGACTCAAACCAGGTCCATACAGTTATTCCATAAAAGCCTAACAATTGGTGATTGAAGTTCGCAAAGTATAGGAAAATCAATAGAATATACAGTGTGACTTGTGTGATTAAATTAGGACATTAATTTTTAGATATTTATGATTTTAACTTGTTTTTTAGACCAAATTTATATATATAGAGGCTTTCCAAGATAATTTATTCCATATTATATTTGGCTGTATGCATAAACTATACACATTTTTTCCCTATAAAAGCCCCACTTCATGTCCATCATTTTGCACAAAACATTTATCTCCAAAATCAAAATGGAAATTTCATCAAAAACATCACTGCCAGCAATCATTCTCCTCATTATTCTAACGACGTTACAATATTCTGGTGAAGCACAAAGCTCCCCACAAGACTACTTAGATGCTCACAATGCCGTTCGTGTCGAGGTTGGGGTTCATCCTATGACATGGGACGAAAATGTTGCGGCTTATGCACAACATTATGCTAAAAAACTTGGTGATTGTGAACTCGTGCATTCCTCGGGCCCATACGGGGAGAATCTTGCCGAGGGGAGTGGTGAATTAACCGGCACAGATGCGGTCAGTTTGTGGGTCGGGGAGAAGGCCAACTACGACTACTCGTCCAACTCTTGCACCGATGAAGAGTGTGGTCACTACACTCAAGTGGTCTGGCGTGACTCAGTTCGGCTCGGTTGTGCTCGGGTTCAATGTGAGAATGGGGGTTGGTTAGTTTCTTGCAACTATGATCCTCCAGGCAATATCGTTGGCCAATCTCCCTATTAAAGACCATATGCAATGTTTCTAAGTTAAATGTGGAGTCTTATCATCCTTTGGCTACAAAGTTTGAATCAATAATGATGAGGATCATGGATTAAATATAAAACATCGCACATGTATGCAAACAATAGTCGAATATGTTTTTAAATCTTGGTGTGAATCTCTCTCAAGGTACAAGTGACTCTTTGTACCTGAAACAGGGATTTTATTATCCGGATGAATAAAAATGACAAGAACACCAAAAAATAAAACTACAAACTCGTTGTTTTCCATCATACATCTGTTATGGAGAAGTGATCTGATTCCTGATCCGGCTAGAACGCCTCACGGGTGTGATAACTTCAACATCCGCGTCTCCATTCGCCTGCAAAAAAATTTCAAAAAGAATAATGTGCATATTGGGTTAATGAAGTACCAAAAAAGTAATAAAAAGAGCTACTAGAAAATTCTTTACGTGTTTAGTGGGGATTCTTTCAAATGTGGTGAAGCTTCCATATGATGGCGAACCGGAGGAATACTCTGATGAAGAAGCCAACGACTCCATTTTCGAATACCTCTTTGGTTTTTTCTCCAAACTTTGAACTCCATTTTCTCCTTTCAGCTCTTTGTAACTTTTTTGAAAGCTGCTGATTTCAGAGGGGCATGATCCACCGAGTACATCGACCTCTGTGTGGGTAGATAGCTGCCTTTCTTGGGAATTATGCTCTGTGCCCGCGAATTCACCATCTGGCCTCTTAACCGTCAATGGATCAGTTTGCAAAACAATGTTGGCCAGACTTGGTTTTTTCTTGACCAAGTATACAAGCGCTGCAACTGTCAATAGAGCCACGAAAACTGAAGAAATGCGAATAATGTAATTCATGAGAAAATTTTCTGGTGATGTTTGAGGTGGTGACTCCAGTACTGGTGAGCTTTGGACAGTTTCTTCGCCTGACGACTCCACTTGGAATGAACTTTGATGGTTCAACGAATTGGCATCAGCTCCGGTTGGAGAAGCAACATTAGTTTCAGCGTTGAAATTTTCAGTAACAATGATCTCAGGCTCCATTTCTACATTGTTGGCTTCAAATTTACTTTCTTGATCCAGAGAAGAAGCGGCTAATTGATCATCCTCAGGGGCAACCCCATTTTCGCTTTCTACATTTTCTGAAATCTTAGGTTCCACTTTAGAAAATACTTCAAAATAAGGTGAAATTTCTTCAGTTTCTAATATGTCATCTTCCTCAATTTCATTGTCAAATCTCTCATCAGAATCTACTACATAGTCGTCCTCTGCAAATTCCTCGAGCTCATTTTCTTCAATATTCTCCACCAACCCCTGATGGATCTGAAACTGTTCCTCATTCCAAATTTCCTTTTGCATATCAGTAAGATTCATGAACTGCAAACGGCCTAGTTTTTGGCCTTCTCCTGGCTTGTTATTTAGCTCAGAAATGAAAGACAAAGAAACAACTTGGAACTGATTAATATGTGTTGCAACCCAGTCAAATTTCTCCTTTGATTGGTGATACAGATAACTAAAATTAGAGATGATTGAATCTTTTAAGACAAGCTCGTCAAATAATGAAGAATGGGTAGCATAAATTGATGCAAAAGCAATCAGGAAAATCAGAAACATCGAACCACACATCAATCTAGAGAAACCCCATGGTTTCTTAGAGATTTTCTGCACCGTCTCTGGCATTTCATTAGTACAAGTCGAACTGACCGGTAATGATTCAGGCAGTTCAATACAAGGGGATAGTTCTTCCATTTCGGGTACGCCTACTACCATATCAGCCGAAGTAGTAAGACAAGCTTCCTCCTCTAGCAAATCCTCAGACTGAGATTCTCCGGTGCCCTCGGAATCTGATATGGTTTCAGACATGGTATCTTCAGTCAAACCAGATCCTAGCTGAACAAATTCATCTGAATCCATTATCTTCTTGTTCAAGATTATTTCGATCCTGGGATTTGGTTTGTAGTAAAGAAATTGAGGTCTTGGAGAAAGATAATTGGTTTTAGGATCATAAGGAGGCATTGATAGATCTGCATCAGGTGTGACTATGGACGGAGAAACATCTGAACAAGAACTCTTGTTCTTTAAGCTCGATTCGAAAAATAATTCATCTGAACCAGTGGTTTCTGATTCGGAATCTGTAGGTGCATCATAAAATGTCACCTTTTTCAAAGGCATGGAAACTGCAGGATCTTCAGGAATAACCTCATTTTTCCGAGAATCAGCAACTTCTGCGTCCGTGATACTATCAATGGAGTGATTCTGATCAAATCCCAGATCAGATTTTGGCTCTAAAGTATCAGAAACATCAGTATATGAAGCGGAGAAAAACATAGCTTTTCCATCAGATAAGGACATTGAGGTTCGAACAGGATCATTTCTCTCCACCAGTACTTTTTTTCTTGGAGACGGGGTAAATTTTGAGGCCGCCGAAATAGTAGGTGCCATGAAATTCTTGGAATTTTTCCCTGGAGATCGGAGTTTTGTAGCCTTGAAATTCATATCTTTTTCATCATTCTCTTTTTCTTCACAGATGTTCAAAGACGAGGCCACACAACTTTCTTTTCCCACGGATCTTCTTGCAAAATCTGAAAATTCTTCCAAACACAAATAGACAGTAATCAAAAACCCACTTCTTCACTCCAAAAAAAAAATAAAAAAAACCCCACTTCTGAAAATTGAAAACAAAGCAGTACTCATACCAAAATCAAGAAACTATCAACTAGACAGGCACAATAAATGTTAGACAAAAAACTATAACAAAAATAAGGATTCAAAAAAATATAAACAAACCAGATGGGCTATAAGCAGGGTTGACTGGATCAAATCTCCACATATTAGTTAGAATAGAGGGTTTTCCAAAAGGGTTGTTGCCACTGAAACTTTTCCTAGTTGCAGGGTTGTTTTCTTGATTTCTAGAATTGGGATTAATGTTACTTGGCCTGGATGCAATTGGGGAAGGGCTTCTGTTTGTAAGAGCCTCCATTGAAGAGTCGAGAGTTTCTTCACGATAAGAATGGAAAGAATGGAGAAAAAGATCTTGAATCGATTTGCTTATTGATTGAGATTATGATTCGGAATTTTTTATTTGAAAATGCGATGTAACGGCTACTTACCGGACAAAGAACAAGGGTTTAAAAATTTGAATGCCAATTTCGACAGTTAAAGAGATTGGTTGAAAATAGGTAGGTAGCCGTTGGTTGAGAAATTCTTGTATGAACCAGATATTGATCCGATCAATGCATCAACCAAACATAAATATGGACATCTGGTCTATGCAAAAATTTTCTCCGGTAGATTGGATTATCTTTGTTTTTAACTTTTGACAATTTCTTTGTTGACATCAATTTTTTACAATTTTAACCTTCTTTTATGTTTGGAATTTTGCAATTTTGAGACAAAATTGCATTTCATTAAGCGGAAAAGCTAGAATAAGCTAATTTTGCTATATGTAGAGTAAAGTTAAATAAAGAAGTTAAAAAATATAAAAATATTTGATTTGAATAATAAGGAAGTTTCTTCGTGTTAGATTTAGGTGGTATATTGATTATAGATTTTTATTGACTTTTAATGATTTTTATGGAGTTTAAAAATCTAGAGATATTCAATCCATATTTTTACATACTCCGCAAAAGTCTAAGTCTAGTGGTATTTGCACAAGTATCTAGATAAAATAGCAAGTTAATGTGCTCAATTTTGTATTAGATGATAGATTTTTAAAATAATTGTATGGGTCTGTATTTATGAGCAATTATAATAAATATTTTTCAAAACAAAAGGAATTTATAATGAGATAAATTATTATGTTTAATCTAAAAAGTATGTTTTAAGAATTTTTATAGTAGTCAAATATCATCTTTTAAGTTTATTAAATTTTTATTTAGTATGAAACTTTTGTTTTATTACACAAAATTATAGATTACAATTATATAACAATATTGACTGAATCCTTAAGGTCGTCATCTTGAAGATGTAAAAAAGTTGCTCAATCTTTACCATGCAAAAGAATTGAATAGCGACTTTTCATATTTTTTGTTTTAAATAAGTAAAATTTGTTTACAATAATTGTAAAAAAATATATTATAAGTTGAAGAAGTAATTTATGTTCAATTGTTAGTTCAAAGAAATCAATTATAAGTTATAAAATCTATAGAACCCATAAAATTATTTTCATAATTTCATATAATTCTATAAAAGTTATTAGAAATCTATCATTTTCACAAAAGTCTATCATTTAAAAAAGTCATCAAAAGTTGATAAAATCCATAGAAATCTATTGAAAAAGCCGTCAAGACTCTATACAAATCTTTTTATAACTTCGTGGAATTCTATAAAAGTCAATAAAAATCTATCAACTCCATAAAAATATATCATTTAAAGAATTTATTAAAATCAATAAAAGTTTAGTTGCCACAGGGACCATAAAATATTTAAATTTAATTAATAGTCCTGTTATATGTTATGAAAAACTAATGAAAGGTTATTCAATGTGGACTTTGCAGTCTTTTTACTTCTTAGGGAAGGTCCTGACTAATTGGGCCACAAATTGCTCGACTGTTACGGATGAAGCCCGTCAGATGCTGGCCCATAAAACTAGTGAAATATCTGTGTCATATTTTTCTCGAAATTCATAATTCAACTATTTTACAGTTCCATTCATTATTATTTAAAATAGAGATTAACAGTCATAATAAAACAATTTTATAAGGGAGACAACCCGTAATTTTTTCTTATAAATTTATAAAATTTGTATAAAACTTTAGATAAATATAAATAACTACATAATTATCGTATTTTATTTTTAACTAATTTTTATGAGATTTGGAATAAGGCATAAGAAGAACCCATTATGGAAAAAGATATCAACGAGTTATGGATGCCAAAAAAAATTATGTTGGGATTTTTTTGAAAAATAAAAATTAAAAGCATTATAAGTATTTGGAATTATAATTAAAGTTTTTTTGAATTTCTGATGCTTTATAACATATTTTATTTATGTAATGTGCTGGCACGACCCAAATCATATTTTTTAATTTATTTTTTTTTTAAATATTTTTTGTTTAATTTTAATTATATAAATATAATAATATTATAAAAAAATAGATTGACATAATATATTTGCAAAATACAAATTTATTGACTAACTACGAATTACATTGCAAAATCATAAATTACAAAAGAGTTTAAAAAAATATTCTAGTTTCTTCATTTTTATCCGAAAAAACATCATGTCCTCCCAAACCTTGTAAGCGGCTATCAGCATCCAACCAATCCTTTAAAAGAATACACATCTCCACAGTGTTTGGTTTCATTCTACTTCTTTTTTCATCAATGATTCTTCCACCTGCACTAAAGCAAGACTCCGATGGAACTGTGGATATTGGAGGAGTTAGTAGATCACGTGCCATTATGGAAAATACTTGTTAGTTCCGAACCTTATCGATGAGATTTTAAAGATGACAAAACATATCAGAGCGGATCGAGAGAAATCAGACTGACCAGATCGATCGCCCAAAACAGATCAAGCTGATATGATGACAAAGCATATCAGATCGGATCGAGGGAAATCAGACTGACCAGATCGATAGCTCAAACAGAACAAGCTGATAAGGCATATCACATATCAGACCAGATCGATGGATATCAGACTGACTAGATCGAAGCTTCAGATCGATCTCAATCTTTATCAGATCAGAGCAGTCAAGGATGCATAAAGAATGGCTCTTCAGTCCGAATCATTAATGGCTATTTATTGTAGCATTTAATGTCGTAATTAATGCTACAAAGGACCAAAGACTGAAAATTGCCATAAAAGGTAAGAAGACAAAGAAGAGCTTACCTGACAGTCGCCGAAAGCATGAACCAGAACGGTAAGTATCCTGAAGAAGAAGACTGTAGCTTACTCAGAGATTAAGCAGAGTCAAGAGTTGCACATTAAAGGAAATAATGTCGTTGGTACATGCAAATATAAAAGGATGCGACAGAAGAGCTCAAGACAGAGTCTGAAAAATTGAAAAACGCACAAGAAAGCAAAACAGCACAAGCTTACAAGCTCAGAAGCTCTCGAGCTGAAATTATTCTTAAGCACGATTACTTTGTAATATTTGATCATTTAGGATCACTGTGCGCATCTTGTGTATTCTGTACTGAAAAACAAAAGTGAGAAACAAATTGTAATTGTCAGACAGAAAGTGTCTGAACAGATTGAGTGACTAGGAGTTTCAGACTGGTAGTGAGGTAAATCCAGCCTGAATCGGGTTTGTACAACAGGATTGTATAAATCAAAGTCTTCTAATATAAACCTTCCTTAATTGGAAGAAGGGGAGACGTAGAAGGATTACACCACCTTCGAACTTCCAGAAACATATTCTGTGTTCTTATCTTTCTGCACTTGTTCTTTCATTCAAGCCATCGAGCCGCTCTTACAAATATAAACAGACCGTTCCGCACTTATACATTCAGTGGTCTGTTCTATAAAGGAGTTGATTAAGAAACAGATTTCTTTCACTAATCCGAAAGAAATCACAGGGGATTAAATTTTAGAAGAAGTGTTCATTCACCCCCCCCCCCCCCTCTAAACACTCCGGACCGATCCTAACAAGTGGTATCAGAGCAGGTCATCTTAATCAGCACAAAGACACTTGAGCTGATGGCATCATTCAACAAAATTCCTATGTTCTCAAAAGAAGACTATGATGACTGGAGAATCAGAATGCAAGCTCATCTGGCAGCTCAGGATGACGATATGTGGTTCGTCATCACTGATGGACCAATGAAGATTCTGAAAATCAATACAGCAGTCACCATTACTGGTGGAGAACCACAAATGGTAGAGAATGACAGATCCCTCTGGACGAATGAGGAAAGAAAGAAAGCAAATCTTGACAACGTTGCCAAAGACATCTTGTTTAAGACATTGGACAAGAACATGTTCAGCAAAATCAAAATGTGCTCTACTGCCAAAGAAATTTGGGAGAAGATAGCACAGCTATGTGAAGGCAACGACCAGACCAAAGAAAACAAGCTGACTGTTGCTCTTCAAAGATTTGAGAGCATAAAGATGAAGAATGGAGAAACTCTAAACGAGTTTGATGAAAGAGTCACTGGCATCATTAATGAACTGAATGGTCTGGGCAAGGAATACTCAAACAGAGAGATCGCTCTGAAAGTTATGAGAGCCCTGCCAAAAGAATGGGATGTAAAGACCATTGCTATGAGGGAGTCCAAAGATCTGAACAAGGTTTAACTTCATGATCATGTTCGCAGATCTTAAAGCATATGAGTTCGAACTGATAAACAGAGGTGAAGCAGAGCCATTCATCTCTCAACCAAACAAAGCACTGGCAGCTATTCTAGACCAGATCGCCTCCACATCAGATCGATCTATCTAACAGATAAGTAATGATGCTATGTCATTATTTATCAAGAAATTTGGTAAATTCATGTCTAAAAATAAGAGGAACTTTAAACCCTCTCATCATTATAAGCCAAGAAAGGACGATGCTGTTAATGATCAGGCTTGCTACAATTGTGGTAAGATCGGACATTTATTGCAGATTGCACCAGACCAAAGAAAGAAGAACGGAAGGAGAAGCATCGCGATGACAGGAAAAAGAAGCACTACAAAGATCGCAAAAATCATGGAAAGTCCCAAAAGGTCCTAGTAGCTGAAGAAGGAAACAGCAAGTGGGCTCAGGCTGACTCCGATTCAGACAGCTCCGAATATTCTTCCAGCGAAAGCGAAGAAGATATTCAATGTCTAATGGCATACGAAGAGATGAGTCAGACAGACGAGGTATTTGATTTTAACTCAAATGAATTTACACGTGAAGAGCTCATGTCCACACTGCAAGACATGGCTAATGATTATAGGATCTTAGCTGAATCATTTGAGAAAAATAAAGCTAAATTCAATGATCAAATGGATGAGCACAACAAACCAAGCTGCTCTGAGCAGGGTGAGTGCAACAATCTCCAGATCGAGCTGAATAAGCTGAAAATCTCCTATGATCAGCTCCATGAAGAAAATAAGAGAATTAGCACACAAAATGCTAAGCTTTCTCATATATTCAAAACATGGACAAAGTCCAGAACATCTTTGGAAGAATTACAAGAGGTACAAAGAAACGTTGGTGATTTCACCGGCATAGGCTTTGACACCAAAGAATCCACCAAAGATGAATCTGAACTGTTGCTGGTAAAGAACAAAATCAAACAAATGACATTTGTTAAATCCAGCATAGTATATGAGACTGAAGCACCTACGATTCAAACGGGAGTCTCTTTCGTGAATCAAGGTTTTAGAAAAGGAATTGGATATGTCAACCAAGCCAAAGAAAAGGCACCAGCAAGCTTTGCGTCTTTCAGACCAAATCTAAGGGTGCAACATCGAAGGCAAGGAAGACAATACAATTACTATAATTCAAAACCAGTTCAACGAAGATATAGACTACCCCATGAGAATCAAAGGGTTCATATCGCACATATTATCACACACAACATCGAAACAGACCAGCTCACAGCACACCACACACACACAAGCCATTAAAGCTGATACAGGTGTGGGTTCGCAAAGGGCTAATCCGTTCTGGACCCAAATAAGATTGGGTACCAACAATAAATATGTTTGATGACAGGTACCGAAGAAACTTGCATCAGACTGATACTTGGACAGCGGGTGTTCTCGTCACATGACTGGAAACATCGAGCTGATATCTGAAGTTACAGAATGTACTGGACCCAAGATCATTTTCGGGGATAACTCAAAGGGTAAGACCGTGGGCAAGGGTAAGATTGTCCATGGTAACATTATTATCAATGATGTGCTGTTAGTTGAAATATGTGCTATAATCTGATTAGTATAAGTCAACTTTGTGATAATGGTTATGCTGTAGAATTTCACAAACACACTTGCACTGTTAAATCATCAGACGGTATAACCATGCTTGTAGGAATCAGGAATGGAAATACATATAAGATTAACTGGAATCATGCTCAACCTGATAATCCTACTTGCTTCATCGCTAACAATGATAATAAACACTGGCTATGGCATAAACGCTTGAATCATATCAATTTTAAGACTATTTCTAGCCTAGTGTAAACATGATTTAGTTATCGGTCTGCCCAAGATCGATTTTGCTAAGGATAAGATCTGCGAAGCTTGCCAAATGGGCAAACATATCAGATCATCCTTCAAAAACAAGAATGCCAAATCCTCCTCTCGTTGTTTAGAACTATTGCATATGGACTTGTTTGGTCCCATACCAATAACAAGTTTAGGGGGAATGCGGTATACTCTCGTGGTTATTGATGATTACTCACGCTTTACATGGACTATATTTTTGAGCAGTAAAGATCAGACCGGTCCGAAGTTGATCAAGCTGCTGAAACGCACTCAGATCGAGAAATCATCCAGCATAGACAGGATTCGAAGTGACAAAGGCACTGAGTTTTCAAATCAGAATCTTGAATCCTTTCTAGAAGATCATGGAATCAAGCATGAGTTTTCAGCCGCTCGAACTCCTCAACAGAATGGAGTTGCAGAACGAAGAAACAGAACGCTCAAAGAAGCAGCAAGAACAATGCTTGCTGATTCTGAAATTTCACAAAAGTTCTGGTCAGAAGCTGTGAATACTGCATGCTACACTCAAAATCGGTCTATGATTAACAAGAAGCTGAATCTCACTCCATATGAAATATGGACTGGTAAGCAGACCGTCTATTTCTCACCTTCATGTATTTGGCTGTAAATGCTTCGTTCACAATAATGGTAAGAATCATCTTACAAGCATTTGAAAGCTAAGTCAGATAATGGAATATTCTTAGGAATATTCATCAACTAGCAAAGCTTATCGAGTTTTTAATAATCGAACCTTAACTGTAGAAGAATCAGTTCATGTAATTTTTGATGAATCTTTGTGTGTTGAGGGTAACAAAGAATCAATTCAAAATCAGATGGAAAACATCCATCTCGAAGCTAACAGTGATGATGAGATTGTAGCTAACAGATCAAGAGACAATCCACCAGAACCTGAAGTACCAGCCAGATCGGATCAAGGCAATGAAGCTTCTCCAGATCGAGCCGATCCGGATGATCCAAACTCTCATATCAAAGTAGATGTTGATCATACCTCTACTACTACTACTCATCCGGCTGGACCAGACAATACAGAGTCAAGCTATCGATGGACTAAGAGGCATCCACCTAATCTAGTGATTGGAAGTCCCTCTGCACCGATTAGAACCAGAGGACAGATGATGGATGAGTTCACTCATGCTGCCTTCATCTCAACTCTGGAACCTAAGAAGATCGATGAAGCTCTGACTGATTTCAACTGGATTAAGGCCATGCAAGAAGAACTTAATCAATTCGAACAAAATTAAGTTTGGAATCTAACCCCCAGACCAAGCTATCTGCCTGTTATTGGAACCAGATGGGTTTTCAGAAACAAGCTGGACACAGATGGAAATGTGGTTAGAAACAAGGCCAGACTGGTGGCACAAGGATTCAGACAAGAAGAAGGAATTGACTTCGATGAATCTTTTGCACCAGTGGCCAGACTTGAAGCAATCAGAATCTTTCTTGCATATGCTGCCTTTGAAGACTTCAAGGTATATCAGATGGACGTCAAAAGCGCCTTTCTTAATGGTAAGCTTCAGGAGGAAGTTTACATCGAGCAACCTCCTGGATTTCAGAACCACTCATTCCCTAATCATGTATACCTACTGAATAAAGCAGTATATGGTCTGAAACAAGCACCAAGGGCCTGGTAGACACTCTATCTCAATTTCTGCTGAACCATGATTTTCAGATCGGCTCAGTAGATAAAACTCTCTTTAGATTTATTAAGGGGGGAACATACCCTGTTAGTTCAGATTTATGTTGATGATATAATCTTTGGGTCAACTAACCCCAAATTATGCGAGAAATTTTCCAAGTTGATGCAGAGGACAGTTTGAGATGAGCATGATGGGAGAACTCTCATTCTTTTTGGGTCTCCAAGTCAAACAGCTCAGCAATGGAATTTTCATCAACCAAACCAAGTATACCAAAGAGATGCTTAAGAGATTCGGAATGGAAACATGCTCAACTGCATCCACTCCAATGAGTCCTACAATCAAGTTAGACAAAGACGAAGGGGGAACGGCAGTCGAAGTGACTATGTATAGAGGACTAATCGGATCGCTCTTATATCTTACAGCGAGCCGGCCTGATATTATGTTCTCAGTCTGTATGTGCGCCAGATTTCAGTCAGAACCAAAGCAATCACATTTTATTGCTGCTAAGCGTATTCTGAAATACTTGAAAGGATCTCAGAACGTTGGTCTTTGGTACTCCAAAGATTCTAACTTCAGCCTGATCGGATATTCAGACGCAGACTACGCTGGCTGTAAGATTGATCGTAAAAGCACCAGTGGAACGTGTCAATTTCTAGGTGAAAGATTGATCTCTTGGTTCAGTAAGAAGCAAACATCAATTGCCACATCTACAGCTGAAGCAGAATATCTTGCCGCTGGAAGCTGTTGCGCTCAAATGCTCTGGATTCAACACCAGCTCAAAGACTATGGCATCCAAGCTGTTGACTCTCCGATATTTTGCAACAACACAAGTGCAATCGCTATAACATATAATCCAGTTCTGCACTCTCGAACAAAGCATATTGATATAAGACATCATTTTATTCGAGATCATGTTGGCAAAAAGGAGATTCGGATCGAGAACATCTCAACAGAGCAGCAAGCAGCAGACATCTTCACCAAACCGCTCCCTGAGGCTAAGTTTAATTATTTCCGTCAAATTCTTGGTTTAATTGACTTATCCTGATAGTTTAGATGTTTTCGTCTTTTCACGTTTAAAGATTTTTGTTGGCACAGATCGATAATACAATATTAAGAAAGACACAGACCGGTCCGAACTTTCAGACCAATCTATGTCAATCTGATGTTATCCTATGATCTGTCTGGACAATAAATCTTTTATTTTGTTTTTATTTAGAACAAAAACAGCCCGGACTGATTGCATTTTCACCGCCTTATCTTTCTTTTATCCTGACCGTTTATTTTGAATTATTTATTCATCAGTCTTCGAGATAAAGACACGTGTCTTCTCTCTCTTATTTAGCGGGCTGAACATTTCATCTTCATTCACTTTTTACCATTTACCGCCTGTCTGCGTTCTAACTCTCTCATATTCTCTCAAAACTCTTCGTATATTGTTTTTCATTTTACTCAAATGGCTACCATAACTCACAACTCTCTCTCCGTTGAGTTCAATGATATTTACAGGGCTGAAGATGCAGAGATGGTCTCCATTTTCCGAGCTTTGGAATCGTCTGGATTGAGAAACTTTTTGGAGTGTGGCACAGTGGTTTACGAGTCGGAGATTCGTGAACTGTTTGCCAATGCTGTATCCCAGAAGTCATTCATCTCCACATCTGTCAAGGGCAAAACAGTTGAAATCTCGCCGATGACGCTGGCCAAGACCTTTGGTCTACCCAACTCCGGACTGACTGAGTTTGGACAGATTTCGAAGCCTCTCTCACAGCTCTTCAGGGGAAGATTTCTATTTTTGGCCATCGCCTGCAGCCCTCATTCAAAGAGAAGGAAATGCTATTTCATTTCCAGGTACTGTGCCAAATTGTGGGCAAGTCATTATTGGGCAAAGCTGGAAGTTATGACGTCGTCACTACCGAGAAGTTCAGGGCCATGGCTGCTATTATTTCTGGACAGAAGATGAACTGGTCCGTGATTCTTTTTGGAGTTCTGATGGAAACAGTGATCGCCTCCAAACAGGCCGTCTGCTTCGCTGTTACTCTCAGCAAGCTACTGGAAACTTTGGGTATTGAGCTGGGGAAGCAGTCTGCTCTGAGTCCCTTCAAGATTCTCAACTCCAAAGGGCTAGCACTGCTGAAATCCAAGAGTGCTCCACCTACCCCTACAGATCTGGTGGCAGTCAAGATTGAGAATGGAGAAGAACAGGCTGCTGCTCGCAAACCACGAGTCAAGCGAAAGTTAACCATCCAGACTGACTCTGAAGAAACTCAGTCTGCTCCCTCGCCACCAGCCAAGTCTCTTCCCAAGAAGCCAAGAACCCAGATTACCAAGCCCAGCAAAACCTTACATCTCAAAGCCTTACCCATATTGCCTCCAACAAAAGCCACCCCTGCACCCCAACCTACAACCCAAATTTCAACAACTTCAACCACTGCACCCAATGTAACCATCCGAGTCCCCTCTACAATTCCCGTGATCAAAGGGATTGTTATCACTGAGTTGGACGACTATACCCAATCAGGGATCAAGTCCTCTCTCTCCACCGGCAAGGGCAAAACCATTCTCTCCGAACCACTCTTCTCTAATCCCAAATCTGCAGCACAGACAGCAATTGACATTGCTAAGGAGGACATTGAAGAAAAAGTGAAGGAGCTCATTGTGGTTTTTGATGAGTACGTCGAATACAGAACGATCAACCACATTGAGCAGTTCTTCGGCAAACTCAGACGCCTTCAGAAAATGGAAGAAGAAGTTCTGAAGGGGACAGAGACCGATGATGTTCGGATTGCGGTGCAGCGCAAAGAGCTATTTAAGGCCAATCAAAGATTCAAACTGGCGTCTCTGCTCTTAACTGCTAAGAACGCGAACTTCGATCCGAATGTTCCAACTGCCAGAGATGATGGGGCTGTTATTGCTCAATTAGAGATGGATATTCATGCTCTACATTTAGCTGTCCGCTTTCAACGACAGAAAATCAGCATATCCACTCCAGTAACCAGCCCGGATCATCCCTCTGCAAGCAAAACTCTGGCAGAACCTTTCATTGAGGTTATTCCCTCTGGAGCAGCAGATCAGACCGCAGATCGCGCAGCAGATCAGACTGCAGACCTAGTAGCAGATCAGACAGCGGAGCAGCCATTGTCTAATGCTCCGTCTGCTACAGAAGATGAACCATTGAATGTCTTGTTGGACTCTCCAACAACATCTATTCCTTTGGGATCGTCAGACTCCCACGTTCAAATCAGTCCAACCGCAGAACTTGCAACAGTTGGCGCACCAGAGTTCGTTGATCCGGATCTGGTGGTATCCACAGTTGTTGCAGCTCTACAAATTGAGGAGCCCTCCAGACCCAGCACTCCTCCCGTCCAATCAGATGAAGATATGGCTTTCATACAAGCATTCTCTTCGGATCTGGTCACCTTGATCCGGTCCGAAAGTCACCAAGCTGCTGTATCTTCACTTGTACCGATTGCTGAAGAAGATGATCATGCATTGTCCTCATCAGATCACTCTCCAAGCCGACAATCTGATGCACCTCCATTTCTGGCAAGGACCCTTCAGCACTTATCTGACAACTGCATGTCACTCTCTCAACGTGTTCTAGAAGTTCATCAAGGTCAGAGGCTTACAGCTTTGGACTTTGATTCATTCAAAGAGAAGATGACAGCCAGTATTGGCAGCCTTCAGCGAGGACTGAACGATTTGTTCTCTCAGCAAGCCACTTATAAGAACAGCCTGCGAAAAGAGCAGATCGAGCTGGCCACTGAAGTCAGAGCATCCGTCGCCAACTCCCTTCGCGCTCAAGATACTCGTCTTGACGCTATCAGCGCTCAGCTAGCACAAGTTGTAGATTTTCTCCAAGAGATTGCTGCTGACAAAAAGGGGGAAAAGAAAAAAGACTTCAAGCCGCGTCAGTCTCAGTCTTCAAGAAAATAGATTGTTTATATATTCAGACTGTCTGTATGCAAGACTGTTGATCAATAAAGAAAATCTTTCTTTGTTAAGTCCTTGTTCATTTATTTTGAACTAAACTAAAAGGCTTAATAATAAAAGGAAATCGATCCAACTTAATAATGTTCATTTATTTTGAACAAGAAGAAGTAATCGATCCAAAAGTATACGCTTCAGAGTTCTTATCAGACTGGTTAAAAAGACTTGGAAGCTAGGTTTTGTCATCATCAAAAAGGGGAAATTTGTTAGTTCCGAACCTTATCGATGAGATTTTAAAGATGAAAAAACATATCAGACCGGATCGAGAGAAATCAGACTGGCCAGATCGATCGCCCAAAACAGATCAAGCTGATATGATGACAAAGCATATCAGACCGGATCGAGGGAAATCAGACTGACCAGATCGATAGCTCAAACAGAACAAGCTGATAAGGCATATCACATATCAGACCAGATCGATGGATATCAGACTGACTAGATCGAAGCTTCAGATCGATCTCAATCTTTATCAGATCAGAGCAGTCAAGGATGCATAAAGAATGGCTCTTCAGTCCGAATCCTTAACGGCTATTTATTGTAGCATTTAATGTCGTAATTAATGCTACAAAGGACCAAAGACTGAAAATTGCCATAAAAGGTAAGAAGACAAAGAAGAGCTTACCTGACAGTCGCCGAAAGCATGAACCAGAACGACAAGTATCCTGAAGAAGAAGACTGTAGCTTACTCAGAGATTAAGCAGAGTCAAGAGTTGCACATTAAAGGAAATAATGTCGTTGGTACATGCAACTATAAAAGGATGCAACAGAAGAGCTCAAGACAGAGTCTGAAAAATTGAAAAACGCACAAGAAAGCAAAACAGCACAAGCTTACAAGCTCAGAAGCTCTCGAGCTGAAATTATTCTTAAGCACGATTACTTTGTAATATTTGATCATTTAGGATCACTGTGCGCATCTTGTGTATTCTGTACTGAAAAACAAAAGTGAGAAACAAATTGTAACTGTCAGACAGAAAGTGTCTGAACAGATTGAGTGACTAGGAGTTTCAGACTGGTAGTGAGGTAAATCCAGCCTGAATCGGGTTTGTACAATAGGATTGTATAAATCAAAGTCTTCTAGTATAAACATTCCTTAATTTGAAGAAGGGGAGACGTAGAAGGATTACACCACCTTCGAACTTCCAGAAACATATTCTGTGTTCTTATCTTTCTGCACTTGTTCTTTCATTCAAGCCATCGAGCCGCTCTTACAAATATAAGCAGACCGTTCCGCACTTATACATTCAGTGGTCTGTTCTATAAAGGAGTTGATTAAGAAACAGATTTCTTTCACTAATCCGAAAGAAATCACAAGGGATTAAATTTTAGAATGAGTGTTCATTCACCCCCCTCCCTCTAAACACTCCGGACCGATCCTAACAGTACTGGCCAAAGTCTATCATTGTCTTTCCACCATGCCAAAACATCAAAAGTTTCTAATTCTTGTTCACTGAAATTTATGACTTGGTTTAGATGTAACTGAAGCTCAGTTAATGAAGATGTATTAGAAATAGAACTAGAAGAAGCGGGAGTAGTGTCATGCCTTATTCTTAACATTGTCCACACAGAACCCTTACTACTACTAGCACCACTACTACCACTTTCTCTTACTGGAATTGATCTAGAATTATGTAATAAATCATATAGAAAACAAAGCAAACAAACATTTATTAATGCGCTCTTTCTCTTGATTAATATTAACATTTTCATAAACCATGTTGGTGTTATAAGATTCTATTATAATTTCTACACTATATAATTTAAATCTAGGATCCATAATTGATGCCAAGCAATTCAACATAGGAATAGTTTTCCAATATTTTTTAAATTTATACTCCATTGGTTCAACAATACCTGTAAAAAACAGATTAGATCAATGTAATGCAAAACATTCACTAATTTCATAATTTTTATTCAAAAATATCGAAGAAGTTGGATAATAACAGCCCGAAAATAAATTCGTAGCATCATAAAAAGGTTCTAAAAAATTACAAATATTAGAAGCAATTTCCCAATAAGTTTCTTCAATATGAAAATGTTCGGTTATCCTTTCATTAAAAAATAAAGTGATCACATTTCTATAAGGTAAACATGCTTGCAACATTAAATATGTGGAATTCCACCTATTAGGAACATCATAAGAAAAGTCTTTATAATTCATACCATGAGAAATGCATACACTTTTGAAGTCTTGTTTTCTAGCAACTGAACCATTAAGACATTTAAGAGTAGTCTTTATTTTTTCTAAATGAAGCTCAAGTGGTTTCAATACATCTTGCACACATGAATTTAAAATATTACATGCACAACGAATATGAAAAAGATCACCATTTAAATTGGTTCAAATAAGTTTTTAATATAGTTATTGCAGCGAAATTATTAGTCGCATTATCAAATGAAATAGAGAAGATTTTATTATTAATATTATATTCATTAGTAACTTGCATAATGGCATTAGAAATAACTCCAACCGTATGAGGCCAATCAACTTTTGTGAAACCTAAATTTTTTTTATGTAACACCCAGTTATTGTCAATCTAATGTCCTGTAACACAGAGATATGATGCATAACCAAGATAAGCTGTCAAAATATCACTTGTTAGTATTACTTTCGAAGAAATATTACCTAAATACGTAATTAAATTTGCTTTATATTCATTAAAAATTGTAAATGCATCCGCTTTAATAGTATTCCTTCTCCTTGAAAAGCGTTTATATTGAGGTTGCAAACCTAAATGAATATAATTAGTGAATTTCGCATCCGCCCCCATTGAAAAAAGTTTCTCCGCCCATACTATGTATTTAGCTAATTCTCTCATATCTCTTTCAACTTTATAAGTGAAAATACCTAAACTTGAACTACTACTATCAGTACTGAAGTGTGAATGAGTAGTTTGGTTACCATCAGTTGGTTTTCTTTCATGTTTAGCCATGTGTCTTAGTAAATGGTCTGTACCACCAAAAGAAACATATGCATAATATTTTTTACATGTTTACAAACTACCCTTATCCCTTTCCCTCAACAATTTCTATATCGAATAGTGTCATATATTACTAGTGGGTTCTTCTACTTGATGATTGAATATTTGGCGTGCTTTCTTCATTTTCTTGAAATTGATCGATTTCATCATCATAATTCACATTATAAAATGAATCGGCCATTATATATATAGACTACAATTATCTAATGCAACAAATATAAAAGTTACCAAATATTTGCTATGAGGAGTATTGACTTTGTTGCTTGTGCTTGTATTGGCAAACGTAAGACAAACTTCTTTCTTCTTGTGAACAAATTGAGAATATAGTGTTTCAAGTATATAGAGCTTAGAGATTGAGAGGATAAAATGTTTCCTCAACAAACACCTATATATAACAACAACAACCAAAAAAAATTGTTTTTTTAAAAAATTACCGTTGAACGGAAACTTTTTTGACCGTTGGCAACCGACGATCGCTCGTCAATTATCTGGCGATCGATCGCCAGGCCCGTGTATAGCCTAATGCCACTCGGCGATTGATCGCCAATATGTGGCTATCGATCGTAGAGCACTACTGCCACTTGGCGATAGATTGCCTATTAATTCAAAAAAAAAAAATTAATCTACAGTGTTGTGTTGTGTCATGCCCGTGCCAGCCCACGGGCTGGCACCCCTTGGCCCGGCATGGCCCATATTACGGGTCGTGCCTGGCACGACACGATAATGTAGTAAAATGGGCCGTGACGTGTCGCTCCGCGTCGTGCCGTCCGCTCCGTTTGACATCTTTAATAACTCCCCTCCCTCAAATGTTACCCCTATAACAAGAGAGAAAAGAGATGATTATTTATTACTATTCTAATAAATAGTAAATTATTATTCTTTAATTTTTTTCCTAAATAGTTATGAATAGTAAATTACTATTTACTTAAAATGTAAATTTTTTTGTTGATGCGTGAGTTTAGCCTGAACCGACTTGAAAAAAATATATCTTAATCGGGTATTGATGCGCGCTACTTCAAATATTATTCTTTTCAATTTATAGTAAGACGTGAATCATTTTTTAAAAAAAAATAATATGAGTCACTCATTTGGTTATTTTTTTTTCATTCAATCAATTATTTAAAATGTTATTTTCGATCAAATTAGGAAAATAATAGACCAATATACTGGTACCCGATTCAACACATTATACGTTGCCAACAAAAAACCAGTTAAGAATCATTTCACTCCATTACGCCTTGTATGATTGTCACATCAAGTTTGCTCATTAATCATTTCACTCCATTTTTTGTTAGCTATAAAGAATCAATAAAATGAATCATACTCGTTGTGGATTCATTTCTCTTCTTAGGAACCGTTGGTACATGCCATAATTTTTAACTATTCATATTTCACTTATCTCATCACATCATTTATACCAAACGGTGTCTTAATGTTTACTAACGACCACTTTTCTATAATTGTTTAGGTATTGAATGAATTATAATGTAAAATTTTAGAAAATGTAATAAAATTAAGAACTTTGAAATTTAAATTTTTATAATATTTGTTGGTAACAATTACAGCTAGGATAATTTTTAATTATAGTATGTCTTGATATGCAAATAACATTAAAATCTGGACAGCTGCTTCCCAATAGCTGTGCAGTGTGTCCCAGTTGGCCAATTCCACAAAGTATAACATCTTCGGAAATTCCAGAAAACGACAAAACCCCTTTTTCTACTACCAAATAATTAATTACAAAATTACTATTAAAATAAATTATCAATTGATCCCTCTAATTTCAATAATTATAAAATTCACCTCTTAAGTTTATAAGTTTAAAAACTAATGTATGTCTCGCATACTATGTATCTTTATGTGAAATAATAAAGGATACAATTGACTTTTCATTATATCTATTGCAAACTAAAAGGATTGGTATTGTAATTCAGTTATTCTACATGATAAATATGTTATTATTCAAACCAGATATCAAAAGCTATAATAATTTTTTTTGTATGTAATACGATGGCTGTAATTTTTTCTTATTATTATCATTGGCCCTCCTAATTTTCTTTTAATGTTGATAACTACCCATGTAAAATTTACACTATGATAAATTTCGTGATATAAACTTATTTTCGTCCAAATTATATAATGATTTTTATTTTTATCTTAAAAATTTCTCTTATTACTTTTTTCATACAATCAAATGCATGCCTTTTTTGTTCATTTTCTTTAGAATCAATTCTTAGTATGTTTTTGAATTATATTGATATATGAAGGAAAAAGAATGATATATTGATTAAACATAAGATGTAAAGAATATATTAAAAACAATAAATAGAAAGAAGGCAATTATTTTTATTTATTTATTTATAAATAGATGCGCCTAAATAGAAATGTGAACAATATGATCTTTTTGGGATGCAAAACATGGAATATATTTGATTAATAATACAACCGATAACATAATATAAAAATTATTTAATTCTAGTTATTATTATTCATATTGTTGCCTTTTATAATAATAATAAACTAAAGGGGTTTATTTGCAAATTAGCCTTGACAGATATTCGTATATGTATTGCTGGCAATTATCGTACGTCCAAACCAGCTCATATCTCACGCATGCCCATGCAAGCCCTACACAGCCTGTCCTACCCCACCCACCACCCGGATAACCATATACAATTTTCCAATATAATGCGCTGCTTTTTCATGATTACATCATTGTAGTTTGCTTCATCTTCTGGGGAGAAATCAGCTCGTTCTCTCTTAGGCTCTTACTGAGTTACTGTTGCTAGTAGGAGTTTTTGCACGAGGGGAGCGAATAGTGATGGATCCATGTTCTTTTGTTCGGATTTCTTGGGGTAATTTGGCGTTGAAGTTTCCGGAAAAAACCCAACTTTCATCTCTTTCGTTTTTCTGCAAATTCAAACTCAAAGGGTTTCCGACCCAGGTTTCAGATATCACAGTCCTCGCAGCGGAAAGCGGCCCAGTTGAGAGCAAAATCCAGGGCTGCTTCAGTTTAAGGAAGGAGGAATTGGAGAATTTGATGGAGAAATCGAGCAAGTTCTCTTGTTTGAAGTGTGAGATTTTCAGGAGAAGTGCTGGAGGAAATGATAGTTGTGGGTTTGTCAAAAGTGTGAAGCTTTTGGGATGCGTTATGGTGCCGTTGGATTCGAGAATTATTTTGGAAAATAATAGGAATAATCGGAGAAGTGTGATTCAGAATGGGTGGGTTTTGGTCGGTGGGTCTGGGGTGAAATTGCATTTGAATGTGAGGGCCGAGCCCGACCCGAGATTTGTTTTTCGGTTTGATGGGGAGCCCGAGTGCAGCCCGCAGGTTTTCCAGGTCAATGGGCATGTGAAACAGCCTGTTTTTACTTGCAAGTTCGGGTTCTGGAATTCTGGAGATAGGATTTTAAGATCCAGGTAAATGAAATTTCTTGGTTCTATTTATCAAATTCAATCACTTAATGAGTTAGGGGTTGGTCTGAATTTTAACTATATCTGATTTTGATAAGAATCCCTACAAAAAAGATTATGCATCTGTGTTTAACTGCCAGTTAGCACTTACTTCTTGAGTGTAATCTTTTAGTACAGATAATCAGAAATGTTCTTAATTGATTTCTGTCAAAACAAGATTCTTCGTTTATTTGTTTAGAATTTGCAGCAGTTTGAAAATGGGTAATTACATCTGATTTTGAACTATAGATAACTGTATGAGTCTATGAATGTGTGTTTAATTGTCAACAAGATCTGATTTCTCGAATGTAATCTTGATATTTGGTTTATTGCTGAAATTAGATCATCATTGTCGGAACCAAGTACCTCAACCAGCTGTTTCAGTGCATTTACAAAAGAGAAGGAAGAGGCCCCGGAAGAACGAAAAGGGTGGTCGATCACTGTCCACGACCTATCCGGCTCGCCGGTGGCTGCTGCATCTATGGTTACACCGTTTGTTCCATCACCTGGCACTAATAGCGTCAGCAAATCTAATCCCGGAGCATGGCTCATTCTCAGACCAGGCCACAACATATTCCAGCCTTGGGGCCGCCTCGAAGCGTGGCGACAGGGAAAAGATGTTGGCTACCGATTCGAGCTCATACCCGATGATGGCATGGACTCTATCCGTCTTGCCAATTCCTCCATCAGCACAAAATATGGAGGGAATTTCAGTATAGACATTAGCAACGGTCCAACTCCAATAACTAGTCCTAATAGTAGCGTTGATCTTGGTTCAGGGTCGGGGTCCGATTTGGGATCAACATCGGGATCGGGAGCTTGGGCGAATTTTTTGTACAGAGGATTCGTGATGTCATCGACAGTGGAGGGCAATGGCAAGTGCAGCAAGCCAGAGGTGGAAGTTGGGACGCAGCATGTGACCTGCACAGAGGATGCTGCAGTTTTCGTGGCGTTGGCTGCTGCCATGGATTTAAGCATGGACGCTTGTAAGCTGTTCTCTCAGAAGCTCAGGAAAGAGCTGAGACAAGTGAACCTTGATTAGTTAGATTCGGGTCGAATTCGCAATTGGATTTTGAATTCTGTGATTGGATTTGCATACAATTTATAGCAACAGCTAAAATTTACCCAAATTTTGGTTCTTTGGGAGTGTGTTATGTGTACATCTGCGATTAACTGCTGTTTGTTTTCTTGATTTTTTTTTTGCTTTCAATGTAATAGTTTGTTCATTTTTACATTAACTGATAGGTTGCCATTCTGTTAATTATTTATTTTGAATGCATTGTTGGTTCGTATTTTAGGCTTGGTTTCCAAGAAGTATTCCGTAAAGGGGAGGACCAGTTGTCGGTGATAGCAGAGATCATTCTCCCATCACTTCAACTTTTTACAAATTCTATAGCTAACTTTTCTAAAATTACCTATTTCATCTATAACTACTAACTTCTTTCATCTCTGCCAAAGTCAAAATATTATATTTATTTTGTTTTGTGATTTGAAAGTTTTGTTTTTGCACAATAATTATCTACTACGAGTTTTGAGTTTTAACAGTAAATTCTTGTACAAACCGATCTGTCATTTACAAACACACATAAATATGTATCTGTATATGTATGTATATGTCTGTACGTGTGATAGTGTATGATAGACATGGTCTGTACAAGAACTTCTCAGTTTTAACATAGCTAAAGAGAGTAATCAAAATTTGAAGTCTTGCACAATTATTACTACATGTTAGAGGTTCATTTACACTGTACAGATTAAAAATCCTTTAATGCCATCAACTTTTGTTCAAGATATATTTGTATAGCACTATAGCAGAAACAAAACACATTCAACTTGCCAATGTTTACCAGCATTATTGTAAGTGAAATCTATTGACAGTGAAAATAATATTTTGTACAGTAAGAGCAGTCTTCGACTCATATTTCCACATCTCATGCTGCTACAGCATCGTCACTCTCAGTGAATGTATCATGATTTTCTCCTCCGAGGAATCTGATGAATCAGAAAGTCTATTGTATGTGTGGTTTAAAGTGTTGGAAATTTAAGTTTAATGAATTGAAATTTAGAAGAAAAAAAAACACAAAATCAAAACAAAAACATGAATTCCTGTTGATGCCCCACATAAGAAAAATCCATGTTGGAAGAAGAGATCATTTGAGTATTTGACAGTCCGCTATAGTTTGGGCATATTTCGTCGGCTGAGGCCTCGAGATTCTACATTTAGGAGTTTTGGATTAAAGTTTCAGTAAGGTACCGTTTGAAGTGTGTGATGAGATGTTTGCTTTGATTTAACTTACTTGGTCGACTTAATGATGTGCTTGGTTTCTTATGTAGATTCCATAAAAGATGTACAAGTAGACATTGACGGTGATAAGCCTTACCCGGATAAAATGGAAGAGTTCCCCATACACCGGTAACAATCCGATGAAGGGTACACAAAGAAGAAAGAAATGGACAAAGAACATGTATTCAGACATCCTGGAAATAGATGGAAGTCCTTTAAAATAAAATACATTATGTATTTTATGTTTGAGATTCCAGTAACCGATGTAGTATACATTCTTCTAAACATTAACGAAATCAATACATAATAGCTAACTTCGGATTGTCCTAACCATATGAAACAATTCTTAGTTTATAATCCGCCATCTGCGATGCTTTCTTTTTTTCTCATCCAACCTCGTCTTCTTCTTCTTCCTCTCATCTTTCGACTCTTTTCTTGACTTGTGTTTTTTGGAATGCTGCTTGCTTAGGCCCATCTTCTTAGCCTTCCTTTTCTTACTTCTAAGGGATTCATCGTCTGATGATTCGGTACACATTAGCGAAACGGGCTTTTCTGGGCCAAGCAAAACACTGTGTTTTCTAAGTTCCTCGTCAGTGCTTTTTGATACAATTCTTTTAGAATCAGGAAAAGGCGGGAGGTAAGGACCGGTTTCATCCATTCTTGAGCCAACCGTACCCCTGCCTCGCTTGGCCCTGCAAATTTGTAAGACAACTTATTGAGTTTATGCAAATTGTTCCGTAAGGAAAATCGTTCCATCAATTAAATAATTCGAAACCAGGGGGCTGATCAGCACTCGCAATGGGGAGAGGTTGCCCAACAAACATATTGAAATTTTTTCTAAAACAGCAAGTTTCACCCACCAAAATCCACACAGTGGCCCCACCTCACCTCTCTCCCCCGAATTGTTGGATCCTCTCCCCGTTCAAAACCATATAAAAGAGAGAAGATATACCTTGATTGTAAAAACTCATCCACCTCGTCATCCCTCAAACCTTCGCCTTCCATTGGAATTCGATCATGAATAATTCTTTTCTTGGATGAATGTGAACCACTTGATTGTAAAAACTCATCCACCTCGTCATCCCTCAAACCTTCGCCTTCCATTGGAATTCGATCGTGAATAATTCTTTTCTTGGATGAATGTGAATCACTTGCATTTGGTTCAACTTCATTGTGGCCAGTATTCGAACTCCTTCGAGATCCAAAAACATCCCTGTCACCTCTCCCACTGCTACTTTCATCTTTTTTTTCTCCAAGTAGTCTACTGTCCAGCTCCATCTGTTTCTCCCTTAGACGCCACATCTCATTTACCTCAACAGCACGATTAGCTGGGTACAACATATTTGAACACGAGTTATCATTATAAGTTATAACAGAAATAAGAAATAGAATCAATAGGGAAAGATCACCCCATTTACGTGCACTCTCAGTGTGTCTATGTCTGCATAACGCTCGCTCGACGACACAAACCTTTTCGCCCACGAATCAAAGATTCTTGAATGTAATAAAATTTTAAACAAGATAGGTTTACATGGTACTACTTACGAACCATCTTTTTTCCTTCCCCATTCAACACAACCAATCTGGTGTCGAACCACGCATAAAAATTGAAGTAAATACAAACAACAAACTATTATCTGTAAAACCCCATACATAGATAGGTGGTGAGTCAATAAAAATGATTTCTCAGATGAAATGCAAAATCGCGCATAATTTTTGAAACCTAGGTAAAATAAATCCGTAGAAAATCTAGTAAAAGCCTATAGTCCTCATTAAATTAGATAATAACCATCGAATAAATGCAAAATTGAATCGAACCTTGTTGCACGCCAAGAACCGTTGCTGTCAAGAAACGGGAGTTTGGTCTACTCCTAACAGTGGGCTGCCGAAGATAAGCGAGAACACTTTCCTTCTGAGCTTGGCGACGCAATTCAGCTGCCTCCTTCAAAAGTATGGCAGCAATTCTATTTTCTGTATCCAAATCCATATTTAAACCTTGCTGCTAGTAGAGTTTCCGGGCAAAAAAAAGTAATCCCTGTTAAAATAGATGCAACTTCGTTACCTGTTTACAGATTCCATAAGCCTTAAACTTCAAAGATTGTGCATATACAAATATTAACTTCTTTTCCACGTCCGTGTATTTTGAAATTTAAATAGTTGAATAATAGGCCCTTAATGTCACTGTTCCACTATCAAAAGTAAGTTATTCAATGGAATTTGACGACCAAAACTTACGTAACCAATCAAACTATCAAGGAGACACAAATAAAAACTCAATCGCCAATTTTTTGAAATGTCCTTTTCAAAATCGGGAAAAAGAAGAGAAATTACAATATCCAAATAAATTACGATCTGTGATCTAACGTAATGACCACATCAACTCCAAAACAATTAAAAATACACGCAATTAATGAACCAAATTTAATCACGATTGAAGCCATAAACTAGGGTTCTTGTAGCAACGAAAGGGAGGAATCTGAACCTGACTGATGAAAATCAGCACAGAAATTTTACTGACCTCTTGATGAGAAAATTGAGCAAACGTATACATAAATATTTGCCTATAAAATCAACGAATCAGAGCACTTCGCAAAATTGATTCTTGAACAGCTCTAGAAAATCTCTTTCGCAAAAATATAATTTGGAATTGAATAGCATTAAATATATCATATATAGCAGTTAGGCTGAAATTTATTGGAATTGGGCTTAATTTTAAGACCCAAAGTAGGTCAAATATAGTACCCAATTTATATATATATAATATAAATAATAACATTAATAATATATATATATATAGTAATAATCTAAATATAATAATCATAATATATATATATATATTATAATGATCATCGTATAATAATAAAATAATAACATATATATAATAATAATAAAATAAAATAATACAAATATAATATGTAATAATAAAGTTGTATGAAATAAATTGTACTTTTTTGCGGGAATTTTAAATTTTATAGTAATAGAAAAAGGTGGGAATGATATATATGTAATTTTGTTGGAAAGTTGGATTAAAATGAGATGAAGATTGTGTGATTATTTATTTAAAAAAATTGAACCAAACATGGGATGGAAAAATTAATTCTAAGATTAATTTTCTCATCCCTTAAACCAAACGCACCCCAAGAGTACTGTTCCCGATGTAGATATAATCATTGGATGTGTGAGGTATACCCATCCAATGACTCAAAATATATGAGGAATAATACTCCACATTGATAGAATTACTCCCCGTATAGGATATAATTTTCCTAATTTTAAGTGGCTCTTGATTAGTTCTAACGAATAGCATGAACTGTTTCTAATAAATTTAATTTTTAGCTTTATATTTAATTTAAACGTAAAGATCTACTGACATATTTTTTTACAATCTTATATTAATTTGGGGAGGGGTTGTGGTGGGGAGTGAGAGGTCTCGAACCCGAGTACGGTGCTATTGGAGTACAAAACCCTTGGCCTATAGACATATTTTATATCACTACCTTGTCAAAAAATCTACGATCAAAGACATGAGAAGCCACGATTAATTATTGGACACCCCATTGGTTAATATCTAAATATTGGATTAATGACTCAAATTTGTCAATACCCCACTTTTTTACGTGAGACTCAATCCATTGATAAATATGAGTCATTTATCGTCCCCATGAGTTAGCCAAGAAGTATCCAATAGAAAAGTTAAGTAAAGGTTTACTATAAAACTTCACAGGAAATTGACCACACCACAAGACAAAATCAAAGTTATAAGGAATTCTGTTGAAATTACAAGTAATTTGTGTTTACCTCCTCCGGTGATACAAGAGCTAAAAAGAGATCGGAAAAAATTGAATGGTAAAATTGAAATTTGATAAGATTGAAAATATTTCCTGTATCAAACAAGGTAATATTTATTGAAAACCTTGAGCAATCATCCTCTATCCAAAATAATTACATTAAATGGAGTAAATTTAAAGCCAAAATCGTATAACGTATGCATACATACATAAACAAGAAATGAGAGTCGTTGGCAATTTACCACAATATGCCATCGTTAGTAGTTACTTTACTCCTTGTGATTTTTAAAATAAACAGTTTACCTCATTTTGTTTGTAAAACATAACACTCTGTTTCCTTACATGGATATGTTGTTTACACATATTAACAAATTATATGGGTGTAAACTACATATTTTCATAATCACAGGGGTAAACTGTTTCATTTATGCATTGCTTTAGTCCACATATGCAAAATCCGTAATAGAATTAATTACGCTTCTTTCATTTTTGTAAAGAATCATATGTCCAAATCAAATTTGGATTATTAAATATTTACACGATGATAATATCTCCTTCTATGATCTTACTTCCTAGTTACGTATGTTTGCACGATGATAATATCCTCCTATTTACACGATGATAATATCCTCCTTCACACGAAATAAATTTCTCTAATTTAATTTTGTAATATCGAGAATAACATTCTAAAAATAGCAAAAACAAAATTTTTTATCTTTTTTTATTAATAAAGTATGATATTTGCGACGTTTGAAAATTCTAATTTTGAAGTAATTTCATGCATATATTAGTTGTTTGAAGAATTAATTGTGTTCTCTTTTTGAACCGATTTGAATTATAATTCATTCTTTTAATTTTAAAGGTAAAAAGAAAAATAACGATTTAACATGTGGGATAGTAAAACTAATTATTCAACAATTATTCTATAAAGTAATATTATATTTAATTTTTGTTAAAAAAGAAATAAAATTAGTGGTTGAATTTAATTTATTTAGTCAAATAGTTTAATTATATAATTTAAGGAATGTATATATAATAAAACATACATATAAATAATTAATAATCTCTATAAAACAATAATTTTTTCGATCCTAACTTCAGTAACTTGGGACATTTAAAAAATTAATAATGATAAGATAATATTTTTTAGAAAGATTTTTATATAAATCTAGAGTCCCATCAATATTATAAATTAATAATTCTCTTAAAATACAAGCATAACTAGGACAAATTTAGTAAAATATGAATCTATTAATGTTTTTCTTGAAATTTAAATATATGTGGATTGCATCTCTAACTTTCTCATTGCATTCAAAATCTCTTAGACAATGTTCTCGAATTGCAGCAAAAAATTAATGTAGAGTTGTTGCCGCTACGAGTGCTTTCTTTATTAGTGATCACCATGTCAACAAAAAAAATTAAATTAGTTAATGAAATATAATACACATATTAGTAATATATATACAATGATTTTTTATTTAATGAAATTTACATTCCATGAATTGAAAAAATACTCTTTAAATTGATAAATTATTAATTTATCGATTAATTAATATATCTTTAAATTAATTAAATTTTATGTTCCCAATATTATTAATTTATAGATGTTTTACCATATACTAGAAGATCTTAAAATTTAATATTAGTTTACGGTCCCATTCTGATTTTTGTCTACACTTCTAGGAACTATGGTCGGGTCTATTTGTAGAAAACCACGAAAAACAAAACTACATAGCAAATATAAACACATTATAATTATTTTTCCCATTTCAGAAAGTTAGAGAATTTATTTGTGATTTAGTTAAGAGGGGACGATCTCTAGTAGTACGCTAGAACAGTAGCAGGGAAGAACATTTGTCTGACTCCCTCCGCCTTTATAATCGGCAAAACAATACTTAATGCACCCTGTAAATTCAAAATCGTGAAAATAGATGTTGTTAGTGCCCTGTATTGAAAAATTTACAACATTTTATGAATAATAAAGAGGAAACAAAGCTAGATTTGTAATTATGATGTCCCGGATTATTAGTCATGGCTGGCGGAAAATGCTTCTATGGACCTGTATGAGCTCCACCTATGGACCTGTGTGAGCTCCACCTATGAATTAACGATTGGTCTAAAATGGTCGATATGTTAGTTTATGTATTTTTTTTTATTTAAAAGGTAGTGTTTTTCAATATTGAGTTGGTGTATAATTGGGCAAAATAATGTGTATACAAATATTTCCCATGGCTGATGCTGCAAAACAGATGGGCTTGACAATTACTTTTACTATTACTATCATTATATTTATTCTGTATTCATGAGCTGAAGGATAGCTCATGTTTTGTGTTCCAAAATTATCTTTCGGGTTGTATCTCATGATAGAGATAGCAAAATGGGCACGCCGTGAGAGTGGCACCTACGCGCCGAAGTTCATGTGCCATGGGTTGTGCCGGCACGACCCATTACAATGACGGGTGTGTCCCATTTTTTTCTGGCAATGCGGATACCGGACGTCCGTTTTGCCATCACTTTATGTACATGGATGGTTGACATGAGCCAATAAGAAAATTAAAGTAAGTTGAAACATGCGTATCCCTTAAATGAATTCAAGGAACTCACCAACAGAAACTTAGCTGCCAACCAAATCCTTTTTGGAGAAGGAAACGGCAGCAATAATCGGCCAATGCAATAAACAGCAATAGCAAAGAAATGGAGAACGAGTCTGAAAGGGCGTGGATTTAGACCAGAAAGCAAAGACAAAGGACCATTGGAGAAAATGCCTCCAAGACTCAAATAGTCGAAACAAGCTCGTCTCATTTCCTGCCTTGCTTGGTCGGGAGATGAACAGAAAACTTTGTAAGCAGTTTCAGCTAATGTATTAATTGTAGATGCCAAAGGCTACAGACCACAAACACCCAAAATCATGAGTCAAAACCAAGTATTCTGTCAAGAAATAATGAAGTTTGATAATCTTGAACTAACCTTTCTAAGTGTGTAGAAGGATTCAAGATTCTTGCTTAGTGTAGTTGCATCGTGTAAATCATGTATAGGTTTAAGAAGATCACGAATAACGACAATGTCGGATAGAGCGACTGTCATTCCTCCCCCTGTTAGAGGATGACGCATATTAAAGGCGTCTCCCAACAAAAGTGCACCATGAATGGGATGAGGATTTGCAGGCATGGTTCTGCTTGGCATAGTTCTTATGTTCCCTTTATCAACCGTTGTCTTAAACGAATCGTGCAGCTGCGAAGGAATCTGAGGTGACATGCATTTTAGTAAGTTTATATGAGGAACTCATACTCATGCCATGTATAAATAATTTAAACGTTTACTTAAAAACATTGGAGATTCATTTAAGCTGGGGCATGAAAAGTACCTGTGGAGCCACCACGGTCTTCAAGTAATTAGCCATTTCACCATTGGCAATGGAAGGCACCTTCAGTCCGGGGATTTCAACCATGCAACGGATCTCTGTACTGCTGATCTGATAAAATAAGAGTGGCGTCGGATCTCCAACAACGACGTGCCCGTGATTAGCAAATGGGAGTTGGCAATTTTCCAGGATCAAACCAACGAAACAAGAGGGGTTTTCCACCTATAGTCACATCTTTACATTTAAGGACATTCATGAAACAAAATATAAGGAAACTTCAAGACAATGGCACAAGAGACTACTTCAATTTTTTTCCTTGAGGCACATCTTATTCACCTTGGGAGTGCAGAGAAAGCGCCTCAAGTTTGAAAAACAACCATCACAAACAATGGTTAGAGGAGCATAAGCTGCCATTTCTTGACCATTCTTGTTTTTGTATCGCACTCCTTTAACCGATCCCTCTTCTTCGATCAAGGATGTCACAGTTCCTTGCTCGAGTCTAACGCTGTAAAAACGACAATTAAACACAAAGTGATTTTTGTGACTATTATTGAGGATTCTGTGTAACTTTTTGAAAATCTTGATTTCATATGTTCCTCTCTTTCAGTTTTTTTGTGTCTGCTCTCGGTGATAGCCAATAATAGAAAGTTACTTGGAAAGAGTGGCGGCCTTTTCTCTCATCCTCTGTATAAAACGGCCATTGTGAAAGCTTCTCCCGGAGACATCTGAGTGAAATTTGTCCAAGGGATAAGATAGATTGACATTTCTACCATCCTTGTAAAGGACATATCCAAGAACTCGTTGAGCGTCAATATGGCAGACACAATCTGCGTTCAAGTACAGAATTCACATCAGCAATTACATTTTAACCGAACAGTGCTGTAAATGCAAAAGTTTCTCAGCTTCAAGGCAATCATATTGGATTCATTCCATGCTGATTAGCCCTACTGCATAGGCCAAAAAAGAAAAGTTATGGTGGCCGAACATGAAAACCCCACTGCAGCATCGAACAAATCATAATATTACTGATGGGATAGAGAAACTAAGTTTGGAAGCTGTAGGTGTTACCTTCTAAACCTAACTCAATTAACTTTAGGTACCCTCCAGGCAGTAGAAGTTCCCCAACTATACGATTTGGCTCGGTTAAGTCTCTTTCAATGACATGAACCTGGCGACCCTCCTGTCATTATATGTGATATAGTTAATAAACATTTTATCACATGTGATTTGCAAATAGACATTTTATCCCTATGTGATAGCGCTAATAGACAATTTACCCCATGTCATTTGTAAATATACATTTTACTCGATTGTGGTTCCTAAAACATAGCATACTGTTTGTCTCACACATCATACACTTAGGGATGTTTTACACGTATTCACAAATCACAGAGGTAAACTGTCCAAACCACAAGGGTTAAACTCTTTATTTTGAAAATCACATGAGTGTAAATTGCCTATTTGGGAAAAACACAGGGTGGTTCGATGCAAAAGACTCACCAAAAGATGGAAGCAAGAAAATTTTAGAAATAAATTATCATGAACAAGTTATGCTTCGATTGACTAGCTTCATTAATAACTCCATAATGGGATATTACGGTCCATGAGAAACTATAAAATGGATATATGTGCTCGGAAGTAATATTCAAATTGTACACATGCACCTAAAAATAAGCATGTTAGACCAATTTAATAATATATATGAGATTTTAATAAGTGGAGCCATATATATATATATATATATTAAAAAATCAAATCCCTATTATGAAAATATTTTTTAAGTTAAATTTTAATATTTTAGTTTAATATTCATAATTTTTTTTAGCTTTGGTTACATATCTTTGTTTCATTTATTTATCGTGTATTTTGACTAACGTGGAGATATTTTTTAGATTAAATTTTCACTTTTGTCATTTGGATCACAAGAATTTACAGCGACCAAGATTGGATGCTGAAAATCAAGTATTTGGCATGAGAATAAAGCCCTATAAATAAAAAATGACATTGTGAAGTTAGTACAATTATCATTTCATTGTCTTTCAAGGTTTTGTATATGTATTTATTGAGTGAATCATTATTAGCTTATGAGATAATGTATGATTGATAAGGCCTTATGTTTATAATTTGTCAAAGGTCTCCGGAAAGTTTGAGTCACCCAAAATTATTGATGCATAGGGACAGTTTGATAAATTATCTTGGATTCTTTCAAACTTTTTTTATGATTTATGAACTTTTAAAAAGCCAAACAACTATTAAAATATAAAAATCAATCTTATACCTTGGCAAGAGCATAAGCCAGAGCCGCCCCGGCCACACCAGCTCCCACAATGATAATGCCAGCCTCTCCGCCTGCCTCCGTCGTGGAACCATCTCCGGTGGCCGACCTCTCCATGCACCCACCTTTACGTCTATTTTTCGACCCTACAGTTCTCTTATTATCTCGAAGTAAACTGTAAAGCAAAACGAATCCAAACAAAAAAGCAATTAAACCACCAACAATATAATGACCCACCACCATTTTACAATCGATCAGATTTGAGATCAGTACACATAATTAATGTGTTGTATTCAAGTTGATGTAGCGGCTGGGATTCTTGTCATGTAAATGGTGTGAGCACCAACCAACCATAAACGTATAAAACTTGGATTCTACCGCTCCATAAAAGGCGTGCAAATAAATCGGACCGTCTCGTGAGCTTTCGAGCCAACTCGAAAAAAATGATTATATTCGAAATTATTGAGTTCGAGGCGAATGCGAAAATGCTCGAACTTTTTTCGAGCAGAACTCAAAGACAAAAGTATTTTGTTGGAGAGTTTACTTTATAATATGAGAATATAGATAAGTTTTTATTTTTTAAATGGTGTTTTCTTAAATGTATGTAATAAAATTGTATTTTTGGAATTATATTAGATAATGTGGTATATATTATCTTATTTTTGGAAACAAATACTAAATATCTTATAAAACAGGAGACCACTTTTTAACAAAATAAACTTTAAAATATAACATCAAATACACGTGTAAAATTGTTATAGTGTTTCAATTGACTTATGAAATTTAATATAAATAAAATACGTTTATATTGAAGTTAAAATAGGGCACTAAATTTGTTGATTGGCAGTGTCTTCGTTTTACTTAAATTAAAAATACGAATCTTATTATATATTAATGAAAAATTTCATATTTTATTCTTACCCTTAGTAAGAACAGTAAAAATGGATGATCAGAAGAACAAATTAAGTTAAATTTAATATATGATTATTTCACACTGATAGAAATTTAAAAAATATATATATTTTTTAGCTTCGAAGACTTTTAGGTTAATTTGATGATGTTCTCAGGTAATCAAACATTTTATATAGAAAATTCCAGATTAATGGTGAAGTGTCTTGGGTAACCTCAAAAGTTCCGACTTTCACTGGGTAATGAAGGGAACGCCCACTCATAAATAGCAATGTTCTTGGCTATCCTATTATGAAATAGTGTCTAATGAAATAGATCAAATAACAATGGCTTCACAGTTTTATGCCGATACGAGATTTGTAATCTCCGTCCTTAAGACAATATTGTCCCGCATTGGTGCTATCGGTTTGCTATGGCAATTTGTCTCCCTAGATACAACGACTATGACTTGTGATGGAGCACTCAAAATCACAAGTACTCAAACCACAAAAGTTCAAAACACTCAAAAGAAGAAACATGATGAACAAACAAAATGCTCTCAATTTAATTTGAGGCACCACATCGCGAAAAATCACACCCGAACGTGAATGGACACATCATTTAACGTAACAGAAACATAGCTCGGTCGAGCTCCTGTAGCCATTGAAAACAAAATTTCTGATCGAGCTCAATAAATTTATTTTTCCTCTTCATTTGTTTAATTCATTTTTCAATAGATTCATCCCTTCACTTAGAATATTCCCAAAGATGTTGGGTGTGAATATTTCCAATGAATGGATAGATCTATCCTATGTAATATTACCTCATAGGATAACCAAGACATAATCCATAAATGTTAATTTGTTGATTGGCATCATCATATGCATGCAAATGATGCTTTGACTTCTTTGTCATTATCCACCCCCATTGACATTTTTTAGAATTATTACAACTACAAAGAAAAAGGAAAAAGGGGCAGACATGAACCCGAGTTTCCGTATTAATAATAGCGAGTAGTATCAGATAGCCAGAGACCATTGGCACTCCATTTAACACTAATTAACAAAATAAACATTTTTCATAAATATTGTTCCTAAGTTCTAATTTTTTTCTACCACAATAATACAGGTAGATGTGACTGTATAATAATTTAAATCATCATTGGTCGCTGGAGCGAATGTATGTGGTAAGGTGGGGACATGCACCTGAAAAAAAAAAGTGATACTTACAAAAATAATCTAAATTGTAGTTTGCCCCCAACAAAATTATATGTTGCCCCATATTAAATTATATTTTTGACCCCCTTAAAAAAAATTGATCCTTAATTTTTATGTCAATTATTTTTCGCCCCTTAAACCAAACTTATAGATTCGCCCCCTATTGATTGGATGAAGTGATTGTGTATCGAGAAGAGAATTCATATAATTTGGCTACATTAGTTATTCATATATTACTACGTACTAATCAACACACAGATAATTTTTTGTGCGATCGTTGCTTATATGAAATAGCTGGATGAATGGTTAATTATACATGATGTTATAGCTTTACTCTTCACATTTACACCCAGTTCATACAGGGGAGTATGGCTTGTAGAATCCTAAATGCCTACATAAAAAGGGGTCAAAGAACATTGCATTTTTGCTACATACCTCGACAAAATCACATCCTCCGCAAGAGTTCACAGTGAAAATGGACTCAGAGGCGTATAGACTATAGGAATCTTTGACATAGTCGTGTTACCGGTAAGGACATTTGGTGCCACAGAATCCTCTGCAATCACGGGATTCACCGGTATGACCTTCTCCGGAACAACCTTATTCCCGTCAACCTTAGCCAACACCTCAAAATGCATCATTACTGCCTTAGGCTTAGTTCTCCATTCAGGGAATCCCTCGAATGAAAATTCATTCCCTTCTTTTATCTTCTTCTCGACTCCAAAACCGATCTTTACAAAAGTTTGGGCAGATACATCTGCCTTCAAAAGCTAAAAGGAACCCTCCTCATTCGCTTTGGGACCCAACACAGAAGAGAGCAATGCCTCAAAACCAAGCAAGTTCGGGTTCGAGCCATTAATGGATGTGATAGGCCACAATGTGCTGAACCAGTCAGGTGCAAGAAGAGCGGTTGCTTCTTCTTTGAGCTCAATGGCTGGCATAGAGTGGAATCGGTTAGCAAAACTTTTTAAAAGAGTGCACTTTGACATGTTGCAATTTGTACAAGTGCTCGAAATATTAGAGATCTAGAAGCCAAAAAATATAATTTAGAGTGCTATAGCTGCTACTTTAAAAAAAAAATTAAAAAAATGCTTTGTAAAGATCATATCTAAACATAAACACGGTTCCACTTTTTCTTGAGAAAATCACTTTCAACAAAATTTTATATTCAACTCACCCACTGGGTTTGCTTCCGTGATTTTCCTCTTCGATGCTGAGGATAACTCAACTAGACCAGGGGCCAGGCGCTTAAGCTTGAGTTTGTTAGTGGAAGACGAGGGCGATGATGATGAAGAAGGGGATGTGAGCGACGTTGGGCCAACTATTCGAAGGGAAAGGAGAGGACCATCAGGGGAAGAAGCAGCATCTCGAAGATGCTTTGCCAGAGTCAAAAGGCCCCAAGCAAAATCATTATTTGTTCGATTCAATGGAAGAGGAAGTTCGATTGGATGACGCAGGCTCACTGATCTGGCACCCGTTACAGTGACCACAGCACCATCTGCTAGGATTACTTTCTTTAGAACACCAGCATCCACATCATGCTGCATGAGGTTTTAACCCAAAAATCATGTCAGATTAGCATATATGGGCAAAGAAACATTGAATTGCCAGAGTAGATAAATGCAATAGGTGATAAATAATATTACACCTTAATGCTTAATATCCATATCGAAAATCACGTAAAACTAATAGGAGAAACAAATAAAATTTGAATCTTCACTATGTCCACTGAGTAGAAGAATCAATTCCTCGACCCACAAATGCTTCAGAAATATAGCTGACCCACCATAGTCCTTTCTCTGATTATATCCTTTACCAATTGATAAAACACAATGCACTTTTGCTCAAAGCTGAGTGATCAATTCATAGAATCACAAAAAATAAGAATACATTTTTACTTATTTCATTATGAACCTAATCACATAGATCATGCATTAAATATTTTCAATCATCTTTACACTTCAAAACTTTTATCAATCACAAAAAAATGAACTTACAGGCAAAGAAATTCTCATGTCCTTGGCATCCTGGATCCACAGCTCCATCGGACCAGCCAATTGAAACGGAGCTAGAACTGGCATCTGATCGTCCAAACGTCGCCTATCTACTAACCCATTTTCGAACACTGGTTTACTGGGATCTTCCATTTGAAAAATTGGGAGATCCACATATTCCCAACGATTCACATCCTCCAAGAGTTTAAAGGGCAAAATTTGATTATCAATCTCAACATCGAATTCATATGCTACTGACTTCCCCACCAAAGCGTCCCTCAAATCGAAACCAGATATCTTAATTTCATCAGACTGGAACCCTAATCCCTTGACAATAGCTTCCTTCAAATCCTATACCAAACAAAAAAAATAAAAACCCTATTCAGTAAACAAACCCATGGTATTCCAATGAAATCGCCCCTTCATTGAGAATTCAATAGGGTCAATAAGTAATCGAGGAAGAAAATTTGACTAAAGTAACGAAAATTCAGAAAACCTACCTTGATAGCCTTAGGATACACGGCATCGAAATCTTGTGTGGTAACCGACGCGGATGACGATGAAACTCGCATTACAATCAAAACCAAACAAAACGATGACAGCGACCGAAACCGTGAATCCATTGAAACAGACAGTAAATGAAAATTCAGAATAAAATATTGTCTTCGTTTCCTTTGCGCGAATTCTATCGTGGATTATTATTTATGAGCAGATAAATTGGGGAATTCGCGTCCTTCAACCTAGCTAAGGAATAAATTCACGCATATATATATTAATCAATAATAATAATAATAATAAATTAAAAAATAAATGAAAAGAATGATGAATCTGGAACTTTGTGGTGATGACGTGGAGATAACGGACCAATACGAATTGAGGGAATGATGCGTCGGTTGCATTTGATTGGTGAGAAGAAGTAAATCATGCACGGGCGTACATTTCGGGTAAATACCTGAAGTTGTTCAAACGACGTCGTATCAACGTCGAAAATCAAGTGTGAACAAATATTTCGAAAAAGTGTTACAAAAATAATAACACATACACTTCACAACCTTTTTCTATGATAATATTTATACGCTTTTTTTTAAAACTGAAAACAGGATGTATATTAAAGTACGAGAAGTACAATAAAGTGTTGAAGAATGGTTTAAAATTTGTGGCTCATTTTTATGCAAAGTTAAAAATCAGATTTCAAAAGTTGGATTTACTTTTTAAAATTCAGATGGCCCAATCTCTCATTTCACACCTTAGAATTCAAAAAAGGTAGGAAGAAACGTTGGCATCAACTTGTTCACCGAAGGGTTTCTACGCCTATATAAATTCATCATCCCTCACTTCTGAAAATCATCCCTTCATTCTGAATTCTCTCTAATATATTAAGCATTCAAACTTGTATATCTGTTTCTGTGAGTTGTGAGGTGATCCTGGAGAGTTTGTAATTCTTGATCTGAAATATTCAATAAATTGTGTTTGCTTCCCATGGATGTAGGCAATTGCAGAACCACGTAAATATTCATGTTCTTGTGTGTATAATTTTTGCACTTTATTTTGGGTATTCTGGCACAACAATTGGTATCAGAGCCATGTGTTCGTGAAAATGCCCGAAAACTGAAGTTGTCCGAAATCGATTTTTGACCGCACCACTAGATTCCTCGTCGACACGAGTCCGGAACAATTTTCGATTTGTAATTTCAACTTCTGAGTCAACGGGAAATCAAATTTAAAGTTTGAAAAAAATCTGGAATTTGGTTACATAAAGTTGCAGAAAAATCAGTTGGGGAAGAAAGGGTCCAAATTTGACCCAACCCAGTACCGAACCGACCCGCCGACCCAAAATCAGCCCAAGTTTCGGCCCAAAGCCAGCACTATTCAAGGCTGATACTGTTCATTGCCCATTTTCAGGCCATCACTATTCATATGCCCAGCATTGTTTATCGTTCCGATACTGTTCACATTCCAACACTATTTAACAGTCCAGTACTATTTGCGGCCCGACACTATTCATCCTAACAGAAATTGCCCAATTCGGTTGATTTTTCGCCCGTCTTTGACTATCTAGGACTGGTTCCCTACTATTTTGACTATTCCAGACACAACGGTAGCATCTATTTCTGCTAAATAACTATCCAAAAAAGGTCAAAAAGTGGATCAAGAAACGTCCATTAACTGTTCAATACGAAGAACCATGCTATCAAATGCAAAGTTCGAGGTGGAGAAATTTGACGGTACCAAAAACTTTGGCATGTGGCAATATGAAGTATTAGATCTCTTATTCCGTGAAGGATCTAATATAGCCTTGGAGTCCAAGCCCAATGACATGTCACCTGATGACTAAAACTATGTCAATAGGCAAGTTTGCGGCACGATCCGGCTCTGCTTATCCAAGGAGCAGAAGTACTTTGTCATGAAAGATACTTCCGCAACCAATCTCTGGAAGAAGCTTGAAGACAAGTACATGACGAAAATCATAGGGAAAAAGCTCTATCTGAAAAAGAAGCTTTTTCGTTTCCAGTATAAGAAAGGTACGCCAATGATAGAGCATCTTGATAATTTCAACAAAATTATTGCCGATCTGCAAAATCTTGAAGTTGAAGTTAAAGATGAAGATATGGCGTTACTCTTGTTAAATTCCCTGCCGGAATCTTATGATCATCTGACCACGACTTTATTATACGGCAAAGACAAAGTTAAATTCATGGATGTTTCCAATGCCTTGGTAAACAATGAATATCGGAGGAAAGACCAGCATGATCATAGAGATACCGCTTCAGAAGCATTGACAAGTGTCCAGAGGGAGAAATAACAACCGACAATTTGTCAAAGGACGAGGCAGATCCAGATCGAAGTCCAAAGGAGAATCAACACGGAGACGTCCTGCAAAGGATGAATGTGCCTATTGTCATCAGAAAGGGCACTGGAAGAAGGATTGTCCTAACAAGGATAAGTCAAGTGCGAATATGGCACAACGAAATTCTGATAATGAAGATGACTCAACATTCTCAGTCTCATCATCTTCATTCAATTCATCTAATAGATGGATTCTGGATTCTGGATGTTCTTATCATATGTGTCCACATCGCCAGTGTTCTCAGACTTCAAAGAAATCAATGTTGGTGTTGTCCTCATGGGCAACGATAATGCCTGTCAGACAAAAGGCATTGGTACATGATCGCTATTATGTTAAACAATTATTTCTCAGTGTACCGATTCTATACCGCAAGTACACGGTGTCAAGTTTTAGTATAAGGGTTTAAAAGTAAGGATTGTCTTACCCACAGGGACTAGTAGTAATTACCACGTTCGATTAGAATTACTATATTTAACCTACGATTATGGAATAATTATCAAACTAAATTGACTTAAGCACAAAAATTAACCTAAACAGCAGTGATGGATAATTGAAGAGAAATTATAAACGAATTATCAAGACGTCGGTTCACCCATGTAATCCCCCAAAAGTTGTTTATTAATTAAGATTCAATGTTCTATGTTCTAGGGTGACGAGTTTTCCTATTTCATTCGTTATACATGGTCATGTTATAACAAGTCTATCATTAATCTACAATAAACCACTCCCGTGTCTTTATTGAATGATTTTTACCGAAAAACGCTTCGTGAAAACTACTAGCCTTCGATTTTGGTAAATCTATTGCTATCACATGTGTGCTAGATTTTACTTGGTACGTCTCAACCTAAACCCACGGCCTAATTTACTACGTCGCATCGTAATCTCCTACGGTCAATTCAATTACGATTACCAATATCATGCAAAGGTAGCTAATCTTTTACAAGCATTAAAAACATAAATTATGCACAAAGATCATAGAAATTAAATCAAAACCGTTAATTAACTCAATGGTTCAAACATGGGATCCCCTATGTCTTGACAAATATCTAAGCCAACAACCATAATCAAATTATATTGCACAAACATGTCTTTAAACAAATTTAACATCACAATCTGATATAAAAAATAATCAAGTTCATAAATACTAAGATAACGAGGATGTCGCTCCGTGCGTCGCTCCGTTCTTTCGTTCATTGCGTTGCTCTTGCTCTTCAATGATTTGTGGTATTGTTCTTTGGATGGAGGAGTGGCTGCTAGGTTTCAGAAAAGTGTGCAAAAGCCCTCCAAAACGTCTGAAAATCTTCTATAAATAGTGTGGAGAAGTTTTGCAAAGTTTGGACACAAAATCACCAAATAGGAAACAAAATCTCGATTTTTCAGGGTTTGGCGATCGATCTTCGTCAGTTGCCGATCGATCGCGGAAACATTCTGGACAAAATAACCAAGTTTTTCATATCCGCGATCGATCTTCGTCATTTGCCGATTGATGGCGGAAATCTTCTGGATGGTGGCGATCGATCTTCGTAAGTTGCCGATCGATCGCGGGTCAAAATCTCCAATCTTGCGATTTGGTCCCTCCTTTTCCATATTTAGCTCGGTTTGGTCCTTTTTCAGCAATTTAAGCCTATTTTACTCCACTCTTTTGCATTTGAACCTGGATTCCTGAAATATACAAATATATACCAAAACGTGTAATATTTTCTAGGAATCACTACAAAAACACCTCTAATCATATATCAAATTAAGTGTAAAAATCACACTTATCAGTACACTACGCTTGAAGATGCACGATGGTACGATCAAACAACTTACGAAGGTGAGATATGTTCCTGATCTGAAGAAGAATCTGATCTCACTTGGAGTCCTCGAGTCCAATGGATACAAGATAACTATGGAGGGCGGAATTCTGAAAGTTGTACGAGGTGCACTCTTAGCGATGAAAGGCACTCGAGAAAGAAACCTATATTTTCTCGATGGTCACACATTTTTGGGGAGAGCTACAGTCTCCACTAGCACTGAAGAAGATTCACCTGATACCCCACGGCTATGGCATATGCACTTGGGACATGCCGGTGAGAAGGCTTTGCAGAATTTAGTGAATCGAGGTGTTCTGAAAGGTGCCAAAAGTGGGAAACTTGACTTCTGTGAACATTGTGTCTCGGGCAAGCAGACACGTGTCAAGTTTGGTATCGCTATCCATCGTACCAAAGGGATACTAGACTATGTGTACACTGATGTTTGGGGACCTTCTCAGAACGCTTCATTGGGAGGTAAACGTTGGTTCGTTACATTTATATATGATTTCTCGAGATATGTCTGGCTGTATACTATGAATCATAAGGATGAAGTTCTGGACATCTTCCTCAACTGGAAGAAGATGATCGAAACCCAGACCAGAAGAAAGATAAAGAGGCTCAGATCTGATAATGGTGGAGAATACAAGTAGACCCATTTCAGAAAACCTGCCAGAAAAAAGGGATAGTCAGACATTTCACCGTACCAGGCACGCCACAACAAAATGGTGTAGCAGAACGGATGAATCGTACTCTGATTGATAAAGTCTGCTGCATGTTATCCCAATCTGGACTGAGCAAGGCATTCTGCGCTGAAGCCTTGTTATATGCCTATTATATCATCAACAGGCTACCAACTTTTACACTAGAAGGAAAAACTCCGAATGAGGTATGGTCTGGACGACCCGTTTCTGATTATGATTCTCTGCATATATTTGGGTGTCCCGCATACTACGTCAGAAAATCAAAGTTGGAGTCTAGAGCCGAGAAAGCTATTTTCATGGGCTTTAGTGAAGGAGTTAAGGCATTCCGTCTATGGAACCCCGAGTCAAAGAAAATTGTCTTGAGCCGAGGCGTTACCTTTGACGAATCTGTAATGCTGAAACAGAAAGAGTCAAAGTTAGAGAACCAAGACCCAAGTTCTCAGTTGCAGGTGGAGTTCGAGATTCCCACAACTCCGGACCAACCTGTTCAGATTGATGATCATCCTGGAGAAGACTTTGACAATCGGATTGATGACTATGTTCAAACAAAGATGCCAGATTCATCATCAGTACCCGAATCTCTAGCTACCAGTAGACCAAAGAGAGTTATCCAGAAACCTGCTCGGTTTACTGATATGGTAGCGTTCGCTCTTCCAATTGACAAGATGGTATTCCGTACAACTACAAAGAAGTTATGTATAGTACAGAGAAGGTCATGTGGAAGGCGGCGATGGATGAAGAAATGAAATCGCTTTATCAAAATAAAACTTGGAAGCTAGTTCCACTTCCTAAAGGAAAGAAAGTGATTGGCTGTAAATGGGTCTTTGCAAAGAAGGAAGATGCATCAGGCAAAGACATTATCATATGCAAAGTTAGACTAGTAGCAAAAGACTACGCTCAAAAGGAAGGAATAGACTATGATGAGGTTTTCTCACATGTTGTTAAGCATTCATCTATTCGACTCTTATTAGCTTTGGTTGCACAATTTAATCTCGAGCTAGCCCAGCTTGATGTCAAAACAGCATTCCTTCATTTGACTTTGGATGAGGAGATCTGTATGACTCAACCTGACGGATTCAAAGTTCCCGGTCATGAAAATTGGGCTTGTAAGCTCGACAAGTCACTCTATGGTCTCAAGCAGTCACCGAGACAGTGGTACAAACAGTTTGATGACTTTATGAAGAAACAGAGGTACACACGTAGTCAATTTGATCATTGTGTCTACCTGAAAATACTCCAAGATGGTACATTTATCTATCTGCTCTTATATGTTAATGATATGCTGATCGCATCTAAAAGCAAGGTAAAATTGATAAACTAAAGGCTCAGCTCAGCTTTGAATTTGAGATGAAAGATCTTGGAGTGGCCAAGAAGATTCTTCGAATGGAGATCAAGAGAGACAGAACAAAGGGCACAGTCTGTCTGACACAGACTCAGTATCTGAAGAATGTACTCCAGAGGTTTGGTATAGATGGAAATACAAAACTTGTAAGTACTCCGTTAGCTTTGCATTTCAAATTGAGTGCATCAATATCTCCTACTACAGATGCCGAGATGAGACAAATGGATAGCATTCCTTATGCAAATGCTGTCGGAGCTCTGATGTATGCAATGGTGTGCACAAGACCTGATATTTCTCATGCAGTTAGCATGGTGAGCCGATACATGCACAACCCTGGTAAAGAACATTGGCATGCAATAAAGTGGATTCTACGGTATATTCAGGGTACCGTGGATGTTGGTCTGAAATTTCAGAAAGACGAGATCAGTCGTCTACTTGGATATGTAGATTCTGATTATGCTGGTGATCTTGGTAATCGTTGATCAACTACTGGTTATGTATTTACCATGCAAGAGGACCATTAAGTTGGAGATCCACTCTACAGTCTGCAGTAGCTTTGTCTACTACATAGGCAGAGTACGTGGCGATCACAGAAGCATTCAAGGAAGGCATCTGGTTGCATAATTTGGTGAAAGACTTGGGCATCAGGCAGAAAAATACAGAGATTTTCTGTGACAGTCAAAGTGCCATATGTCTGGCAAAGAACCAAGTCCATCACACTCGCACCAAACACATCGATGTTCGCTACCACTTTGTTCGGGAAATAGTAGAAGAGGGAGATATTCTACTCAGAAAAATCGGGACTGCAGACATCCTGCAGACATGTTAACAAAGGTGGTGACATGGATCAAGTTTCAACACTGCTTGAACCTGATCAACATCTCTCGAGTATCCAACGCCTAAGGGCGAACTGAAGGAGGCAACACATATTGTTGGAAATCGCCAAGGTGGAGATTGTTGAAGAATGGTTCAAAGTTTGTGGCTCATTCTCATGCAAAGTTAAAAATCAGATTTTAAAAGTTGAATTTGCTTTTGAAATTTCAGATTGCACAATCCCTCATCTCACACCTTAGAATTCAACAATGGTAGGAAGAAAAGTGGCATCAACTTGTTCACCGAAGGGTTTCTACGCCTATATAAACTCATCATACCTCACTTCTGAAAATCATCCCTTCATTCTAAATTCTCTCTAATATATTAAGCATTCAAGCTTGTATATCTGTTTCTGTGAGTTGTGGGGTGATCCTGGAGAGTTTTTAATTCTTGATCTGAAATATTCAATAAATTGTTTTTGCTTCCCGTGGACGTAGGCAATTGCAGAACCACGAAAATATTCGTGTTCTTGTGTGTGTATAGTTTTTGCACTTTATTTTGGGTATTCTGGCACAACATAAAGATGCAGCCAAAAACCACACGACAAACATAACAAACAAAAATATTTGCCAGTCAAGATCAACGTCTAAGATACACCATACAGTAAAGAACGAGATCGAACAAGAGCAATACCTTCCATCGTATCTAAAGGAACAAATAAGAATAGGCGGGAGACATAAATTGATAGAAGTCCTACAAAAAAGCAGGCTCTCGTATCCAAAGCCTTCATTGAAATCCGACGATCAAAGAACATTACTGAATGGCGTGAAATTTAAAGGCTCATGAGTCATAGTCAAGGATGCGTCGACAGTGAATCAAAACCAAATAACCGCCAGCAAATAAGCAAAATAATGTCAACACAAAAAGAAAGCAACCTAAACAAAATGGGAACGAAGTTCCAACCAGAAAGACCGACAGGCCTGATCCAAAAAACAAAATATCCAGAGACATATACCATGGAACAACTGCGGACACAACGGGATATAACCATATAAGTGATATATAGTTGTAGCAAAAGGGAGATAGCTCATGAAAAGTAAGCCGCGGCCGAAAGAATGCACGAGAGTCTCTCGAGTCTCGAGCATTCGAACAAAAGGTGCTCATAACGATGGGTACGGTTGCTGCGCAACCACCCCAAAAAATTGAAGAGCAAACACAAATAGATAACAAGCCGCTTTAAGGGAAAATGTGAGCGATTATATATGTCACTACAACAAATCAAGAGTGGGGCATGGACATGATGTTATGATTGGATTGATGAATTGGATCGGGGAATGATTTGAAAATTGTATTTCAAACTACTCTTATTTGAAATTAATCATAATTATTATTTGAATTGTTTAAATTGATATAGAGTGAATTTAAAATCCACTTAAATTTTAATAATTCAAATGAGTCGAGAAATTTGAAATCCATTATTTTAAATTCATAAATCATAGCATAACCTAAAGTGTGGAGAAACATTTACAAGGTATGTTTTATAGGTTAAGACAAAAAAAATTGGAAATGATTTTAAATTTTTTTAAATATAAGAGTAAAATATGAAAAGTTTGACCAGTGTCCAGTGATAAAGTTAACACCATGACTCGAGTTAAGTAAAAACCAATTCGGCTTCGAGGCGTAACACCATGACTCGAGTTTAATAGGATTTTCATTTGATAATTGATTTGAAGATTAGATTTGAAATAACACGTATCTTAAGTGCATTTTAAATTCATCTCAATTATCGTTATATTTACATAAATTAGTAAAGTGGTGGATTTAAAATACACTCAATATAAATTTATCCAAACAATCAAATGGATTTGAAATCAATGATTTGAAAATCATGGCTTCAAATCCCTCAATCCAAATACAACATTGAATTATTTGTTATTATTTATTATGTTTTAATATTTGATCTTGTGTATATGTACACGCACACCATTTTGTTACAACTTAAATTAGTCTAGTTGGCAGAAGGGGGTCAAGTACTCTCACCTGGAAAAAAAAATTGAATTTTACTCTTCAAAAAGTACAGTTTACCCCTCAAAATCCTAAAATTATATTTTGACCTCCTAAAATTTTTTTTACTCTCCGTATTCTATGTTAATATTTATAATGTTGTATTTGTGTATGATTTTAGGAAATATACAACACCAACCTGTACTTATTTACATGAATCTAATTGTTCAGGAAATATACTAAAACATGAAAGGCGTTGGAGGGAATGCTGCAATCATGTCTGATAGTGGAGCTTCTCTGTAAAAAAACAAAACAAGCAAAGGAACATAATGAATATTATTGGATAACCCGTTTGAAAAAATTGAATAAATCAGCAAAGAAAATTACAAAAGAATTATCAAAAAATAAACAAGGTACTGTGATTTCTCAAGAATAGGATCGAAATAATTACCTGGTGTGATCGCGATCTAAAGAACGGTTCCTATCTCTTTCCGAAATGGATGAAACCTTCCTCTTGAGACTCTGTCGAAATATGGAGAACGGTTCCTATCCTATTGTGATATAAAATAATAATAATAAAAATTTAATGCAAGTCTATGCTTCGATACAAAAACCACCACGAAATTAAAAATATAAAACAAAAATTTATTACCAATGTAGAGCATAGGAGAATAAAGCGTGTTAATCTCTGATTGTTGAGTCACGACACTTTCTTTTATAGTGTCTATCACATCATATCAAATCTTAAAGAACCTAATAAAGTCGCAACCACTCTTCGAGGAGACAAATCAAATCAATATGTAGGCCCTTGCCACACAATTATGTCTCACATTTGTCCGAAAAGAATCCCAATTGTTTATAGTGGATTTTATGGAAAATTCTTGGATGATCTGGTCTGTTATCGGTGAATGGTAAAACCCGATCCTTCGAGAATTTGACAAATAACTTGGTTTCATTTATAAGTCAAGTATGGATGTCGTTTTTGTGCCAACAAATCCATCTTTTATATAATGACCCAAACGCATAGAGATTTTAAATTTTTTTAAAAAAATGAATTGCTTTAAGAAAGTATAAAAATGAGAAGAAACAATTGCATACGGATAAATAATAATAATAAAGTTATACTCCCCATATAGGATATAATTTTCCTAATTTTAAGTGGCTCTTGATTAGTTCTAACGAATAGCATGGACTATTTCTAATAAATTTAATTTTAGCTTTATATTTAATTTAAATGTAAAGATCTACGGACATATTTTTTTTAGTACAATCTTATATTAATTTGGGGAGGGGTTGTGGTGGGGAGTGAGAGGTCTCGAACCTGAGTACGGTGTAATTGGAGTACAAAACCCTTGGCCTACAGACATATTTTATATCACTACCTTGTCAAAAAAACTACGATCAGAGACATGGGAAGCCACGAATAATTATTGTACACCAATTGGGTAATATCAAGTATTGGATTAATGACTCAAATTTGTCAATGTTCCATTTTTTTTATTTGAGACTCAATCTCTTGATAAATCTGGGTCATTGATCCTCCCCTTGAGTTAGCCAAGAAGTATCCGGTAAAAAGTTTTAGTGAAGGTTTACTATAAAACTTCACAGTAAATTGATCACACCACAAGATTGAAAATATTTCCTGTATCAAACAAGGTAATATTTATTGAAAACCTTGAGCAATCATCCTCTATCCAAAATAATTACATTAAATGGAGTAAATTTAAAGCCAAAATCGTATAACGTATGCATATCTACATAAACAAGAAATGAGAGTCGTTGGCAATTTACCACACTATGCTATCGTTAGTAGTTGCTATACTATCGTTGGCAATTTACTTCTTGTGATTTTTAAAATAGACAGTTTGCCTCATGTTGTTTGTAAAACATGGCACTCTTTTTCCTTACATGGATATGTTGTTTTACACATATTCACAAATTATATGGGTGTAAACTACATATTTTCATAATCACAGAGGTAAACTGTTTATTTTCAAACCACTAGAATGTAAACTGTATATTTAAAAAACTAGAGGGAAATTCGTCGTCGAAAACCCCAAGAAATGGAAAGGATCATTTTCATTTATGCATTGCTTTAGTCCACAGATGCAAAATCCGTAATAGAATTAAACACACTTCTTTCATTTTTGTAAAGAACCAAATGTCCAAATCAAATTTGGATTATAAACAAAGGTCCTTTTGAAGGACTGTTGAATATTTACATGATAATATCCTCGTTCTATGATCTTATTTCCCCTACTTCCTAGTTACGTATGTTTGCTTCTTTCACACGAAATAAATCTCTAATTTAATTTTGTAATATCGAGAATAACATTCTAAAAATAGTAAAAACGAATTGTTTTTTATCTTTTTTTTTATTAATAAAGTATGCTATTTGCGACGTTTGAAAATTCTAATTTTGAAGTAATTTCATGCATATATTAGTTGTTTGAAGAATTAATTGTGTTCTCGTTTTGAACGATTTGAATTAAAATTCATTCTTTTAACTTTAAAGGTAAAAAGAAAAATAACGATTTAACATGTGGGATAGTAAAACTAATTATTCGACAATTATTCTATAAGTAATATTATATTTAATTTTTGTTAAAAAAGAAATAAAATTAGTGGTTGAATTTAATTTATATAGTCAAATAGTTTAGTTATATAATTTAAGGTATGTATATATGAGAAAACATTCATATAAATAATATCTCTAAAACAATATTTTTTCGATCCTAACTTAAGGACGTTTTAAAAAATTAATAATGATAAGATAATATTTTGTAGAAAGATTTTTATATAAATCTATAGTCCTATTGATATTATAAATTAATAATTCTCTTAAAATACAAGCATAACTAGGACAATTTTAGTAAATATGAGTATTAATTTTTTTCTTAAAATTTAAATATATGTGGATTTCATCTCTAACTTTCTCATTGCATTCAAATTATCGTGGGCAATATTCTCGAAACAACAAAAAATTGTGTCGAGTTATTGCGCTACGAGTGCTTTTTTTATTAGTGATCACCATGTCAACAAAAAAATTAAATTAGTTAATGAAATATAATACACATATTAGTAATATGCATAAAATGATTCTTTATTTTATTTAATGAACTTTACATTCCTTGAATCGAAAAATTACTCTTTAAATTGATAAATTATTAATTTATCGATTAATTAATATATTTTTAAATTAATTAAATTTTATGTTCCCAATATTATTAATTTATAGATGTTTTACCATATACTAGAAGATCTTAAAATTTAATATTAGTTTACGGTCCCATTCTGATTTTTGTCTACATTTCTAGGAACTATGGTCGGGTCTATTTGTAGAAAACCAAGAAAAACAAAACTACATAGCAACTACAAACACATTATAATTATTTTTTCCCATTTCAGAAAGTTAGAGAATTTATTTGTGATTTAGTTAAGAGGGGACGATCTCTAGTAGTACGCTAGAACAGTAGCAGGGAAGAATATTTGTCTGACTCCCTCCGCCTTTATAATCGGCAAAACAATACTTAATGCACCCTGTAAATTCAAAATCGTAAAAATAGATGTTGTTAGTGCTCTGTATTGAAAAATTTACAACATTTTATGATTAATAAAGAGGAAACAAAGCTAGATTTGTAACTATGATGTCCCGGATTATTAGTCATGGCTGGCGGAAAATGCTTCTATGGACCTGTGTGAGCTCCACCTATGGACCTGTGTGAGCTCCACCTATGAATTAACGATTGGTCTAAAATGGCGATATGTTAGTTTATGTTTTTTTTATTTAAAAGGTAGTGTGTTTCAATATTGAGTTGGTATATAATTGGGCAAAACAAGGTGTATACAAATATTTCCCATGGCGGGTTTGTCTTAGGTGCACCCGGTGTTTGGGTGCACCAAGACACATAAAAAAATATACATACATATATAAACAAATGTATGTGTCTTGGTGCACCCAAACACCGGGTGCACCTAAGACAAACCCCTCGTTGAGCGTCAATATGGCAGACACAATCTGCGTTCAAGTACAGAATTCACATCAGCAATTACATTTTAACCGAACAGTGCTGTAAATGCAAAATTTTCTCAGCTTCAAGGCAATCATATTGGATTCATTCCATGCTGATTAGCCCTACTGCATAGGCCAAAAAAGAAAAGTTATGGTGGCCCAACATCGAACAAATCATAATATTACTGATGGGATAGAGAAACTAAGTTTGGAAGCTGTAGGTGTTACCTTCTAAACCTAACTCAATTAACTTTAGGTACCCTCCAGGCAGTAGAAGTTCCCCAACTATACGATTTGGCTCGGTTAAGTCTCTTTCAATGACATGAACCTGGCGACCCTCCTGTCATTATATGTGATATAGTTAATAAACATTTTATTTGCAAATAGACATTTTATCCCTATGTGATAGCGCTAATAGACAATTTACCCCATGTCATTTGTAAATATACATTTTACTCGATTGTGGTTCCTAAAACATAGCATACTGTTTGTCTCACACATCATACACTTAGGGATGTTTTACGCGTATTCACAAATCACAGAGGTAAACTGTCCAAACCACAAGGGTTAAACTCTGAAAATCACATGAGTGTAAATTGTCTATTTGGGAAAAACACAGGGTGGTTCGATGCAAAAGACTCACCAAAAGATGGAAGCAAGAAAATTTTAGAAATAAATTATCATGAACAAGTTATGCTTCGATTGACTAGCTTCATTAATAACTCCATAATGGGATATTACGGTCCATGAGAAACTATAAAATGGATATATGTGCTCGGAAGTAATATTCAAATTGTACACATGCACCTAAAAATAAGCATGTTAGACCAATTTAATAATATATATGAGATTTTAATAAGTGGAGCCATGAATATATATATATATATTAAAAAATCAAATCCCTATTATGAAAATATTTTTTAAGTTAAATTTTAATATTCATATATTTTTTTAGCTTTGGTTACATATCTTTGTTTCATTTATTTATCGTGTATTTTAACTAACGTGGAGATATTGTTTAGATTAAATTTTCACTTTTGTCATTTGGATCACAAGAATTTACAGCGACCAAGATTGGATGCTGAAAATCAAGTATTTGGCATGAGAATAGAGCCCTATAAAAAAAAATGACATTGTGAAGTTAGTACAATTATCATTTTATTGTCTTTCAAGGTTTTGTATATGTATTTATTGAGTGAATCATTATTAGCTTATGAGATAATGTATGATTGATAAGGCCTTATGTTTGTAATTTGTCAAAGGTGTCCGGAAAATTTGAGTCACCCAAAATTATTGATCCATAGGGACAGTTTGATAAATTGTCTTGGACTCTTGGTCAAACCTTTTTTTTATGATTTATGAACTTTTAAATTTTTATTCTTTCAAAATACCTTCGAACATCTAAAAAAAAAAAAGCCAAACAACTATTAAAATATAAAAAACAATCTTATACCTTGGCAAGAGCATAAGCCAGAGCCGCCCCGGCCACACCGGCTCCCACAATGATAATGCCAGCCTCTCCGCCTGCCTCCGTCGTGGAACCATCTCCGGTGGCCGACCTCTCCATGCACCCACCTTTACGTCTATTTTTCGACCCTACAGTTCTCTTATTCTCTCGAAGTAAACTGTTAAGCAAAACGACTCCAAACAAAAAAGCTATTAAACCACCAGCAATATAATGACCCACCACCATTTTACAATCGATCAGATTTGAGATCAGTACACATAATTAATGTGTTGTATTCAAGTTGATGTAGCGGCTGGGATTCTTGTCATGTAAAAGGTGTGAGCACCAACCAACCATAAACGTATAAAACTTGGATTCTACCGCTCCATATAAGGCGTGCAAATAAATCGGACCGTCTCGTGAGCTTTCGAGCCAACTCGAAAAAAATGATTATATTCGAAATTATTGAGTTCGAGGCTAATGCGAAAATGCTCGAACTTTTTTCGAGCAGAACTCAAAGACAAAAGTATTTTATTGGAGAGTTTATAATATAAGAATATAGATAGGTTTTTATTTTTTAAATGGTGTTTCCTAAATGTATGTAATAAAATATTTTTGGAATTATATTAGATAATGTGGTATATATTATCTTATTTTTGGAAACAAATACTAAATATCTTATAAAACAGGAGACCACTTTTTAACAAAATAAACTTTAAAATATAGCATCAAATACACGTGTAAAATTGTTATAGTGTTTCAATTGACTTATGAAATTTAAATAAATAAAATACGTTTATATTGAGGTTAAAATAGGGCACTAAATTTGTTGATTGGCAGTGTCTTCTTTTTACTTAAATTAAAAATACGAATCTTATTATATATTAATGAAAAATTCCATATTTTATTCTTACCCTTCATATCTATACTATATTATAATGTGTGAGCACTTTAGAGTAACCACTTTGGTATGGTCATTGTGAAATTCTAAAAATACCTTCTATTTACTTTAGTAATAGTCATGAGACCATGAGATAAAGTGATAATATCGAAATATTAACTTTCCAATTTTTCACCAATTTTTTTCCTTCCAAAAATATGTTCGGCAGGTTTATCTCTTCCCATAAAATATCATATTTAAATCAGATTTTTCAAATATAAAAATTTAGTATACATATACTGTCACGCCCTGGGCCCCAGGCCCGCGCAAGCACGACTGCACAATGGGCTCCTATAGCAACTACTTCGTATCCGTCCTCGCTCTACGAAAATGGTTAACCCAAGTTGCTATAATAGTCCATTGTAAGCCTTTAAAAAGCACTTTAAATTTTCATCCACAACCAATGTGGGACAAGGGTATTACAATCACCCCTTCTTCAGAACGCGACGTCCTCGTCGCGACCTAACTCATCGATCTACCGGCACCGGGAATCTAGAGGTGGCTCCTACAGGTTCAAGAGGTGGCTCCCGTCATGTAGCACTTTGCCCCGCATGTTCAAGAGGTGGCTCCCACGCACGTGGCACTTTGTCCCGCAGGTTCAAGAGGTGGCCCCCGTCGTGTAGCACTTTGCCCTTTTAGGTTCAAGAGGTGGCTCTCATGCACGTAGCACTTTGCCCCGCATAGCACTTATCTCCAGATGTTGCATGCTGGTAACCGGCTCTGATATCATTCTGTCAGGCCCCGGGCCCAGGCCAACGCAAGCGCGACTGCACAATAGGCTCCTATAGCAACTACTTCGTATCCGTCCTCGCTCTACGAAATGGTTAACCCAAGTTGCTATAATAGTCCATTGTAAGCCTTTAAAAACCACTTTAAATTTTCATCAACAACCAATGTAGGACAAGAGTATTACATATACAATATATAAAATCTAAAATTTCATTACACACACAACGCATGTGCGTCGACTCTTAGTATCAATAATCTATTAATCTTGTTAACAGTTTAAGAGACAACAATAATAATGGATGATCAGAAGAACAAATTAAGTTAAATTTAATATATGATTATTTCATACTGATGGAAATTAAAATAATATATATTTTTCAGCTTCGAAGATTTTAGGTTAATTTGATGATGTTCTCAAGTGATCAAATATTTTATATAGAAAATTCTAGATTAATGGTGAAGTGTCTTGGGTAACCTCAAAAATTCCGAATTTTGGTGGGTAATGAAGGGAACGCCCACTCATAAACAGCAATGTTCTTGGGTAGCCTATGGGGTAGTGTCTCATGGGATAAATTCATCCCTTCACTTAAAATATTCCCAAAGATGTTAGGTGTGAATATTTTCAATGAATGGATAGATCATCCCATGAGGCACTACTCATGAAATATCAAGACCTAATCCATAAATGGACATTTGTTGAATGTTAACATCATTATATGCATGCATGCAGATGATGCTTGACTTCTTTGTCATTATCCACCCCCATTGACATTTTTTTGGTATTATTACAACCAGTGTTTTGAAAATCGGTCCGAACTGATCGGTTCAACCGATTTAACCTGTAACCGGTGCTTGATCCGGTCTGGTTGACCCTTCAAAATCATCCTACTAAAAACCAGTGAGAACCGGTAAAAACCGGTTCAACCAGTGAACCGGTTGATTGGTTAAACCACTAGGTTCCTTCATTTTTCTTTATTTTTTAAAAATTTTAATTTTAATTTTATTTGTTTAAAAATTATAAATCAAATATTTAGAACAAATATATTATATATAATTTATTATTAATGATCACAAAATAATATTTTATGTATGTTTTTTTATCAAAAAATCCATATAAATCAATAATTGTGTCTTGTATATTATATATAAACATGTTTAGTTCTCGTAAATTATAATATATATGAAAAAATTCATAATATTTTAAATATTTTCTTATAATTTTGGAATATTGTTCTTTTTGGACATTATTTGTTGTTTTTTGAGATGTTTTATTATTTTTTTATGTTGAACATTTGATTTTATCTGATTTTTTATGTTACATGTTATGTTGGTTTGAAGTTTGACATGTTATTTGGTGTAATAATATTTTTTTATTATGAACAACTTGAAACTATAGCAAATATATGGTATATATATTTTACAAAACTTAAATTAGATATTACATAATGCTGTTGTCATAACCGGTTGAAATAATAATTCAACCGATCGAAACGATCGAACATGTAACCAGTAAGAACATCGATTTTATGTCCGGCCCGATTTTGAAAACACTTATTACAACTAAACTATAAAGGAAAAGGAAAAAGTGGTAAAGTTTCCGTATTCATAATAGCCAGTAGTGTCAGACGGCAAGATGGTCCCCCATTTAACATTAATTAACGGAAGAAACCTTTTTTCATAAATATTGTTCCTAAGTTCTAATTTTTTTCTACCACAATAATACAGGTAGATGTGACTGTATATAATAATTTAAATCATCATTGGTTGCAGGAGCAAATGTATGTGGTAAGGTGGGAATATGCACCTGAAAAAAAAAATTAATATTTAGAAAAACAATCTAAATTATAGTTTGACCCTAAAAAATCATATTTTACCCCATTAAATATATTTTTGACCCCTTCAAGAAATTTGATCTTTATTTTTTATTTTATTATTTTTCGTCTCCTAAACCAAACTTATAGATTCACCCCCTATTGATTGGATGAAGTGATTGTGTTATCGAGAAGAGCATTCATATAATTTGGCTACATTAGTTATTCATATACTAATCAACACAACGATAATTTTTGTGCGATCGTTGCTAATATGAAATAGCTGGATGAATGGTTAATTATACATGATGTTATAGCTTTAATCTTCACATTTACACCCAGTTCATACAGGGGAGTATGGCTTATAGAATCCTAAATGCCTACATAAAAAGGGGTCAAAGAACATTGCATTTTTGCTATATACCTCGACAAAATCACATCCTCCGCAAGAATTCACAGTGAAAATGGACTCAGAGGCGTATAGACTATAGGAATCTTTGACATAGTCATGTTACCGGTAAGGACATTTGGTGCCACAGATTCCTCTGCAATCACGGGATTCACCGGTATGACCTTCTCCGGAACAACCTTATTCCCATCAACCTTAGCCAACACCTCAAAATGCATCATTACTGCCTTAGGCTTAGTTCTCCATTCAGGGAATCCCTCGAATGAAAATTCATTCCCTTCTTTTATCTTCTTCTCGACTCCAAAACCGATCTTTACAAAAGTTTGGGCAGATACATCTGCCTTCAAAAGCTTAAAGGAACCCTCCTTGTTCGCTTTGGGACCCAACACAGAAGAGAGCAATGCCTCAAAACCAAGCAAGTTCGGGTTCGAGCCATTAATGGATGTGACAGGCCACAATGTGCTGAACCAGTCAGGTGCAAGAAGAGCGGTTGCTTCTTCTTTGAGCTCAATAGCTGACATAGAGCGCAATCGGTTAGCAAAACTTTTTAAAAGAGTGCACTTTGACATGTTGCAATTTGTGCAAGTGCTCGAAATATTAGAGATCTAGAAGCCAAAAAATATAATTTACAGTTCTATAGCTGCTACTTCTTTTTAAAAAAATTAAAAAAAAATGATTTGTAAAGATCATATCTACTAAACATAAACATGGTTCCACTTTTTCTTGAGAAAATCACTTTCAACAAAATTTTATATTCAACTCACCCACTGGGTTTGCTTCCGTGATTTTCCTCTTCGATGCTGAGGATAGCTCAACTAGACCAGGGGCCAGGCGCTTAAGCTTGAGTTTGTTGCTGGAAGCCGAGGGCGATGATGATGAAGAAGGGGATGTGAGTGACGTTGGGCCAACTATTCGAAGGGAAAGGAGAGGACCATCAGGGGAAGAAGCTGCATCTCGAAGATGCTTTGCCAGAGTCATAAGGCCCCAAGCAAAATCATTATTTGTTCGATTCAATGGAAGAGGAAGTTCGATTGGATGACGCAGGCTCACTGATCTGGCACCCGTTACAGTGACCACGGCACCATCTGCTAGGATCACTTTCTTTAGAACACCAGCATCCACATCATGCTGCATGAGGTTTTAACCCAAAAATCATGTCAGATTAGCATATATGGGCAAAGAAACATTGAATTGCCAGAGTAGATAAATGCAATAGGTGATAAATAATATTCAGTCTACACCTTAATGCTTAATATCCATATCGAAAACCACTAAATTTGAATCTTCATTATGTCAACTGAGTAGAAGAATCAATTCCTCGACCCACAAATGCTTCAGCAATATAGCTTTCTCTGATTATATCCTTTACCAATTGATAAAACACAATGCACTTTTGCTCAAAGCTGAGTGATCAATTCATAGAATCACAAAAAATAAGAATACATTTTTACTCACTTCATTATGAACCTAATCACATAGATCATGCATTAAATATTTTCAATCATCTTTACACTTCAAAACTTTTATCAATCACAAAAAAATGAACTTACAGGCAAAGAAATTCTCATGTCCTTGGCATCCTGGATCCACAGCTCCATCGGACCAGCCAGTTGAAACGGAGCTAGAACTGGCATCTGATCGTCCAAACGTCGCCTATCTACTAACCCATTTTCGAACACTGGTTTACTGGGATCTTCCATTTGAAAAATTGGGAGATCCACATATTCCCAACGATTCACATCCTCCAAGAGTTTAAAGGGCAAAATTTGATTATCAATCTCAACATCGAATTCATATGCTACTGACTTCCCCACCAAAGCGTCCCTCAAATCGAAACCAGATATCTTAATTTCATCAGACTGGAACCCTAATCCCTTGACAATAGCTTCCTTCAAATCCTATACCAAACAAAAAAATTAAAAACCCTATTCAGTAAACAAACCCATGGTATTCCAATGAAATCGCCCCTTCATTGAGAATTCAATAGGGTCAATAATTAATCGAGGAAGAAAATTTGACTAAATTAACGAAAATTCAGAAAACCTACCTTGATAGCCTTAGGATACACGGCATCGAAATCTTGTGTGGTAACCGACGCGGATGATGATGAAACTCGAATTACAATCAAAACCAAACAAAACGATGCAGCAAAATACAGCGACCGAAACCGTGAATCCATTGAAACAGACAGAGTAAAAGAAAAATCAGAATAAAATATTGTCTTCGTTTCCTTTGCGCGAATTCTATCGTGGATTATTATTTATGAGCAGATAAATTGGGAATTCGCGTCCTTCAACCTAGCTAAGGAATAAATTCACGCATATATATATTAATCAATAATAATAATAATAATAATTATTATTATTATTATTATTATTAAAATTAAAAAATAAATGAAAAGAAAGATGAATCTGGAACTTTGTGGTGATGACGTGGAGATAACGGACCAATACGAATCGAGGGAATGATGCGTCGGTTGCATTTGATTGGTGAGAAGAAATAAATCATGCACGGGCGTACATTTCGGGTAAATACTCTGAAGTTGTTCAAACGACGTCGTATCAACGTCGAAAATCAAGTGTGAACAAAATATTTCGAAAAAGTGTTAAAAAATTAATAACACATACACTTCACAACCTTTTTCTATGATAATATTTATACGCTTTGTTTAAAAAACTGAAAATAGGATGCATATTAAAGTAACGAGAAGTACAATAAAGATGTAACCAAAAGCCACACGACAAACATAACAAACAAAAATATTTGCCAGTCAAGATCAACGTCTTAGATACACCATACAGTCAAGAAGGAGATTGAACAAGAGCAATACCTTCGATCGTATCTAAAGGAACAAATAAGAATAAGCGGAAGACGTCCTACAAAAGAGCAGGCTCTCGTATCCAAAGCCTTCATTGAAATCCGATGATCAAAGAACATTACTGAATGGCGTGAAATTTAAAGGCTCATGAGTCATAGTCAAGGATGTGTCGACCGTGAAACAAAGCCAAATAACCGCCACCAAATAAGCAAAATAGTGTCAACGCAAAAAGAAAGCAACCTAAACAAAATGGGAACGAAGTTCCAACCAGAAAAACCGCCATGCCTGATCCGAAAAACAAAATATCCAGAGACATAGACCATGGGACAACCGTGGACACTATATGATATAACCATATAAGTGATATATAGTTGTAGCAAAAGGGAGATAGCTCACGAACCGAAAGAATGCACGAGAGTCTCCCGAGTCCCGAGCATTCGAACAAAAGGTACTCATAACGATGGGTACGGTTGCTGCGCAACCACCCCCAAAAATAGAAGAGCAAACACAAAAGATAACAAGCCGCTTTCAGGTATAGACGAAAAAAGGGTAAATGTGAGATTATATATGTCACTACAACAAATCAGGAGTGGGGCATGGACATGATGTTATGATTGGATTGATGAATTAGATGGGGAATGATTTGAAAATTGTATTTCAAAGTTCAAACTACTCTTATTTGAAATTAACCACAATTATTATTTGAATTGTTTAAATTGATATAGAGTGAATTAAAATTCACTTAAATTTTAACAATCCAAATAAGTCGAAAAATTTAAAATTCATTATTTTAAATCCATAAATCATAGCACAATCTAAAGTGTGGAGAAACATTTACCAAGTATGTTTTATAGGTTAAGATAAAAAAAAATTGGAAATGATTTCAAAATTTTTTAAATATAGGAGTAAAATATGAAAAGTTTGACCAGTGTCCAGTGATAAAGCTAACACCATGACTCGAGTTAAGTAAAAACCAGTTCGGCTTCGAGGAGTAACACCATGACTAAAGTTTTATTGTTTTATATATGATTTTAGTTCATGTTTGGATTGATGAATTTCATTTGAATGGTTGAATTTCATTTGATAATTGAATTGAAACTTGGATTTGAAATAACACATATATCAGATGCATTTCAAATTCATCATAATTACCGTTATATTTACATAAATTAATAAAGTGATGGATTTGAAATACACTCAATGTAAATTTATCCAAACAATTAAATGGATTTGAAATCAATGATTTTAAAATCATGACTTCAAATCCCTCAATCCAAATACAACATTGATTTATATTTTAATATTTGATCTTGTGTATATGTACACGCGCACCATTTTGTTACAACTTAAATTAGTCTAGTTGGGGGAAGGGGCTCAAGTACTCTCCAGTCTCCCTTGCAAAAGAAAAAAAAATTTGAATTTTACTTTCCAAAAAATACGGTTTGCCCTTAAAAATTATATCTCCTAAATTATATTTTGACCCCCTAAACAAAAATTTGGAATCCGTCCTTCCGAATCTTACTATATTATAATGCCTAAGCCCCTTATAATAACTACCTTGGTATGACAAATTTGAATTTACCAAACTACCCCCTCCAATGGTTTGTTGTGGTTCTTTGTTGCATCTTTTGAATTGTAATATTAATCAATATATATGTCTCATTTATTTTATTACACGTATCAATTCGTATGTATTATATATTACGTTACACACGCAACGCGTGTGCGTCACCTGCTAGTATATATAATGTCTATAGACTTCAAATAATTACTCAAAATACCAATCTAATTCATCTTATTCTTCGGACTCACTAATCCTCCAACATAGTCACTATAGAGGATATATGAGATATTATTAGTTAAAATAGTGAAGAGCAAGCCAATGCAGACAATTTGGCGCCTAACATTTAAGAAATATATTTTGATATAACTATACAAATTATGCATGGTAACCAGGATCCCAGAGTTGGCACATCTAGTGAGAGCCACACTTGAGAGTTTATTCTCCTGTTTATTCATTTGATTTCAGTCCAATATGGTTATCCATTTCATAGTTTTATTTGAGTACTGGTTTATGTTATTGGATATAAACTGATGATATATATGCGTGTGTGTGTTTATATATATATATATGTCTATTTGTACTGGTAGTATGTTTCTCGTACGATGAGTTCATGCCAAAAATTTTAAGGCTACATGTTAATAAATGTTAAACAAAGTGTTCCAATGTTTACGCTATAATTTGTTTGATCATTAATCACATTATTATGATTTGGAGAATTTCCTGGCTATGAATATCTTGCTACCTTTTCACTCAAGCCATTAATCATTGTGTTTCCTCGTTTTACTGTGGGCTTCTTCTTCTTCCTTTGTTTTGGCAGAAGTGGCTTCTTCCACACCTTTTTTCAAGGTTCCAAGCTTGTCTTGGCCATGTTTCTTCACCCCTTCTGATCTATAGTGAACCAGTTGCTAGCAGCTTCATTAGGTTTTGATTGTTTAAAAATGTCTTCTTTTTTTTGTGGATTAGAATTTAAGAATGTTTTTCTTAGATCTCTCTCTTTTTGTGTAATGTAATAGTTTGTTATTTTGTGATTGGTGAATTGAATTTGTTGACGAAAGTTTGGATAAACCGAAATAATCAAACATTTATAGGATAATATTGATAAGTATTGTGATTATTAGTGTGATTGATAGGATATTGTTCAATAAATAATACAGTAAAACCTCTATAAATTAATTATGTTGACCATGTAATTTTATTAATTTATGGAGGTATTAATTAATCGATAAATTAATAATTTATGAATTTAAAGAATGAAGCAGCCTCAAGGAACTTAAATGAACCAACTTCTGAAGAAGGCATTCATGAGCTTGAGAATATAATTAATGATCTCAATTACCGTAATGAAATAGATGTCAATCACATGCTGAATTATCCAAGTGAAATGATGAATTTTCAGAGATCTAAAAGCTTAAAAGAAATTATGTCTAATGTCACTGAAAATTCTATTGATGATAATTCAGCACCTTCGACACCAAATCACATGAAAGGAAGCACTCATAGAGATAATAAGTCCTCACAATTTTTTGTTGTAGTTCGAGTACACGACTCTAGAGATTTTGAATGCAATGAGATAGATTTATATTTAAATTTTGAGAAAAAATAATAAACAATAGATTCTTATTTTACTAAATTATTCTAGTCATGTTTGTAAAATTAAAGAATTATTAATTTATAATATGATATTAATGATTTATATAAAGATCTTCCTAAAAATTATTATCTTATTAATTTATCAAAATTACTAATTTTTCAAACTGGCTTGAGTTGAGATCAGATAAAATATTATTTTAGAGATGTTATTAATTTTTGAATATTATTTATGGAGGTTTTACTTTTGTATGTTTATTTTAAATGATTGAGATTGTATTATAAGATAAATTATTTTTAGACATTAGGTTCTAATTATTAATTAATATAAATAATTTGTTTGGTGTAATAAATAGTGATTATAAGTATCATAAAAATAGAATCCAATTTTTCTATTTATTGTTTTTACTTATTTAAATAACATTTTTATTTACCTTCAAATTTTCATCAATATTTTACATTTTCACAAGTTTTATTATTTCATATTCTATTTTTACTATCAAAATAAATATTACATAATTTTATTATTTTAGATATAAATAATATATATAAATGGAATTAAGAAAAAAAATATCAAATTCAGAAACAAGATTATGCATATCAACATAGAACACCAAGATTATAAAGGGCCAGGCACTCAAAAAGCTTCTTCAGCAGACGAAAATGGCCGCCACGGGGATTATTACGTCAGCATCCTGTACCCTCAATGGCACTCTGCTGAACAAAGTCCCTTCCACGGAAAAATTAAGTCTTTACTTGAAAAACAACAGATTGATTAACACCGAGAATGCGGTTTTTCACCTGCACTGCAAATCCACAATCCCTCAGTTTCTAGTAGAGCAGGTGAAAAATTAGGCGGTATATGTTTTTGTTGACTTTCGGATTATTAATTAATCGGGTTTTTGGTATGATTTGCGTTGGTTGTCGTGCAGACTGTTGTTTCTTTTGATATTTCGCGGAACAGTCACGATTGTTACATCAGAGTTTTTTTTAATTAAAAATAAAAATAATTTGATGTTTTATACAAATTGTTAATGAAATAAATTCAAAAAAGTTGATTTTTTTGAAAATATTCCGCAACGGGCGTTCCTTGCTGCAAAATCATAGTCACATGTCAATAAATCGTCGTTATGTGACTGTCGTGAAATTACCGTTATAGTTACACATCCATTTTATCATGGAACGTTGCCGAGGCAGCTGCTATTCCCATTCCGAACCGATCGTTTCACAGCAGATATTAAGGGTCGGTCAGGGAATAACAAGCAAATGAAAAGACGTAAATTTAAAAGTTATTTATAATTTTTATATTTTTTAATAATAACAAATGAAAAGATATTAAATTTAAAAGTAATTTATGATTTAATTTTTTTAATAATAAAAAATCTTAAGTGAATGTATATCATTTATATCATATTATATTACTAAATAATCTAGATAAAAAACAAAACATGAACTTTTTTTTTTTTTGTTTTTTGCACATTTTGTACAAAGAATGTCCATGTGAGAAAAAAATCATCCACTGAATCACTCGGTTCAAATGTCATATCTACGAATATCTAAAATATATAAAATTTCACAGAATTCTATGAAATGTCTACAAGAGTAAATTTTTTTTATAACTCTATATGACCTTGCAAAAATCAATAGACCAACACCATAAAAGTTTATCAATTAAAAAAATTATATTAAAGTCATTAAATCTCTCTAATGAATACACCTTTTCTTTTATTTGAAATTTTACTTCATTTGATATGTATTATTTGCAGCAATGTGTGCCTTTTTACAAATGTTCTTCCTTGCACAATCTTTGACGGCAACAATGGCCCCGGTTTGGTCATTGTGTGTTAGGCTACGATGCACGGATACTGATACGACAACATTGACACGACACGAACTCGGCGACACGGATTTTCAAAATTTTCAGGATACGATACGATTGGGACACATATATATATATATATATATATATATATATATATATATATATATATTCTAAAACAATGTAAAATTAACAAAAAATATTCTTACCAAATTCGAGAAACATATAAATAAATACATGTTACTAAAATCATCATTATATCACTCATAATAACACCAAATACATATTACTTTAATTAATATAAAATTTAAGAAACATGTCCAAATAAAATATAACACCAAAAATATTATTATGAAATTCAAAAATAATATATATAAATGTATGCCACTGAAATCATCATAGTATCACTCAAAATAACAACAACTATATATTACTTCGATTAAATAGAATTTAAGTAATACATGAATTTCATTTTAATCAAAAACTTTTTATACTATACAATTTTCACCCAAAAGTGTCATTTCTTTGTCGGACAAGGCTCGGACACTCCCATAAGCCATGTCCGACACGGGTGACCATTTTTGAGAGGAGTGTCGAACACGGGTGTCCGATTTTATTTTATTAATAAAATAACGGGCATGCCACATGGGGTGTCCGATGAGTGTTTTAGAAGTGTCGATGTCCGATAAGTGTCCGACACTACACCAAATAATTTTTAGGATTGTCCATGCATCATAGATGTTAGGGTGAGCAACAATTTAGTTAAACCGATATAATCGACCGAATCGAATTAATTCAAAATTTTGGTTCGGTTCAATCGATTTGATATTTCGTGAAACCGTCACGGTTGTTGCTACGGAGTTTTTTTAACTCAAAAATAAAAATAATTAGCTATTTTGAACAAATTGTTAATGAAAAAAATTCAAAAAAGTTGGAAACTTTTGAAAATGTTCCGCAACGGGCGTTCCTTGCTGCAAAATCATAGTTCCAGGCCGAGAAATCGCCGTTCCGTGACTGTAGTGAAATCGTTGTTGTAGTTACACATCCGTTTTGGCATGGAACGTTGTCGAGGCAGATATCGTTCCCGTTCCGAACCGGTCGTTCCGCAGCAATACTAAAGGTCGGTCGGGGAATAACGCGCAAAAGAAAAGACGTAAATTTAAAAGTCGTTTATAATTTTTATAAATGAAAATATATTAAATTTAAAAGTAATTTATGATTTTCATTTAAAAAAAAAAAATCTTAAGTAAATGTATATCATTTGTATCATATTATATTACTAAATAATCTAGATAAAAAGAAAACATGAACTTTTGTTTTTTTGTACATTTTGTACAAAGAATGTCCATGTGAGAAAAAAATTAGCCACTAAATCAGTCGATTCAAATGTTATATCTACGAATATCTAAAATGTGTAAAATTTCATAGAATTCTATGAAATGTCTACAAGAGTATATTAATTTTTTTTTTTAACTATATGACCTTGCAAAAGTCAATAAACCAACTCTATAAAAGTCTATCACTTAAAAAATATATGTTAAAAGTCATTAAATCTCTAGAATGAATACACATTTCTTTTATTTGAAGTTTTACTTCGTTTGATATGTATTATTTGCAGCAATGCAACTGTGCCTTTTTCCAAATGTTCTTCCTTGCTCAATCTTTGACGACAACAAAGGTCATGGTTTGGTTATTGTGTGTTAGGGTGAGCAACAATTCAGTTAAATCGATATAATCCACCGAACCGAATTATTTTAGAAATTTGGTTTGGTTCAATCGGTTTGGTTCCGGTGATTATTATTAAAAATCAGTTTAAAACCGAATTAACTGATTTAATCTTTTAAAAAAATTCAAATCCACTATAATGTACTGCCAGCTGCAGTGGGGGCCTTCTTTTTTGCCAATCCTGCTGCAGTTGACAACAGATTGTAGTGGATTTGAATTTTTTTAAAAAACCGGTGTAGTTTTGTATTTATTTTTTTTGAATTAATAAAAAAAATCCATTGTATATGTGATAGATAATAAAAAATTATCTAGAAAAAAACACATAATAAAAAATATTAGAAGCCAAGGGACATTTGCGGTAATATACATTTGTACAAGTGTCGATACCTTCCTGAGGAGAACCCGAAAACTTTCCTGATATCTCACGCCACTGGCTCCTCTAACTCTAATTCCGCAGACTGCAGTTCCATTCCATAAGCATATCAACTCCAAAACCCTTGATTTCGGTATGTATATTACTTTTTTTTTTACAATTGTGCTGCTTTTTTTGCAAGCTTGAAATTTGTTTATTGTTTGAATTTTCTTTGATTTAGTTCTTCAACGAGGAGATGATATAATTCGTCAGTATAGGTATGCTTTACTGTGAGATGGCGATTCGTTTCGTTTTTTTTTTTAAGATGGAGAAGTAGTGTTCAATTTATTTATTTTTAAGTATTTATGTCGAGTGCCTTGGGAAACTGGAGAAAAACAAAATTATACTTTTGTTTAGGGTTATAGAAGTTTGATTTTTGTTTGGGATGAAACGTATCCTGAGTTCTTGCAAGATATATTATACTGATTGATGTAGTTTTCTCTTATTTCTTCTTCCTTATTTATTGTGGTTCCGATAATTTATTCTACAGAATTATTAAGTTGATCAATTTCCTTGCAATTGGCTCGACTAAGCATATGTAGGTTGTGCTATAGTTAGTTATCTTACATTCTGAGGTTGACTGAGATTTACATCCTTATCATTTATATTCAGATGAGAGTGCCATTTTTTTATTTCATTCTAATACTCTTTTTTACACGTACATTTTTTTCCATGGGAACAAATTAGTTGGCTTAAAACATTGTAGTTTTCTTTTGAAACTTAGGGAACTGACATATTTCCGTGGGTAACCTTTGACAGGTGAGTCATTATTAATCTTCTAATTCATGTTAATATCAGTGAATTTAGTAATACAGGACTTCCACAGAATCTATCCATTTTGTATCTGCAATTTTTTCAGGTCTAAACTCTATGTTTTTGGTTTGCAACTTGCTCAGATATTTTATTCATTGAAACTTTCATTTTGAAAATGACTACAATGTGATATTCTGCTTCCTCGTAGGTTGTCGTAAAATACTCCAAGTTTAGCATCTTCGTTGCTTTTTCAGTTATGGAGTTTATTTTCCTTAGCATATAATCTTAAATGCGTAAGCTAAGTACTCCCCTAGAGTTCACCGTAGGCCTATTTGCTAATTGTCTAGCAATTTCAGCTTTTTTTCACGGGTCCTAGTTCTAACGAGGTATAGATTGAATAAGACATAACATTGATTGTTGCTCCTAAGTCTAGCATGACCTTTTCAATTCTATTTTTTCAATTGTGCATGAGACTGTGAACATACCTGGATCCTTGCATTTAGTTGGGGTTTCATTCTCATCATCGTCGGAAGAGTCATCCCATAGGTTCATTAAATCACAGTATTCTTTCTCCGCCCCTTCTTTCACAGCATAAGATTCATGTACATATTCAACATAGGAGGTTGTTGGAAACATACCTTTTGGAGGTGCATGATGTGCAAGCTCATTTTCTTCTACTGACACACGTGTCTTCTATTCTAGCTTGGGTGGCGTTAGTACCACCTTCCCCGGGGTTTCTACTTCTTCATCACTCCTTGAGGCGATTGCAACCATGATCTCTCTTGGTGCTTGTGGTGCTGTCCTATTGAGCGATGCTTTTAGTTGTTCCATTTCAGTGTTCAATTTCTGAATGCTAGCCTTGGATTCCTGTTGAAATTGCAAAGTACTTTCGGTAATTTTTGCAACCATATCTGCCAAAGACTGACCAAGGGTAGGGGGTTGAGGTTGCTGCGGCCATGTCGAATATTGCGGTATGCATGGCGGTAAGTTGGACTGCATGTAAGGTGGAGGTGAGCTCATCCATTGATTCTCATAGTTGAGATTGCGATGATCACTCAACTTGAGTTGTATGTGCTTTGTCCATTCCTTACGCCAGGTTGTTGCACAATATATGCCAATTCGTCCAAGCTCCTATATTCCGCCATGGTATCTCGGTGCTCCTCAGTGGTTCGAGATTAGATGTTTACCTGTAAAGCACAAACAAAGTAGCACTAGAAGTAACAAAAAAAAAATAATTAAATAAAAATTAACACAAAAATATACAATGCCTCCCCGCCAACGGCGCCAAAATTTGGTAGCAATTATCGTGTACGCCCAAAGTAACCCCACTCAATTCTCAAGATTAATAACAAAAATGTAGTAGTGTGAGTAAGGATCGATCCCACGAGTAGGTGTGAATTATTGTGTTAATGAAAATCAAACCAAAAGCAGTAAAATAAAAATGGGGTTGTGAATGAATTATACTCATTAAAATTAAAAGCAAATGATTAAACTATTGAAATCGATTCTTGGTATTGGTCGGTTCTACCTTGGATATTATCATCTATTTTATTGATTCACAAAAGACTCAATTTTAATTGAACATTCATCATCCATCACCTTATTCGTAGTCAATTAGTCCACGCGTTCTAATTTAGCTTTCATCAATCATCCAGTCTATATATGCGCAATCAAGATTAAAATCATGATAACATTCAAAACTAGTGAGTGGTGAATCTAAATAACATAAACACAAGCGGTTTATATAAATTAGTCCATTGTTTTCCCTAAGAATTTAATAACACCAACAACACGCAATTATCAATCTTAGTTGCTTCGTAAATTCGATTAATCAAACAATTATAAAATCTAGAATAGATTATATGCAAGTTATTATGTTGTCAATCCAATAATCAAACATAAATCATATCATCAAAATCTGAAAACATTGATATTCAATAAAATTGATAAATAAAAGCATAAGAATCTCCCCAAGATAAATAAATCCAAGGTGCTGTAGCTACACATAATCTAATAAAAACGATAAATGAAAGAAATGGAAGAAAAACTAAACCGATCTGCACTCGTCGAGGTTGTTAATCCCACATTCGCTTCGATCTTTATAGCCATCTTCAACAAAATTAGAAGCAAAATTATAAAATTATTCTACCCTAACTATCTAGATTAATCTAATGTCCCAAAAGACTGTTTTCGTGTCATATATATAGGGAGGTTGATATGTAGGTTGGAATCAATGTTAGAAGGTAAGAAATCAAGTGCCCAAACTTTCCACAAATCTTCAGCGATCGATCAGCCATGACCTCGTGATCGATCGCGCGCCTTTTTTTTTTCAATTTCTTCCGCCGAGCGATCGATTGGCCCATTTCGCTGATCGATCGCAAACTCGATAATTTTGTTGCTTCGATTTTTCTGCCTCGCGCGAGCGATCTCTGCAATTGTGGCGATGGATCGCAAGCCTTGTCCACTTTTATGATTTTTTCGTGGTCTCCTTTGATTTCTTGATCCTTATTCACCATTGATAGCTCGATTTCTTCAATTCCGCCTACATTTACAAAAATATACGATTAAGTAGTATATGTATCAATTTATCATCAACATACAAAATTGTAGGCAATTAAACGCACTAGATGTGTCTATTTCTAGCAACATCACTACTCGTCATCCTTGGTTATGCAGGATCTTCTACCGAGCTCACTATTATTAAAGTTATGCATACCCCACACAGCATAAAATAGGGATTAATTTGGATACCTTTTTGTTCCTCCAATGGTAACTATTTGAGCTGCTTTTTGCAGAAGCTAGTTAAGTATGGAGCTGAATACTATTAAAGATTCATTTGAGAGGATTGCAAAGAAGCAAAAGCTATCATGTTCCTTGTCCAAAGAATTGATCGACCAAGTTGGTCTCGAATTCGAGCATACATTAATGAGCCTTCAATCAGTTAAAGAGTCTGACATTTATCAGAGATTAATTCTCGCGAGTCTTAAAGCCAAGCTTGCAGTGATAGGCTCGAACTATCATTCTCGTGGAATGCAGCGAGAACTCGGTATAAATATCAGCAAGTTTCAAAAGCTTCTTGAGAAATCATTTAATCCTGACATATCAAAGGCATGTAGAAGTATTGATTTTGAACCTGGTATAGTTAATCAGATCATCATCAACCACTTCTACCGTGAAGGTCAGTTTGATATGGTGGACTGCTTACTAAAAGAAGCCGGTGAAGATGAACCAATTTCTCTGAGGTTGCAATTTCAAGAAATGCATCGAATTCTGGTGACAGTAAAGTCTAGAAATTTTGAGCCTGCTCTCAATTGGGTTACTGCAAACCGTGAGAAACTTAACAAATCTGGTTCCGATCTTGAGCTAAAACTTCACAAGCTGCAGTTTGTTGACATTTTGCAGAATCAAGACCGAGCCAACGCTCTCAAATACGCCAGAATGCACCTTGCTCCTTTAGCTTCTCATCACCTGACTGAGGTACAAAAGCTAATGGGTAGCTTACTATGGGCAAAGAAGCTTGAAAAATCCCCGTACGCTGATCTGGTAGCTCCAATCCGTTGGGAAAAGTTGACTGATGAGATTATGCGGGCTTTCTGCAATTTCGCTGGACAATCTTTTCAGAACCCTCTGAAAGTTGCTTTGGCTGCTGGGTTAGAAGGGTTGCCTACACTTTTAAAATTGGCAACCGTGATGTCCGCGAAGAAACAGGAGTGGCAAGATATGGAACAGTTACCCATACCAGTCGAGTTGGGAGAAGAATTCCAATTTCATTCAGTTTTTGTATGTCCCGTCAGTCGAGACCAGGCTAATGAAGAAAACCCGCCGATGATGTTGCCGTGTGGGCACGTACTATGCAAGCAGTCCATTCACAAACTCTCTAAAGGAAATTCTCGGAGTTTCAAGTGTCCATACTGCCCTCTCAATGCTTCAGTTGTACAATGCAGGCAACTGTATTTCTGATACGGTAGGATCCTGACTTTGTTCTGGCTGAAACATACATTTTAAGTTAAGTAAATAATGTTTTTTTCCAAATTCACGTGATTCCTTTTAGCTTATATAGTGTCGTCATGTTTTTCCCCAAATTCACGTGATACCTGCTTATATAGTGTCATCTGATGCACACATATCCTTCTCTCTTTGTCTGCCTCTGGTTTGATTTGTTCTCTGATATATAGTACATAGAATGAGTATTGAGATTAATGTTCGATTTTGAGATTAATGTTTAATTTTGAGTCCATCGGGTGATATCTTTACTGAATAAAAAGTCGTTGCAAAATGACACCTAAAGTGCAAAGTAAGATCTTTGTTGGTTGTAGAACTTGCACATTCCCACTTGGCACGCTGACTTATTATTATTATTGTTATAAATATATCAAAACATATAACAAAGTAACATGTAACCTACATTAAGACTTTTTCCAGAGCTTTCTTTTCACATCCAGAACTTAAACTAGAAGCCTCCCCCTATATATCATGCTACAAGTTTGATAATCCCTTTGTCTCTTTCGTTATAAACAAGAGACGAACTTGATTTTTTAACCAGAATTACTCTTCATACATATTCAACTGCAAGCCATTATCTCTAGTAGTTACAGAAGAAGATGAATGAACCACCAAAGTATGCTTATCCGTACCCTGCTCAAGGTATTTTTCCATTCATCTCTTTTGATTTTTTCTTTTTCTCGATTTCTTGGTATTTGAAATGTCAAAAGAGATAAAACCCCCATGTGAAGAGTTGTGTCTTGTTTTTTGTTTTTTTTGGTTTTGTAACAAAGAAGGATATATATTAAGTTAAACGAGACAATTCATCACATACAAATGAACTCAAAAAGAATGGACAACAATCCAAACAACCCAAAAGAGGCTCGTAAAACACAGCCCGAGTTGCTAACTCATGAGCAATAATATTTGGTGAGCGAGCGCCTACAGTGATTTATAACAAAAGATGTTTTGAGTTGTGTGATTGAATTTATGATAGAAGCTTCAGCGTGTCATAAGGTAGGCTTATTGATATCATTCACTACTATCTCAGCATCAGATTTGCATACAAAGTGGCTTTTGCCCGGTAAAATTTTTGAAGTAGCTCAGCTTATTTTACATCTTTTTTAAGGGTCATATTTTTTTGTCTGTTACTTTAAAAATTGATTTGTGATGGTACCTGATACCTCCTAAAAGATACCGCCTGACGAGCGACCTGGCTCCATGGTATATTTCTCGCCTTTCTTCGCAAGACCTCGCCTACCATTCCGAACTCTTTGTGGAGTCCGACCTGTTTGGCCGACCTGGTTCACCCCACCTGTTGCCCCTTCGTTATCTCGGTGAGCGACCTCTTTTGGGAGCCCGAGCTGATATGCCGAGCTCTTCTTATTTTCCTTGTTGCCGCCGGCTCTCAGCAAGGAAACTAGTCCCCCAAGATACCTAGTCCTAGATCTGCGGAGCAATATCAGGGATTTGATTGTATCCACAGGATCTTGACATATCTGGGTAAGATTTGGATAAACATGGAAAGAGTCCTTGCTGCAATACAACTCTTAGGTCCCCGCCTATAAATACCAGGTTTGGGGTATCAATTAATCTCTCTAATTAATAATTGTCTTTACCTACCGCATATATCGCCTTATATTCAATCGCCTGACTTGAGCATCGGAGGGGATCCGCAGGAAAAACTTACGGCACCCTTCTCACTGTTATTTCGTATTTTCAGGTCATTGCAGAAGATCTTTACTGACATCCCTGCTGTTATATTGAGCGTTGGAGAAAAAAGGAGAGGTGAACCCCCTCTCTATTGATATCAACAAGTCACCACCAATTTTGGTGATATCAATTGGCGCCGTCTGTGGGAAATTTTCTAAGTTGAAGACGTTGATATGGCTGGACGACGTGGACATGGGCGCGGAGTCAGGAGGAACCTGGGAGAAAGAGAAACTCCCAGTGTGGAAAATCATGATATTCCTCCACAGCAGGAAGATCAAGCACCTCCATCTGTTATGAACGTGGGAGATCTGACTATGGAGCAGCTGTCACAATTCATCAATCGAACCATGCGTAATACTTTTTTCCAACACCAGGTTCCACCACCAACGGAGTTTAACCAAGTTCCACCCCCGCCACAAACAAATCAGGCGCCTCCGCCTGTGCAACCAGAGCAGGTCCCTGAAAACAATAGGGTAGCAAGTGCTGAGACAGATACACAAGTAGAGCCTCCGCTAATAGATCCAATGGAAGCTGTATGGGGAGAGATAAGGCGATTGGGTCAACATCTAGGTGGCAGACCACCAGTGGCTAGGAGAGAAAATCCATTCTCCCTAACTATTTTAGGAGAGGAACTCCCGCCAAATTTCAGACAACCCGCGATGGGAGAATATGATGGAAGCACAGACCCGGAGGAGCACCTTGGAAGATTTGAGAATGCTGCTCTGCTGCATAGGTATTCTGATGGGATCAAATGCCGTGTTTTCCTGACCACCCTGGTTAGATCGGCACAACAATGGTTTAATTTAATTAAACCAAACACTGTACGCTGCTTTGAAGAGTTCAGTTCGGCTTTTCTAAACCAATTCGCCAGCAGCAAGAGGTATCAAAAAACTTCTTTAAGTCTGTTTACTACCAAGCAGAATGAGCAGGAGTCCTTGAGGGAGTTTGTACAACGGTTTAACGGGGCAGCTTTAGAGGTCCCTACTGCAACGGTAGATGTCCTTATTAACGCCTTTACACAAGGGCTTAAGGCAGGAGAGTTCTTTAAATCGTTGGTAAAGAAACCCCCTCAAAGCTATGACGAGCTTCTAGGAAGAGCTGAAAAGTACATAAATCTAGAAGATGCACAGAGACAGAGAATGGTTGATCTGTGGCCCTCAGAAAAGAAAGATAAGTTAGAGTTAAGCAAGAAAAGACCTGCAGATAGGGCCGATGAAAGTGGTCGAACTAGAAATCAATTTGCATCATGCATACCTCTATCCATGAGCTTGGAAAGAGCTACGGAAATATGTGATGATGGAAAGAAACTGGAAAGACCAAGGAAGTCAGATAAGGGGCCCCGTACGCCTACCTCTAATAAGTACTGTGAATTCCATAGAGAGTACGGTCATATAACGAATGAGTGCCAGAAGCTTGAAGATGAGGTAGAAAGAATCATCAAAAGAGACTCTGAAATAAAAACTCTCCTAACAAAGAAGCAAGAACCTTCTCAAGGAGGTCGGGGTAGAAGCCGGTACCGAGGTAAAAGAAGAGAAAAGACACCATATAGGGGCCGAACCAGGTCCCGTGAAAGGAGTATTCCTCCTAAAGAAACAGATAATCAGAGGAGAAGGGTCGAACATGTGGATAATAATCCCACCCGAGGAACTATTAATATGATCTCGGGGGGACCCACTGATGGAGATTCGGGCAGAGCTCGGAAAAGTCATGGCAGAAGAATGGAAAATTTCGAAGTATCGGAAGAGTTAATTGCAAGGGATGAGCCTGTCATAAGCTTCGGGCCTGATGACCTGAAAGGAGTTGCAACCCCACACAACGATGCCCTAGTGGTCACTGTAACCATAGCTAACTATGACGTAGCAAGGATCTTCATTGATACAGGGAGCTCAGTCAATGTCTTGTTCAAAGATACCTTAGAAAAGATGTAGATAGAGGGGTCAAAGTATGAACATATTGCAACTCCTCTGTACGGGTTCACCGGGCACGCAATTCAACCTCTTGGACAGATCAACCTACCCTTATCTCTAGGTCATGGATGTCCCGCATAACAAAAATGGTTAATTTCACTGTGGTAGAGGCACCTTCATCATATAATGCAATCTTAGGCCGACCTGCTATGAAGGACTTCAAGGCGGTAGCTTCTACCTATCATCAGAAATTAAAATTTCCAGTGGCTAGAGAGGTTGGGGTTCTTTGTGGTGATCAGAAAACAGCTCGTAGATGTTACGTGGACGAAGTAAAAGAGGACGTAAAGCGAGCTCGTCGGGAGGTTGGTTGTATTGAAAGAGCTGGGTATAGTGTTCCGAATGACAAAGGCATTCCAAACAGCTTGGATGAAGAACCAGAAATAATTGAGCTCGTCTATCCTGATCAGAAAGTAAAAATAGCCAAGGACTTGGAAATAAATATAAATCAGATCTCATCTCATGTTTGATTAAAAATGAGGATATCTTTGCCTGGAGTGCTCGGGATCTAAGGGGAATTAGACCAGACGTGCTAGAACATCATTTGAATGTACTCTCAGGAGTCCAACCTGTAAAACAGAAGAAAAGACATTTTGGACCTGAAAAGGATAAGGTCATAAGAGAGCAAGTGGAGGAGCTCCTTCGGGCAGGTCAAATTCGAGAAATACAATTTCCTACATGGCTCTCAAATGTTGTTTTGGTACCAAAGAGCTCGGGAAAGTGGAGGATGTGTATAGACTTCAGAGATCTTAATAAGGCATGTCCGAAGGATTGTTACCCATTACCAATGATTGATCAGATGGTTGATTCAACAGCAGGACATCAGTACTTGTGCTTAATGGATGCCTACCAGGGATATCATCAGATCCCTTTGGCTAAAGAAGATCAAGATAAAGTTAGTTTTGTCACCTCAGATGGGACATTTTGCTATGTTGTTATGCCCTTCGGGCTCAAGAATGCAGGAGCTACTTACCAACATTTGATGGACAAGGTGTTTTCAAAACAGCTAGGCCGAAATGTGGAAGTATATGTGGACGACATTCTGGTAAAATCAAAAAGTGGTACCGATCTAATTGCCGATCTGAATGAGACTTTCTCCACCCTTAGGTCTTACGGGTTAAAGTTAAACCCCCAGAAATGTGTGTTTGGGGTAAAAAGCGGAAAATTTCTAGGCTATATAGTGACAGAAAGGGGGATTGAAGCTAATCCAGAAAAGGTGAGAGCTATCTGTGAGATGTCTCCTCCAAAGAACCTTCAAGAGGTGCAACGCCTGGCAGGAAAAATCGTTTCTTTATCACGATATATTTCTAGGTCAGCTCATAAAAGTCTCCCCTTTTTTAAGATACTCCGGAAGGCTGACAAATTTGATTGGAACGAAAAATGTGGGGAAGCATTTGAAGAATTGAAAAAATACTTAGCTGAACTTCCCATTTTAGCCAAGCCTCTGCAGGCGGAGAGGTTATACGTCTACCTATCAGCGACTGAGGAAGCAATCAGCTCGGTTCTTGTCAAAGAAAGGGAATCAGAACAGCAGCCGATATATTACTTATCTCATGCCTTGAAGGATGCTGAGCTGAGGTATTCGGAGATCGAGAAGTTGGCTCTAATGTTGATCATCACAGCTAGGAGACTCAGGCCTTATTTCCTATCCCATCCTATAACGGTGCTAACAAACAGTTCCCTAGGAAAAATACTCAGCCGCGCGGATGTCTCTGGACGACTTGTTAAATGGACAACTGAACTAGGTGAGTATGATATACAGTATGAGCCACGCACAGCTATCAAAGCTCAGGCCTTAGCAGATTTTATTGCGGAAACTGTGCATCCCGAAAAAGAAGAATTATGGAAAGCATTTGTAGATGGTTCTTCTTGTAATGAGGAAGTGGGATTGGGGTTGTGCTGATCTCTCCTACCGGAGAAGAAGTTTGTTTGGCAGTTCGATTGGATTTCCGAGCTTCCAACAATGAAGCAGAGTATGAGGCAGTATTGACTGGATTAAGGGCTGCTCGAAATGTCGGAGCTAAGCGTATATATGTCTTCTCTGACTCACAGCTTGTAGCCCAACAAATGAATGGCGCCTATGAGGTTAGAAACGAGAAGCGAATCCATTATGCAAGTACCATAGAAAAAATAAAGGAGTGATTTCTAGAGGTAACTTTCAAACAGATCCCAAGAGAAGATAATAGAAAGGCCGACAGTTTGGCAAGAATGACTAGTGCTCTCCGCGCTTGGCAAGATAGAGACGTGGTGTTTCAAATTGAGTTAACTCCTAGTCAGGATGTCTCATCTGAATCTGTGGAAGAGAATGATTGGAGACAAGAGCTCTTAGATTATCTCTAAGTTCCCAACTGATACCAAAAAAGCTTATAGACTCAAAAAGAGGAGTCATAGATTCATACTTATCGAAGGAATCTTGTACAAGAGGTCTTTGCCCAACCACTTCTGCGTTGTTTGGGTCCAAAAGAATCAGACTACGTATTAAGGGAAATTCATGAGGGGTGTTGTGGAAATCACCTAGGATCATATTTCTTGGCAAAGAAGGTGCTCCTTGCTGTATATTTCTGGCCTACAATTCAGAAGGACTCTGCTGCTATGGTTATATCATGTGACAGTTGTCAAAGACATTCCAGGCTTCAGCATCATCCAGCGATGATGATGAAAGCCATTGTGGCAGCATGCCCGTTTGATCAGTGGGGCATTGATATAGTAGGACCATTTCCAACAGGTAAAGCTCAGAAGAAATTTTTGATCGTAGCCATTGATTATTTCTCTAAGTGGATAGAGGCAGAGCCATTAGCCAGAATCACTGAGAAAGAGGTCTTCAACTTCATCTGGAAAAACATTGTTTGCCGATTTGGTGTCCCGCGGAAGATCATCTCGGACAATGGAAGGCAATTCCAAGGAGCTCTGCTCAGGGCATGGTGTGAAGAGTTAAAGATCCATCAGGCTTTCACTTCTGTTGCATATCCTCAGAGTAATGGTCAGGTAGAAGTCACCAACAGGTCTCTAGTACAAGGCATTAAAGCTAGGTTGGGAAAAGCCAAAGGAAATTGGGTGGAAGAACTACCTAATGTTCTATGGTCCTATCGAACTACACCAAGAACGGGAACATGTGAAACCCCATTCAGTATGGTCTACGGAAATGAAGCGGTACTCCCAGCTGAAATTGGAGCGGAATCATCAAGAGTGCATTTCTATGATGAACAAAACAGCGATAGAAGAGTTGCTGACCTGGATCTGATTGAAGAAGTAAGGGAGGCTGCGGCCATCAGAATGGAAGCCTATCGTAATCGTGTGACGCGGATGTACAACAGACGAGTTATTCAGAAAACTTTCCAGGTCGGCGATCTCGTACTAAGAAAGGTGCAAGAGGTTCAAGTGGGCAAGCTAGACCCTAAGTGGGAGGGTCCCTTCAAGATTGTTGAAAAGCTAAGCTCAGGAACTTACTACCTAGAAGGTCCTGATGGGAAGATGTTGAAAAGACCCTGGAACGCTTGCCATCTCCAAAAATATTATTCTTAGTTCAGCTCTTTAAATTTTAGCAAAGATTGTTTTGTTTTTGGATGATATACTCTTTTATTATACAAAGTTTTATAATTTTTGCCAGATATTGTACAACCAGGAACAAGGGTTTTCACCCTACATGAGGAGCACGAGCTCAGCCCTGGTTACGCCAGGAGCAAGGGTGTGCAACCTACCTCAGGAGCACGAGCTCAGCCCTGGTTACGCCAGGAGCATGGGTGTGCAACCTACCTTAGGAGCACGAGCTCAGCCCTGGTTACGCAAGGAGCATGGGTGTGCAACCTGCCTCAGGAGCACGAGCTCAGCCCTGGTTTCGCTAGGAGCATGGGTGTGCAACCTACCTCAGGAGCACCAGCTCAGCCCTGGTTACACCAGGAGCATGGGTGTGCAACCTGCCTCAGGTGCACGTTTACGACGAGCTCAGCCCTGGTTACGCCAGGAGCAAGGGTTTTCACCCTACCTGAGGAGCACGAGTTCAGCCCTGGTTACGACAGGAGCAAGGGTGTGCAACCAACCTCAGGAGCACGTTTACGACGAGCTCAGCCCTGGTTATGACAGGAGAAAGGTTTTGCCATTACGTGGTAAATTATTAACCTAGGCCGAGCTACGTCATGCTTGCTCTTACCTGTTTAATGTTTGCCATTACGTGGTGAATTATTAACCTAGGTCGAGCTACGACATGCTTGGTCCTACCTGTTTAATGTTTGACATTACGTGGTGAATTATTAACCTAGGCCGAGCTACGTCATGCTTGCTCTTACCTGTTTAATGTTTGCCATTACGTGGTGAATTATTAACCTAGGCCGAGCTACGTCATGCTTGGTCCTACCTGTTTAATGTTTGCCATTACGTGGTGAATTATTAACCTAGGCCGAGCTACGACATGCTTGGTCCTACCTATTTAATGTTTGTCATTACGTGGTGGATTATTAACCTAGGCCGAGCTACGTCATGCTTGCTCTTACCTGTTTAATGTTTGCCATTACGTGGTGAATTATTAACCTAGGCCGAGCTACGTCATGCTTGCTCTTACCTGTTTAATGTTTGCCATTACGTGGTGAATTATTAATCTAGGCCGAGCTACGTCATGCTTGGTCCTACCTGTTTAATGTTAGCCATTACAGGGTAAATTATTGAGCTAGACCGAGCTACGACACTCTCAATCTTGTCTAATTAAGCTCCGCCACAAAAAAATGACAAGAACGGTAAAACAGAACTAACATTAAAGAAAAAAAAAACAATTCTGAGGAATTACAAAATTACATCTAAAGATCAGGGGGGAGAGAGGCAGCTACTTTCTCTACATCTAGAAAATCTAAAGAGACGTCAGGCACAAGACAGCCATGTTCTTTAATCTGGCTAAGACATCCCTGGAAACCAGCCTCAATAAAAGTAAGGAGTTTCTCCCTTACCAACTCCTCAGACTTTTGCTTCTCCTCGGCCGCCTCCTTTACAGATTTAGCAAGTTCCTGCTCAGCAGAGTTAGCTAGCCCTTTACCTAAAGCTAACTCATCCGGAGCTCAGCCTCATGTTGACGTTTCTGGGCCTCAATCAAAGAGCGAGCCTCGGCCTCAGCGACGATCTTCTTATCAATATGAGCTTTCAGCTCAGAGACCTCTTTCTCATGAAGAGATTTGGCCTCAGCAAGGGTGTCTTGCATATTATCAAAGACCTTAGCATCTTTCAAAGATTGTCTTTGGATGAAAGACGCCCTTGACGTAAACTCCCCCATCAAGAGCATAGCCTCGGTCAGACTGCTCCCAGTTCTGGTCATCAGGTCCCCCCAGCTCAGCTGGCTCATATAAAGGGCATCCTCCGTATTAGGCAGGTCACGAGCCACAGCTAAGGCAACTATGCTCGGTCCTTCCCCAACTAGTCTGACACCACCTCGGTAGGCCTCCATCACCCGCTCACGACACCTCTCCACACGAGCTGGTGCACCCCCTTTCTCAGCCGTCGAAGGGAGGTCGGACGGATCGGCACGTGCCCGAACTTGTCTCAGAGGCTGAGCTTGTACAACAGTGGACCTTGACGAGCCCCCTGGAGCAGCTTGTCTTTTTCGGGAGAGCTGAGCTACATCCTCGGGGGGGCTCTCACCTCCTATATCCACAATGGTTACTCCCTCGGCTGCTTGGGGTTGGCCTGTTTTTGTTTCCTTTTCTGAATAGCTTTCAACACTAAGGAGCTCATAACTCTGTCTTCTGTATAAACAAATTAATAGCTCAGTCACACTGAACAAAAAACACTTGTGAGTAAAATAATTGTTACAACGTGCTAGAACAAGTACCGGCTCTCCCCCTCAAGGTCAGATCAGCCGGACTCAGCCCAGCAAAACAAAGTAGATCCTCCACCAACAGCTTAGATGAATTAAAGCAGTGACCTCCTATGGCGTTCATTACATCTAAGAAGGAGGTGCTCTTTTTTAAATTTTTGGGAGGAGAGGGGAGAGCCGGGAGATGTTCAAGCCAATCAGAGCAGCAGACCCAGGGCTGAGAAGGCTTTACAAAAAAGACTCATTTTTCCAGTCTTTGATTTGCTAGGATAACCCCCAATAAATGCACAGCCAGGTCGGCTGGTGACATACCAGGGGCCCTCATCCGATCTCTTGATATGAAAAAAATAAGAGAGAGATGGTGGTCATAAGGTAAGCCTAACGCCTTAAAAATAACTACTAGACTACACAAAATTCGGAAGGAGTTGGGAGAGAATTGGCTAAGGTTTAGCTGGTAAAAACTACTGAACTCCTGAAAGAACTCAGGAAGAGGAAAACGTAAACCCCCTTCTATTTGACCGCGGTAAAAGGTAAAAAAACCCTCAGGAGGTTGGTTGGATCGTTGAGAATAGGAAGGAAATATGAACTCATAATCAGAAGGGGCTTGGCTGAGCTGACGTATTTTGGCCTCATCTGACTCATCCAAGACAGGAACATAGAGTTCATACCAGGGATAATTGCCCGAAGGCGACTCTGATCTAAGACGAGGGCTGGCCTCAGTCATTTGAAGGTCGGGTTCAGCTGAGGTCCCAGCTTCCTAGGGAGCCTCAGTGCGCACCGCTTCTTCAATGGGCTCAACTCCCTCAGGGAGGGCAATCCCTTCGGGATAAAATGAACCGTACTGATCTACTTCTTTAAGCTCCTCGTCAGTTAGAGGGGAAGGAAACAATTGATCAGGTGAAGACATTTTAACAAAAACAGCTGAGAAAAAACGTACCTAGGAGTTTTCAGAAATAAAAATGGAATGCTAAAGAGGTCGGATCCGATCTGTTTCGAAAATTGCAAAAGTGGACAATGAGGGACCCGGAGCGGTATATATATAGGGAGATCTCAAAGAATCCCGGCCGTTGATCCCTGATGCGCTGTACGGTCTAGATTAGCCTCGGAAATCGGGCGGGGAGCCCAACGGTCGTAAATTTAGTTCAAAATTCAAATTATGTAGCCGTTATTTCCCGCCTAAATCAAGTTTTGCTATTTTTTGGCTCGTCAGGATAACTCAACAAATACGAGCTTCTGGTCTAAAACGTCAGCTCGACAGGGAGGGGGGACTGTGATACCTCCTAAAAGATACCGCCTGACGAGCCGACCTGGCTCCATGGTATATTTCTCGCCTTTCTTCGCAAAACCTCGCCTACCATTCCGAACTCTTTGTGGAGTCCGACCTGTTTGGCCGACCTGGTTCACCCCACCTGTTGCCCCTTCATTATCTCGGTGAGCGACCTCTTTTGGGAGCCCGAGCTGATATGCCGAGCTCTTCTTATTTTCCTTGTTGCTGCCGGCTCTCAGCAAGGAAACTAGTCCCCCAAGATACCTAGTCCTAGATCTGCGGAGCAATATCAGGGATTTGATTGTATCCACAGAATCTTGACATATCTGGGTAAGATTTGGATAAACATGGAAAGAGTCATTGCTGCAATACAACTCTTAGGTCTCCGCTTATAAATACCAGGTTTGGGGTATCAATTAATCTCTCTAATTAATAATTGTCTTTACCTACCGCATATATCGCCTTATATTCAATCGCCTGACTTGAGCGTCGGAGGGGATCCGCCGGAAAAACTTCCAGCACCCTTCTCACTGTTATTTCGTATTTTCAGGTCATTGCAGAAGATCTTTACTGACATCCCTGCTGTTATATTGAGCGTTGGAGAAAAAAGGAGAGGTGAACCCCCTCTCTATTGATATCTGTAAGTCACCGCCAATTTTGGTGATATCAGTACCAATTTCATTAAAATTTATGGAAACTTGATAATTCCAACCTAAATCAAATGGTAATATTACTAATATATTATATTTTTAACCATTGAAATATTAGTAAAGATTTGCCCTCATGATGGAATTTTGAGTGATCACTCTGTGAGGGTGTTTTTTATTATAATTTAAGGATTAAATATTATGTTCAATTTTTTTAAATTTGGTTTAAACAACGTCTGATGATGATGATGAACAAGTGGGATCGTTCTGATAGAAATTTATCTATTTAGCTTATCATTATATATTTGATATTGAAAAGTCCTAAGTAACTTAAATGAGATTTCTAACATATTTTTATTATATATTTCAAGTGCTTTCTATTTTGGTGCTTTTGTTATATGCTACTTTTATTTGTTGTATATATATAATATGTAATAAATTATGCCCATTAAAGTAAATTTTTTGGTTATAACCCGTGGCTGCCCCTTTCCCAAAAAAAAAAAATTACCTTAAAAAATTTTTAAAATATGTTTTTTTTGCAATTTTATCATAAAAAAATTATAGTTTGCCCCTTAAAAATTACATTTTGCCACATCTTAAATTATATTTTGATCAATAACATTTTTATTTTAAAATTTGTTTGCTTCACTTCCCAAAAGTCATGCGTCCGCACTAGTTATAACCAGGGGCGGACACGGACATAGGATTCTGGTAGGGGGTAAAAAGAAAAATATAAATATATAAATGGATGCTGAAAAAATTTTTTAGATGTCAAAACTTAAGTTAAATGAAGATAAAAATTTATAAAAAAGTATCCCCCTTTCCATCCGTCCCTAGTTATAAACCCTGCATGCGTGTGTCAGCAAATTTGCAAGTTTCCATCTTTAAGATGTTTCTTGGTAATTTACTCAATTAATTTATGGAAACATGTCAGTATCAGGGACCACCGGTGATGGCGCCACCGCAATACGCAGCTGCTCCTCCCCCGAGAAGGAAGCCTGGTTTTTTGGAAGGGTGGTATGTTACTTGCACCTTTTGGGTATAAAAAAAAACTTTTATTTGAGCTTTGGTGATTTTTGTTTAATATTTTTTTAAAAAAATTCATCTTGCAGCCTTGCAGCATTATGTTGCTGTTGCTTCGTGGATGAGTGCTTTGATATCTTAAGCTATTGTTAGGATCCAAGACTCTAAGAAAGATAAGAATTACAAGCTCCAATACAACAACAATGTATGGAGATTGCAATGCAAATTCAAATAATAATTATCAAGACTTTGTGGAAGTTTGTAGGCTTGTTCCTTAGCTTCAAAATGCTCCAAAGCATCCATATTTATAGTGTAGGAGGCCCCCTAGGCTCCTACTAGCCGTTGCTTCAAGTAAGGCTTGAATCACTCCTCGATCGCCTCGGACATCGCCTCGGGCGATCACCATCGCCGCGCCCCAACGGTCAGCGAAAATCACGGATCGCCTCAGGCGATCAAGAGCAAAAATTAAGGCCGTAGCTTCAGCATGTCCAAATTTTGCATCGCCTCAAACGAACTCCACATCGCCTCAGGCGTTCCAGCCCATCGCCTCGGGCGAACTCCCCGCGCGTATACCCGCGCATTGCCTCGGCGTCGCCTCTGTCGATGTGCGGGGCGAAGTGCCAAATGGTTGCCATCGCCTCAGGCGTTGGTCACCATCGCCTGGGGCGATCTTCCTCGCATGCTCGCCTGGCCATCGCCTCTGTCGATGTGCGTGGCGATCCTCGCCTGGCACCCATCGCCTGGGGCGATCCGTGTCTTCCAAAAGACAAATTTTTCTTTGGCATTTCAATACTATTACAATCTTCAATTTGATCATAATTTATGCTGCATACTCAATAAAAACCATTAGTCCAAAATGCATAGGTTTTGTAATCATCAAAACAAAAATCGATAATTTTATTTAAATTAGAGGAATGAGAGTTGTAGCGTTTTAAGGCGCAACAATCTCCCCCTTTTTGATGATCACAAAACCCGGTAAACTTGTAAGAAAATAAAACTTATAACAATGCAATGCATAGAGAGTTTAAGCTCCCCCTTAATGAATGCAATGATAAACAATGTTCCAATGTGCATTTTTATCACCTTTACAAAATGTGTCACAAGTTGTAAAAACAATTAGGTTGCAAATAGCATTTCAACAATCAAGTTTACACCAAGTTTACACATACATTCTCCCCATTTTTGTGAGAATAAAAAAGGTAAAGGATTTTTAAGAAAATTGGACATAGTTTCCTTTAAAAATGAATAAACCATAAATCCATCCAAGTAATAACAATCAACTCAAAATCCAATTAACAACTTAAAATCCATCAACATACACAATAAACTAATTCCAACATCAATTAAACCATTGTATCCTTACAAATAATTACAAAAGGATAAAATATAAAAGACACTAAAACAAAGACAACTCAATCCATGCCACCATCACCATCACCATCATTCCCGTGAGTAGTATCCTCGTCCATGTGAGCACCGAGAAACTGAGAACGAAGAGCGTGCACTTCATGTCGTAAATACGACAAATCTTCTCTCGAGGAGTCTTGGTAAGCTCGAAGAGACGCAACATCATCTCGAAGGGAATGGAATTGAGAATTAATGTCGACTCTCAAGGATTGAAATTGAGAGTTCATATCCTCACGAAGGCTTTGGAATTGAGAAGTAAAGAAAGCAAAGGCGTCTTGATTGAATTCAAAAGAAGAAGAAGGTTGATGACTATCAGAAGCTGTAATATCCGCCCCAATATTCATCATGTCATCAAAGGTAGAGGGAGATTGATGCTGAATGGGTGGCTCATCTTGATTTGGTTCAATCAAGAAAGGAAAATGAAGCCTTTGGGCACTAGTCATCCTATCAATGGGTAATGAGGGGTGATCTTTAGGATTGAAGGCAGAAAGTAAAATCCCCGGATCATTAACCCAACAGGAAGTGAAAGGATTCCAAGAAATTTTGTTAAACAGAAAACACCTAAGATTGAAGGTGTCCTTGGACTTGATAGGAGTTTCTCATTGTCATCGAAAGGAAGGTTGAAATGAAGAAAAATCTTTGTTAAGACACGGCCGAATGGGAGAATAACCTTTTTAGGATTATGGGCGGTGTTCCTAAAGATTTGGACAATGAATCTTGGTAGGTTGAAGGGGGTCATGGTAATGATGTAATACATCAAGTATACATCAGAGAATTTCAACCTAAGACGATCACCATCCCGAGGGATCATCGAGGTGATCACTATCTTGTGAAAGATTTGGTAGATCGTAGGAATAGAATTCACAAGAAAAGATTGGTTTGGACATTGGGGAGTTCCGCCAAATATGAGATACAAGGCTTGGGCAGGATCGCATACCCCATCATTAGGCCAAGTAGCTAGAGCAAATTTAGCTGGACCCTCCGAAGGAATGCGAAGAATATGTCCTAATTCAGTGCTATTGAATTCAATTGGACGATTGCAAACGATGGTTTTGATAGTTAATTCACCATCACCCTCAAAAAATTCAAGATTGGCATAGAAAGAATAAATCATGGATGGATACAAAAAATCGTTCTTTCTAGGGGGTTTGAAAAAAATTTCCCATTGTTGGAATTGAATCCAATCAAGAATAGGGAGCTGGGAAGTTCTAAGGAAATCGAAATCAAAGACATAACCCGGAATTAATTTGCGAGTAAGATAATTTTCCGGAATTGGCTTACCATCAAGAGGAAGACCCGTATAATTCCTAGAGGATCGATTAGAGCGTCTCATTCGGCTTGATTCTCCTTCTTCTCGGTTGCTTCGAGACATTTTGCAAGAAATTTGAGAGAATTGAGGTAAATTTTCGATTTTTTTGAGAAATGTGGTTAGGGTTGCAAATATCCAATTGGAAGAATTGGTGTTTGGAAAGTGAAATTGATGGTTTGGAAAGGCTTAGGATCGATCGATTATAACAATTATGAAGAAAGCTCGAATTATGGGTGAAAAACACGAAATGTTGCTGAAAAAATGAGCAAAAGCCGTAGCTTTCAGTCTATAAAAACCGAGATCGCCTGAGGCGATCTGAAGAACGCCTGAGGCGATCGAGAACGCCCGAGGCGATGCTTGCGATCGTTTGAGGCGATGCGAGCCACGAACGAGGCGCTGCGCACAGAATGCTGAGGCGGTGGTTTGGCAACATTTTGAGCCAATTTTTGGACCAAAAATTTATTTTTGATTAATCTATCTAACATTAAATCATCTAAATAAATCACATAATCTAAAAAGCACAATAATTCACAATTTGTGACTTTTAAAAGGTGATTTCAAAATGCATTTTTGAAATTAAATGTGAGTAAACATGACTCCCCCTTGCATAGCACATACAAAATAATCAATTAAAGCATAAAGTAAACAACTCTCCCCCTCAAACCATGCATACACAAGCTCTCCCCCTTAAACTATGCATGAAGTAAACTTCAAGATTATCACACAATTATCCCCCTTTTTTGTGATAATCAAAAAGTACAAAAATTAAATAGACAAATCACAAATATATGTTGACACACGGCCATATTTTATACATGTTCCTCATAAAGAATGTAATAGCCATGACAAGCAAGATTAAATCATTTAGAGGAATACAAACATGCGTTTAAGACGAGCAACAATGAATTGCAAAGTGTGCATATGCTCTACCAAAAGTTCATGCACTCATGCCCAATACACAATAGAATTCACAAACCAACATTTGATAAAATTATTAAGATCATGAAAGTATTATATCAAAGATATAGCATCTAAACACTTATAGCAAGCTTAATTACATAATAGCATATTCAAATTTGAATTCAATGCACTTACTATAAAAGGATAAGCATACATCATGCAATAAAACAATTTATATGTGCATATGCTAAGGGGTTATCCATTTTACTACCAATGAATATTGAGCTTCATATTTATTGGTCACAATTAATTTGTGCCAATTAAATTTTGAATTGCTCTTTTAACATGAAATTTTTTTTACCCTCGATGACAAGAGTTCGTTCTTGTCATTGGTCCAACGCCTCGAGCCTCTTCTATAGTTGTGAATAATACAAACTCCTCCTTTGAGTTGCTTGGCCCTTCATCCTCCATTCCATTTTTGTTCCTACAAGACAAATTAATAATAGGAGAATGTTTGGTACCCATTTGATTTTTGGGTCCTTGATGGTTAGCTTTCAATGGCACTTTTGGAATCCATTTCCACCTCTTATTAGGTTGGTATTGGATTCTAGCAAACCTACATTTATTCTTGCTATGACCATTTTTACAACAATAAGTGCAAGTAAGAGAGTTGTGCTTTGCTTTGGCCAACAAGCTTGAAAAAGATTTTGATTTGTTTGAAAAGCCTAACCCGGCTTGTCTGTAAGGACCCCGTATACTTAACCCTTGATTAGTGTATTAACCACTATGTGTGGTACATGCTTTCTATAAAATGTCAATCGGGAAGCTCTGATGATACTTAATCATTGCCTGTCAATGATTGACTCATATGTTTGCCCTTTACCAACCCCTTGGTGCCACTTTTCACATTGTAAACTTTTATAAAAATTTGGGCAGAGTCTCCCCATAAATAGAGCTATCCCAAAAAAAAGAGCACATCATATAACATAATTCCCGGCCAGGGAACACATAATACTCATCAGAAAGCAGTAATACAAGTAAATTCCCAGCCAGGGAAGACACCACACATATGACATCAAAAGTGGGTTTCAACACCCACATAATACACTAATGACTCTCTTATCATTAAGCAATTCTACCTCTAATTGCATGCAACATGGAATGAAAGAGAGAGAAAGGCTCATGCCTTTACATACAACCCATATACAAGTATAATCGTGCTCACATGCGAGCATCATGAACATGTATATAATCATCATGGGTATATAGGTACTCTATACGATACCGTGCTTCATCAAGCCCTGGTACCACGATCCTGGGAGTACATCCAATCAACAGCTTGAGCTCATCTCCAAAGCCATCGATGTACCTGTTCACCTGCCCCAACAGAGACAGCCCCCAACGGGGTGAGCATACCAATTCCACAATTTCATAATCATAATGACATAATACATAATTTACGAAAATGTAAATATTGTGGAACATATGTGATACTTCCTGGATAGTATCATCCTCATCATAGTGTACCCCTGTAATAACCCTGTTCTCAAAACAGATAAATCATCAAATCCTGAATATGCAGTTAATCATCACATTGGTTAACCCTAGCCAGTTTCAAATTAACAACATTTCCTAACATCTTACTTTATCTAGCAATGATTAGCAACATTTCATAACATCATTTCATAACATCGTTTCATAACATCTTTTCGTAACATCGTTTCCTAACATCTTTTCATAACATCGTTTCATAACATCTTTTCATAACATCGTTTCATAACATCTTACTTAATCTAGTAATGATTAGCAACATTTCATGACATCATTTCATAACATCGTTTCATAACATCTTTTCATAACATCGTTTCATAACATCTTACTTAATCTAGTAATGATTAGCAACATTTCATGACATCATTTCATAACATCGTTTCATAACATCTTTTCATAACATCTTACTTAATCTAGCAATTATCATAATTCTAGATATCATGTTGGTATTTCCTTAACTTCCGATACTGGTTAATCACTTCTCTGATTAACTACGTCTCTGTTCCTATTATTACCCATAGGGAATAAAATACAGATATCCTAGATATCTAATCAAATACCACATTCTCATTTCTTACTTCAAGGTAACGTCATACTATGGGTGTTTGCTCCGTAGCAACCACACCTCATCATTGGCTCGCTTCATAGCGGCACTGAGCATTCCACCATGTGAAACAACATATCGTAACCGAGTCCCGATACCATCATAGTAAAACATATCATATATCTTAAATCATGCATCATACTTGTAAAACATCATTTAAACTATGCTCGTACGCTAAACGTACCTGAAATCCTCGAAGTCCGAGCCAAACCTTGCTCGAGTTCCATGCCCCGAGGAACGATGTGCTAACACGATAAATAATTCACAATTATTTACGAACATGTAACCCATGCTCAAGCACATCCATAACATTCAAAATATCGTCAACACACGACAATAAATCATTTAAAAGACCCGGGGCAGGGTACATGCAGGGAGGGAAAACGAATGCGATAATATCGAAAATTGTTCAAGAACATCCTACAAAATTCGAACCCTGGCATCACAATTTGAACCCAACCAAGCATTATAAATCATCTAAAACATGAAATGAACGATCCTTAACATGAATCATCAACCCATAGTCAAAATCCCCAAATTCGAAATCAACCCTCACCAATTAGGGCAAAAATCGAACCATAACATCTTAATTCAATCCCACTTAAGCATCATAATTCATTTAAACATGAATAAATCGAATCCTAACAAGAATTATCATCCTCATGCCAACAATCCCCAAAATCGAACATAAATCCCCCACACATCATGAAATTCGAACCAACCTCCACAAATTCGAACTCAATCCTCAAAATTCGAACACAATAATTCACAATAGGTAGGGAAAATACATCATAAGCATGGAAAAGGGGTAAGGAACGTTACCCAACGAAATCGGAAGCAAAATCGGACGAAATCCGATGAACCCTAGAATTTGGGGATCGGCGCACTTCTTTAAAATTCGACTTCAAATCGCGATGAAACTTCAAATTGACGGAGGGGAAATGAGCGCCTGGACGAGACGAAGCCGTGGGTAGGTCGGACGCACCGATCGGCGGCGGGACGGCGGCGGCCGAAGCGCTTTTGCGCGCGGGGTGCAGGGCTGACGGGAAGAGGGCGCGCGGGAGGGAGAGAGAAAATGTGAGGGCTGAAATGAAATTCTTATTTAAAATTTTGGGTTCAATTGGTATTTATAGCAAAAATACCCCGAAAAATTAATAGCCCCACAAATACATCATGATTCCTTAAAAATCATCTGTTTTCAAAAACTCTCTCTCTAACTCCAAAACCCTCTACCGGTGCTCACATAGCACCCGAGATCCCGAGACACATCAAAAACCCAACTCTTAGGTTTTACACCGTAATGTGAATACAATCTCAACCTCTGGATCCAACGATCCCAACTACCCAAATAAACGAGCCCAGAAGGCCCAACATCGCGATTAAACTCCAAATCGCTACGTAAAACCACTTTAGGGATTATTAACACTACGGGATTAACACCTATAATCCCTGGTCATCACAATATCCCCCACTAAAAGAATTTCGTCCTCGAAATTAGTACTGGTGTATCACGTAACACCCAGGCTACACAACAACATGAAGCCATAACCTCGATTCCTGACCATATCAGAATCGTATTAATAAACGCGAGGATACTTACTTCTCTTCAAACTCTGAAACAGAGCGACTTACCAAAACCAACATATCACTTAAGAGGCAAAACGTACCTCGATGCGGTTCATCCTAAAAGTCAGTCTCTCATGACTGAAAAACAACCTATATTTACGACTGTAGATCGGACAGTCATCCTTCGTTCTAATACAACCAGTAAGAACGCATCCTGAATGACACATCAACCGTGAGAACGTTGACCTCGTGTCAAACTCTGGAGTGGAACAGACTTCCAAATCCATCATAACGTCAAAGAGCGTCAGCACAGCTCAACGCTAATAATCCAAAAGCAGTTAGTCAACTGAAACTGTAAGGATTCGAATCGTTCCTGATTCCATCGTAGATTTCATTCCTTGACATCTCTTATCATGACTCACGATGTCCAACATACATCGTTACGAGGGAAACACTAGTATTCCACGGTGTACACATAACAAACCTGGTTTCCACTTTCAAACCTCCTCTATCGAAGGAGCAGTCGCATCATTGCAACTCAAATACATGGATTCTCAGATCGAATCAACGACGACTTGACGACTCTCTCGTTGGTACTTCACATCATGAGCTGTCCCAGACAAGTCTCACCAAGATTTAAACATAAACATATATACATTTCAGTGAGGCATATTCAACCTCAACGTCAAATAACGTGGTGACTACCAGAGTCCACCACAATCCACCTCGTATCACCTTACGATTTGCCAAACTTGGTTCCAACGAGCAGTATAACGGCTCTAGCAAGCCCATCATGGTGCTGCACACACGCGGCAGACAAACTAATCGCTGTCTCACTAGGTTCATCTCAAACCTACCAATCAGATGGACGTTTCCACACGGCATACCATACCCTGGGAAGAACAATCGATAGAGTAGTGGGTCTTTACCCAACATTCCTCCAATGCTGATATACCCTGGACACTTCAATGTCCCCATGTACTTAACATAACCTGATCCTACTCCCTTAGGACCCATCTTACATCCTCATGGGTGGTGTGACCATGTCTACCACATGTCATATCAATAGAAAGCGAGTAATTCCTCCACGATTACTCCTATCGTCAAAAACGTGGCCAAAAAGCCAATCCAACGAGCATACCTCAAGGGTATCACTACTCGTAATATGATTGCCTCAAACAATGTCTGCGGTACAATCACAAGTACAACGCGTCCATCCATTCCTCGAGCACCCGCTCGGTATAAGGGTCACGTCAATCGGTGACGCACACGCCACCTTGTGCCCGACACTGGCACCCAAGGCATACAACTGAAAACGTATACTTAACGCATTGCTCATCGTAACGATGATGCATGTCTAATAAGACATCTCCTGCACTATCGTCATCGCCATCCCGTGACGACACATGCCCACTCATGGCATCTAAGGTATCGTCAACTAGTGACGGTACAAGTCAACAATGACATCTAAATGACCTAGTCAACTCGTGACGGTCCATGTACATCAACATATGTCATCCATCATCATGCTAGTAAATAGTCATAATAAAACATGCATATCAACGCATACCAGCAATAATAATGCTAATAAAATAGCAATATCTCATACCTCATCGCTGACAAGATAGCGGCATACCTATCTCCGTCGCTCCATAATAATACGTAATCAGCACCCATCGCTCGAAGGCGGCCAAAATCCTGTGCTGAATATATATAGCGGTACAGTCCATCGATATAGCATCGACGGCATGATACCTCGTCATATAATAGGTGACATGAAACCTCGCTATACACCTGAGCATGAATCATCGTCCACATAATAGCGGAAAGAGGCATCGCTATCAATACATCTGGCGGAAAGAACCATCGCCAATCAATATAGCGGAATGAGGCATCGCTATCATACATCTGGCGGAAAGAACCATCGCCAATCAATATAGCGGAATGAGGCATCGCTATCATACATCTGGCGGAAAGAACCATCGCCAATCAATATAGCGGAATGAGGCATCGCTATCATACATCTGGCGGAAAGAACCATCGCCAATCAATATAGCGGAATGAGGCATCGCTATCATACATCTGGCGGAAAGAACCATCGCCAGTCCTCATAAAAGAATGAGTCATCGTAAATCCTCATAATAATATCGTATGGCCTCTTACCATATGGGGCACCTTACCCCGTGGCACCTTACCACAATAACATCGCATGGCTACTTACCATGTGGGGCACCTTACCCCGTGGCACCTTACCACAATAACATCGCATGGCTACTTACCATGTGGGGCACCTTACCCCGTGGCACCTTACCACAATAACATCGTATAAACATCATCATATAAACATCGTATGCACATCATCATATAAACATCTTATGCACATCATCATATAAACATCGTATAAACATTATCATATAAACATCGTGTAATCATCATCATAAACATCATATCATATTTACTCATCGTAAACATCATTATAAACTTACTTATCATAATCATCATCATATAAACATCATATCGTCTTTACTTATCGTAAACATCATCATAAACTTACTTATCATAATCATCATCATATAAACATCATATCGTCTTTACTTATCGTAAACATCATCATAAACTTACTTATCATAATCATCATCATATAAACATCATATCGTCTTTACTTATCGTAAACATCATCATAAACTTACTTATCATAATCATCATCATATAAACATCATATCGTCTTTACTTATCGTAAACATCATCATAAACTTACTTATCATAATCATCATCATATAAACATCATATCGTCTTTACTTATCGTAAACATCATCATTTCATCGTGAATACTCATGCAATAAAAGCATAGTTGTAGTATAAAGATGTGTGTTACCGTCCGATGCCCGTACGCTTCTTACGTACCTTCCTCGCTTGAACATTACATGAACAAACGCATTAGTATATTCAATAATAATTGAGACCATACCGAAGTATTCCACTGTCGGTTGTCTACCCAGTCTGTCCTCAGACAATACATCATATCTTTCTTTTCCCTGATTTCCTTCCAAAATCAGATTCCTTGGCACGTAGCATATAGAGTGTTAGACATCGCTATTAATGCCATCATATCGTGTTCCACACGATTCCTGCAACCACAATGGTTAGCAATAACACTTTTCATATCATATAAGCACATAAACAATTAGTCATGTCGTATAACATTAATGCCATCATGCATAAATATGTGCTATCAATAACCTCCTAGGCCCTTAACAGCCCCAATGAGCAACCACTGCTCTGATACCACTAATGTAAGGACCCCGTATACTTAACCCTTGATTAGTGTATTAACCACTATGTGTGGTACATGCTTTCTATAAAATGTCAATCGGGAAGCTCTGATGATACTTAATCATTGCCTGTCAATGATTGACTCATATGTTTGCCCTTTACCAACCCCTTGGTGCCACTTTTCACATTGTAAACTTTTATAAAAATTTGGGCAGAGTCTCCCCATAAATAGAGCTATCCCAAAAAAAAGAGCACATCATATAACATAATTCCCGGCCAGGGAACACATAATACTCATCAGAAAGCAGTAATACAAGTAAATTCCCAGCCAGGGAAGACACCACACATATGACATCAAAAGTGGGTTTCAACACCCACATAATACACTAATGACTCTCTTATCATTAAGCAATTCTACCTCTAATTGCATGCAACATGGAATGAAAGAGAGAGAAAGGCTCATGCCTTTACATACAACCCATATACAAGTATAATCGTGCTCACATGCGAGCATCATGAACATGTATATAATCATCATGGGTATATAGGTACTCTATACGATACCGTGCTTCATCAAGCCCTGGTACCACGATCCTGGGAGTACATCCAATCAACAGCTTGAGCTCATCTCCAAAGCCATCGATGTACCTGTTCACCTGCCCCAACAGAGACAGCCCCAACGGGGTGAGCATACCAATTCCACAATTTCATAATCATAATGACATAATACATAATTTACGAAAATGTAAATATTGTGGAACATATGTGATACTTCCTGGATAGTATCATCCTCATCATAGTGTACCCCTGTAATAACCCTGTTCTCAAAACAGATAAATCATCAAATCCTGAATATGCAGTTAATCATCACATTGGTTAACCCTAGCCAGTTTCAAATTAACAACATTTCCTAACATCTTACTTTATCTAGCAATGATTAGCAACATTTCATAACATCATTTCATAACATCGTTTCATAACATCTTTTCGTAACATCGTTTCATAACATCTTTTCATAACATCGTTTCATAACATCTTTTCATAACATCGTTTCATAACATCTTACTTAATCTAGTAATGATTAGCAACATTTCATGACATCATTTCATAACATCGTTTCATAACATCTTTTCATAACATCGTTTCATAACATCTTACTTAATCTAGTAATGATTAGCAACATTTCATGACATCATTTCATAACATCGTTTCATAACATCTTTTCATAACATCTTACTTAATCTAGCAATTATCATAATTCTAGATATCATGTTGGTATTTCCTTAACTTCCGATACTGGTTAATCACTTCTCTGATTAACTACGTCTCTGTTCCTATTATTACCCATAGGGAATAAAATACAGATATCCTAGATATCTAATCAAATACCACATTCTCATTTCTTACTTCAAGGTAACGTCATACTATGGGTGTTTGCTCCGTAGCAACCACACCTCATCATTGGCTCGCTTCATAGCGGCACTGAGCATTCCACCATGTGAAACAACATATCGTAACCGAGTCCCGATACCATCATAGTAAAACATATCATATATCTTAAATCATGCATCATACTTGTAAAACATCATTTAAACTATGCTCGTACGCTAAACGTACCTGAAATCCTCGAAGTCCGAGCCAAACCTTGCTCGAGTTCCATGCCCCGAGGAACGATGTGCTAACACGATAAATAATTCACAATTATTTACGAACATGTAACCCATGCTCAAGCACATCCATAACATTCAAAATATCGTCAACACACGACAATAAATCATTTAAAAGACCCGGGGCAGGGTACATGCAGGGAGGGAAAATGAATGCGATAATATCGAAAATTGTTCAAGAACATCCTACAAAATTCGAACCCTGGCATCACAATTTGAACCCAACCAAGCATTATAAATCATCTAAAACATGAAATGAACGATCCTTAACATGAATCATCAACCCATAGTCAAAATCCCCAAATTCGAAATCAACCCTCACCAATTAGGGCAAAAATCGAACCATAACATCTTAATTCAATCCCACTTAAGCATCATAATTCATTTAAACATGAATAAATCGAATCCTAACAAGAATTATCATCCTCATGCCAACAATCCCCAAAATCGAACATAAATCCCCCACACATCATGAAATTCGAACCAACCTCCACAAATTCGAACTCAATCCTCAAAATTCGAACACAATAATTCACAATAGGTAGGGAAAATACATCATAAGCATGGAAAAGGGGTAAGGAACGTTACCCAACGAAATCGGAAGCAAAATCGGACGAAATCCGATGAACCCTAGAATTTGGGGATCGGCGCACTTCTTTAAAATTCGACTTCAAATCGCGATGAAACTTCAAATTGACGGAGGGGAAATGAGCGCCTGGACGAGACGAAGCCGTGGGTAGGTCGGACGCACCGATCGGCGGCGGGACGGCGGCGGCCGAAGCGCTTTTGCGCGCGGGGTGCAGGGCTGACGGGAAGAGGGCGCGCGGGAGGGAGAGAGAAAATGTGAGGGCTGAAATGAAATTCTTATTTAAAATTTTGGGTTCAATTGGTATTTATAGCAAAAATACCCCGAAAAATTAATAGCCCCACAAATACATCATGATTCCTTAAAAATCATCTGTTTTCAAAAACTCTCTCTCTAACTCCAAAACCCTCTACCGGTGCTCACATAGCACCCGAGATCCCGAGACACATCAAAAACCCAACTCTTAGGTTTTACACCGTAATGTGAATACAATCTCAACCTCTGGATCCAACGATCCCAACTACCCAAATAAACGAGCCCAGAAGGCCCAACATCGCGATTAAACTCCAAATCGCTACGTAAAACCACTTTAGGGATTATTAACACTACGGGATTAACACCTATAATCCCTGGTCATCACATTGTCAAAGCTACATCGTTGTAATCCAAGCAATTCACTCATCTTTTGACTACTTTCACTAAATTTGCAAAAGGATATCTTTAAAGAATCTAATTCATTTTTCAATGAATTATTTTCTTCATCTTTCTTAGCAATCTCAAGTTTGAGTAGTTTATTACTCATCTTGGTTTTGCCAAGAGCATTAATAAGATCATTATAAGATTCTAAAAGTTCATCAAAAGAAGGTACCTCATCATCGCTTTCATCTCCTTCATCTCCAAGAGCCATTAAACAAAGATTGGTGGCTTCTTCTTCATCGGAGTCGCTATCACTCCATGTAGCTATAAACGCCTTCTTCTTGCCTTTGTCCTCATTCTTCTTCCTAGGACATTTGTTAGCATAGTGGCCTTTTTCTTGACAATTATAGCAAGTTACCTCATTTTTGGATTCATGTCTGGTTGCACTTGAGGTCTTTGACTTGCCATGTTTGTTGAAGAACTTCTTGAACTTTCTTGTGAACAATGCCATTTCCTCATCATCATCGTCTTCTTCATCATCGGAATGGTCTTTCCTTCCAACCAAGGCAATTCCATTTCTTTTGGTCTATCATCCTCCTTTACTTCTCTCCTTGTTGCAACTTCAAGTTCATGAGTCGCCAATGTGCCATGGAGCTCATCAAGGTCACAGGAGGCATTTTCTCCTTTGTTGGACTCGATGATGGCCGTCCTCTTTGCGTCCCATTCTTTAGGTAAGGCTCTTAGTGCTCTCCTCCATATTTGCTTTGGAGGGTACTTCTCTCCAAGTTGAGCAAGCTCGTTGATAATTAGGGTGAGCCTCCTAAACATAGAATCCACCTCTTCTCCGGACTCCATCTCAAATGTCTCATATTTGAGTTGTAGAAGATCAATCTTGGTCTCCTTTACTTGGTTGGTTCCTTCATGACAGATTTGTAATTTGTCCCATATCTCCTTAGCCGTTGAGCACATCGAGATCTGGTTGTACTCCTTCATATCTAAGGCACAATGCAAATTATTAATAGCTTTAGCATTTTGTGATATTAAAATCATATCCGCTCTAGTGAAATCGTCCATTTCTTTGGGAACATTAATTCCCCCAACTTCCTTTAAAGGAATAAGTTGACCTTTCACTATGATCTTCCAAAGGTCATAATCCACGGATTGGATGTATAGAGAAATTCTATTTTTCCAATAGCCGTAATTATCACCCGTGAAGAGCGGAGGGCGATTCGTCGATTGACCTTGAGCAAACTCATTTGCTAGATTAGCCATAAAAAGATTTTGATTTAAAAACAAAAATCAAATGGCTCTGATACCACTTGTTGGAATCGAAGAGGGGGGGTGAATGAGATTCCTTGGCTACTTTAGCGTTTTAAAATGAGTTTGTAAAAATAAAATATTTTGCGCTTGCGGAAGCCTTTAGTCAATCGATAAATGCAAAGAATAAAAATAAATAAATGCATAAAGGAAATAAAGCAATAAATAACAAAAGGATTTGTTATAGAAGTTCGGCGATGAATCGCCTACGTCTCCTCTTCCCGGTTAGATAACCTCCAACCGAGGTTCCACTAGAACAATAGATCTTGGCCAAGAGGGCTCCAAGTTAGCCACACAACAACTCTTCCCGAGTTTACAACGCTCTTCCCGAGCACACTACTCTTCCCGAGTACACAACGCTCTTCCCGAGCACAATACCCTTCACGAGTATACAAAGCTCTTCCCGAGCTACCAACACTCTTCACGAGTCTTCTTGGCCTTAAGGGCTCCAAGGATAGCCACACACTTGCACCAACTAGACTTGTTGATGACTTTACAATTTTCCAACTTGCTTTGGTGTTGGAGGACCTTTACAAGAAATCAAACCAAAAGCACCTTCACGGTGTACTCACACGAAGAAACAAGACTCTAAGAAAGATAAGAATTACAAGCTCCAATACAACAACAATGTATGGAGATTGCAATGCAAATTCAAATAATAATTATCAAGACTTTGTGGAAGTTTGTAGGCTTGTTCCTTAGCTTCAAAATGCTCCAAAGCATCCATATTTATAGTGTAGGAGGCCCCCTAGGCTCCTACTAGCCGTTGCTTCAAGTAAGGCTTGAATCACTCCTCGATCGCCTCGGACATCGCCTCGGGCGATCACCATCGCCGCGCCCCAACGGTCAGCAAAAATCACGGATCGCCTCAGGCGATCAAGAGCAAAAATTAAGGCCGTAGCTTCAGCATGTCCAAATTTTGCATCGCCTCAAACGAACTCCACATCGCCTCAGGCGTTCCAGCCCATCGCCTCAGGCGTTCGTGCCATCGCCTCGGGCGAACTCCCAGCGCGTATGCCCGCGCATTGCCTCGGCGTCGCCTCTGTCGATGTGCGGGGCGAAGTGCCAAATGGTTGCCATCGCCTCAGGCGTTGGTCACCATCACCTGGGGCGATCTTCCTCGCATGCTCGCCTGGCCATCGCCTCTGTCGATGTGCGTGGCGATCCTCGCCTGGCACCCATCGCCTGGGGCGATGACACTCATCGTCTGGGGCGATGGCACTCATTGCCTGGGGCGATCCGTGTCTTCCAAAAGACAAATTTTTCTTTGGCATTTCAATACTATTACAATCTTCAATTTGATCATAATTTATGCTGCATACTCAATAAAAAAGTCCAAAATGCATAGGTTTTGTAATCATCAAAACAAAAATCGATAATTTTATTTAAAATAGAGGAATGAGAGTTGTAGCATTTTAAGGCGCAACAAAACGTGAAGAGGTATCAATTTGGATCGGAACTCTTTGCGTTGCGCTTTGTGTGTTGCTGTTGAGGAAAATACAGTTCACCTCTTTTCTCATGTCCTTTTGCTCACTCAATGTGAAAGGATTTCTACAAGTGGTTCAAGCTAGAAACTGTTCTTCATGAGGATCCGGTTAAAAATTCCAGGAAACATTTGGGCTTTTGATGTAGGTCAAAAGGTTGATGAGGGGAATGACATGTTATTTGGGAATGTGTGGTTCGGAGCATTTCGCAAGCTCTTAATAAAAATTTTTTTTAGTAATTTGGAAACTTCTAAAGAATCGTCAGTCGAGAGGTGGTGAAGTTTCGATCGTGACATTGGATTTCGGCTACAAATAATGGCATCTTTAATTCATTTTCGGCTATCGATTGATTTCTTGAGCCGTTAATTTGTTTAGGATTGTAAGTTGGTGTAAGTTATTGTTGGGGTATTATTCATTTGTTATTTTTGTTTTACTGCATTCTTGTATTTTTTTGGGTTTGAGCACCCCTAGTATCCCTATTATTGCATTTTGCCTACGAAAAAAAATTGGTAATTAATTGAAGTTTATTAAACTTTTTTATTTTAATAGCAAATACTTAATATTTTTGCTTAAAATTAAATTTTTCTACTTCAAGTAAAAATAATATAAGCAATTGCACACACACCCCCTTAATCTAAGCAATCTACTCTTGTTAGCTGGTATAAAATTCAACTTTTTAAAATACTTCCTATCTTTTTTGTTTGTATGTTTCACAAAAAGTGTGAACATTTTCAAAATGGTGATACAATTATCTATTTATCTTACATTGTATTTACATTTTGAAGTCCAAAATCTTCATTCAAATATTGACATCATACTAATTTTTTTTTTAAAAATTGATTTAAAAATCGTAATATCTCTTTATTCACATCGATCATGAACTCTTAACTCGTACGACTTATCGTGAGGATAGATTGTTAGTAACATATGAATTTTAGCATAAATATATTATTAGTTCATTAAGGATGTTACTAGTTCATTTAGTGGCCCATAAATTCCACATTGATTCATCTCTCCATGTCATAACTTATGGAGAATCTCTATGATGGTTAGAGTCTATAAATACCATGTTTTGGGTCCCTATGCCTACAATTCATTTCATACACAAATACACCATCTAAAGTGCGATTGTGAAGGCTTAGAATAGCCAAAAACTAGAAGATCTTGAGAGCAAGAAGCAATGACTATCCATTTTATTCCGTATTTGATCTAACAAAATGGTTAGATCATTAAGAAATTACTTACAGTTGGTATCAGAGCATGTATTACCTCTGTCTTGCTACGTTTTCTCCCTGTCGTGACTTGAAATTTTATTTTATGGAATTTCAAATCTTTGTTTTTTTTGTTGAAAAGTAATGTTGAATTAGGAAATTGGATTTCGAACATTTCTGAAATTTACAATGAAAGTTCTGGTGCCTGACAAATTTTGAAACAGCCGTGTTTGATTTGCTAAAGGTAAGAGATGACGAACAGATTATTAAAGAAGACACTTTTTGTTTTTCAGAAACAAAGTGAAAGAAAATTAAAAGGGGTGATGTCAACATCATCTTTAATTATATAAAATTATATATTAAGTGTTTTTAGATCACATTATGACATTAATTGTAGTTAGTCATATTTAATATAATAGATTTTCCTACAGGAATTTAAATTATATTTGTATGACTAATTGTGATAGAAAATCAAATTATATTTCCTATTTACCCAAAGGAATTAGGAAAATGAACATAATTTGATAGTTTTATCATATAGTTATTATGAATCTAGTTGAGTAAGACTTTAGCACACATGCAAGTTTTATGTCACACGATTCATATATTTTAAGCATGATATTACATTGGTAAAACATGAATTATGTTAATTAGTCTCAATTTTGGATTATAAGCATGTATGATGATTTTTCTGCAGTTATACAATCTGTGAATTTCTCTGATGTTAAGTGTGATATTCCCGAACTAAAGGGTTATAACTATAAAGTCTGGAAGGAGAGAATTCTTCTTCATTTACGGTGGATGGACATTGATTATGCCATAAGGAAAGACGATCCACCTCCGATTAATGAAATCAGCATACCTGATGAGGTTGATCTTTATGAAAAATGGGAGCGATCTAATCGTCTCGGCGTAATGTTCATAAAGACTAAAATCTCTGCTAATATTCGAGGTTCTGTCGAAGAGCATAAAAATGTCAAGGCATTACCGAAGGCTATTGATGAGCAATTTGAGACTTCAGATAAAGCACTAGACATCACCCTAATTATGAAGTTTTCATCCATGAGAATCACTACTGTGAAAGGTGTGCGTGAGCATATCATGCAAATGAGGGACATTGCGACTCAATTAAAGACTCTTGAGGTTGAGATGTCTGAGTCTTTCATTGTGCACTATATTTTAAACACTCTCCCAAGTCAATATGGACCCTTTAAGATATCCTACAACACACATAAGGATAAGTGGTCAATTAATGAACTTATGACCACGTGTGTTCAAGAGGAGGGAAGACTGACAATGGAAAAGAGTGAAAGTGCGTTTATGGCAACGGAAAGAAATGACACAAACCAAGCCAAATGGAAAGGGAAAGGTAAAATACCACCCAAGGTGTAATAAAAAAAGGAATCTAAGTGTTTCTTCTGTAAAAAGAAGGGACACATGAGTAAAGATTGCACCAAATTCAAGAAATGACTTGAGACGAAAGGTAAACCAATCTCATTTCTCTGTTATGAATCTAATATGGTTGATGTTATTTATAACACATGGTGGATTGATATTAATATTTCGAATACCTTGCAGGGTATGCAAAACCTAAGGAAACCAGTGGACAGTGAGCAATGCATTTATTCAGGAAACAAAATGCGCTCACATGTGGAAGCTGTTGGAACATGCAGTCTAGTTTTAAACAATGGTTTTGTTTTGAATTTAGAAAAGACATTTTATATTCCTAGTTTTTCTAGGAATTTCATTTCAGTTTCAAGACTCGTACCGATTGGTTATTCCTTTAAGTTTTCAGAAACATATTTCAGTTTATATTATAAATCTGATCTTGTTGGGAATGGTACATTATCTGATGGGCTTTTGTCTATTGATTTACAAAATAATGCTACTTATAATACTATGCATGTTTACACTAGTATGAAACGATGTGTTACGAATGGGGATTCCTCTATTTTGTGGCACCGGAGACTGGGTCATATTTCCATAGATAGAATTAAGAGATTAGTAAATGATGGAGCACTTAGTACTTTGGATTTTACTGATTTCAGTACTTGTGTGGACTGTATTAAAGGAAAGCAGACCAACAAGTCTAAGAAAGGTGCTAAGAGGAGTACATACATATTAGAGATAATACATCGGATATTTGTAGTCCAGTAACGGACTCATATGGTCCGAAATACTTCATCTCTTTCATCAATGATTATTCACGATACATGTATATCTACTTGCTTCATAACAAGAACGAAGCACTAGAAGCCTTTAAAGTATTTAAGGCCGAAGTAGAGAAACAATGCGAAAAACAAATTAAGATCGTGAGAACAGATAGAGGTGGAGAATATTATGGTAGATACTCCGAGGATGGACAAGCACCTGGTCCATTTGCAAAGTTTCTTCAAGAACATGGGATAGTTGCCCAATACACCATGCCTAGATCTCCGGATTAAAATGGTGTAACAGAAAGAAGAAACTGAACTTTAATGGACATGGTGAGGAGTATGCGAAGTACCTCCAAGCTTCCTGAATCCTTGTGGACTGATGCTCTTAAAGGGTAGTGTATATATTAAACCGAGTTCCAACTAAGGCTGTCCCAAAGACACCATTTGAATTATTCAAAGGTCGGAAACCGAATTTGCGACATATACGTGTTTGGGGATGCCCATCTGAAGTAAGAGTTTATAACCCACAAGAGAAGAAACTAGACCCAAGGACCATTAGTGCGTATTTCATTGGATATGCCAAAAGGTCTAAGGGATATAGATTCTATTGTCCATCTCATAGCATTAGGATTGTGGAGTCAAGAAATACAAAGTTTCTTGAGAATGACTTGATTAGTGGGAGCGATCGATTCCAAGACATTGTTTCTGAAAGGAATCATATTGATGCTCAAAATTCCACTTCAAGTGATAGATTTATTATCATTCGCAACACTACTCAAGTTCAAACGGGTGTTGAACAAACAATCATTGAAGTTCCACAAGCTGCTGATAATATTCCAATAGATCAAGATGTTCAAGAATTGCCAGAAATTATTGAACATCCAGTTGAAAAACATGATCCTGAGGAAAATGTTGATACAACATTAAGGATATCTGCTAGAGTAAGGAAATCAGCAATACCTAATGATTATGTGTGTATTTACAAGAAGCGGACTATAATGCTGGAGCCGAAAATGATCCTGAACGTTTTCACAAGCCATGAGTTGTAAAGAATCAAGTTTATGGTATGATGTCATGAAGGATGAGTTGAATTCTATGGCATCTAATGGAGTCTGGGATCTTGTTGAGTTGCCTGATGGTGTAAAAGCCATAAGATGTAAATGGGTCTATAAAACAAAGAAAGACTCAAAATGCAACATTGAAAGATATAAAGCAAGACTTGTCGCTAAAGGATTTACTCAAAAGGAAGGAATCGACTACAAGGAGACCTACTCTCTTGTATCAAAGAAAGATTCACTTCGTATCATCATGGCATTAGTTGCACATTTCGATTTGGAGTTGCAACAAATGGATGTGAAAACAGCCTTTCTAAATGGAGATCTAGAGGAAGAGGTTTACATGAAACAACCAGAAGGATTTCCTCTAGTGATAGTGAGCAATTGGAATGCAAGCTCAAGAAATCTATATATGGATTGAAACAAGCTTCCCGTCAGTGGTATTTGAAATTTCATGATGTAATCTCTTCATTTGGTGTTGAGAACATTATGGATCAATGTATATACCAAAAGGTAAGTGGGAGTAAGATTTGTTTCCTTATTCTGTATGTGGATGGCATTTTACTTGCAACCAATAATAAGGGTTTGCTACATGAGGTGAAACAATCTCTCTCTAACAACTTTGATATGAAAGATATGGACGATGATTCTTATGTCATAGGCGTTAAGATACATAGATACATAATTCAAGGAATTCTGGGCCAGGAAACATATATCAACAAAGTTTTAGAGAGATTTCGAATGAAAGATTGTTCACCAAGTATAGCTCCCATTGTGAAGGTGACAGTTTCAACTTGAACCAGTGCCCAAAAAATGATTTGAGAGAACAAATGAAGTTCCTTATGCTTCTGTTATTGGAAGCCTAATGTATGCTGAGGTCTGCACAAGACCTGACATTGCATTTATTGTTGGGATGTTAGGAAGATATCAGAGTAATCCAGGTATGGACCACTGGAGAGCTGCAAAGAAAGTAATGAGGTACCTTAAGGTTCCAAAGATTACATGCTTATGTATAGACAGCCAGATAATCTGGAAGTGATTGGCTACTCTGACTCGGACTTCGCTGGCTGTGTTGATTCACGAAAATCAACATCAGGATACATTTTTATGTTTGCTGGTGGAGCTGTATCTTGGATAAGTGCAAAGCATACATTGACTGTTACTTCCCCTATGGAGCCTGAGTTCGTATCTTGTTTTGAGGGATGAAGAGTTTCATTTCTGGACTTAGAATCGTTGATTCGATCTCTAGGCCTTTGAAAATGTATTGTGATAATTTGGCTACAGTTTTTATGGCTAAGAATAAGAAAAGTGGTAGTCGAATCAAGCACATCGACATCAAGTATCTTGACATAAGAGAACGTGTTAAAGATAAAACAATGGTTATTGAACACGTTAGTACTGAATTAATGATTGCTGATCCTTTGACAAAAGGCATGCCACCAATAAAATTTAAGGATCATGAAGAAAGAATGTGTCTTGGTTCCTCTATGTGAATTTCGTTATAAGAACGAATGTTTGAGAAACTATGTTTGTGATATTCTCATATTTTGACTTGTGTACACATTAATTTTGAGAAATATCATTGATGTTTGGACCTTGAATAAACATATTGTTTATTTATTAAGTAATATGGGTTAGTATTTGAGAAACATGATGCATTGTGATACATGGAATATAATACTCGTATTAAGAGAAATTATCGCCATGATTCATGTATTTTTGTTTCTTCTGTGGTGAATGGTGAAATATATGGACCAAGTGGGAGAATGTTAGTAACATATGAATTAAGCATAAGTATGTTATTAGTTCATTAAGGATGTTACTAGTTCATTTAGTGGCCGATAAATTCCACATTGATTCATCTCCCCCATGTCATAACTTATGAAAAATCTCTATGATGGTTAGAGTCTATAAATACCATGTTTTGGGTCTCTATGCCTACAATCCATTTCATACACAAATACACCATCGAAGTGGGATTGTGAAGGCTTAGAAGAGTCAAAAACTAGAAGATCTTGATAGCAAGAAGCAATGGCTGGAGGTATAATATTTATCCATTTTATTTCGTATTTGATCTAACAAAATGGTTAGATCATTAAGAAATTACTTACATAGATCACTGTTTCACTAACGGGAGACTCTACCAACACCACAAAAATCACTGTACTTCGTAATTTATGCTTAAAGGAGAAGTAATGTGAGATTTTATATAAAAAAAAATTGGCAGAGTCTCCCCATAAATTGGATTATCCAAAAATTACAATACACAAAATAATTCCTCATACAATAAGCACCAATAATCCACACCATAAACACCAGTAATCCATAAACATACTAACAATCACAATCCTTCAAGATAAAAATATGTCTTCCTAATAAACAGGCCTCACAAAAATTGGCAACTTACAGCCCTGAATAAATTATTACAAACCCCAAAATAATCACAATAATAAATCAAACCATTTAAATCATGATCGTTTATCCCAAAATATTTATGTCATTCTTCTAGAAGGATCGACTCTATCACCCCCATGAAGCCCAAAAGTTAGATATGTCGCCTGTTTCCACAGAAATAATCCCTCACACATGGTGAGAACACCAACAAGATAATTCATATATGTATCAAATACACAATTCGAAAATTAACAGAGTCAATAATATTGTATCATAATGAAATACTGTATGCTTCTGAAATTATAAGAGATCTCTTCGTTGTTCTCGTCCCCATAATACATCATTCACTGACATTTATGATCCACATTTCATACTTCTTAAGAATATATTACTGTAGAATATCAAGATATTCCCTGAGTATGTCATTACAATGAGATCTCTCGAACTATTCATGTTCACATTTATCAATTCATAAAATCACAATATTTAAATCAATTTATGATCCTCATATCACAATAACACATCAAAAGCTCTAGCGGGACCCATATATCATATTAACATATCGTACACTCTAGCGTTGTTGGGTTTTAGGAACCCGAATAATCTTGATTTTGATGTTAACAAACTTATTATTGTGTTGCTAACATAATTAATCAAGTGTGCAGTTCATAGATCATGATTAGAAGCTTGATGAATTGCAAAGAAAAGGTCTGAATATATCAAGTTGGACCAAGACTGAAAATACCAAGACTAATATGTCCAGAAGAGTGATCTAGACCCAGACTGATCAGTCCAGATCTGTCCAGAAGACTGATCTAGACCCATACTGGTCTGTCCAGAAGACTGATCCGGCCAGACTGATCTGTCCAAAAGACTGATCTAGACCCAGACTGATCTGTACAAGACTGATCCGGTCAGACTGATCTGTACAAGACTGATCCGGACAGTCCGGTCCGAAATACAAAGAGCCCAGAAACCAGAATATGATCGTTGCAAGCTCGGGAATGGTGCAGAATCTTTTCCAACGGGCATATTCTTGTGTCTAACGTATATATCATTGTTTGGGCTATATATACAAGTCTTGGAAGCTCAAATACGGTGTTTGAAGATCAATCCAAGCAAGATCAAAGTAAACCCACTTGGGATTCAAAAATGGGCAGCTTACAAGAAGAGAACAGCTTGAAAGAGAGCAAGCCCAGATTTTAGACACCTCTTACCTTTCTATATCAGATCTAGTTAGAGATCATTTGTGCATATATATTCACTCTAGTCATTGTATTTCAGAGCTTAATAGATGAGTGAATATCATTGTAACAGTTGATGATTGATCACAACCGATGAGAGGTCTTTGTATGTGAGACATTAAAGAACATACATAGCTGAGTTGCTAGGAGTTCTAGTTGGATGGGGAATGTCCAACTAGATCGGGTTTGTACAAAGAGTTGTATAAATCAAATTCTTCTAGTGGAATCCTTCCATGAGGTGGAAGAAGGGGAGACGTAGAAGGATTACACCACCTTCGAACTTCCATAAACAAATGCTTGTTTATTTACTTTACTTGCATATCTTTAAAATGTCTTTCAAATGGTTAATCGGTTATAGAGCAGGTTATTTCGAGTATCTTCCGCTCGGTTTTGTAACCGAACTCAATATAATCTCTCGGTGCAATTATTTCAAGAACACGAGTTATTGAAGCTCAAGTTGGTTGAACTCGGGTGTGGACGGCCACCCACCCTGATCGATCCTGACAGCGGTGTCTCATATATCATATTAACACATCGCACGCTCCAGCAGCAACCCGAATACTATAATAAGACATCGCCTGCTCCCGCGGCGGCCCAATATCATATAACAACCCACATACAATAATAATGCAATGCTTGTTCACATAGTGACCCAAATACAATAATAATACATCTCTCGTCCACACAATGGCCCAAATACAATAATACCCATTCCAATGGCAACCCGAGCACAAGAACGACACATAATTTAAACCAATTACAGGAAATACAACTGTTTACGATTCTAAGTCACTTTATCTCCAGTAATCTCAGTCAAGCTACCCTCCTCTTTATCCGGAGGCTCGAGAAAGCTCTATATTAATTCAATACTCAATATCAATAATTAATAATCCAATAATGTGATATGTTAATCCCCTTGAACAATTATATCAATCAAACTAGCCTTCATATTCTAGCAATAGCTCATCAATCCATAAGCTATAACATGTACATCCACTAAATACGCTCACACACATGTATATACAACATATACACACATTTATGCATGCTGGTACACACACATATATGTATACACCGCTCATACACTCACGAGTGGGACAAGGAGGGACTTGAAGAAGGGGGACAATGGTGACATGTTGTTCTGCGGGGCCACTGCGGGTCGGAGAGCTCGAAAGCCCAGACCCCGAGGCATCTGTGGCCGATCCCCTGAAGGCGGCCCCGGAAGTGGAAGATGTTGAATTTGACATAAAAGAAAATTAAAGCAGAGTCGAAGAACTTACAGAAGGTCGGAGTGTGCGAATGGAGTAGGAGGAGACGAACATCGTTAGAAAAGTGATGCAAATGAGGATGGATGCGGAACTTATAGGCATCCGGTAGATTGGGCCACTAGGGCCATGCACATTTCAATGGCGAGGATCGAGGGAGGTCAAACGTCTCAGGCGTGGATGCTAAAGCGTGGCAGCCACATCGATTGGAGGTACATCAACGGTCACATCTTGCTGACAACCTGTCTTGTCAAGGTTAAGAACTTGAATATTGATGTGACTAGAAATAGACACATCTTGAGTGCTTAATTGTCTACGATTTGGTAGGTTTTGATAGATAAATTGATACGTATGCTACCTAATCGTATATTTGTGTAATTATAGGTACAATCGAAGAAAACGAGCTAAAAACGATGTGTAAAGACCAAGGAGAGACATGGACATGACAAGGACTCAAAGTTGATCAAGAAAAGGGCAAAAACGTAATTTTGGAAGTGGCAATCGATCGCCCGGAAGTGGCAATCGATCGCCTATGGACAGAAACATTTTCATCAAATTTGAAGAGTCAGCGGTCGATCGCGAAGAAGTGGCGATCGATCGCCAAAGTCTATTGGAGCTCGGCGATCGATCGCCACTTTATAGCGATCGATCGCCTCAATGATTTTTCCGAAAAAAAATAATGTTGCGATCAATCGCCACATTCAAGGCGATCGATCGCCGAAGAGTCCGAAAATTAGGAAATTAGGTCTTTTACCATGTTTAGAAGATTGTAACCTATTTTATCAACCACCAACACCCATAACTCGAATTATTCAGTTCTTAGGCATAGTTTTTGATAGTTTTTCATACTTTAGAATATTTTGGAGCTTTTAGATTAATTTGTTTTCAAGTTTTCTTCAAGAACAACGAAGGACGGAACCGGAATCGACAAGCCGGAATCATGATTTATATTAGTAATTTCTTTTCCTTTATTTATTTAATGTTTTCCATTGAATTTTTATTGTTTTTAGATTTAATTATGCTAGGCTAAAACTCTTCGATTCTTGGTTGAAGGGATACCTGCTTTTGGAATTGAACCTTTTATGAGAATTTGGTTTGATTGTTGAATTATATTTCGATTTTCAATTCGTTTCTCAAATTTCGAATTCCATGATTGTTGTGTTTGTGTATTAGACCGATCACCTAATATTCAATTGCATAATCGATAGTTTGTTAAGAAACAACTAAGATCAATAATTAACCGGCTGTAGGTGTTGTTGAATTCTTAGGAGAAACGGTTGAGTTATCAATTTTAACGGCTGTAGTTTTCATTGATTAGATTTATCGAACTCATTAGTTTTGAAAACTATCATTGATTTAATCATTAACGGCTGTAGTGGTGATTAGAGATTTGGTAAGGGTTGAATTGAATGTTGTTTTCTCTTTGACTACGAATAAGATGAGTAGGAATTGAATTTCCAATCGATAGATAATTGAAAGAATTCGAATGTTTTGATTTGATGACTAAAAGATAATTTTCCAAAAGTACGGTTACCTGGAAACCAAGGATCGCTTCACTCTCATAAGTTTAATCATCTTAGTAATCTCGTTAATTAGTTTAATTTTAGAATTTGCTTAGTAGTAATCATTCATCCTAAAACCCCCTTGTTACTATTCGCTTTTGGCACAAAATAAATTTACCTTCCCTGTGAGATCGATCCCTACTTCCACTACTACATATTTTTGTCATTAACTGAAGAAGGGTTAATTTGGGCGTACACGATAAACGCTATCAAATATCTGACAACTCAGTTCGGGTCTCGATATAAAACGGATAGTCGAGAACAGCGCTACTCTAGCTCGACTAGAGGGGGATACTCATGATATCTCGATAAGAGGTCAGTACGGCCTCGACCGTTACTCCCGTGGCATAACCCGACCCTACTCCATACCTCAGGTGCTCAGCTCGGGAAGTATCCTCATACCCTGGAAGGAACACACCCACAAGTGCTCAGATCGGGAATTATACCGTACCCTGGGAGGAACATACCCTCAAGTGCTCAGCTATGGAATTATCCCGTACCCCGGGAGGAACATACCCTCAAGTGCTCAGCTCGGTAAGTATCCCGTACCCCGGAAGGAACATACCCTCAAGGGCTCAGCTCGAGAATTATCCTTGTGCCCTGGAAGGAACACACCCGCAAGTGCTCAGCTCGGGAATTATCCTCGTACCGCAGAAGGAACACACCCTCATGAACTTAGCTCGGGTAAAAAACTCATAACCCCAGCTCGGGACTGATCCCCGTGTTCTCAGCTCAACAGGTGTCTTCATCCCTGCTTGGTCAAACCTGGCCAGCCCGGGTTGGTATCCCGACTTTAAGTAGTTTCCCTAGCCTCTTCTTCAACGTTGGCTAGGAGGTTCTTTGGGCACTAGTGTGGTCCTCCACCCGAGATATCTGTAACAGAATTTTATTCCCCAACAATGGACCACTCGCAAAGGGACCAATCAGATAGTGACTAATGTTCTGGGAATATTTTCTAGTACTATCGAGATCTCGTAGATAGTGCGTCGTACAAGGGGTACAGTATTTGTCGGTGGTCCCCACCTTCTGAGACGCCGACACCCAGTGGAGTACTCGCAATGGTCACCCGAGGTCCTCACCGGCCGTAACATGTTATTTTTCTCTCACCTCCCAGTATATATATTTGTGGGGGCATCAGGTTTGAAAGGTAACTAGACTCCCCATGATTTTCATGCAAAAACGTTTTTATTTCTTACATCTTATATCCGATATTCTGACTTGATCGTCAGAGGGGCCCCGCCGGAGATCCCTCTCCGCCCCCCTTCTAACCTTTTTCTTTTATGGACCGATCATCTCCGGTAGGGGAGGGGCTATTGTTAGCCAGGGAAGTCACACTACCAAAATCCGTGGTAACAATCGGCGCCGTATGTGGGAAATAGAGTATAAGGCGTTGATAAAAATGGTAAACACACGGAGAACTAACCAGGAGACAAAAAATGAACACCGGGCCCCGTCGGTCAGCGGGAGAGAGCCACCACCTATGACGATGGGAGCCCTAGCTTTTGAACAACTCACGCGCCTCATCTCGGTGACAGTAGAGAAAGCCATGAAGCGTGATATGGGTCATTCTGAAAGTGGCCGGGGGGAAAACATTCGAGAAAACGAGCGACCCGAGCATATATCCACATCTCACCCGCCAGCCACGGGAGGTCCTAACCTCGAGGTTGAAGTGGAAGAACTGAGAGAGGAGGTGAGAGAGATGAAGAAGGGGATCGGGGGGTAGTGCGCCCCGAAGAAGGGCACTCCTTTCTCCCCGGAGATAGTAGGGGATGAGCTCCCATGCAACTTTCGACCATCGAATGCAGGCGAGTATGATGGAAGCACGGATCCGGAGGAATACTTGGGTAGATTTGAGAACGCTGCCATGTTACATTGATACTCGGACCGTCTGAAATGCAAAGTTTTCCTCACCACCTTGGTAAAGTCAGCCCAACAATGGTTTAATCAACTTGAACCTTCTTCCATTACCTCCTTATCAGAGTTCAGCTCGATTTTCCTTCACCAGTTTACCAGCAGTAAGCGGTACAAGAAGACCTCGTTAAGTCTGTTTGAGATGAAACAAGTAGATGGTGAGCCCCTTCGAGAGTATATTCGGTGCTAGCCTGGAGGTGCCTGCTTGCCCATCAGAAATTTTGATCAGTGCATTCACCCAGGGCCTGAGGGCAGGGGAGTTTTTTCGGTCCTTGGTCAAGAGACCCCTCATCACGTATGATGATTTACTAACGCGAGCTGAGAAGTATATCAACGTTGAGGAAGCTCAGGGAATGAGAAGAAGGGAAGGGGCAAAAGTCGGTGACAAGCAGTTCAGGCCGACGGAAAAAAAGCCCGCGGAAGACGCCAGACTCGGGCGTTTCTCCCATTTTACCCCTCTAAAGATTGCTAAAGAGGAGACAGTCCGGATTTGCGAAGAGCAAGTGCCTCAAAAATCACCCCGAACCGAGGACGGTCTGAGCAGGGTGTCCACGGAAAAATACTGTGATTTCCATCAAGGGCTTGGGCACGACACACAAGAGTGCCGTCACTTGGATCGAAAGCTCGAGCCAACCCAACAAAATGGTCCCCAGTTCAGGCAGACAACGCCTCGGCCCGAAGCATCTTCCGGGAACCTTTCACGGGGAAGGGGCCGAGGTGTGTATTGAGGAAGGGGTAGAGATGGACGTGCTAATTTTCGTGCCCCTTTCCAAGGTCGGGGACGAGGTCGTGGACTGGTAAGGAGGCCATAAGCGCATGAGCTACCTAGGAACAACTCCCCACCCCGAGGTTTTATCAACATGATCTCCAGGGGAGCTACTCATGGTGATTTCAACGAGCCCGGAAAGCTATGAGCATGAGAGAAATGCTGAGTGTAGAAAGGGCTGTCAATGTCGAAGAGGAGGTGGTTAGCTTCGGTCCTAGAGATGTGGAAGGTGTGCAAACGCATCATAATGATGCCCTTGTAATAAGAGCGATTGTCGCGAACTACGAAGTTGGAAGAGTCTTCTTGGACTCGGGGAGCTCCGTAAATGTGTTATTCCAGGAGGCCTTCCAGCGGATGGAGTTAGGTGAGTATCTTCTTGAGCAAATCTCTACTCCTCTCTTTGGTTTTGCAGGACATACAATGTATCCTCTAGGCAGATCACCCTACCCTTATCCACGGGCCAGGGGGAGGGCAGGAAGACTCGTTTAATGTGATATCCCTAAAATGATTATATGCATTTGGTCAATAATTATGTTTATGAGATATTTAAAGTGTTAATTAATTTGGTGTTGAAATTAATTAATATGGTGAAATGCTTAGTCATGCGGTGGGCGTGACCTGGTATTGCATTTCATGGTGCATGTGATGCATGTTGGGAATTTGGGTGTTAAAATGGTTTAATTGTGATGGTTAGTGATTATTTGGTAAAGCATGTATTTAATTGAGGTTTTGGTGCATTTCTGGAAAATACTTTTAAAATATCATGTTGGGATATTTTATACATCATGCTAATTATTGGGGTACATGTTATTAATATTAAACCCCCCCAACACTTATACCCCACTACCCCTCTTTAACCCTCATTCTTTAACAATCACTCTCAACCCTGCCCCAAACCCTCCAAAATCGTCCAAACCAAGAGGGAGGAAGAGAAATCTTTGCAAAAGCTTTATTTGTGAGATTCTTAGTAGGATTTGAAGTCCAAAAGGGGTATGGATCCTTCCTTGTCAAAAAATGGGTTGGTATTTTGGGATTTTAAATGGTTTGATTTTGGGTTTGTGTTGTGTTTGGTTGGGTGTTGGATTTTTAGTGGTATTAAGGTGTTTATTGAAGGTTTATATTGTTTTGATGTTGTGGGTTTGTGGTTTTTTGAGTTGGTGTGGATTGGGGAAGAAAAATGGTGTAAAAATGGTGATTTTCGGGTTACAGGTAGCGGCGATCGATCGCCCGTTTTTGGCGATCGATCGCGCCCAAGCAGTGCGCGACAGAAGCATTTGGCGATCGATCGGCAGGTCTCACGATCGATCGCGCCAAACTTGGCGATCGATCGCCAAGGACAGAAAAATGTTGGCTCGGGCAGTGTGATCTCGCAATCGATCGGGGCTATGTAGCGATCGATCGCGAGTCACCAAATATTGATATTTTGGTTATTTTTGTGGGATTTTTGGTATCGGACTATTATTGGCTTCTAATATTGGTTTGTGTGAATGTGTAGAACCATCCCAGGTGGCCACACAACAAAGGAGATAAAGTCCCACGACATCTCCACTTTTGGAAGAAAGGTATGTAGTTGAGACGTACGAGCATTGGTAATGAAATTATGCTATTGGTTTATGCAATGTGCAATGTTATGTATTTGAGAATGATTGATGTTCCGGTGGTTGTTATATTCGAGCGAAGGATATAGTACTTGCCGCTGTCATATGAAGCGATGGAATTATGATATTTGCCGCTGTCATGTCGAAGCGATGGTTATGCCGCTGTCATGTCAAAGCGATGGTTATGCCGCTTTAGCACGGTTTATTTCAAGGTCAGCGCATAGAAGTTATCCTTTCTTCCAAGTACTAAGGAAAGCTAAGAAATTCGAGTGGAATGAAGAATGTGAGAAGGCCTTTGCCGACTTAAAGAGGCATTTGGCTTAGTTGCCGGTGTTTGTCAAACCAGGTCCCGGAGAAAAGTTGTGGGTTTACCTCTCGGCCACAGAGCATGCAGTCAGCTATGTATTGATCAAAAAGGAAGGAGTGGACCAAAAACCGGTTTATTATGTCAGCCACGCTCTTCGAGGGGCAGAACTCAGATACCCAGAGGTAGAAAAGCTAGCATTAGCTCTGGTTATAACTGCAAGGAAGCTGAGACCGTATTTCTTATCCCACCCCATCGCGGTATTAACGAATAGTCAAATGAGGAGGATCATGACGCAATCCGATGTATCAGGAAGGTTGGTTAAATGGACGATTGAGCTTGGTGAATATGACATATCCTACCAGCCTAGGACATCTATTAAAGGTCAAGCACTATCCGATTTTTTGGCAGAAATGATCGGATCCGAGCAGGAAGAGGCATGGAACGTGTATGTTGATGGGGCCTCGAACAGGGAGGGGTGCAGAGTCGGAGTAGTATTGATCTCTCCGACTGGTGAAAAGATAAAAGTTGTGGTCAAGTTGGATTTTCGGGTTTCCAACAACGAGGCAGAATACTAGGCGGTACTAACCGGGTTCAAATTAGCTCGGGAGGTAGGCGCTAGTAGGGTGGTTCTTCATTCTGACTCCCAACTAGTAGCCCAGCAGGTGAAGGGGAATTTCGAGGTCAGGAGCGAGAAATTGATAGAATATCTGAAGGCAATCCAAGATATGTCTGAAAGCTTTTCTGAGTGGAATATAGTACAGATACCTCGAGAGGAGAACCACGAAGCAGATCAGCTCTCAAAATGGGCCACGTCATTAGGGCCCATGTGCCGAAGAGAGGTCGTATTCCAAACCGAGCTGACACCATCAACACAGCTGGCGTTGGAACCTCCCAGTATGGAAAGCTGGATGACCCCCATCCTAAAATATCTGAGGAACTCCGAGCTGCCTTCGGGTAAAAATGAAGCAAGGAGGGTAGAGAGGCAGGCTTTCAGATTTGCTTTGGTCAGTGATATCTTGTACAAGAGATCTTTTGCAGGGCCTCTGCTCAGGTGCCTAACCGAGGAAGAAGCTAAATACGTACTCCACGAGATACACGAAGGTTGTTGCGGGGATCACCTAGAGAGCCTAGCCCTAGCACAAAAAAACTCTCCAAGCCGGGTACTTTTGGCCTACTCTAAGGAGAGATGCAGTAAAAGTTGTGGCTACTTGTGAGGGCTGCCAAAGGCATGGAAAAGTCCAACGACAGCCAGCCCAGTTCATGAAATCCATGGTAGCAGCTTTCCCATTCGACTAGTGGGGGATGGATATCGTGGGACCTTTCCCCATCGCCCCAAGGCAGAAGAAGTTTCTAATAGTGCCTGTGGACTACTTCTCGAAGTGGGTTGATGCCGAAGCTTTAGCCCGGATTACTGAGGAAGATGTGCTGAGCTTCTTATGGGAAAATGTCGTATGTCGGTTTGGGGTGCCAAGGAAGTTGATTTCCGACAACGAGAGACAATTTCAAGGACAAAAGTTGACCACCTGGTGCCAAGAGATGAAGATCGTGCAGGCCTTGACCTCCGTGGCCTACCCCCATAGCAATGGGCTGGCGGAGGTCACCAACCGATCTATAGTGCAAGCATTAAAGGTGATGCTATATGGGGTAGGGAAGGACTGGGCTGATGAACTTCCTAGTGTACTATGGGCTTACCGAACTACGCCCCAAACTCCTACGGGGGAGACGCCCTTCAGTATGGTTTATGGTTCGGAAGCAGTCTTACCAGTAGAGATAGGAGCGACCTCGGCTAGGGTACAAGCTTATGACAGTGACAATGACGAACGCCGAGCTCTAGACCTAGATATGATATGAGAAAAAAGGGAAAGGGCAATAATCAGAATGGAGTCCTATCAAAACAAAGTAATCAAGGCCTATAACAAACGAGTGATACCTCAAAGTTTCCAGGTCGGAGAACTTGTACTCAAAAAGGTCCAGTCAACGGAAGTCAGGTAACTTGACCCTAAATGGGAAGGACCCTACAAAGTAGTTCAGAATGTGAGCTCTGGGGCATACTAATTGGAAGATGCAGAGGGAAAAAAGCTGAAAAGGCCCTGGAACGCTTTCACCTTAGAAGATATTATTCTTAAGCACGTGTATTTCTGTGATGTATGAGCTCATGGAAACAAATTCTTAAATGAAGTGTTATTCAGAAATACCGTCCAATGGATAACTTGATGAAAGCTAAGGTCCGCCTTGACTACGATGAAAGTTAAGGTCCGCCCTAACTATGAAAGTTAAGGTCCGCCCTGACTACGATAAAAGTTAAGGTCCGCCCTGACTATGAAAGTTAAGGTCTGCCCTGACTAAAAGTTAAGGTCCGCCCTGACTATGAAAGTTAAGGTGCACCCTGACTACGATAAAAGTTAAGGTCCGCCCTGACTATGAAAGTTAAGGTCCGCCCTAGCTACGATAAAAGTTAAGGTCCGCCCTGACTATGAAAGTTAAGGTCCGCTCTGACTACGATAAAAGTTAAGGTCCGCCCTGACTATGAAAGTTAAGGTTCGCCCTGACTGCGATAAAAGTTAAGGTCCGCTCTGACTGCGATAAATGTTAAGGTCCGCCCGAAGTTCAGATCAGACGAAAGTCATCTGCTCATGTTTATTCTGAGTTCCAACAGGTCAGTCCTGTTTTATATTGAATTATAATTCTTTAGAAGTTATTCTAGAGTTGGTCAGTTCTGTTGCTTCGTTCTTCCTAGGACCACACAACAGTTAGGCAAAATAAACATTTCATTAATTAAAAATGCACAACAGCGCCGATTACAAGCTAGCTTGACTTCGGTTCAAAAAAAAAAAGAGGCTAGGCTGCCTTCGGTTACAAGGAGATTGTTAAGTTTAGATGGCCTTATCAGTCATCCTGATCTACGAAGTCAGGAGGGATGTTGGCCACGATTGCCTGGAGATCCAGGAAGTTGTCTGGGTCTTGATCCTCTTGAGGGAAGCCCTGCGCTTTGAATTGATCCTTACAACCCTCAAAGCCAAGATCACGAAACCGAAACGCCTTCGCTACAAGGAGCCTCTTGAACTCCTCCGACTTCAGAAAAGCCTCCTTTCGACCGACTTCTCCAGCGATGTAGGCCTCCAACTCCGAGCGAGCCCGGCTTATCTCCGCAGAAGAATTGGTCAAAGCCGTATCCTTCTCCGACATGGCCGAGCGGAGTCTATCAACCTCAGTATGATATTTGGTCAACTCCGTCTCTACCATCGCGAGTCGCGTATGGACCTCTCTCAGTTCAGCGTCGACAGCCTCAGCCCGGTCTGTAGCCTCTCGGACTTTCTTCCTGGCGTCTGACGAGGATTGGACATAATTGGATCCCCTCCGAACGCTTTCACTCAGCGTTATTAAGCCCTGGATAAGGATAGAAGAGTAAGAGGATATATACGGCTGCAAATGGGGTAAGTAAGATCAGATAGAACATTTACCGATAGAGCTCGGGACACCCCTTCCTGGGCCAAAGGCCTCCACTCCATCCCTTCCATGACTTGTTGATCTGCGCCCGTAGTAATGCACTCCAAGACCTCAGCCGGTAGTCCGAAGATAGGACCGGTAATCAGGCTGGTGGATTGGGTGTACTCCACGGGGAGGCCGGGAGAACCAGGCCCGGCCGTCCGAGCCGACTGCGGGCTTTGGATGGAATCAAGTGACACTTCAACCTGCGGTGCTGGAGAGGTTGCCACTTCTTCCCGGGTCGAAGTTCCAGGGGTTTTTCCCAGCCCTTTTTCTTTTACGCAGCGAGGTTCCACCACCCCCGCTCTCTTCCGATTGGAGGATGACTATCGAGGCTGCCAGGGGATCGAAAGGGGGCAAGGGGGCTTGCTTTTCAACGCGGGACTTGGAAACAGTCTTCCCTTTCCCTTTCTTCTGAGAAATCATTGCGGGGAGCATCTGGTTAAACGACATGGTACCTGCACAGAAACGAAAGACATAAATAAAGGGGCAAATTAACAAATAGAAAGTGAGCTCAAGTTAGTGAGGACGCACTAGGAGGAGGACTACCAGGGTAAGAGCTCGGCCTATAGCGCATGAGTACGTCCTCTCGGATTATGACGGTTGTATCACATTGTTGACCCCCAATGACTGACATAACCCTCTGATAGAATATATCTTCTTTGTATCGATGCGGGAGAGGACGACCCTCAGGGAGAGAATCTCTCCAGGCCATGAGACAAGACCAAGGTCGGGGCAGTTTAACAAAGTGTTTCTTTCCATCCTTTGCGAGAACTTGGGATTTTCTCCAAGAACTTGCACGATGTCCTGGACCCGAAGTAGAACAGACCGGGAAATATGGTGTTCTTGACATGAAAAACATAATGCAGAAGAGGAGGAAAGAATGGGAGATTCAGAGATTGGAACAACGGCGACGGCGGCCATGCTATGGTAGGAGTTTGGACTGAGCTGGCTAAGGGAGACGCAGAAATAGCTAGAAAGATCTTGTTACAAAGAAGGAATAGGGAAGCGTAGCCCACTCCTAATTTGTTCAACAAAGAAAGGAAAAAACCCCATTGGGGGCACATGAGGGCGGTCACCCGACCTAGGTATTTGTACCTCGTGGTCAGGAGGAATAAAATGAGAACGAAGAAGAGTCTCAGTCTCAGCCGCAACACATGAACTAAGGACCTCGTACCACGGTAGTCCAGCCCGAACCAGATCTCGAGGATCAACCTCGAAGTTCTGGGGGGAGGGATCACGAGTGGGACAATGAGGGACTTGAAAAAGGGGAACAACTGTGAGAATTTGTTATGCGGGGCCACTGCATGTCGGAAAGCTCGAAAGCCCAGACCCCGAGGCATCTGTGGCCGGTCCCCTGAGGGCGGCCCTGGAAGTGGAAGATGTTGAATTTGACATAAAAGAAAATTAAAGCAGAGTCGAAGAACTTACAGAAGGTCGGAGTGTGCGAATGGAGCATGAGGAGACGAACAACGTGAGAAAGTGGTGCAAATGAGGATGGATGGGGAATTTATAGGCATAAGGTAGATTGGGCCACTAGGGCCAGGCCCATTTCAATGGCGAGGATCGAGGGAGGTCAAACGTCTCAGGCGTGGATGCTGACGCGTGGCAGCCACATCGATTGGAGGTACATCAACGGTCACATCTTGCTGACAACCTGTCTTGTCAGGGTTAAGAATTTGAATATCTGACAACTCAGTTCGGGTCTCGATATAAAACGGATAGTCGAGAACAACGTTACTCTAGCTCGGCTAGAGGGGGATCTCATGATATCCCGTTAAGAGGTCAGTACGGCCTCGACCCTTACTCCCGTGGCATAACCCGACCCTACTCCATACCCTCAGGTGCTCAGCTCGGAAAGTATCCTCATACCCTGGAAGGAACACACCCGCAAGTGCTCAGCTCGGGAATTATCCCGTACCCCGGGAGGAACATACCCTCAAGGGCTCAGCTCGAGAATTATCCTCGTGCCTTGGAAGGAACACACCCGCAAGTGCTCAGCTTGGGAATTATCCTCGTACCCCTGGAGGAACATACCCTCAAGTGCTCAGCTCGGTAAGTATCCCGTACCCCGGAAGGAACATACCCTCAAGGGCTCAGCTCGGGAATTATCCTCGTACCCCGGAAGGAACACACCCTCATGAACTTAGCTCGGGTAACAAACTCATAACCCCAGCCCATGACTGATCCCCTTGTTCTCTGCTCAACAGGTGTCTTCATCCCTGCTTGGTCAAACCTGGCCAGCCTGGGTTGGTATCCCGACATTAAGTAGTTTTCCTAGCATCTTCTTCAACGTTGGCTAGGAGGTACTTTGGGCACTAGTGTGGTCCTCCACCCGAGCTATCTGTAACAGAATTTTATTCCCCAACAGGGACCACTCGCGAAGGGATCAATCAGATAGTGCCTAATGTTCTGGGAATATTTTCTAGTACTATCGAAATCTCGTATGTAGTGCGCCGTACAAGGGGTACAGTATTTGTCGGTGGTCCCCACCTTCTGAGACGCCGACACCCAGTGGAGTACTCGCAATGGTCCCCCCGAGGTCCTCGCCGGCCGTAACTGGTTATTTTTCTCTCACCTCCCAATATATATATATATAGTTAGATTCCCTTACTCTTAGTAGGGATGAGCAAATAGTATTGAGTGGTGAGACATTTCATGGGTGGCCAAATGTGTTACATTATATATATATATATATATATATATATATATATATATATATATATATATATATATATATATATATAAAAGTTAGATTCCCTTACTCTTAGTAGGGATGAGCAAATAGTATTGAGTGGTGAGATATTTCATGGGTGGCCAAATGTGTGATGACCAGAAATTATGGATGTTAATCCCGGCGTGTTAATAACCCGTAAAGTTGTTTTACGTGGCAATTGGAGTTTAATCGAGGTGTTGGGCCTTCTGGGCTCGTTTATTTGGGTGGTTGGGATTGTTGGATCCCGAGGTTGAGATTGTATTCTCATTACGGTGTAAAACCTAAGAGTTGGGTTGTTGAAGTGTTTCGGAATCCCGGGTGCTGTGTGTGGGCACCGGTAGGGGGTTTTGGAGTTAGAGAGAGAATTTTTGGAAACAGATGATTTTTAATGAATCATGATGTATTTGTGGGACTATTAGTATTTCGGGGTATTTTTGCTATAAATACCAGTTAAACCCGAGATTTTAATTATCGGAGCCATGTTTCCCCACATTTTCCCGTCACCCTCTCTCTTCCCCCGCGTAGCTTTCCCGATCTGTGCGACCCCCGCCACTTCAAGCGCCACGCCCGCCGCCGTCCGGCCGCCGTTCGGCGCGTCCGACCCGCCGCCAGCTTCGTCTCTTCCAGGCGGTCCTCCCCATACCAACAATTTGAAGTTTCGTTGAGAATCGCGTTCGGATTTGCCAGAAAAGCGCTAGGGTTCGAAACTGGATTTTGTCCGATTTTGGGGCTCGATTTTGGTACGATTTTGGGGCTTTCTTTCAGGTGTTTTTGGGGCGTTTTTATGGTGTTGTTGGGTCGATCATTTCAGACTTTAATGGTTCGAAAAAAAATTGTTGCTTATGGTTCGAATTTTGGATGCTGTTTGCGTGGGGTTCTTGTTCGAAATTTGGGGTTTTGGCTTGGGGATGATTATTGTTGTTGTTAATTGATTAATTCATGTGTTAGATGAATTATGGTGATTATTTGGGTTTGATTTGTGTTGTTAGGGTTCGAATTTAGGAGTGGTTCTTGAGCGATTTTTGATATTGTCTCATTCGATTTTCCCTCCCTGTATATGCCCTGCCCCGGGTCTTGTAAATGGTAAATTGTCGTGGGTTGACAATAATTTTCTATATAAGGGTTATGGGTGTGCTTGATCATGGGTTGCATGTTCGTAATTAATTGTGAATTAATTTATCGTGTTAGCACATCGTTCCTCGGGGCATGGAACTCGAGCAAGGGTTGGCTCGGACTTCGGAGATTTAAGGTACGTATTGACGTACGAGCATAGCCCCTTTAATATAATTGCAATTGTTGAGTGCTTGGTACACTGTATTGCAATGAATGTGTGTGAATTGCATGGTTTATTGTGGAAATGCATGACACATGATATTAGCAATAAACGGAGATTGAAATGCATGGTTTATTGTCCTTTCTTCAAATGCTTATTTATGCATTGAGAATTGCATGGTGCCGCTTTTGAGCGAGCAGTGATTGGGATGTTGTCGCCTGTGAGCGAACATCGATTATGACGCCGCTGCCATCGAGTATGCGTGGAATTGGAATGCCACTATTGTAGAGTGAGCAATGAAACAGAGATATGAAACCATAAGTGAGGAACACGGATTGTTTATAATCATTGTTTAATGATTTGATGTTATTATTTATGACATTGGTATATGGCTCATAGAATTGTTAATCAATGTAATGATTAACTGGCATTTGGGAATTTGATGGTTTCAGTGTTTTGAGAACAGGGACAGTACAGGAAACCCCGGATGAGGATGATGCCATTCAGGGAGTATATTTTGTGTTTCATAGCATTTACTTTTGTTGTAAATTATGAATTTCATTACTGTGATTATGGGATTTTGTGTATTGGTATGCTCACCCCGTTTGGGGGGCTGTCTCTGTTGGGGCAGGTGAACAGGTACATCGATGGCTTTGGAGTTGAGCTCGAGCTGTTGATTGGATGTACTCCCAGGATCGTGGTACCAGGGCTTGATGGAGCACGGTATCGTATAGAGTACATATATACACCTGAGGATTATATACATATTCATGATGCTCGCCTGTGAGCACGATTATACTTGTATATGGATTGTATATAAAGGCATGAGCCTTTCTATCTTTCATTCTATGTTGCATGCAATTAAGAGTAGAATTGCTAATGATATGAGAGTCATGGGTGTATTGTGTGGGTGTTGAAACCCATCTATGTTGTCTTATGTGTGGTGTCTTCCCTGGCTGGGAATTTACTTAGCGTTGCTGTGTTCTGTTGAGTATGTGTTTTCCCTGGCCGGGAACTATATATTGTGTTGTGCTTTTATTTCGGGATAGCTCTATTTATGGGGACACTCTGCCCAAATTTTTATAAAAGTCCACAATGTAAAAAGTGGCAAAAAGGGCATGGTAATGGGCAATTCTATGAGTCTATATGTTAGTAGAGATGATCTTATAACGTTGAATGTTAAGGGAATTTTGTAAGCATCATCTGAGTTTCCCGATTGATTTGTATAGAAGCATGTACCACACATAGTGGTTAATACACTAATCAAGGGTTAAGGGCTTGGGGTCCTTACATTAGTGGTATCAGAGCAGTGGTTAGCTCTTTGGGGCCGTTGAGGGCCTGGAACATGCTGATAGGAATGAGTAGCACATATTTATGCATGATAGTAGCTAGTGTTGTGTGACACAACTGTTTTGCTTATGTGCATTTGTGATATGCGATCATAGTGAAACGATTATATGTCATGACATCTATGGAATCATAATATAACCTGTTGATTATGATTGTGAGTTGTGACACAGGGGCAACCAAATGGAGCATTTTGAAATGCATCGGAATATGGGAAGTACTTTGTACTCACGATTTATGCATTTACTCATTATAATCATATTGTGGGAATATGGATTATTGTATGCTCATGGGTTGTGATTGTTCCTGTAGGAACACTATGATGCGAAAGGCTAAGGCCATGGTTGAAAGACACGAAACGGTAACCTGCATTTTATATACATCATGGATTTATGCATTGTTGTTGCATGTGTACATGTAGTGATGATTTTAATGCTTTGCCGCCAATTGTTGAAGCGAGGGGTGGGAGCGCCGCATGTCACATTGTGCGAGGTGCATTAAAATACACTCATGTTGATGTATATTGGATATGGCATATGCTTTGTGATTGCAGGTGTAAATGGAATACTTGGTGAATATCCCATGAGTCATTGTTATGGATGAGTGATGATTTTAAATGCTTGCCGCTAAATTTTTTTTTAAATTGTGCCGCTAAAATGTGAAGCGAGGGGTGGGAGCGCCGCATGTCACATTGAAGCGTGGTTATCATATGAGGCGAGGAAATGATATTTGCCGCTAAAATGTGAGGCGAGGGGTGGGAGTACCGCATGTCCATTTAAGCGAGGTTATTCTATGCCGCCTATATGAGAAGCGAGGGGTGGGAGTACCGCATGTTTTATTTAAGCGAGGGGCATTAAAATACACTACCGTGACAATGACTAGGGATCAGCTATATTGACTGGCGATGGTTCATGCCGCCATGTATATTGATAGCGATGGTTCATGCCGCTATATTGACTGGCGATGGTTCTTGCCGCCATGTATATTGATAGCGATGGTTCATGCCGCTATATTGACTGGCGATGGTTCTTGCCGCCATGGATATTGATAGCGATGGTTCATGCCGCTATATTGACTGGCGATGGTTCTTGCCGCCATGTATATTGATAGCGATGGTTCATGCCGCTATATTGACTGGCGATGGTTCTTGCCGCCATGGATATTGATAGCGATGGTTCATTCCGCTATACTGATTGGCGATGGTTCTTGCCGCCAGATATATTGCTAGCGATGCCTCTTTCCGCTATTATGTGGACGATGATTCATGCTCAGGTGTACAGCGAGGTTTCATGCCACTTATTATATGACGAGGTATCATGCCGGCGATTCTATAGCGATGGATTGTACCACTATGTACTCAGCACAGGATTTTGCCGCCTTCGAGCGATGGGTGCTGACTACGTACTATTATCGAGCGACGGAGACAGGTATGCCGCTATATTGATAGCGATGAGGTATGGCATATTACTTGTGTTAGCATTATTGTGGTTACTATGTGTTGCTATATATATGCCATGTGTTTGACGATGAGATTATGGATGTCGTGTATTGACATGTACCGTCGTATGTTTGACGATGTTAGTTGGATGTCATATGTTGACATATGCCGTCACGGGATGACGATGACATAGTTCATGTTCTATGTAGGCGTGTGGCGTCGTTTTGATGATTAATACATGTATGTTATGTATTTGGTTATATGGTTTGAGTGCCTTGGTGAGCACATGATAGAGTCTGGGTCACTAGTTGACGAGACCTTTTTGTCGAGCAATGATACCCTTGGGTATGCTCGTTGGTTTGGCTAGGGCCAAGTGATTGGTGGTAAGAGTAGTCATTGAGGAAACTACTCGCTTATGTTGTGATGTAGGGTAGACATGGTTACACCCACCCTGAGGGTGTGGGATAAGTTTTAACGGATTATGATTGTATCATAAGTGAGCAAGGACATCGGGTTGTCCATTGTGCTTGGTATTTTAGAGATATGTTGGGCGATGACCCATTACTCTAACGGTTTGTACGGCATGGCATACCGAGATGGAACATATGGTTTGTTGGTGGGCTTGATTGAGCCTATGGAGACAACGCTTTGCTAGCCAGATATTGGGGGGATGATATAGTGTGATTGTTGGAGCCATGATACTGCTCGTTGGAACCGAGTTGGTGAATCGTATGATGATACGATGAAGACTTTTGGCAGGCTTTTGATTGTCCCTTTGTAGCATGATGTTTGAGGCATGTGACACCCATAAGAACGTTTATACGTCTATTGTTTTGAGGGACTTGTCTGGGACAGCTCATAATGTTGGAGTACCAACAAGAGAGTCATCAAGTCATCGTTGACTCGATTTGGGGAACCCGTGTATTTGGGATGCAATGGGTGTTATTGTATCCAGTTTTTCCGAACAGTGGTTCGAGACTTGTGGATCTCGAGTTCGATGGCACTTCCCTTGTGGGGAAGGAGGTAGTATTATACCTATTTGGGAATCTTTGAAAGATTCGGTGAGTTGGTACGTGTGGTGTTGATCTTGGGAATCACACCGTGCTGTTGATCGTCGATTATCATTCTCCACTGAGATGGGAATGACTCAGAATTGACAGTTGTGTTTGGGGCTTAGGGGTATGTTGTAGATACCCGAGCCAAGTGCATTGAGTATGCATGTGATGTCAGTGCTTAGGCAGGTATACCGGTGAGTATACGGATGCCAATTAATGATTTCCTTTTTGACAAGCATAGAGTTATGCTATTTTTGGATGGCTAAATCTCTGATGAGAGATATGGAACACCCTGAGATTGGGAATCTCCATGGCACGATAATTATGAGAAACAATCGTGAAGTTAGTTGACTCCCTTTGAGGAGGGATTATCTTGTGTGGGTTGAGGTGTTTCCTTGTTGGTGTTTCCTCCGAGTTACACGATAGCCTTCCCAAGTTTGGATTATTAAATCCTAGGATTGCCAAGGAATGGCAGGAATTCGGATTTGTTGGGTGTCGCTGTCGACACAAGCGTTGAGGATGCAATGGGTTTATTGCATGTCCTTTCAGAATTTGAAACTCTGTGGAGTCTCGATGGTTTATTTATGAGCAGGATATGATTCTTGGAATATCCGGAGGTGGACATCTTGTGAGATGTATTCGGGTGTGGATCGGTGGCCGTAAGTTGCCCGATCCGAGTTGCAGAGGGTGCAACTGTTCCTTGGATGGAGGTGGTCTGTGTAGCCGGAACCAGGTTTGGTTTTTGTACACCGTGGTATGCTAACGTTTCCCCCGTAACGATGTATGTTAGACATCGTGAATCATGATAGAGATGTCTTTGAATGATATCTACGATGGAATCGGAAGCAATTCGAATCCTTGCAGTTTCAGTTGACTAACTGCTTTTGGACTGTTAGCGTTGAGTTGTGCTGACGCTCTTCGACGTTATGATGGGTTTGGAAGTCTATTCCACTCCAGAGATTGACACGAGGTCAACGTTCTCACGGTTGAGGTGTCATTCATGATGCGTTCTTACTAGTTGATGACTGTCCGATCTACAGTCGTAAGTATCGGTTGTTTTGCGGTCATGAGAGACTGACCTTTGGGATGAACCGCATCGAGGTACGTTTGCCTCTTGGGTGATATGCTGGTTTTGGTAAAGTCGCTCTGTTTCAGAGTTTGATGTGAGATAAGTATCCTCGCGTTTATTGAGACGATTCTGATATGGTCAAGAATCGAGGTTATGACTTCATGATTGTTGTGTAGCCTGGGTGTTACGTGATACACCGGTGCTAATTTCGAGGACGAAATTCTTTTAGTGGGGGATATTGTGATGACCAGAAATTATGGATGTTAATCCCGGAGTGTTAATAACCCGTAAAGTTGTTTTACGTGGCAATTGGAGTTTAATCGAGGTGTTGGGCCTTCTGGGCTCGTTTATTTGGGTGGTTGGGATTGTTGGATCCCGAGGTTGAGATTGTATTCTCATTACGGTGTAAAACCTAAGAGTTGGGTTGTTGAAGTGTTTCGGAATCCCGGGTGCTGTGTGTGGGCACCGGTAGGGGGTTTTGGAGTTAGAGAGAGAATTTTTGGAAACAGATGATTTTTAATGAATCATGATGTATTTGTGGGACTATTAGTATTTCGGGGTATTTTTGCTATAAATACCAGTTAAACCCGAGATTTTAATTATCGGAGCCATTTTTCCCCACATTTTCCCGTCACCCTCTCTCTTCCCCCGCGTAGCTTTCCCGATCTGTGCGACCCCCGCCACTTCAAGCGCCACGCCCGCCGCCGTCCGGCCGCCGTTCGGCGCGTCCGACCCGCCGCCAGCTTCGTCTCTTCCAGGCGGTCCTCCCCATACCAACAATTTGAAGTTTCGTTGAGAATCGCGTTCGGATTTGCCAGAAAAGCGCTAGGGTTCGAAACTGGATTTTGTCCGATTTTGGGGCTCGATTTTGGTACGATTTTGGGGCTTTCTTTCAGGTGTTTTTGGGGCGTTTTTATGGTATTGTTGGGTCGATCATTTCAGACTTTAATGGTTCGAAAAAAATTGTTGCTTATGGTTCGAATTTTGGATGCTGTTTGCGTGGGGTTCTTGTTCGAAATTTGGGGTTTTGGCTTGGGGATGATTATTGTTGTTGTTAATTGATTAATTCACGTGTTAGATGAATTATGGTGATTATTTGGGTTTGATTTGTGTTGTTAGGGTTCGAATTTAGGAGTGGTTCTTGAGCGATTTTTGATATTGTCTCATTCGATTTTCCCTCCCTGTATATGCCCTGCCCCGGGTCTTGTAAATGGTAAATTGTCGTGGGTTGACAATAATTTTCTATATAAGGGTTATGGGTGTGCTTGAGCATGGGTTGCATGTTCGTAATTAATTGTGAATTAATTTATCGTGTTAGCACATCGTTCCTCGGGGCATGGAACTCGAGCAAGGGTTGGCTCGGACTTCGGAGATTTAAGGTACGTATTGACGTACGAGCATAGCCCCTTTAATATAATTGCAATTGTTGAGTGCTTGGTACACTGTATTGCAATGAATGTGTGTGAATTGCATGGTTTATTGTGGAAATGCATGACACATGATATTAGCAATAAACGGAGATTGAAATGCATGGTTTATTGTACTTTCTTCAAATGCTTATATATGCATTGAGAATTGCATGGTGCCGCTTTTGAGCGAGCAGTGATTGGGATGTTGTCGCCTGTGAGCGAACATCGATTATGACGCCGCTGCCATCGAGTATGCGTGGAATTGGAATGCCACTATTGTAGAGTGAGCAATGAAACAGAGATATGAAACCATAAGTGAGGAACACGGATTGTTTATAATCATTGTTTAATGATTTGATGTTATTATTTATGACATTGGTATATGGCTCATAGAATTGTTAATCAATGTAATGATTAACTGGCATTTGAGAATTTGATGGTTTCAGTGTTTTGAGAACAGGGACAGTACAGGAAACCCCGGATGAGGATGATGCCATCCAGGGAGTATATTTTGTATTTCATAGCATTTACTTTTGTTGTAAATTATGAATTTCATTACTGTGATTATGGGATTTTGTGTATTGGTATGCTCACCCCGTTTGGGGGGCTGTCTCTGTTGGGGCAGGTGAACAGGTACATCGATGGCTTTGGAGTTGAGCTCGAGCTGTTGATTGGATGTACTCCCAGGATCGTGGTACCAGGGCTTGATGGAGCACGGTATCGTATAGAGTACATATATACACCTGAGGATTATATACATATTCATGATGCTCGCCTGTGAGCACGATTATACTTGTATATGGATTGTATATAAAGGCATGAGCCTTTCTCTCTTTCATTCTATGTTGCATGCAATTAAGAGTAGAATTGCTAATGATATGAGAGTCATGGGTGTATTGTGTGGGTGTTGAAACCCATCTATGTTGTCTTATGTGTGGTGTCTTCCCTGGCTGGGAATTTACTTAGCGTTGCTGTGTTCTGTTGAGTATGTGTTTTCCCTGGCCGGGAACTATATATTGTGTTGTGCTTTTATTTCGGGATAGCTCTATTTATGGGGAGACTCTGCCCAAATTTTTATAAAAGTCCACAATGTAAAAAGTGGCAAAAAGGGCATGGTAATGGGCAATTCTATGAGTCTATATGTTAGTAGAGATGATCTTATAACGTTGAATGTTAAGGGAATTTTGTAAGCATCATCTGAGTTTCCCGATTGATTTGTATAGAAGCATGTACCACACATAGTGGTTAATACACTAATCAAGGGTTAAGGGCTTGGGGTCCTTACAAAATGTGTTACATTATATATATATATACAAGTTAGATTCCCTTACTCATAGTAGGGATGAGCAAATAGTATTGAGTGGTGAGATATTTCATGGGTGGCCTAATGTGTTACATTTTCCAGTACCAGTCGTGGGATTATTGGTGGATTACTTATCAATCCATTGTTGCAATCACAGCCCAATTGCCCAAATATCGTTTTATCTTTTCTAAATTAGACTGTATATAAAATACACTTAATGAAAGAATATAAATATGTGAGCGTCATTACATCATTGTATAATTAGTTTTTTTTTTATATAGATACTCGGATTCAAGCATATTGAAGGTGTGTTTGCAAATATTTCTAAGTGCTTATCTGCAGTCGATTTTTGATGTTTGATTTCATTGATTTTTTAAAAAAACATATAAAAATCGAAGCAGAGAAGTAAGTCATAATATTCTTATAGCTGCTTTAAGTTTAGAGGTGACAATTTTATAATTAATTGAAATTTATTAATTTTTTTTTTTTTTTTTTGAAATAACAACCTTTTAATATTTTTGCTTAAAATAAATTTTTTTCAATTTTAAACAAGTAATACAAAAATACTTTGAATAAATAATTACAACAAACTTACATAATTCAAAACCAGTTGGAAATGAGTTAGATTTCGACCTCCCAACCGAAGTTTTTTTAAAAAATCTAATTCTAAAAATAACTTATGGGTCCCACTTCCATCGAACCTGATTGCGAGTGTGCGACCCCATTTTCACTAGGACTGGACTCATTACATCTGGCGTTCAAGATCACGCCACCTGTCAAGAAAAACAATCTCGGGCGTCGATGACAGATGTCTGGGTCAGCTACAAGGCCAGAAAACGAAGACACTGTCACCGTTCGATTGTCATCTCCTGAAAATGAACGGCCCACGAATTGCCCGTAATTACGTCGGGCAGAGCTCACTGCCTTTAAAAGAAGCCACGCTCTGCTTCTCATTCTTCGCTCAAACTTCAAACCCTAATCCCTAATTTTACCCCCTTTCGTTGCTTATGATTTACCAGAATGCCTTTTACATTCCTTCATACAAATTTCCTTCTTCGGCGGTTGTTTAGCGGCGGTTCAAGGAGTCATTCGAGATCCCGAACGATTTAATACATGATATTTGCGGGAAATTGTAGCCGGAGCTGAACGACAATACCGTTGTGATAATGGCGTCTGCAGTGTTATCTAGTCGGAATGAACCCAGCTGGGGCCACATGAGGAACATTCCTTTCTCTAATTCTCGTCTAAATTCAAACCCTAACCCTAAGAAAAAGCAGAGGCAGTTCCAGCACCCCACAGGGAACGGATTCGTTGGATTTTGCGGCAATAATAATGTTGATTCTCCTGCCGTCACGCAGACAGTCTCCGACGAGGCGTACTCCTTCAATCAAACCTCCACTAGTCGTAACGTTGTGAATTACGGTAGCTATTTGACGTTCAATGTCTCATCCTACACGAAATCTGAGCTCCTTGGGCTTCGGAAGCGCTTATCCACCGAGCTGGATCTGATTCGAGGCTTACGAGATCAAATCGAAACAGGTCAATTCAGCATTGTGGGAAACCCAAGATCTCAAACTAAATCAAAGAAGCCGTTGGGAAACCAACCGCCTGTTGTTCAGTTTAATTCCGGTATGGAGTCTAGTCACTTCCCCAAAGGTGTTGGTGATCTAAATGTTCGTCTTGAGAATACCGTCAATTTCGAGGGTTTGTTGAAGGAATGCAAACAGATTTTGACGAAATTGTTGAAGCACAAAAGTGGGTGGATTTTCAAATCGCCAGTTGACGCGGTGGCATTGGGGCTTCACGATTATCATCAAATTGTGAAGCGTCCGATGGATTTGGGCACAGTTAAAGCAAATCTTGCCAAGAGTTTGTATCGCACTCCAGCTGAATTCGCGGCAGATATCAGGTTGACTTTCAATAATGCGTTGTTGTATAACCCCAAGACTGATCCTGTTAATGGGATTGCGGAGCATATGTTGTCAAGGTTTGAGGGATTGTTTGCTCCAATACAGGAGAAGATGGACAAATGCTTTACCACTCTACATAGTGAGAGGGAGTTTAGGGAATTTAGTCTTAACCACGAAAAGAGAATTGAAGGGCGTGAAGAATTGCAAAGGGGTTCATGGAATAATCACAAGCAGATTCTTGCCTCCCCTCCATTAAGTGGGAAGAGAGAAAAGCCAAAAGCAAGCCCAACTCATCTTTCACATGTTTCAAAGACGAATGGAAAGACGAACATTCCGGTGCTAGCACATTCGACTGCTTCTACTTCGTCAAATCCCCCACACCCCTCTACGAATCACCAGCCAATGTCTGAGAAAATCCCGTCCCCTGTGGTTGCACCTTGTTTGCCAGTGAAGGAGCCAAAAGTTGGGAGAGGAGCAGGGACATTTAAGCTGCCAAAACCGAGGGCTAAGGATCAAAATAAGAGAGAGATGAGCATGGAGGAGAAACAGAAGCTTGGAATTGGGTTGCAGAGTTTGCCTCAAGAGAAGATGTACCAGTTGGTTCATATTATAAGGAAGAGGAACCAAGATTTGGCGCAGGATGGTGATGAAATTGAGCTTGATATTGAAGCCATTGATACAGAGACACTTTGGGAACTTGATCGCTTCGTGACCAACTGGAAGAAGATGGAGAGCAAGATTAAGAGGCAAGCACTGATGATGAACATCTATCCAGCTGCTGGAGTTGCTCCCTCTACTCTTACCGATTTAAATGTGGTAATTCTCAACACATACTATGAGTGCAGTTTCTAAGTTTTAATATTTGTTATACTTCAGTAATGTAAATTATGTGATGTTTTTTAGGGTCGGATGTATGATGATACGGATGGCTCAGCAAAGAAATTGAACGAAAACGATGATGAAGATGTGGATATTGAAGATGATATGCCAGAAACTAGCTTTCCTCCTGTGGAGATTGAGAAAGATGATGGGGCCGGCGGTGGTCATGATCGAGATAATGCCAGTGGGAGCTCGAGCAGTTCCAGCAGCTCGGGCAGTGATTCCTCAACCAGCAGTGGTACTGATACCTACTCTTGCTTCTCTACATAGTGTTGAGGAATTTGTTGTGCAATTATGGAGATGGAACTCATTAGTTTAAGCTTTCGTTCTACAGATTCAGAATCAGGGAGTTCTTCCGGGAGTGACTCTGATGCAGATGATGCACAATCCTGACACCTTGGGAGAACAGTCTGATAAGATTTGTACGTAGGGATGGACTGGAAATGGGCTTTCTCATTTTTTGATGTGATGAATTTATATATTTGCTGATGAGGTATGGTATGTATATCAGGTGTTTTTTTTTTCTTTTCCTTTTTTTCATTTCACTTGTTGCTTTCTTGGACTTTGTCAATTGGCTAAAGAATTTAATTGACTTTCGCAGGGAGTTTTGAAGGCCCATTGTCGTGATGGTTTCAGTTTTCTTCTCTTTCCTTTTTTACTAGGGAAATTGGTGGTACTAGCCGGGATGATTCAGATATGAGATTTTACTCTGGTGTGTCGGATTGCAATTTGTTGTCCCAAGTGCTGCTTCTTCCGTCCATTTTCCTCTAGCGATGCTTGATTTTTACAGGTTTATTTTTCAAGTAGTATAAAGTATACTCACCCCTGGGATAATTTTGTGGCGAACAAATCTAGTAGCCATTTAGCTCAACGTGTTTCCCAGAATTCTTTAGGTGGTTCTTTTCCTAGAACGCCGAATAATTGTTGTTGATTAGAATCCTTTTTTGTAAGATTAAAACTTACGTCTTTGGATGCTTTTAAAGGTATTTGGCTATTTTGGATGCCATAGCCTACAAATGGGATCGAAGTTGGATGGCAGCACATTGATGTGCATTTCTTCTCTTATTTTAATGCAATTATGAACTTCTGTTAATGTTACCCCATGGGCATTGACCTCACACCAATCGAATATCGCGCAACTTTAAAAATTCCAAGCAAATTAGGGAAATTTTTTGGGTGCAATAAAGATCAACTCATATACACAGGACTTGCGTAACAAACCATGCAAAGCCTACCAACGAAGCCAGTATAAATCCGGTTCGAATTAAAAAATATATACACCAGCCTCTAATTATGTGATTAATCGTTAAAAGAATAATTTTTTAAAGCTTAATATTTAGTATAATAATCTTTAAATTTTTCACTTAAATTTGACGTTACTCCAAAAAATATTATATATAGAAGATTAATGTATGCATGTATCAGTTTAATCTTGGATATGGTCCCGAGATGAAGTTGTCAAGAAATATCCCAATAAACATTCCTTTATACCCGTGTCAGAGCCCGAAAAATGAATCCAAGAAACACACAGACCGAAACGCCGTTTTTATTAGTGTTCTCGTTGTTTTAGAGCACTCGTTTTAGAGCAAGAAACAACGTCATCAAGTTCAGATTCGCAGGAAGCATGACCATCTGGTTGCAAAGCTTTAAGAAAACTAGATGACAGATTACAAGAAGTTGATATCTGGAATACCTTGCCACAGAATCTTCGCACGTCAGCTCGTCTTGACTGCTTTTCGGGCATGTTGTCCACCATATGCTTGATCAAATTGCACAGGTTCGGAACATGGCTTTTCAACATCTTTTTCCTCTATTCTGCTCCATTTTCATCAAAATTGATAGAAAGGAGGGACTTTAATATCTCAGACACCAAATCGAGGGCTTCAACTTGCCGAAATTGTGATTTGGCACTACCACATCTCTCCAAAAGGAACCTGATACTCCAAAAAAGAGTGATGATCTCTAAGTATCAATGAGAGGTTAAATTACCTCTCTTTATGTTCTTCGGTGGACCAAATAACAAGGGACAGATCCTGAATGACCTGGTAAGATCTGAAACAAAATGTTAGAAGGGTTGCCGGAAGATTTTCCCGTCCGGTTCCCTCCGACGCTCAAGCCAGGTGACGGGAGATATGGGAAAAATTTGTAAGGGAATAGCTGTTGTTTGTAAGTGTGTATAGGAAAAAATGCATACCTGAAATCCTGAATTAGCTTGATATTTATAGGTGTTGTTTCGGGATATGCAATTTAGACCAGTAAGGCCATGATCTACACGACCTCTGAAATATCGGAACACATCGACTGATCAGCAAGGCCACGATCCACATCATTCCCTGAAATCCCGGAGAGGTGGGTGTAATCGTGGACCATGTTAATACATATGGCCGATAACTTGACCTTAGTGGCTTGGACTTGGTCAATGCCTTCCCAAAGATTGGGAATTCTGAAGATGATCTTATCTCTGTTGTCGATTAATGTCTATAGACTAGAACTCGGCGAGCTCGGGAGATCGGCCATATACATGGCGCTGAGGCGAATGTCCTGATCACATGAGCTCGGGAGGTCGGCCATATACGGATGCTTTGGCTACGTGAGCTCGGGAGGTCGGTCATATAGATGACGCTGAGGCGGATGTCTTGATCACGTGAGCTCGGGAGGTCGGCCATACTCATAGCGTTGAGGCGGATGTCTTGACCACGTGAGCTCGGGAGGTCGGTCATATACATAACGCTGAGGCGGATGCTTTGACCAAGTGAGCTCGGGAGGTCGGCCATATACATAGCGCTGAGGCGGATGCTTTGACCACGTGAGCTCGGGAGGTCGGCCATACACATAGCGCTGAGGCGGATGCTTTGACCACGTGAGCTCGGGAGGTCGGCCATACACATAGCGCTGAGGCGGATGTCTTTATCACGTGAGCTCGATAGGTCGGCCATACACATAGCGATGAGGCGATGTCTTGACCACGTGAGCTCGGGAGGTCGGCCATACGCATAACGCTAAGGCGGATGATTTGACCAAGTGAACTCGGGAGGTCGGCCATATACATAGCGCCGAGGCGGATACTTTGACCACGTGAGCTCGGGAGGTTGGTCATACACATAGCGTTGAGGCGGATGTCTTGACCACGTGAGCTCGGGAGGTCGTCCATATACATAGCGCTGAGGCGGATGCTTTGACCAAGTGAGCTCGGGAGGTCGGCCATATACATAGCGCTGAGGCGAATGCTTTGACCATGTGAGCTCGGGAGGTCGGTCGTCCATACGGTGCTAAGACATATGCTTTTTGTGTTCTAAGTTGGGTGATTTCTCGAGCGAAGCTAAGCATAAGCTCGGAGGGCAGATCTTTCTCCCGCAGGGTATCACAACCCCCCTCCTAAGTCGAGCTGACCTCTTTGATCGGAAGCTCGTAAGTTTAATTTCATTTTTAGGCTTAGCTGAGCGGGGAAGGTATTCAAACTTCATATGTATGATACCTGTTAACTATCGACGCTCCATCAACCGAGGCACATCGAACGAGCAGACGGAGCTCGGACGCTCGTTTATTATGTATAAAGGAGCTCAGACACTCACTTTTACTGGAGCTTGGATGCTCGCTTTACCACTTTCTTAATATTTTCTAATCCTTTTGTGGGTCGGAGGTCGTAAAGCTCGGACCTTGGACATAGCTCGTAAAGCTATGCTGAGACTCGTAAAGCCTTTTTGTATGAGGAGGTCAGACGAACTCGTGAAGCTCGGACCTGGGACATAGCTCGTAAAGCTATGCTAAGACTCGTAAAATCTTTTTGTCTGTGGAGTTTGGACGAGCTCGTGAAACTCGGACCCTGGACATATCTCGTAAAGCTATGCTGAGACTCATAAAGTCTTTTATATGAGGAGGTCATACGAACTCGTGAAGCTCGGACCTGGGACATAGCTCGTAAAGCTATGCTGAGACTCGTAAAGTCTTTTTGTCTGTGGAGGTCGGACGAGCACGTGAAGCTCGAACCCTGGACATAGCTCGTAAAGCTATGCTGAGACTCGTAAAGTCTTTTGTGTATGAGGAGGTCAGACGAACTCGTGAAGCTCGGACCTGGGACATAGCTCGTAAAGCTATGCTGAGACTCGTAAAATCTTTTTTTCTGTAGAGTTTGGACGAGCTCGTGGAACTCGGACCCTGGACATAGCTCGTAAAGCTAAACTGAGACTCGTAAAGTCTTTTATATGAGGAGGTCTGACGAACTCGTTAAGCTCGGACCTGGGACATAGCTCGTAAAGCTATGCTGAGACTCGTAAAGTCTTTTTGTCTGTGGAGGTCGGACGAGCTCGTGAAGCTCGGACCCTGGACATAGCTCATAAAGCTATGCTGAGACTCGTAAAGTCTTTTTGTATGAGGTGGTCATACGAACTCGTGAAACTCGGACCTTGGACATAGCTCGTAAAGCTATTTGACGAGACTCGTAATGTCTTTTTGCATGAGAAGGTCAGACAAACTCGTGAAGCTCGGATCTGGGACATAGCTCGTAAAGCTTTGCTGAGACTAGTAAAGTCTTTTTGTATGAGGAGGTCAGACGAAATCGTTAAGCTCGGACCGAGCTATGATGAGACTCGTAAAGTCTTTTTGTCTGAGGAGTTCGGTGTAGAGCTCATAAGGTTCGGACCTTGAACATAACTCGTAAAGCTATGCTGAGACTCGTAAAGTCTTTTTGTCTGAGGAGATCGGTGCAGAGCTCGGACCTTGGATATAACTCGTAAAGCTATGCTGAGACCCGTAAAGTCTTTTAATCAACGTAGGTCGGTCTTGAGCTGGTGAAGCTTGGAGATTTTGTTTAGCTCTACCTGGTATCTTTTTGAGTCATCTTCATCCATAAAATTCTTCTCTGGAAGTATGTCAATATGGTGTTCCCATGACGTTAGGGCTGACCCAACCGACATCCCGAGTTGACCATGTAAATACGGTCTCTTTACTTTCTGGCATGCAATTAATTCAGCAATGCACACATGGTCTAATTCCTTAGTTATCTTCACCATCACCTGAGGAGATGTAAGCTCTACCGATTCAGACTCTTTATCTATGCAATTCAAAGCTTTTTCTCCCAGTATTTGTTTCAATGGTTTACCTCCCGCAATAATGTTGACATGATGCCGAGTTCTTTTTCCTTCCTTGTGCATAGATGTCTTCTTTTCTCCCAAGGTTGGAACTGGTACAACACGATCTGAGAAGATATGCAAAATCCCTAAAATCATGTGGCTTGTTGACACGATCTGAGAAGATCTTTGACCCAGTCAAGCCATTCACATAGTGGGTAGACTTATGTTGAATTCACATCATTTCATGAGAATGGGAATCGGGAAGTCCAAAACTAATATCCTGGTGGTCAATAGTTAGATCGTCCTGGTCAACCTAAGAATAAGAGCTCGGTAAGCTCTATTGAGTGATCTTGTTAATTAACCCAAGCTGACAACAATGCTTGCATGAGATCGGGAGGACGATCATCTACACTGCGCTAAAGCCGATGCTTTCATGAGATCGGGAGGTCGGTCATCCCAAATAGCGCTGGGCTCGGGAGGTCGGTCATATACATATCGCTGAGGTGGATGCTTTTTTGTGTGTGAGGTCGGGAGACCGGTCAACAAAGCTTAAAGGACCCTGGTTTGATGGGCGATTATCATATAGTTATGTCCTTCTCTCATAGGGAATCAAATGTACTGATGATTTCAGGTTGTCCAGGATTATTTCTCCCCCTGCATGTTCTTCTTCCTCATTCTCATCTTTTTCATTCATATCCACGCCTTAGCTTGATCGTTCTCACAGACGGCGCCAATTGATACTCCCAAAAAGAGTGATGATCTCTAAGTATCAATGAGAGGTTAAATTACCTCTCTTTATGTTCTTCGGTGGACCAAATAACAAGGGACAGATCCTGAATGACCTGGTAAGATCTGAAACAAAATGTTAGAAGGGTTGCCGGAAGATTTTCCCGGCCGGTCCCCTCCGGCGCTCAAGCCAGGTGACGGGAGATATGGGAAAATTTGTAAGGGAATAGCTGTTGTTTGTAAGTGTGTATAGGAAAAAATGCATACCTGAAATCCTGAATTAGCTTGATATTTATAGGTGTTGTTTCGGGATATGCAATTTAGACCAGTAAGGCCATGATCTACACGACCTCTGAAATATCGGAACACATCGACTGATCAGCAAGGCCACGATCCACATCATTCCCTGAAATCCCGGAGAGGTGGGTGTAATCGTGGACCATGTTAATACATATGGCCGATAACTTGACCTTAGTGGCTTGGACTTGGTCAATGCCTTCCCAAAGATTGGGAATTCTGAAGATGGTCTTATCTCTGTTGTCGATTAATGTCTCTAGACTAGAACTCGGCGAGCTCGGGAGATCGGCCATATACATGGCGCTGAGGCGAATGTCCTGATCACATGAGCTCGGGAGGTCGGCCATATACGGATGCTTTGGCTACGTGAGCTCGGGAGGTCGGTCATATACATGACGCTGAGGCGGATGTCTTGATCACGTGAGCTCGGGAGGTCGGCCATACTCATAGCGTTGAGGCGGATGTCTTGACCACGTGAGCTCGGGAGGTCGGTCATATACATAGCGCTGAGGCGGATGCTTTGACCAAGTGAGCTCGGGAGGTCGGCCATATACATAGCGCTGAGGCGGATGCTTTGACCACGTGAGCTCGGGAGGTCGGCCATACACAGCGCTGAGACGGATGTCTTGACCACGTGAGCTCGGGAGGTCGTCCATATACATAGCGCTGAGGCGGATGTCTTGATCACGTGAGCTCGATAGGTCGGCCATACACATAGCGATGAGGCGATGTCTTGACCACGTGAGCTCGGGAGGTCGGCCATACGCATAACGCTAAGGCGGATGATTTGACCAAGTGAACTCGGGAGGTCGGCCATATACATAGCGCTGAGGCGGATACTTTGACCACATGAGCTCGGGAGGTTGGTCATACACATAGCGTTGAGGCGGATGTCTTGACCACGTGAGCTCGGGAGGTCGTCCATATACATAGCGCTGAGGCGGATGCTTTGACCAAGTGAGCTCGGGAGGTCGGCCATATACATAGCGCTGAGGCGAATGCTTTGACCATGTGAGCTCGGGAGGTCGGTCGTCCATACGGTGCTAAGACATATGCTTTTTGTGTTCCAAGTTGGGTGGTTTCTCGAGCGAAGCTAAGCATAAGCTCGGAGGGTAGATCTTTCTCCCGCAGGGTATCACAACCCCCTTCCTAAGTCGAGCTGACCTCTTTGATCGGAAGCTCGTAAGTTTAATTTCATTTTTAGGCTTAGCTGAGCGGGGAAGGTATTCAAACTTCATATGTATGATACCTGTTAACTATCGACGCTCCATCAACCGAGGCACATCGAACGAGCAGACGAAGCTCGGACGCTCGTTTATTATGTATAAAGGAGCTCAGACACTCACTTTTACTGGAGCTTGGATGCTCGCTTTACCACTTTCTTAATATTTTCTAATCCTTTTGTGGGTCGGAGGTCGTAAAGCTCGGACCTTGGACATAGCTCGTAAAGATATGATGAGACTTGTATAGCCTTTTCGTATGAGGAGGTCGAGCGAACTTGTGAAGCTCAGACCTTGGACATAGCTTTGTAAAACAATGCTAAGACTCGTAAAGTCTTTTTGTATGAGGACGTTGAACAAACTCATGAAGCTAGGACCTTAGACATAGCTCGTAAAGATATGCTGAGACTCGTAAAGCCTTTTTGTATGAGGAGGTCATACGAACTGGTGAAGCTCGGACCTGGGACATAGCTCGTAAAGCTATTATGAGACTCGTAAAGTCTTTTTGTATGAGGAGGTCAGACGAACTCGTGAAGCTCGGACCTGGGACATAGCTCGTAAAGCTATTATGAGACTCGTAAAGTCTTTTTGTATGAGGAGGTCAGACGAACTCGTGAAGCTCGGAGCTGGGACATAGCTCGTAAAGCTATGCTGAGACTCGTAAAGTCTTTTTGTCTATGGAGGTTGGCCGAGCTCGTGGAACTCGTACCCTGGACATAGCTCGTAAAGCTATGCGGAGACTCCTAAAATCTTTTATATGAGGAGGTCAGACGAACTCGTGAAGCTCGGACGTGGGACATAGCTCGTAAAGCTATGCTGAGACACGTAAAGTCTTTTTGTCTGTGGAGGTCAAACGAACTCGTGAAGCTCGGACCTTAGACATAGCTCGTAAAGCTATGCTGAGACTCGTAAAGCCTTTTTGTATGAGGAGGTCAGACGAACTCGTGAAGCTCGGACATGGGACATAGCTCGTAAAGCTATGCTGAGACTCGTAAAATCTTTTTGTCTGTGGAGTTTGGACGAGCTCGTGAAACTCGGACCCTGGACATATCTCGTAAAGCTATGCTGAGACTCATAAAGTCTTTTATATGAGGAGGTCAAACGAACTCGTGAAGCTCGGACCTGGGACATAGCTCGTAAAGCTATGCTGAGACTCGTAAAGTCTTTTTTGTATGAGGAGGTCAGACGAACTCGTGAAGCTCGGACCTGGGACATAGCTCGTAAAGCTATGCTGAGACTCGTAAAATCTTTTTTTCTGTAGAGTTGGACGAGCTCGTGGAACTCGGACCCTGGACATAGCTCGTAAAGCTAAACTGAGACTCGTAAAGTCTTTTATATGAGGAGGTCTGACGAACTCGTTAAGCTCGGACCTGGGACATAGCTCGTAAAGCTATGCTGAGACTCGTAAAGTCTTTTTGTCTGTGGAGGTCGGACGAGCTCGTGAAGCTCGGACCCTGGACATAGCTCGTAAAGCTATGCTGAGACTCGTAAAGTCTTTTTGTATGAGGTGGTCATACGAACTCGTGAAACTCGGACCTTGGACATAGCTCGTAAAGCTATTTGACGAGACTCGTAATGTCTTTTTGCATGAGAAGGTCAGACAAACTCGTGAAGCTCGGATCTGGGACATAGCTCGTAAAGCTTTGCTGAGACTAGTAAAGTCTTTTTGTATGAGGAGGTCAGACGAAATCGTTAAGCTCGGACCGAGTGATGTGATTCGAGATTTTTTGCTATAAGGTAAAATAACGTGGTAAAGCAAAATAACGATAAGCACACCAAGATTTTTTACGTGGAAAACCCTCAAATTGAGAGAAAAACCACGGGACCTAGTCCAGTATAAAACTTCACTATAAATATTGATGATTTACAAGATTTCCTAGACTCACAAAATAATCGCTCAATGATTTACATAAATCTTTTTGAGGAACAACAAAAAGGACCGAACAGATACGAGTTTGCTCTCTTCGGAGTCTTTTTGCCTAAAAGAAATCCAACCCCTTTTTTGAGGTTATCTAAGGGTATTTATAGGACTGCTCTCAATACCTAACTCGCGGAAAACCAGCAACATGATGTCCTTTGATCGTGGCTTGATGGAAGCCAAGTGTGTCCGAGAAATCCGCCACATTTATGCACGTTCAATCCCCGCCGGTTAATTAGTTTTAATTATGACCGAGTCTTCCGCTATGTTTTGACCAAAATCCCGAAGAGGGTAAAGGATGCTCGATAATATGCTGGTCAGTATCCTGTGTTCGGTAAACCTCTCTTCGGTCTAACTTCTGCTCGGCGCTTTTAGGGTACGTATCTTCATAAATGGATTTTACCCGAGGAAATCAATATGTCATATGACATCACCTCACCCCCCCAAAGTAAAGCAAGATGAGAGTAGCGAAATCTTGGTTTATTGTCTTCGGGTGAAATTCTGACATGCTCGGGGTATTTTAACCGCCTAATTTTCCCGCCTAAACATTTCAAAACTCTGGCGACGTTTCGTTTCCCGAGGTACATCTATAACCGTTCATGGGATTTATTTTGAACGGTGTCGATTTAACGACTGTTCAAGTGGCCCCCCACTATAAATACTCGCTCATTTCGTTGATTTAACTTACTTTTCTGCAATTCGCTTCCGAGCTAGCATTAGACGTCCGACCAACTTTTCCTTCCTACTTATTTCCTTTCCACTCATCAAGTATGTCTTTTTCTGACGATTATTCGAAAACTATAGATATGTTCGAGGAGGAGGGTATCCTAAGTCCCTCTCCTCGTCATTCTTCTTCATCTGATAGTGAAGAAACTTCTAGCTCGTCGTCAGCCCCTGATGCTCGCAGAGAAGAGCTTCAGGCTGCGACAGAACAGGATCTGATAAAGGCCCGTGTTCCCTGGTTTGAGATATTTGAATCCGGGATTAAATCACAACGGCACCTATCCAGTATCCAAACTAAATGGGGGATTTCCGAGGGGACGTCTATTATAGTTCCCCCTCCCGGATCTCGTCCCCACCTGCCTCCCGAGGGTTACTTTCCCTTCTACATAGACCAACTCCGAGGGGGACTTCGTTTTCCTATCCCTCCTTTTTTTGTAGATGTTGCTTCCTATTTTGCCATCTCTATAAGTCAGTTATTCCGCAACAGTTATCGATTGCTGGCGGGGTTTTACATAGTCTTATCCTTTTTGGCTTTTCTCCTACTCCCGAACTCTTCCACTGTTTTTTTCAATTAAATCGAAAGGAGATCGGGCTTTTTTACTTTTCTTCTCGAACAGGGATGGGTTTTCTGAAAAATTACCCATCCTCCATAAAAAAATTGGAAAAGATTTTTCTTCTTTGCTCGCCCACTCCAACCCTGGGATTGTCCCATGGAGTGGAAAGAAAACTTACCGAAGGGGAAGTCAATCAAGGGGCTACTTGAGGGGGAAACATATCTGTCAGTTCGTCGTAAGCTTGGCGATCAGTGTTTTAACCTTGGGGAGCTGATTGACGACGGACTGCTGTACTTGTTCCAGCTTAGTCCTAAGGGTGTTTCCCTAAAAAAGCCCCTCGGTGAGTATTTACCGAGCATCTTGCTTTGTTTGCTTATTTTGTGTTAACATGCTTGAATAATTGCTATGATGTTTCCTTCTTGCAGAAAACAAGATGTTGAAGGCCAAGATTGCTGCCAGCCTGAAGAAAATTGCCGCACCAGAGAAGGCTACCAAACCGACCACTGGGACAAATCCTCCCCCATCTGTTACACATGCTCCCCCCGAAGAGGTGATTGAAGTACCGGAAACGGAAGCCTTAATTCCTCGATCACTGAAGAGGGCGGCCCCCGAGGGCCAAGGTTCTTCCTCTAGACTTCCTCCTGCCAAGAAAACTCCTTCTCCTCGAATCTCCCTTACCCATCGAGCTAGTCCACCTCTTCAAACTCGAGCTGTTTCTCAACCTGCTCCTGGTGGTTCTAGCTCTTCTCGGCCAACCTCCCGATATCATATACCCGATTGGGTTTATCCCCCCAACGTTCCCATTCTGAGAAAACCGGACCCCAAAATTTCTCACTCCATTATTTGCAATTGGGCCAATTCTCCCGACCGCAAATACCTCGGAGGATTGGCCTTCAGCAATTTGATAAATGATTTCTCCACTTCCCTCACTCAGGTAACTTATATTCATTTCTATCCGATGAACTTTTTGCCTTCGGTAGATTGACTTCATTTATTTTCTTGCAGACCAATTTAATGGCAGGCGAGATTATGACTCGCTTCCATTCTATGAGGTCCTCAGATGGGGAGAATCAGAAACATCTCAAGCAGCTAGAAGGTATCGGCGAAGAGATGAAGAAATCCATAAGGCTACTGGAGGAACAATACTCTGCTGCCGTTGCTGCTCGGGATAAGACAGTGGCAGCTCTCGAGGAAGCGCACAAGAAATTAGCCGACTTTGAGGAGGCTAACACCACTTTATCCGGGCAGTTCAGGTCCGTGACTGAAGAGAATAGATCCCTCTCAGAGCAACTTTCACAAGAGAAATCATTGCGAGCTGAACAGGGCAAAGCCCTTTCTGAGCAGCTTGACCAGGAGAAACTATCTCGGGCTGCTCAGATCGAAGAATCCTGGCTCATCAAGAAAGAAGAATTTATGAAGTCTGAAGAGTATGGTGATATTCTGGGCGAACGCGCTGCCAAGTTTCTTAACTATGGCTTTGAAGCGTCTGTTCGTCAATTTAAAGCCGCTGGCTATCCTCCTGAAGGAGCTTCAACGGACTTTATCAATGTTGATGAGGCCCTGAATACCGTTCCCGATGAATTTCTCCAGCTGTAGATTTAGGGCTATACCTCTTTTGTTTTAATTTGTAATCTTTTGACGATGATATTATGATTTTCCTTGTCTTCTTACCCTCTTGTGCAAACTAGTCTCTCCATCAAGCAAAATTTTAAGCAAATAAAGCTTGATTAGAAAATATCCCGAAGTAACAGAGCTCGGGGAAAAGACATCCCGAGCAGATAAATATGGTCGGGCTTTAGAGAGAACATCCTCAGCATAATAACGTGATACAACTTAAGTTTAAACATTGACCAAACATCCCAATCCAATGAGTAAACCGAACATTGCTCGCTACCTCGAGCCAATAACTTAGTATTTTTAAGTTTAAACGTTGACCAAACATCCCGATCCAACGAGTAAACCGAACATTGCTCGCTACCCCGAGCACAATAACTTAGTATTTTTAAGTTTAAACGTTGACCAAACATCCCGATCCAACGAGTAAACGATGGTATTTTCAAGTTTAAACGTTGACCAAACATCCCGATCCAACGAGTAAACCGACAATTGCTCGCTACCCCGAGCACAATAACTTAGTCCCATTTTAGGTTCAAATACAGACCAAACTTCCCGATCCTGTATTTAACCTGCCAACAATGGACTATAATAACATAAGCTCGCTACCCCAAGCACAATAACTTAGTCTTTTTAAGTTTAAACGTTGACCAAACATCCCGATCCAACGAGTAAACGATGGTATTTTCAAGTTTAAACGTTGACCAAACATCCCGATCCAACGAGTAAACGATGGTATTTTCAAGTTTAAACGTTGACCAAACATCCTGATCCAACGAGTAAACCGAACATTGCTCGCTACCCCGAGCACAATAACTTAGTCCCATTTTAGGTTCAAATACAGACCAAACTTCCCGATCCTGTATTTAACCTGCCAACAATGGACTATAATAACATAAGCTCGCTACCCCGAGCACAATAACTTAGTCCCATTTTAGGTTCAAATACAGACCAAACTTCCCGATCCTGTATTTAACCTGCCAACAATGGACTATAATAACATAAGCTCGCTACCCCGAGCACAATAACTTAGTCCCATTTTAGGTTCAAATACAGACCAAACTTCCTGATCCTGTATTTAACCTGCCAACAATGGACTATAATATCATAAGCTCGCTACCCCGAGCACAATAACTTAGTCCCATTTTAGGTTCAAATACAGACCAAACTTCCCGATCCTGTATTTAACCTGCCAGCAATGGACTATAATAACATAAGCTCGCTACCCAGAGCACAATAACTTAGTCCCATTTTAGGTTCAAATACAGACCAAACTTCCCGATCCTGTATTTAACCTGCCAACAATGGACTATAATATCATAAGCTCGCTACCCCGAGCACAATATCATGGTATTTTTAAGTTTAAACGTTGACCAAACATCCCGATCCAACGAGTAAACGATGGTGTTATTAAGTTTAAACGTTGACCAAACATCCCGATCCAACGAGTAAACGATGGTGTTATTAAGTTTAAACGTTGACCAAACATCCCGATCCAACGAGTAAACCGAACATTGCTCAGTAAAAGGGAATTTATTTAATAAAATAAAAAAAATACATACGGAAACAGCAGTGATAACTGAAAGATTACACGAAATACTTTCTTAAATTATGAATGTTCCAAGGTCTCACCAGTTCCCGACCTTCATGATCTTCCAGCCTGTAGGCTCCTCTTCCAATCACCCCTTTTATTTTATAGGGGCCTTCCCACTTGGGTGCTAACTTCTTCACTTCCCCCGCGGGATTGATTCTTCGCAGCACTAGATCTCCCACCTGAAAAGCCCTTGGGCGAACCCTCCGATTGTAAGCATTGGTCACCCTTATTTTGTACAATTCCACTTTAGTCAAGGCTTTCTCTCTTAATTCCATAATCCCATCTAACTCCAACTTCCTTTTTTCTTCATTCTGATCGGGATCGTATCTTTGTACCCGAAGAGATTCCACTCCAATTTCTACTGGAATGAGGGCCTCAGATCCATACACTAAGCTGTATGGAGTCTCTCTTGGGATACCCGAGGAGTCGTTCTATAAGCCCATAAGACCCCGGGTAATTCATTTACCCACTCCCCTCGAGCCCCTTCTAGTCTTGTCTTGATCCCGTGCAATAAAATCCGATTAATCACTTCCGCTTGCCCATTTGCTTGAGGATAGGCGACTGAAGTGAAGACTTGTTTAATTTTCATATCTTTGCACCATTCTTGTATCCTTCTTCCCTGAAACTGTCTTCCATTGTCGGAAATTATTCTTCGAGGTATTCCGAAACGGCATACTATGTTTCTCCATAAAAATCTGATGACTTCTTCCTCAGTTATTTTAGCCAATGGCTCGGCTTCCACCCATTTAGTGAAGTATTCAACGGCTACTAGGAGAAATTTTCTCTGCCCTGTAGCGGGAGGAAATGGTCCCACGATATCCATTCCCCATTGATCAAAGGGACAGGAAATGATGCTACTATTAAGGATTTCCGCAGGTACATGGGATAAATTCGCATGCCTTTGGCAATTAATGCATTTCTTCACAACTTCCTCAGCGTCTTCCCTCATCGTCGGCCAATAATACCCAGCTCGGATAGATTTCTGATACAACATGTTACCCCTACATGATTTCCGCAACATCCTTCATGAATCTCCCTTAATAAATGCTCCCCTTCTTGCCTCGAGGCACATTGTAAAAAAGGACTTGAGAATCCTTTCTTGAACAACTTGCCTTCTATCAACACAAATCGGTTCCCCATTCTTTTAACTTTAGCAGCTTCCTTTGAGTCAGGAGGCATAACCTTTGTCTTCAAAAATTTAATAAGATGCTCTCGCCAATCGGATATAATACATGGCTCCACACTCATTATGCTATTGACGGATATATGAGAGATCAAAAGCTCTTGCACGAGCACATTCCTGTTCTTCCATTCGTGTGTCGAACTAGCTAATTTTGCTAATTCATCGGCACGAGTATTCTCTTCCCTTGGTATTTGCGTTAATTCCACCTCTTGAAATTGAGCTATCATTGCTCGCACCTTTTCCACATACCTTCTAAGCTTCTCTTCTTTCACCTTGTATACCCCCTTCACTTGATGGACAACCAACATCGAATCCATAAAAGCTTTTATCCTCCTGGCTCCAGCGTCCAATGCTATTTGGAGGCCTGAAATGATAGCTTCAAATTCAGCTTCATTGTTTGAGGAAAGAAATCCAAACTGGACGGCAACCCTGATTTCTTCCCCTTCAGGACTAATGAGTATGACACCTGCTCCACTTCCCAATCGGGTAGATGGTCCATCTACAAACAAACTCCATTCTTTTTCCTCCGGAGTATGAGTGACTTCCACCAGAAAATCTGACAGAGCTTGAGCTTTGATTGTAGTTCGGGGTTGATAAGTGACATCAAACTCACTCAGCTCTGTGGCCCACTTCACCATCCTCCCTGATATTTCGGATTTGGATAAAGTCTACCCAAAGGAGTGTTTGTTATTACCATGATAGGATGAGACAGGAAGTATGGCCGAAGTCTTCTCGCTGTGGTGACTAGAGCTAACGCCAACTTTTCAATTTCAGGGTATCGTTGCTCGGCTCCTTGCAGGGCTCGGCTGACATAATATACAGGCTGTTGTTGTCCTGACCTTTCTCTGATTAACACGGAACTAATCACCTCTTTGGCCACCGATAAATACACGAGAAGCGTTTCCTTAGGATCAGGCTTGTTTATCAAAGGTAACTGAGCCAAATAATCTTTTAGATCCTCGAAGGCCTTTTGGCATTGGTCATTCCACTCGAACTTGACTCCTTGCCTTAATGCTTTAAAGAAAGGCAAACTCCGATCAGCTGATCGGGATATAAATCGGCTAAGTGCCGATATTCTTCCTGCTAATCTTTGCACTTCATTTAGTGTTCTCGGGGGGTTCATTTCTCGTATAGCCCGGATTTTCTCCGGGTTAGCTTCAACACCTCTTTCCGTGACCATGTACCCTAGAAATTTGCCGCTACGAATCCCGAAAGTGCATTTTGCGGGATTCAACTTCATGCCATATTTTCTTAAAGTGTTGAAAACTTCTTCCATATCTTTGACTAAGTCCTCGGCTTTTCGGCTCTTGATCAGGACATCATCAACATATACTTCCACATTCCGACCAATTTGTTCTTTGAACATTTTATCCATCAACCTTTGATAAGTGGCCCCCGCATTTTTCAATCCGAAGGGCATTACCACATAACAAAAGGTTCCTCCTGCTGTTATAAAACTTACTTTTGATTGGTCCTCCTGTGCCAAAGGGATCTGATGATATCCTTGATAAGCATCCATAAGACATAATAATTCATGTCCAGCAGTAGAATCTACAAGCTGATCGATTCTGGGCAGAGGATAACAATCTTTGGGACATGCTTTATTCACATCCCTAAAATCCACACACATTCTCCATTTATCACCAGCTTTAGGCACCAAAACTACATTCGAGAGCCATGTAGGGAAACCGATCTCGCGAATGTGGCCTGCCTTTAACAACTCTTCTATTTGCTTAGCAATGACCGCGTCCTTTTCTGGTCCAAAATGCCTTCTCTTTTGCCTTATTGCCCGAACATTTGGGTCCACGTTGAGGCGATGTTCGGCAACCTCAGGTCTTACTCCCACTAAATCAGATGTACTCCATGCAAATACATCCACGTGTTGACTTAAACAATTAACCACATTTTCCCGTAATTCTGGATCAAGTTGGGATCCTACCCTCGTAATTCGAGTAGGGTGACCCATCTCGATGTTGAGGAACTCCTCTTCGGGTATTACTCGCTCCTCCTCGCCCCGCTTCCTCTTTTCACTTCCTCTCCGTTCTCTTCCTTCGTTATTCTGCTCTCTTTCTTGCCTTAACTCTTGTACGTAACATTTCCGTGATGAGCTTTGATCACCTCTTACTTGCCCCACCTCTTCTCCTACTGGAAATTTCATGGTTAGATGATAGGTGGAGGCAACAGCTTCGAAAGCAGCTAGGGCTGGTCTTCCCAATATTACATTGTAAGAAGATGGTGCATCCACAATGAGGAAATTTATCATCTTTGTTTTGATCCTTGATTCTTCACCCAGTGTAACTGGTAGAGACACCTGCCCTATCGGATTTATGACTTCCCCTGTAAATCCGTGCAAGGACGTATTCACTTTCAATATAGGTAAGCTTCCCAAGTCCATTTGGTTTAACGTGCTAAGAAAAAGTACGTCCGCCGAACTTCCTGTGTCCACGAAAATCCTCTGCACATTATAATTAGCCACTGTAGCAGAAATAACCAACGCATCATCATGAGGAAAATGGATTCCTTGCAGATCTGCAGGCCCAAAAGATATGGACGGACCCTCATGTACATGATTGGGGTCAAGAGATAGCACTTGAAGCTTCCGGGCGTGATTCTTTCTTGCTCTTTTCGAATCTCCACCCGACATCCCTCCGGATATCATGTGTATAGTTCCTCGATTAGGGGTATTGTTCAAGGTTTCTTCTTCTCCCTCTACTCTTTCTCCCCGAACTGACCAAGGGACTGGCTGAGGTGCTCCTCTTCCGGGATTTATGTTAACTTTAGGAGTGAAATTATTGTCTTTGAACTCCTCGTTAAATCCCCGCCCTCCATCAGACTCAATAGATCTCCCACCTCGGAAACCTCCTCCTCGACATCCTCTTCCTCGGAAGGACCCTCCTCGGATCATTCCTCCTCGGAAAGGTCCCCCCCTATGAGGTCCACCCCGCCCCCTCTTCGGCATACTTTGGTTCATAGCTACTTCCCGATGAGGTCTCATCGGTAGAAATTGGTCAAAACTTCTTTTGATTGGCTCCACTGGTTTATTCTTTCTATTCACTTCCTCCCCAATTTTACCATCTCTTCTTTGTTTCATCCTTTGGGCTTCTTCCAAATTAATGTACTTGGAAGCTCTTCCCAACAGTTCATCATAATCAGAAGGTGGTTTTTTCGCCAAAGATCGGAATAAGTCTCCTTCTTTTAATCCTTGAATGAACGCGCTGATGAGTATTTCAGAGGTGACATGTGGAATATCCAGACAGGCATGACTAAATCTTTTCAGAAAATCTCGAAGAGATTCCTTCTCCGCTTGCTTAATCCCGAACAGGCTAAGAGCTGTTCTCTTGCAACTCCGGCTGCTTGCAAATTGATGCAAAAACAGAGAACTAAACTTCGGGAAAGAGTCTATGATTCTGGCTGGCAACTGATTAAACCATGCTTGCGCTGCACCCGATAATGTAGTCAAGAAAACCCGACACTTCACTCCATCCGTGAGTTGATGAAGAAGCGAAGCGTTTTCAAATCGAGACAGGTATTCTTCGGGATCTGTACCACCATCATAGTTTCCCACATTCAGAGTCCTAAAGTTTGGGGGCAAGGGATCGTCAACCACATGGGAAGCAAATGGAGTACTCCTCTGCGGAGGATATAGACGTCCTTCCATCTTGTTACGCATCTGCTGCATCTCACTTTTCAGCTCTTTCATTTGGCGATTTAGAGCTTTATCAGTTTCATCACTCAAATGACTAGGAATACTTCTAACTTCTTCAGGTTCTTTCTCAGGTTCCTTTTCAGGCTCCTGTCCGGAGGCCAACCCTCCTCCTTCTTCTTCTTGCACAGTTTCTTGATTCTGGGGAGGGGCCATAAATTGCCTCTTAATCTCTCCGACAGTTTTGGTTATTATTTCTGTCAAATGCTCCATGGGCATTCCCCCAGCGGGAAATGACCGAGGAACATGTTGAGATGATCCCTCATCTTCTGGCTCTTCTCTGGGTTCGTCAAGCGAGTATGGATGGCAATTGGATCCATTTCCCCTGGAAGCTTGCCCCCTACCTTTACCTCTGGCCATCTTGTCTTTTGATTTATCTTTTGTTAGAAAACTCGTACTACTTCAACGTCTTTGCCCTAAATTTCCCACAGACGGCGTCAATGATGTGATTCGAGATTTTTTGCTATAAGGTAAAATAACGTGGTAAAGCAAAATAACGATAAGCACACCAAGATTTTTTACGTGGAAAACCCTCAAATTGAGAGAAAAACCACGGGACCTAGTCCAGTATAAAACTTCACTATAAATATTGATTATTTACAAGATTTCCTAGACTCACAAAATAATCGCTCAATGATTTACATAAATCTTTTTGAGGAACAACAAAAAGGACCGAACAGATACGAGTTTGCTCTCTTCGGAGTCTTTTTGCCTAAAGAAATCCAACCCCTTTTTTGAGGTTATCTAAGGGTATTTATAGGACTGCCCTCAGTAACTAACTCGCGGAAAACCAGCAACATGATGTCCTTTGATCGTGGCTTGATGGAAGCCAAGCGTGTCCGAGAAAAAATCCGCCACATTTATGCACGTTCAATCCCCGCCGGTTAATTAGTTTTAATTATGACCGAGTCTTCCGCTATGTTTTGACCAAAATCCCGAAGAGGGTAAAGGATGCTCGATAATATGCTGGTCAGTATCCTGTGTTCGGTAAACCTCTCTTCGGTCTAACTTCTGCTCGGCGCTTTTAGGGTACGTATCTTCATAAATGGATTTTACCCGAGGAAATCAATATGTCATATGACATCACCGAGCTATGGTGAGACTCGTAAAGTCTTTTTGTCTGAGGAGTTCGGTGTAGAGCTCATAAGGTTCGGACCTTGAACATAACTCGTAAAGCTATGCTGAGACTCGTAAAGTCTTTTTGTCTGAGGAGATCGGTGCAGAGCTCGGACCTTGGATATAACTCGTAAAGCTATGCTGAGACCCGTAAAGTCTTTTAATCAACGTAGGTCGATCTTGAGCTGGTGAAGCTTGGAGATTTTGTTTAGCTCTACCTGGTATCTTTTTGAGTCATCTTCATCCATTAAATTCTTCTCTGGAAGTATGTCAATATGGTGTTCCCATGACGTTAGGGCTGACCCAACCGACATCCCGAGTTGACCATGTAAATACGGTCTCTTTACTTTCTGGCATGCAATTAATTCAGCAATGCACACATGGTCTAATTCCTTAGTTATCTTCACCATCACCTGAGGAGATGTAAGCTCTACCGATTCAGACTCTTTATCTATGCAATTCAAAGCTTTTTCTCCCAGTATTTGTTTCAATGGTTTACCTCCCGCAATAATGTTGACATGATGCCGAGTTCTTTTTCCTTCCTTGTGCATAGATGTCTTCTTTTCTCCCAAGGTTGGAACTGGTACAACACGATCGGAGAAGATATGCAAAATCCCTAAAATCATGTGGCTTGTTGACACGATCTGAGAAGATCTTTGACCCAGTCAAGCCATTCACATAGTGGGTAGACTTATGTTGAATTCACATCATTTCATGAGAATGGGAATCGGGAAGTCCAAAACTAATATCCTGGTGGTCAATAGTTAGATCGTCCTGGTCAACCTAAGAATAAGAGCTCGGTAAGCTCTATTGAGTGATCTTGTTAATTAACCCAAGCTGACAACAATGCTTGCATGAGATCGGGAGGACGATCATCTACACTGCGCTAAAGCCGATGCTTTCATGAGATCGGGAGGTCGGTCATCCCAAATAGCGCTGAGCTCGGGAGGTCGGCCATATACATATCGCTGAGGTGGATGCTTTTTTGTGTGTGAGGTCGGGAGACCGGTCAACAAAGCTTAAAGGACCCTGGTTTGATGGGCGATTATCATATAGTTATGTTCTTCTCTCATAGGGAATCAAATGTACTGATGATTTCAGGTTGTCCAGGATTATTTCTCCCCCTGCATGTTCTTCTTCCTCATTCTCATCTTTTTCCATTCATATCCACGCCTTAGCTTGATCGTTCTCACAGACGGCGCCAATTGATACTCCCAAAAAGAGTGATGATCTCTAAGTATCAATGAGAGGTTAAATTACCTCTCTTTATGTTCTTCGGTGGACCAAATAACAAGGGACAGATCCTGAATGACCTGGTAAGATCTGAAACAAAATGTTAGAAGGGTTGCCGGAAGATTTTCCCGGCCGGTCCCCTCCGGCGCTCAAGCCAGGTGACGGGAGATATGGGAAAAATTTGTAAGGGAATAGCTGTTGTTTGTAAGTGTGTATAGGAAAAAATGCATACCTGAAATCCTGAATTAGCTTGATATTTATAGGTGTTGTTTCGGGATATGCAATTTAGACCAGTAAGGCCATGATCTACACGACCTCTGAAATATCGGAACACATCGACTGATCAGCAAGGCCACGATCCACATCATTCCCTGAAATCCCGGAGAGGTGGGTGTAATCGTGGACCATGTTAATACATATGGCCGATAACTTGACCTTAGTGGCTTGGACTTGGTCAATGCCTTCCCAAAGATTGGGAATTCTGAAGATGGTCTTATCTCTGTTGTCGATTAATGTCTCTAGACTAGAACTCGGCGAGCTCGGGAGATCGGCCATATACATGGCGCTGAGGCGAATGTCCTGATCACATGAGCTCGGGAGGTCGGCCATATACGGATGCTTTGGCTACGTGAGCTCGGGAGGTCGGTCATACACATGACGCTGAGGCGGATGTCTTGATCACGTGAGCTCGGGAGGTCGGCCATACTCATAGCGTTGAGGCGGATGTCTTGACCACGTGAGCTCGGGAGGTCGGTCATATACATAGCGCTGAGGCGGATGCTTTGACCAAGTGAGCTCGGGAGGTCGGCCATATACATAGCGCTGAGGCGGATGCTTTGACCACGTGAGCTCGGGAGGTCGGCCATACACATAGCGCTGAGGCGGATGTCTTGACCACGTGAGCTCGGGAGGTCGTCCATATACATAGCGCTGAGGCGGATGTCTTGATCACGTGAGCTCGATAGGTCGGCCATACACATAGCGATGAGGCGATGTCTTGACCACGTGAGCTCGGGAGGTCGGCCATACGCATAACGCTAAGGCGGATGATTTGACCAAGTGAACTCGGGAGGTCGGCCATATACATAGCGCTGAGGCGGATACTTTGACCACATGAGCTCGGGAGGTTGGTCATACACATAGCGTTGAGGCGGATGTCTTGACCACGTGAGCTCGGGAGGTCGTCCATATACATAGCGCTGAGGCGGATGCTTTGACCAAGTGAGCTCGGGAGGTCGGCCATATACATAGCGCTGAGGCGAATGCTTTGACCATGTGAGCTCGGGAGGTCGGTCGTCCATACGGTGCTAAGACATATGCTTTTTGTGTTCCAAGTTGGGTGATTTCTCGAGCGAAGCTAAGCATAAGCTCGGAGGGTAGATCTTTCTCCCGCAGGGTATCAGAACCCAAACAAGTGAAGACCAATCCATGGCCGTCTTTTAAATATTTCTTTCAGAAAGTCGGGCTTCATTTGTGATTTTTTGCTATCAAAGTAGGCCACTAAAGTTCTTAAATATATCACAAACCTTTCGCAGTTCAGACTCTGAAAAGTTTCTGGCATCGATGAGTTTTAGGATCCAAAATGTCGAATTTTGGGCAAGTGAATTGATCATTTTGTGCCGATTCCAGGAAGCAGATTGTTTCTTCTTTGATGGGTTCGAAGCAGATTTTTTTCTCTTGAACGGCCTTGCTGCCAATTTTAAGTACTTCTCCAAAAGTTATTCGAGTACTGCAAGCTGCACTGTCTCACCTCTTGGATAGTCCTTGGCTTTAAAAATTTTCTTTTGTATAATTCCCCAGATGCGCTGACCAAGCTGCTCGCTACCTTCTGTTGTTTGTGGATTAATAAATGTTTGAGCCAGGTTTGAGAAAATTTTCAGTACCTCTATTTTACCTGTAGCATAATAGATAAAAGATGTCAATATCTTTACGCCACAACCATTCCTGTTAAGACAAGTTGTGGGATAAAATTATAACGGATGTAAATCAAAAGATTATACGACAGCTCTTCAGGGTGAAGCAGATAAAAACAATGAGAAATCGATCAAATTCAGATAGTTATTTCTGTATGATCGAATCACTAACCAATGAATTATGAAATAAATAGAAAGATGCGTTATTAAGAAGTATGGTAAGGCCAAAACACACAAACACAGGTTTAATGACGGTTGATAATTAAGCTTGCCTGGATTTTCGTGTAGATAAATCTCCAGCAATGAGAGAACTCTAAGCTTAAAAAGCACCAGCTGAGAATGGGCCGTTCCACCTCCAGCTTGGTTCTTCCGTTCTTTAAATATTCTGGCAAGATAGGTATCCATTCGGAACATTGCATCATCGTCCATCCCATCATCAGAAACATCATCAGAACCCTCCGGAAGCTCGGTGGGAACTGTCTCAATTCCTACCACCGCCTCAGAATCATCTGTCTGTTCATCAGTGTCTACTTTTTCAGCTACCTCAGCTTCGTCAGATTCCATTGCGTCTTCAACACCAAGAAGATCTTCATCCGAGTCATCATCATCATTATCAGATGTATTCTGATGTCTAGCAGGTTTTAAATCCTTTTTGATGACCCTCAACATCCTTGATAACCCATCATCCGTGACCTCGTTAGAAAAATATTTGAAAACCTGTAAAGTGATAACTAATTATTATTTAATAACAAAAACAACAAGGCCATGCTTAACAGCCATAAGCAATACAAAAAATAAAACATCATACTAATACTTCTGCATGCGGTCATATACACAGCCTAGAGGAATGCAAAAAAGACAGAAAGTCTTTAAAGAGCTCACTTCTCGGAAAAGCTCAGGTCTCAATGTTCCTTATGCATTGAACTCGAATATTATTCAAGGAATATGATAGTATAATGATTAGGCTATGCTGTTTCTCTTCACCGTGCCAAATCTTATCTTTTACCGCAAAATGCTACAACTATACAATAACCCTACACAGAAGGCATGTATTGATTGCAAACCACAGCAAAGTATCATATAAGCAACTAAGCAAGCATCAAGTGCATTCCACAAAAATTATCAGTAATCAGCATCTATGCTCGAATAATAACATAAAGGAGCTAAATAGGATTTGGAAAACAGAAATGGCTGCAGGTAGGCAGGGATGACAGGCAATATGACAGTATGAATAAGATATAGACAATTTCACTAAATAATTTCACCTAAAAGAATATAGAAACAGTATCTCATGAATCATAAGAAATTTAGACCAACAGTTTCCAAGAAAATTGAAGTTAAGATGAAATACGAATATAATCTAAAACATTCAGTAAGTACTAAGCTTTCAGCAGACATGGTTTCTGCTGCTACTCACCTGTTCAATATCAGATCGCAAAGGAGCTGATGACTGTGGCAATAGAGAGAGCATTGTATCAACAACAACGTCCATTAACTCGGGAGCATTGTGCCCTTCTGATTCGTCTTCACTGGAGGATTCTAACAAATCCAAAGGACCAAAAGCTTTCTTACAACACAGGACAAGTTCAGAGGCTGATTCGAAGAATTCCCCAGAATGAAGTAGGATTTGAAGCAGCAGTTGGATAAGTAAATATCTCAAAGCATGCAATTTATTTGCATCCATGCCAAGACCACAATTTCGCTCCTAAAACAATGGAATATTTAAATAACCAAATATGTGATGAATAATGTCATCAGCCTATTCAACCATCATGTGAGCAATCAAAATGAGGATTCAACTAACTCAAAACCCACTTCAATGGAGTTCTGGGAATGTGTTCAAAATTATATTTCTGAAGATAAATAAAAAGATAAAAAGGATAGTTCGATAAAGTGGAAAAACTCAAATCACATCCCAAAAAGAAGAAAAAGAAAATATGAAGTTAATGGAGGGAGAAAGGTAAATAAAATGTTGAAGAGGAGCCATCCTCTTAACAGCCTTACCATCATGTGAAACGATATAAATTATTAGGGGACAGAGTACCTGTCTTGATAGTTGGCTTTCCATGGCCTGCAGTTTTTTGAAAGCTTTTTTCATCATCAATATTCAAAACCATTGACAGAGAAACTGAAGGAATGTTGCATAGTATACTTAGAAACCGCATAAAGTAAGATCCAAGATCATTTGCTTCAACAACATTTGACACAGAATGGGTCCCCTCCCCTTTCTGAGCATTTGCGAGCAACAGTTGTACCTGCTCAACACACATCTGACACAAAGTATTAGGAATTGCTGATTTGGGCCACCTAAACTTTTCTTGTAGCTCAAATGATGTTACTTCAGTGCCAAGTGATGATGAAAATAGACCCTGAACAGCCAAAAACTTCAGCACTTCTTTTTGTACACGGAACCTTGCATCTTGATCTAGCTTCAAATGCTTTGAAACACTAGGAAGGGACTCCACAATCCAACTTTTCAGAAATTCAGAAGTTCCAAGTGTCCCTACAGCATCCTTATCTTCAATGGAACCTATCTCCGAATTGTCGTCAGTTGTTTGACTCTGATCTGAAGGTTCATCTGAGGAGTTACCTTCATCCAGAAACATGGTTATTAAATTCTGAATAAACAGAACACAGCCAGACACGGTTTTGAAATCTACCATCAAATCTTTCACAGTATTTGACTTGGTAACGCAATCAAATCTGCAAAGCCAAAATAACCTCAGCTCTCTTGACATCATCATACATGACAAACTCTGACAGTTCTTTGAGAAAATGATGAGCAACTTTATAAAGCCACGAATCATTTGCCATAAGTATATCTATTAGGCATTGGACCACTTTGTAGGACAACACCACGTGGACACAATAAGAAGGAATTTTTGGAAGTAGAAGCAGTATTATATCTAAGGCTAACTTCTTGCGATCATGGGATGATGGTAAAAGTGAACCTTCGATAAGCACTTCGCAGAAACACTGAAGATTCCTTTTTACATCTTCGGCCGAGCTACCCCTGCGACTTCTTTTGTGTTTCTTGACAGAATTCAGTCCAGATGCTGAATCTATATCAACAGCATCAGGTACGAGAATATTTTTCAAGACAGGCCAGACACTATGCACCCGTGGCTGACAGAAGGAAGATTCCTACAATGTGTTACAGATCACATAGTAGAATATACTCAAATTAGCCTCAGAAGCATAAAAATTATAAATGAATAAGTATGAACACCACTGATAAGTGTATTTTATACACTTATATTTCTTCTTATTTTGCATGGTTTTAGTGCTAGTTTTCGATCAGAATTACGTTTTTGGTTTTGTTCTGTGTTGTTTTGCAGGAATCCAGGTAATTACATGTTTTGTGGACTAAAAGGGTGCAAATGGCGGAAAGAAATGATGAATTGAAGTCAAAAATCTACACTTTCCATCAAAGCAACAGGCGTAATTACGCCTGTTTTGAGGCGTAAAGATGCCTAAGCCACGGCAAATCAATATTTGAAGAATTTCATGAGGTGTAATTACGCCTCATTTAGGCGTACGACGCCTAAGCTACGGCTTTTGTGATTTTATTCAGGCGTAAAGACGCCACTTTCAGGCGTAAGTACGCCAGTCACGCGGGAGGCCATGTTTTTTGACACATCATCAGGCATAGTTACGCCTGTTTTGAGGAGTAATTACGCCACTCGAATTTTGGAAATTTTGGACTGCTTTCCTTATTTGATGCACGGGATTTTAAAGAGGGATTCACCAAGGCACAAGGGATGATTCAGACTTAGACATTCAGAAATAGAGAGAAGGAGGCTAGGGTTGAAGGAAGAAGAAAATAACGACGACGGCTCGGAGCAAAAAGTAGAGATTTCATCACGAGACGGCGGCGTTCATCGGAGATCGAAGAATAGCGTCCAATTCGTTATGTATCTCTAACTTTTTATCAGTTTTTATGGGTTATTTAAACATGTCTGTGTTTAATTAATTCTAGCATGAGCTAATTTTATTTTCTAGGAGACGATGTAGCTTGTTTTGAAACTACGCTTATTATGAATTGATTTAAGTAATTGGATTTCCGTATGGTTTATTTATGTTTTCCTGTTCTTAATGCTTTTAATCTACTGACCATGGATTGAATGATGTTATATTTGTGATCTATCACTCGGGAGAGGGGGTTGTGAATAGGACAGAAGGAATTCATATCGTGGTAGTTATATTGTTCGAGAGGCCTATAACTCCATAGAAGTCGTTAAAGGAATTACTGCGCTTTTACAATTGTTTGATAATTGATCTTAGATAGGGATATCAAAATTGATGTTAGATGATTACTTCTGCTTAACACTCAGGAGAGGGAGTAGAAATAAGAATTCTCGGCTAGTAAAATAGGAAATCCATAACATGGAAATCAATGAATGATAAGTGTAGTGGATGAACAAGTGAAATCGTACTCTTAGATTCGTCTCCAATTGATTTCTTTTCAACTCAGTATTTGATCATCGTTAGTTAATTGATTTTTATTATTCGCATAACACTCAACTATTCGATTCTCTAAATAAAGCAAAGATAATTTTAATTCAGTACTTAGATTTAACTATTTATTCAATCTCTGTGGGTTCAACATTTTTTATACTAAAACTTGACTACCGTGCGCTTGCGGTAAAAGATTTTACGCAACTACTTTTTGGCGCCGTTGCCGGGGATTGATTTATTTAGTACAATCTGATACTGTACCAATTAATCTTGGTTTTAATTTAGAGCTTTTATTCCTTTTATTTTGGATTGATTTTTGTCTTTTCTGAAATTTTGCAGTGCATGCGAAAGTACACTACTCCTGAATCGTTGTTGTTTGATCCTGAGATCGAGAGAACTGCAAGAAGACTGAGAAAAACGAGAAGGGAGGAATTGATAGAAATGGCTGCAAATAGAGACAACAACGAACCACCTCCACAACAACTTGTTGAACCTCAAATGGCAATCAGAGATTATTTCAAACCATCGGTCAACAACAATTACTCTGGGATAGCTCGCCAGACTATCAATGCCAACAACTTTGAACTTAAGCCGGCATTTGATATGGTGCAACAGAATCAGTTTGGTGGTTCCCCTGTTGAAGACCCCAACTTGCATTTGAGGATATTTTTGGAGATAGCTGATACTGTAAAGATGAATGGTGTTCCAGAAGATACTGTGAGACTGCGATTGTTCCCTTTTTCTCTTAGGGACCATGCAAGGCGTTGGCAACAATCTCTTCCATTTAGTGGTATTTGCACATGGGCGGAAATGGCATCGAAATTTCTCTCGAAGTTCTTCCCACCAGCTAAGTCAGCTCAACTGAGAACCGAAATCAGTACGTTCAGACAAATTGATTCTGAACAACTATATGAGGCAGGGAGCGATTCAAGGATTTATTGAGGTGCCCACAACACAACTATGAAAACTGGGTGCAGATTTAGTTATTTTACAATGGGTTGAATGGACCAACTAGGATCATTGTGGATGCTGCAGCAGGAGGAACACTATTTTCTAAGACTGCAGATACTGCTTTTGAATTACTTGAGGAGATGTCACCAACAGCTTCCAGTGGCCCAGTGAGCGAGCCATGGCAAGGAAACCCATAGGTATGTATGAGATTGATCATTTTAGTACACTTACTGCACAATTGTCTGCACTAACCACGCAGGTAGCAGCTCTGACCAAGCAAGGAGCACAACCTACTATTGAATCGGCTGCAGCTGCAGCTGGAATGGAGTTTTCAAGGGAAGCAGACCAAGAACAAGCTCAGTTCATAAACAATCGGTATCCCAACAACAATAACAACTACCGAAGCAATCCGTACCAACAAGGGTTCCGCAATAATGATAAGCTCTCATATGCCAACAACAATAATGCTCTGACTCCACCACCTGGATATGCTCCACAAAAGAATGAAGGTAAACCATCATTTGAAGATTTGGTGGGTAATTTTGTTCAAAGCTCGGCATTGAGGCTTGAGAAGAATGAGTCGAGGCTTGATATGATTGAGGGTCACATGAACAACATGGGTGCTACAATGAAGTCTCTTGAGGTGCAAATTGGGCAGCTTGCTAATGCCATGAACAACCAACTAAGAGGGATATTTCCTAGCAACACCGAAGTGAACCCAAAGGAGCAGTGCAAGGCCGTGACATTGAGAAGTGGTAAAGAACTTGGGGATGTAGAACCAGCACATGTTGATGAGCCATCTGTTGAGGAGACTAAGGAAGTTGAAAAGGAGAAGCAAGCCACACTACCGGAAAAGAATCTTATGTTCAAGCCTACACTTCCATATCCTCAACGTTTCCAGAAAAAGGCTATAGATGACCAGTTTGCCAAATTCTTGGAGATTTTCAAGAAAATCCACATAAATATTCCTTTTGCCGAGGCGTTGCAACAAATGCCTAATTATACAAAGTTTATGAAGGACATAATGGCACGGAAGAGTATGCTTGAGGAATTTGAAACCGTGAATCTCACAGAAGAATGTAGTGCAATCCTCCAAAAGAAGCTACCACAAAAATTGAAAGATCCAGGGAGTTTTACTATTCCTTGTATTATTGGTAGTTCTACATTCAATAAGGCATTACGTGATTTAGGTGCAAGTATTAATTTAATGCCTTTATCTGTTTTCAGGAGTTTAGGGCTTGGTGAAGTAAAGCCTACTACAATCACATTGCAATTGGCGGATAGGTCTCTTACATATCCTAGAGGGATAATTGAAGATGTGCTTGTTAAGGTGGACAAATTTATTTTCCCTGCAGATTAAAGGAGCCAAATGATGCCGTGCAACCGGTCGTAAGGGAATTCTATGCCAACCTCTCCGTGCGCCATGAGGATTTTAAGGTCTTGGTTCGTGGACATATGGTAGCGTTTGACCGCCACACAATCAATACGCTTTTTGAGATACATGATGTGGATGAGGATGAGTACACTACCTTTGTCAATGGAACCATTGACTATAATGAAGTAATTTTGAGGTTGTGTAGCCCTACTGCCCGCTGGAGAATGAATCAAGACAAATTCGTCAATTTTCAAGCCTCGGCACTTAAAGCCACCGAGAAGTTATGGTTCGCCTTCATCAAGGCACGCCTTAAGCCGGCTCTTCACGCCACTAATGTCACCAAGGACAGAGCTTTATTGTTATATGCTATTATGACTGGGATGTCTATCGAATTGGGGCTTCTTCTCCAGTATTCTATCGAGTTTGCTAGCAGGGGGCAACGACTTTGGGCTTCCAACACCCCATGCTCATTACCGATCTATGCTACTATGCGAGGGTGCGATGGGGCCATGAAGAAGAGCGATTGAAAATTCAGAAGCCGATAATGTTGGCTAGACATGCTCGAACGCGACGCCCCCCATCTTCTAGCCAAGCCGGCGCCTCCAGCGGGCCACAACCGACTGAATCTGGACCACTCCCGGATCTTCCCACTATTGTTCACGGACTCACAGATTTGGAGCAAAGTGTAGCGGCTCAAACTAATCAATGGGCTGATTTCCACCAAAGTCATGAGGCATACATGCAGCGCCAAAAGGCGTTCCAACAGCGCCAAGACACCTACATGAACTTTGTCGTGGACTTCACATCGGCCCTCGCTCAGGAGTTTCCTCATCGAGCGTTTCCACAGCCGCCGACTTTCCAGCCATCACCTTTTCCACACCCGCCCCCTGACGATATGGATGACGATGACCAATGACGGTCATCGCTTAGGTATGTGCATCGTTCTATTTCTTTCTTCATGTGTATGCATTGAGGACAATGCACATTTTTAAGTTTAGGGGGGTACTTTGAACTGTCTCAAACTACTTGGATTCCTTTTGTTTGTTTTCCTTATTTTGTTTGGTTTGTCTTGATTTAGAGTCTGTTTAGTTTTGAGTGTCATAAGTTGTATTGCGAGTCAGTTGAGGCCAATGATGAAAAATTGAGTTGACTTGTGGAAAATTTTAAAATTTTCATGTATTCATGTTGCTCTTGAGTTCTCACATATTCATGCACAAGAGACCATGACCATTTGATTAATCAATGAGGATTTGAACGAACACAAAAATGACATAGGCGATTCTTGATAATTTGGGCCTTTATTCATTGATAGAAATTTGCCATAGTAGCCCCTTTGAGCTTAAGTATAAAAGAATGAGGATTGAATTGTTTGCAATATCTTTTAGAATCTCATTCAAATTTTTTCTGATATTACCATGATTTTCAGATGCAATCTGAGCATATGGCCAAATCATGTAAGTTATTTGTGAATTGAGAGTAGTATAGAACTTACTATAGTAACCTTTGAGGCGAAATACAGACATATGTGGCTTAGGAATGATTTAGGCAATTTTTGATCGTTTGAGCCTTTGAAGCCACCAAATGACATCATTTTATCTTTAGTTACTCTTTTGAGCTTAATACAAATCGAATGGCATGTGTTTAGGCACATGAATAACCCCATTTGGCATCGTTTCAAGATACCACATCAACCACCTTGTTGATAGCTTATACACTGTTTCCCACCCTCAAGGGAGTAAGCTTCTATTGCGCTTTAAAAGTTCAAATAGCTCCTATGATCTTAATTGAAAATTAGAAGTGGAGTAACAATGAAAAAGAGAAAAATAACGAGGTGAATGATGAAGAGGATGAGAAAAGAGGATGAATTGAAAAGAAAAGAAAATTGATGAATCGTCAATAGAAGGAATCGAAAGCGGGATGAGAATGCGCAAATTGATTATAATTTTAACTTACTCTCTTGCTTTGAATATCATTTCCTTTTATTGAAGCCATGAGCCAAAGCCTAGCGTTACAAGCTTATTAAGACCTATTGACCAAGCCACATTTGTCTAATATACTAGTGGAGAAGGTTATGAATAGTGAACCTATGACACTCGAGAAACACTTGCAATAAACATGGTTTTAACATTCATATATGAGCATCTCATTACCTAGTATTGATGCATTGTTAGCATTTATCAAAGCTACACTCTGTTTTTGAACAATGCAATTTGAACCTATACCTTGCAAAGTCCTATTGATTTGTGTGAGTAAATAGCGCTTTGAGTTAATCAAATGGTCATGGTCTCTTGTGCATGAATATGTGAGAACTCAAGAGCAACATGAAAACATGAATATTTTAAAATTTTCCACAAGTCAACTCAATTTTTCATCATTGGCCTCAACTGACTCGCAATACAACTTATGACGCTCAAAACTACACAGACTCTAAATCAAGACAAACCAAACAAAATAAGGAAAACAAACAAAAGGAATCCATGTAGTTTGAGACATTTCAAAGTACCCCCCTAAACTTAGAAATGTGCATTGTCCTCAATGCATACACATGAAGAATAAATAGAACGATGCACATACCTAAGCGATGACCGTCATTGGTCATCGTCATCCATATCGTCGGGGGGCGGGTGTGGAAAAGGTGATGGCTGGAAAGTCGGGGCTGTGGAAACACTCGATGAGGAAACTCCTGAGCGAGGGCCGATGTGAAGTCCACGACAAAGTTCATGTAGGTGTTTTGGCGCTGCTGGAACGCCTCTTGGCGCTGCATGTATGCCTCATGACTTTGGTGGAAATCGGCCCATTGATTAGTTTGAGCCGCTACACTTTGCTCCAAATCTGTGAGTCGGTGAACAATAGTGGGAAGATCCGGGAGTGGTTCAGATTCAGTCGGTTGTGGCCCGCTGGAGGCGCCGGCTTGGCTAGAAGATGGGGGGCGTCGCGTTCGAGCATGTCTAGCCAACATTATCGGCTTCTGAATTTTCAATCGCTCTTCTTCAGGGCCCCATCGCACCCCCGCATAGTAGCATAGATCGGTAATGAGCATGGGGTGTGGGAAGCCCAAAGTCGTTGCCCCCCTGCAAGCAAACTCGATAGAATACTGGAGAAGAAGGCACAAATCGATAGACATCCCAGTCATAATAGCATATAACAATAAAGCTCTGTCCTTGGTGACATCAGTGGCGTGAAGAGCCGGCTTAAGGCGTGCCTTGATGAAGGCGAACCATAACTTCTCGGTGGCTTTAAGTGTCGAGGCTTGAAAATTGACGAATTTGTCTTGATTCATTCTCCAGCAGGCAGTAGGGCCACACAACCTCAAAATTACTTCATTATAGTCAATGGTTCCATTGACAAAGGTAGTGTACTCATCCTCATCCACATCATGTATCTCAAAAAACGTATTGATCGTGTGGCGGTCAAACGCTACCATATGTCCACGAACCAAGACCTTCAAATCCTCATGGCGCACGGAGAGGTTGGCATAGAATTCCCTTACGACCGGTTGCACGGCATCATTTGGCTCCTTTATAAATTCCCCCCACCCACGAGCTATTGATTTTGAATGATGGGGTGTCGGGGCTCCGCTAAGTCAAACCCACGCTCGCTAATCCAAGGCCGAGCTAATTCTGTCTTATAATTGGCCTCAGCATCCACATTCCAGAATTTTTGGGCGTCAAACGACCCCGATGAAGAGCCGGATTCTTTTCCTTTAGAAGTGCTCCCTTTTGGTTTCTTGTTGGGTGCCATTTATACTTCCAATAAACCAACTCAACAAAAACCCAACTTGGCTAATGCACCCCCACAACAACCTCACTGGTCCACTGGATTAAAAAAAAATAAAAAAAAATAAAAAAAAAATGCCGTAGCGTAGGCGTAACTACGCCTGTTTTTGGCGTAGTTACGCCTACCATTTTTTAGAAAAAAATTAAAAGCCGAACAGTAGGCGTAATTACGCCTCTCATGCGGCGTAATTACGCCTCGCGTATTTTAAGCATGCGTCTGCAGAACATTTTTCAGAATTTCTTCCTCCCCTTCAACCCTAACTCACGCCTCTTCTAACCACCATCTCAATTCCCAATTTTTTTTTCTTCAATCTCTCTTAATTAAGCTATCCAATCTCTAAAGTCTATATTGTTGTCGATTAATTGCAGGATTTTGGGAGTCCATTCGTGCAAGGAAGCAAGTTTAGGGGGTTGCAAAGAGGTGGTCTTGCTTAGCCAACAAAATCGAAATTTCTTCATCTAAGGTTGGGTAAGTATTATTCCTTAATGATTATTGAGATTTTGCAAGAAAAGATGGACATATATTGTGGTATATAGATGAGGAGTTGAAGTGAATGTGATAATTCTTGTGAAGTTGAATTGGGGTGAGAATTTTTGTGACTTGTGGTATTGGAGTGTTGTTGTGGGGGTGCATTAGCCAAGTTGGGTTTTTGTTGAGTTGGTTTATTGGAAGTATAAATGGCACCCAACAAGAAACCAAAAGGGAGCACTTCCAAAGGAAAAGAACCCGGCTCTTCATCGGGGTCGTTTGACGCCCAAAAATTCTGGAATGTGGATGCTGAGGCCAATTATAAGACAGAATTAGCTCGGCCTTGGATTAGCGAGCGTGGGTTTGACTTAGCGGAGCCCCGACACCGCATCATTCAAAATGCAATAGCTCGTGGGTGGGGGGGAATTTATAAAGGAGCCAAATGATGCCGTGCAACCGGTCGTAAGGGAATTCTATGCCAACCTCTCCGTGCGCCATGAGGATTTGAAGGTCTTGGTTCGTGGGCATATGGTAGCGTTTGACCGCCACACGATCAATACGCTTTTTGAGATACATGATGTGGATGAGGATGAGTGCACTACCTTTGTCAATGGAACCATTGACTATAATGAAGTAATTTTGAGTTTGTGTGGCCCTACTGCCCGCTGGAGAATGAATCAAGACAAATTCGTCAATTTTCAAGCCTCGGCACTTAAAGCCACCGAGAAGTTATGGTTCGCCTTCATCAAGGCACGCCTTAAGCCGGCTCTTCACGCCACTGATGTCACCGAGGACAGAGCTTTATTGTTATATGCTATTATGACTGGGATGTCTATCGATTTGGGCCTTCTTCTCCAGTATTCTATCGAGTTTGCTTGCAGGGGGCAACGACTTTGGGCTTCCCACACCCCATGCTCATTACCGATCTATGCTACTATGCGGGGGTGCGATGGGGCCCTGAAGAAGAGGGATTGAAAATTCAGAAGCCGATAATGTTGGCTAGACATGCTCGAACGCGACGCCCCCCCATCTTCTAGCCAAGCCGGCGCCTCCAGCGGGCCACAACCGACTGAATCTGAACCACTCCCGGATCTTCCCACTATTGTTCACCGACTCACAGATTTGGAGCAAAGTGTAGCGGCTCAAGCTAATCAATGGGCCGATTTCCACAAAAGTCATGAGGCATACATGCAGCGCCAAGAGACGTTCCAGCAGCGCCAAGACACCTACATGAACTTTGTCGTGGACTTCACATCGGCCCTCGCTCAGGAGTTTCCTCATCGAGCGTTTCCACAGCCGCCGACTTTCCAGCCATCACCTTTTCCACACCCGCCCCCCGACGATATGGATGACGATGACCAATGACGGTCATCGCTTAGGTATGTGCATCGTTCTATTTCTTTCTTCATGTGTATGCATTGAGGACAATGCACATTTCTAAGTTTAGGGGGGTACTTTGAACTGTCTCAAACTACTTGGATTCCTTTTGTTTGTTTTCCTTATTTTGTTTGGTTTGTCTTGATTTAGAGTCTGTTTAGTTTTGAATGTCATAAGTTGTATTGCGAGTCAGTTGAGGCCAATGATGAAAAATTGAGTTGACTTGTGGAAAATTTTAAAATTTTCATGTTTAAATGTTGCTCTTGAGTTCTCACATATTCATGCACAAGAGACCATGACCATTTGATTAATCAATGAGGATTTGAACGAACACAAAAATGATATAGGCGATTCTTGATAATTTGGGCCTTTATTCATTGATAGAAATTTGCCATAGTAGCCCCTTTGAGCTTAAGTATAAAAGAATGAGGATTGAATTGTTTGCAATATCTTTTAGAATCTCATTCAAATTTTTTCTGATATTACCATGATTTTCAGATGCAATCTGAGCATATTGGTCAAATCATGTAAGTTATTTGTGAATTGAGAGTAGTATAGAACTTACTATAGTAACCTTTGAGGCGAAATACATACATATGTGGCTTAGGAATGATTTAGGCAATTTTTGATCGTTTGAGCCTTTGAAGCCACCAAATGACATCATTTTATCTTTAGTTACCCTTTTGAGCTTAATACAAATCGAATGGCATGTGTTTAGGCACATGAATAACCCCATTCGGCATCGTTTCAAGATACCACATCAACCACCTTGTTGATAGCTTATACACTGTTTCCCACCCTCAAGGGAGTAAGCTTCTATTGCGCTTTAAAAGTTCAAATAGCTCCTATGATCTTAATTGAAAATTAGAAGTGGAGTAACAATGAAAAAGAGAAAAATAATGAGGTGAATGATGAGGAGGATGAGAAAAGAGGATGAATTGAAAAGAAAAGAAAATTGATGAATCGTCAAAAGAAGGAATCGAAAGCGGGATGAGAATGCGCAAATTGATTATAATTTTAACTTACTCTCTTGCTTTGAATATCCTTTCCTTTTATTGAAGCCATGAGCCAAAGCCTAGCGTTACAAGCTTATTAAGACCTATTGACCAAGCCACATTTGTCTAATATACTAGTGGAGAAGGTTATGAATAGTGAACCTATGACACTCGAGAAACACTTGTAATAAACATGGTTTTGACATTCATATATGAGCATCTCATTACCTAGTATTGATGCATTGTTAGCATTTATCAAAGCTACACTCTGTTTTTGAACAATGCAATTTGAACCTATACCTTGCAAAGTCCTATTGATTTGTGTGAGTAAATAGCGCTTTGAGTTAATGATTAAATGGAAATGGTAGCACACACACACTTGAGAATTCTTGAGAAAGTGATATGCATGTTTGAATACTTCTGAGGCCTACACAATTGGAATGTTGTACAACTTTGTTTTGTGTGTCTTTTCGTGTCAGTTTTGTTTTGATTTGTTTTTGTTTTGTTGTTTGCTCGGGACTAGCAAAAGTTTAAGTTTAGGGGGTTTGATAAGTGTATTTTATACACTTATATTTCTTCTTATTTTGCATGGTTTAGTGCTAGTTTTCGATCAGAATTACGCTTTTGGTTTTGTTCTGTGTTGTTTTGCAGGAATCCAGGTAATTACATGTTTTGTGGACTAAAAGGGTGCAAATGGCGGAAAGAAAGGATGAATTGAAGTCAAAAATCTACACTTTCCATCAAAGCAACAGGCGTAATTACGCCTGTTTTAAGGCGTAAAGACGCCTAAGCCACGGCAAATCAATATTTGAAGAATTTCATGAGGCGTAATTACGCCTCATTTAGGCGTAGCTACGCCTAAGCTACGGCTTTTGTGATTTTATTCAGGCGTAAAGACACCACTTTCAGCCGTAAGAACGCCAGTCACGCGGGAGGCCATGTTTTTTGACACATCATCAGGCGTAGTTACGCCTGTTTTGAGGCGTAATTACGCCACTCGAATTTTGGAAATTTTGGACTGCTTTCCTTATTTGATGCACGGGATTTTAAAGAGGGATTCACCAAGGCACAAGGGATGATTCAGACATAGACATTCAGAAATAGAGAGAAGGAGGCTAGGGTTGAAGGAAGAAGAAAATAACAACGACGGCTCGGAGCAAAAAGTAGAGATTTCATCACGAGACGGCGGCGTTCAACGGAGATCGAAGAATAGCGTCCAATTCGTTTTGTTCTCTAACTTTTTATCAGTTTTTATGGGTTATTTAAACATGTCTATGTGTTTAATTAATAGCATGAGCTAATTTTATTTTCTAGGAGACGATGTAGCTTGTTTTGAAACTAAGCTTATTATGAATTGATTGAAGTAATTGGATTTCCGTATGGTTTATTTATGTTTTCCTGTTCTTAATGCTTTTAATCTACTGGCCATGGATTGAATGATGTTATATTTGTGATCTATCACTCGGGAGAGGGGGTTGTCAATAGGACAGAAGGAATTCATATCGTGGTAGTTATATTGTTCGAGAGGCCTATAACTCCATAGAAGTCGTTAAAGGAATTACTGCGCTTTTACAATTGTTTGATAATTGATCTTAGATAGGGATATCAAGATTGATGTTAGATGATTACTTCTGCTTAACACTCGGGAGAGGGAGTAGAAATAAATAAGTATTCTCGGCTAGTAAACTAGGAAATCCATAACATGGAAATCAAGGAATGATAAGTGTAGTAGATGAACAAGTGAAATCGTACTCCTAGATTCGTCTCCAATTGATTTCTTTTCAGCTCAGTATTTGATCATCGTTAGTTAATTGATTTTTATTATTCGCATAACACAACTATTTGATTCTCTAAATAAAGCAAATATTATTTTAATTCAGTACTTAGATTTAACTATTTATTCAATCTCTGTGGGTTCGACATCTTTTTATACTAAAACTTGACTACCGTGCGCTTGTGGTAAAGGATTTTACGCAACAACCACCTTCAAGCAGATTGAAATATTGGACAGATGATCAGCAGCAAAGAACGCACTTTTACTGTAGGGAGAAGGCAGGAGTTCTCCAAATTTACAGTCAACATTAACTTTTTCTCGTATGCTAAGAGCTAGATTCAAGGCATCTGGATTTCCGGCTTCAGTTGCTCTATCAAACCACTCCCAAATTCCTGGTGCTTCAAGAACATGATTCAACAGTGCCTCCACGTGTAACTACACAACATGCTAAACAAATGATTAGATGGAGGAAATTTAAGCAAACCTGTAATTGATTAAATTGATGACCTACCTTCCCAACCATTTCCGATATAACTGCAATGGCAGACTCTTGTAAATACTGTTTCTAAGCAGCAAGGGCAATAAGACAACTAGTAAATTCTTTCATGAGTGGAGTATTATTATTCGAAATCCATTCTTCAGTAAGTTTCCCTGATCTTGCAAGAGCCCCATACGCAAATAAACGGCCCAACAGACAGGCTCTAGCTTCCTACAGAACCAGATGAATCTTACAAGAAGAAATCCAATCACAAATACCAAATTAAGGGCATTTAACCTACCTGCCCCTTCATAGACGTGGAGACCTCCAGCAAGTTAATTATTAGCTTTAACAGTGAGTCCAATTTAATGCAAGGAACCGTACCAACTAAAATTGTAAGGCCTAATGCAAATCCTTGTCTTGCACACTGCAAAATAACAAAAATACAAGTAGTTAAAGAAAGGCCATAGGTTATGCGGGAATTTCGTAAGGACGTAGGTTATGTGGTTATTCCCTCACTTTCAAACAAAATCAATACGTCAGAAGTAACATAGCACAAATCTAAAATTGAGGGGCGTTGCGAGAGTGGTGACAAGTTGCGATCGCGCACTTCACTCCTAAATTTTCTATAAATTTATATGTTTTTATGCAAAAACAGGATTCCCAGCATTTTTTGTGGATTTTAATAGAATCCATCCTACACAAAAATTGTGGCTCTGCTATTGTTAAAAAAAAGATTACTGTTAGTAACACTAAAAAAAACCACGAGAAACATATCGAAAGACAACCAACCTCTCTTGATGAGGATACCCCCCGAATGAGCCTCCGGACGGCATACCTCAAGGACGGGGCACAGTTGTTCAAGCCATCATCCTTCTCTGCTTCCAGCTTAGACTTATCCTCTACATCTTTATTCTCTAACTTATCATACGCATTCTGAATTTCACTCAACTCTGTAACCAATACCTTAGTAGCTGCTTCCCGGATGCTTGCATCCGCAGCTGCCAAATCCGTAAATACCCCAATGTGGAACTCGGGCATTTGCCCCACACTACTACTATTATTGATACTAATATTTACAAAGCTTTCATTTTTTGATTCTAAGTTCATCGCGTCAGAAACAAACTCGTCTTTATTTTTCTCAGCCATGTGTCTATCCTTGTCCATGGATTTCCTTTTCTTTTTGGTTTCCATCGAATTCACACAAGGTTTGTGAGTTTTCGAGGAGGTCGATGCAATATTAGCTTCATTCTGATTATGGATTTCGATACTTTCACTTTCCTTCTTCTTCCCTATCTTGATACTCTTCTTTGAGGGTTCTGTACTGGGATTCTCAATGACCGTGAGTAATATCTGCTCAGGAGCTAATTTAATTACGGATTCCTCCATAGAAGTAGATTCTCGTTTTCCGCTACCCATTTTTTCATACTCGGGTGGAGGCCGCGACGGAGGACAGAGGTGTTGGAGAGGGTGGCGGTCGAGGGTTTTCAAAAGGGTCGAGGGATTTTGGAGAACCTGTTCAGTATAAATATTATAATAGTTTAATCAAAATATTTTATGTTTTTATTTAAAATTAAAAAACAATTATTTTTAAGTAAAATTTTAATATTAAAATAAAAAGCAGCTTAATGAGTTTCAAATTATTATAAAATTATCATCATACAAATAAAAGCAGCAAAAAATATCTCATAATATGATTATTTACTTCTGCTTTTACCTACATATTTTAGAGAATCAATTACAGAAGCAATGAAAAAAAACACCCAAAAATCTTTTTTTTTTTATGAAAGCAGATAAGCAATTTTGAAAAACAATCACAAACATTCATTAATACAGTGAAGTAAAATATTGATAAAAATATAAAATCTTGCTAATTGGAATTAAATTAAAATAATTTAGACAACTCAAATCATTTTAATTTAAAATAATATAAAAATAATATTTCATTAGCCAATTTGATTTGTTTTTAGTGATACTCTCTATTCTTTAGTGCCATTTTTATAAAAATAAAATAAAATTATAATAATAAATAAAATTTTAATGTCAATTACATCTCACTTTTTATATGATTTTTTCTTACTTTTCAAATAAATTTATATCACATTTTAATAAATATATACCCAATTCATCTTTGTTCTTGAAGCTATTATAATTTTGGTCAATAATCAAAGTTTTGATAATACACTTGTATCTTTGTATGAGTTAGCAAACATTATGATTTATTAGCAGGAGCAAAACCACAATTATGATTTAGGGAGAAAATTTTTTTAAACAAAAATTAAGGGTAAAACATTAATTTAAAAAAAAAACACTAAAAAAATTTGGGGTTGCGGCAGCCCTCTCCTGCGCCCCGGAGCCTTATTTAAAATACTTAAGGGTAAAATATAAATTTAAAAAAAAAAAAACACTAAAAAGATCAAGGTTACGGGTGCCCTCTCTCACATCCTTCTCCATCCGTCCCTGTTCCACTATTTATTAGGTATATTTCATTTACGCAAGTCACATGAAATATAATTTTGAAATTTTGGACCATTGGTAAATTGAACTACAAACGATTGTTCAAAATGTTTTGACCCTTGGTAGATTGAACCATGGTTTTTTTTTTATGGGTAAATAAACATATTACTCAATCAAAATGTTTTGATAAATTACATCTCAAAAGGAAAACAAAATAACTAACTCCTCATAAGCCGTTAGACTAGGGTACACCAAATACATACATCGAAACACATGCATTTTGATCTGGAAAAAAGTATGCTTCAAATCTTCCATCTTGCCTTCAAACTTCATAGAGTTCCTAGCACGCCAAATGTGATAAACCCATCGTTCTAGCGCTAGCTTTCTTTGAGTTCCCACAGTAACACTTCTTATACCATTTGAGGGCACCTTTGAGTGTTGTCATGGCATGCGACATGTCAAGCCAATCACGAACCATTTTCCATAACTTGGCACTGAATTCACACAAGAAAAAAGAGATGTGAATGAGTGTCCAATCCACGGGTGCAAAGTGCACATTGTTTGTCGGTAAAGTGAGGTAATCTATCAGAAGTATGGAGCCGTTCATGAGCTCCTAGCCAATGTGAGAAATCATGCTTGGGCAATATGCATCGCCTCCATACGACAATAGCCCATACTTTAGGTATCCCCTTTGGCCTATAGAAATCATAAACACCATTATTCCGCACCGAAGAAAATCATTTAGCCATCGAGGAGCAAGCTTGATGTGAAGAACCCAATGTAAGCATCAATGCATCCGAATCAAGAGGAGGCGCTTGATAAGAGGAGAGTCCGAGTTTTTAGTTGTCCAACTCCATTATATCCACATTTTTTAAGTAAACATTATGAACCCATTTCAACCAAAGGGACTCAAGATTAGATTGTACATCCCAAAGCAGCTTCATGAGTAACGATTTGTTCCACAAACCCACACCACCTTCCCTTTTCTACATACTAAGTGTAGCCCAAGAAATTGGAGGTGTTTAGAGCTCCAAAGAAATGAATGACAAAGAGCATAGATCCTATCAATAACCCCGAATGGAATTGGAAGAATTGATAGCCAGAAACATTCTACCTCTTGCAAGACCGATTTAATAAGCTCCAATTAAATCCCACCATTTACAGGGGGTCTCCTTGACGAAGGCCCTTGGCCCTCTTCAAGTAACCAAACATCCCACCATTTACAGATATAAAGTAAGAGGTTGTAGTCAGACACTCCATTATCCAACCAATAAATCGTCTTGGAAAACCAAGGCCGATGAGAACCTCTCGAAGAAAAGCCCAATCCACAGTGTCAAAAGCCTTTAGCAAGTCAACCTAGAGTATGCATCAGGGGGAGATGTGCTTTCTGTTGTATTTGCAGAGTAGATCCTGAGCAATATGTATATTGTCAGCAATAGAACGCCCTTTTGACAAATGCCCCTTGCGCTGGGTTGATGATAGATGCAAGGACATTCGCTGTTCGGTTGGCCAAAATCTTAGAAATAATCTTGTATATAGTGTTGCAACAAGATATCGGTCGGTAGTCATTGAGCCTAGATGCATGAGTGGACTTAGGCACTAAGGTGATGATGTCATGATTTAACTGTTTCAATAAGCAACCTGATCTGAAAAATTCATCAACAGCATCAATAAGCCAGACATTAATAATGGGCCAAGACTTTTTAAAGAAGTGTGAGTTGAATGCATCAGGACCCGGTGCTTTCATATCACCGATATCAAACAAGGCAGTATGAATTTGTATCCTAAGTCACATAATCCTCTTAACCTCCTTCATGCATTGGTGCTGTGGCCGCGAACTGGGTGCGCGTGCGCCGCATTAAGGCGATTTAAAAATTTATAGTTCGCGCTTTAAGAATTTCTAATTCGTGCACCAAGATTTTATAATTCACGCTCTAAGATTTTATAATTCGCGCACTAAGAATTATTAAGTCTTGTTAATCCTCCTTAATTCTCCGATTTTTTTTTTTGTAATTATAAAAAAAAATCTCCGATTTTGGATTTAGATGAATTTTCATAGTTTCTAGGTACTTCGGGTTGGTAAGAAAATTATATTATTTAGTAAAAAGATAGATAATATTCACTATTATGTAATGAATCATTAAAAGACATAATAACATATGACATATTAAAATTATGTGATAAAAGAAAGTCGGATAAATCTGGGATTTTGTAACATTTTTACGGAGTAAATAATAATAATTTTGATATCTTAGTTTTTTGGATGAAAATTAATAAAATGAACTTTATAAATAAAACTTTTATTTTATTTAGTTAATTTAAATGTTTATATTTGTTATTTCATAAGGTAATAATATAAGTATCCGAAAATAATATGAGTCATTCTTAAAAAAATCATATTATTACCAAACATGTTGAAATATATATGTACAATTTGGTTTCATTTTTCAAACTCGTTATTTTATCTCTTAAAATAAAAAAAAATTTAATACTTCGTTTCATTTTCATTATTCATTTTCTAAAATATATTTTTTGGAGAATCCTTACTAGAAGAACGATCAAATACAAGATTCAAATTTGTTATCACCTGCTATAACATTTTGCAAATGTTAGATCCTTCAATAAAATCTAATTTTAATGATTTTTAAGAATGGTAAAGCTGCAAGCACCAAAATTGTTAAAAACTTCATATTGTAAATTTGTAAATAATATAATAACGATATAAGTTTGTTAAATATGATATATATTATGTATGTTTAACTTTATTTCATCAGTGTGTATATTTATTTATTTATTTTTAATAGGCGCATCAACGCTCAATTTTTTTGAAAATTGACGCACTCCCGCATCCGCATCCGCTCGCGTATCGAACTTATGTGATCTAGGAAATATCAGCAGTCAATGAAGCACAATGATCATTGCTTAGACGAGGGCCGAAGCTGAAGACTTGAGCATCCAAGGTCGCACAAGGAGTTGAGGAACCCAAAAGGTTTTTATAGAACAAAGTGAATACATCTACAAATTTTTCTTTCTTTCCCTTTAAGACAGGTTTTAAACGTGACCATATAATATAATGTTACACAAATGTCCATTTAATGTACAAATTTACGATCAAATATTTTCTTCGTGTAGTTTTCACAATTTCACATTGTTATGTTCAATTATAAATTAGAATTTATTATATAAAGATTTGTTAAACACTAGCAAAATAATGACAGTGTATCGTGGCAATTAGAATACCGGGAGCAAGGGCGTATCCTCCATTGGACAAAGCGTGCATTTCCCTCAAGTAATATGTTTTACATATTAAATTTTTCGATTTTGTAGCCAAGATGTTTTAAAAATAATAAAAAATATTACTTTGTTTATCTTAAAAAATAGTATTTAACTTTTGCCCACCCGATTCTGAACTTCTGGTTACGTACCTGACTGGGAGGATGAGAATAAGAATTGTCATAGGTATTCCATATTATTAAACCAATTCTCATCTCATTTTAAGGAGGTGTTAACGCAAATGCTTTTCATAATTCCTTATTTGCTTTTCAGACCCAAAAAAAAAAAAGATTTTGGATGCTTGATTTTCTTGCTTCTGATACTGCTTCTCTAAAATAAAGCAGAAGCAGAGAAGCAAGTCATGATACGTTTTTGGCTACTTTAACTTATGTAATGATAATTTTGTAATAAATTGAAATTTATTAAGCTGCTTATTTATTTTTAATAGCAAACACTCAATGTATTTTACTTGAAATCAACTTTTTCAAACTTTAAGCAAAAGCGTTGAATAAGCAATCGCAAACATGTGATTATTTAACAAGCTTTAAATCAAATTGATCAATAAATAAATAAATCCATGTACTGGAAATATTTTTTACAAGCTCCTCCAACTTCTGAAGAATTTTGAAAGAATGACAAGAAATTCAAGAACAAATAATGGAAATTGAAGCTTATCTGCAGACGAATTTACCAGAAAACCAAAGCTGATGATATTCATGGCCTAAAGCCGCAAGTATCCTTCCTTTTCAGATCTTCCTGCCCCAGTTCTCCTAACATAGGATTTCTTGTTTAGAGAGTAGCTTCTTTTCAAGACTTCCTTTCTACGCCACTCCGTTAAACGACTATAAAGAGCTGGGAAAATGAAACACAAGAGAACAATCACTAGCATTGTCAGACAAAGAAACATCACGTTGCGAAAGCCGTCCTTCAATGCTGGATCTCGTTGCACGGTCCAAGGAACTCCTCCAACGTTCATCCCGAAGACTGTCAAGAAAATCCCATGAAAAGAAACTAATCATTGTTGGATTATCTTGAATTGTAACTGGATGTGAAAAAGATCTAAAAACTAGTTAGAATAAGAACAGGGGCAGATTCAAGAGTTCAGGAGAAGGGTGGGAGATATGACGAGAAGGCAAGGTGAAACAACTGAACGAATTTTAAAATGGCGCCGAACATACAGTTTTAAACCAATTATACTTAATTTTTTTGTCTCCCTATTGCACCCTCTAGCTGGATCTCCCTAGAGTTATGTGAAGAACTGACCTCCAGTGATTATTGACAATGGAAGAAATATGATGGAAAGGAAAGAAAGATAGTATAGTTTTCTGTTTATTTGCTCGGATTGCCAGCTGTCGAGGCCGGCTTGAATTGCTGTGACACGGTTGGCGATAAACCCGACATTCTCCTTCAGTCTCCTTATACGTCCAATCAACTCCTCTAACGCGTTTACATCCTTGTGGGCGAACCAGTCTTTGGACGAACATTTCTCCTTCACTCGAGGGAATACTTGCTCACCGTGTGCAATCACCTGTAGTTTGGTAGAACATAGATTTAACATCACATTGTTGGAAATAGTATATGAATAAGAATTTGCCATTTTGCTAACTTCATTCAACCATGCATCAAAATGTTATGAACCTGTAACAGTCGTTGCAAGTCAAGATGCAATTTTGCAAATTTTCTGTCATCTAACATTTGTTTCTTCAAAGTAAAGCCACCTGTAATCAGATCAAAAATCGTGTATTATAAAGACAATGATACTCAAGAATAAAATTCATTTTATTTCTTGTGACAGGTTTGAGACAAGCACAAGAGGGGTGTGTGAGTGTGTGTATTAGGTGTACGTAGATGCAAAAAAAAACAAAAGCGAAAGCTTTATGCAGCACTATTATTCGAACTCCGAAATGCAGTCGTGGGTACTGGTTCCATCTACATATTTCAGTGGCACAAGATTGACAAAACAAGACATAATTTACAGATTCAGCAAACAGGCCATGATTAGCATTTACACGAGATCAGTACACATTGCATTCGAAAAACATACCTCTGTCCAGCTCGAACTCGACCGAGTTCAGCTCAATCTCAAGATTGGAAACAACATCTTGAAGTTGATCCACATGAGTATCGACTATATGAACCACAAGATTTGAAACTGATCTAGGAACAGGATTATCAGCTTCCTCTGAATGATTCATCATCAAAAGAAAATCAAGAACATGTTCTTGAATCACCATCCCACTGCCCCTCTCCTTCTGCTCAGCATTCCCGCAACCGGAGCTATCCACAACCGGGATCTCTGACAGTAAAGATTCATAAGCTGGCGAGAATCCCAATCTTGGAACTCGGCCCAACGACACCGTGATAATTGAATTCTCAGTAACTCTTGCTGCAATTCTAAATGTAAATTTGCTAGAAGCAGGGCCAGGTGAATTAACTCGGAATACTAGGGCACCATCAACGTACCCACAAAAGGGCCCGTTGCTAACGAGTGAGAGGATGTCTTGAAGCTTAAGGGGCGGACAAAGAACGTCGATAAGATATTGTGCTGATTGTGAAAGTTTCTGGTTTCCTTTTGGAAGCTCCACATGATACCAACAGAATTCTTTGTCTATACCCTCCATAAGGTCCCATTCCTTGTTATAATAATTCCCTTCGCCGTCGAATATATACGCCTTTTGTCTCACGGCACCAGGGTACCGGGAGAGGTGAAAATGATTTTCTGTAACATTTCTGACTGCTAATGGTTCTCTATCTGGATCCTCCCCATCTCCATTTACGAGATTGAGTTCCATTAATTTTCAAAAACTATCACAGATTGATAAATAAAATATCGGAATAGTTAGCAAAGAATCCCAATAATGCGCTTCTAATTCAACCTTAGTATCCCATTTCACCGTTCTATTAAAATGCATTTAACACGCAAGAAAATTAACCAGCTTCTTGATAAAATGTTGGAACAAATAACTTTAGATCACCAAAGAAACAACTGTATATCTCCAAAATATACCAATCAAGCCTAATAATCACATCTGCAAATAAATAACTCAAAAATCAAGCTCAATTTCCATCATCACTTCAACATAAAAACAAGAATGACTTGCAACCTCAGCAACAATCAACATCGTCAATCATTACAGCTCACCAGAAAGATAAATTCTTCAGCTTTTATCAATGAAATTCAATGTAGAAAATCAAAGGATTTACCTTTGTAATTGCCACCACGACTTAGAATTTTCAAAAGTCAAACTCTTGAATGAGGAGAACCCAATTGGGAACAATCAAAACCCACCAGAAAAGAAAAAAAAAAACGATCCAGAACAATAAAAGGTCAAATCTTGAAAGAGTCTGTTTCCAATCAATAAACGGATGGACCCAAAAAAATATGAAACCCAGTTGTACATTTTTATTTGCTAACCGGGGGACATACGCGATTAGGACAGAATCCATTATCTTTTAGCAGCGCTGTGTTTCCTCGAAGTTTCTTCGTGGCCCCCACCGTCACATGTGTGTATAAAGGCACGAACCTTCTAAAAACGTTTTGTATACGCCTAAAAAAGTAAATTTCCTTAATAAAAACACTATTTTAATAAATTGCTTAAATTATTTTCAGGATAAAATGAATAATAAATTTGTGATAAAAATATTATTAATATTAAAATTTTAATAGCTAAGTGTTTTTTATGGATAAAATTGTATAGAAATCATTTATAAAATTTCCTTTTTTTGTGTGTTTTAAATGCTGTGGGATTGGTGTCATTGTTAGAAATCTATATTTAGAATGTTAAAATTAATTTTCATGAGAGGATCATAAGACAGATTTTAACTAAAAAAAATTGATAGAGATATTTTTTAAATTATACTTGTGTCATTTTCTTTTTAAAAAAAAAATTGATGGTAATTTCGTAAGTATATTTACGTTTTTTCGAATTATTAGTAGAAAGCATAGCTTGGTCTTAGGACTGTATGGTACCGTTTTGTTTGGTTTGTAATTGAACATTGATTACTAACATACGGTCAACTTAGATATCAATCACCATATGATGAATCACACTACATAAATTGCATATATCTATCCATGTTTTATCATTTATATTACACATCTATATTTTTGGTCACCTATAATACGCACCAAGGAGCACCAGTCTTAACCTCGACTAAAATAGAAAGGATATACTTGGGTAACTGTGAAAATATAATTATTTTGAAAAATACACCATAGCGCGCTTATCACAATATTGATTTAGCATATCCTCAACTCTTAAAAGCTCATTTAACTCTACAATGTGAAGATATGTGGGTAATTTTGAAAATATAATTATTTTGAAAATACATCATATAATATCTATTTTGGAGATTCGAGTTCGAGTTATACTGGTCGCACAAAAATTGATTTAGCACTTCCCCACACAAAAAATAAATATAAATACCCTCAACTCATTCAACTCTACAATATGAGGATATAAAATTATGTACATGAATTTAAGAATCAATATAAGACATTTACAATATCATAACATAGACCCGTTGAGAATCCGAACATACCAAATGACCCAATAAAGAAATAATTATTCAAAGCTCTAAAATCCAAACGAATCGCCAGTTTTAGAGAATTTGTACGTGTATAACTATTTTAAGAACAAAAAAATTTGTACACATAATAAGAATTATATTTTTTTTAAAATAAATTACTTTAAAATTAGAAGAAACTAGGATATCAAAATTTCCAATATTTTATTATAAAAATTCCAAAGAACCAGCATAGAGTCAATATCAAGTTGAATATTATTTTCTAACATTAAAATTAAGTGAACCAATATGAATATATAACATATTAACAATGATGTAAATTGTTAATCCATGAAACCTAACCAAATGACAGGATTATTCAAATTAAAAATGCAAGCATACTTATGTATCAGAAAAACATTCCCAATGAATGTCCGAGTTGGTTCAGTATGGTGAGCTCGAAACAATATGGTCATGGGTTCGATTCTTCCTGCCAATATTTTTTCGGTCTACGCATATTACATATGTTTACCTGATTGTCGTAGTTTGCAGGCTACTGCGTTAGCCTGGAGTTTATCCAATGTATACCCTAAGGCTGTTTTTTGTTGCTGTGATAGGATAAATGATGGATAGATTAAAAAGTGAATAATGACTTGATTATGAGTTGATAGGATAAAACATGGATAGACTATATTATATTTGGCTCGTATGATTAGTAAAGTATGATAAATAATAATGTGTTGGTTTACTTAATAATATGTGGCATATATTAATTTTATTCATAAAATGAAAAAAATACCCTTGATAGGTTTTAACTTATTTCTATTACTTTAAATCAATTTTTTTTTATAATTAACAACATTGTTATCAATAGGAAGCACAAAATAAGACAAAATAATGTTTGTAATTATTCCAAAATATGTTTTCAAAAAAATAAGACAAAATATTATTAATATGAGTAAAGGGATACCCCAACTCATACACAAATCATCTCTACACTACCAAGATATTACCTGAGAGAACAACGAAAAACTAACCACAAACAATACAAATTAAAGAAAACTACATAAACTCTCTTCATACGACCAAGATATCATTGAGATCAGATGGTGATCGATTCGAGCATATTATGCTAGCATATCAACTAGCAACTTAATTTGGGTCCCTATTGTACCATTGTCGTCAATGGCTCTATCAAAAACATGTTTTCAATAAATATTTAAACTCCACCACAGAGGTCAAGCATACAAAAACCAAAGAAGTTTTACTCTCACCATCATTTCCACCAACAGTAATAAGGTATCTTTGTGCAACTAAGTCCACGGCATGGCCATTTCTAAGCCCTGAGCCTTGACCTTGTACTAAAACCCTGAGATCCAAAAAAAATATACAACTAAGTTTAAAATCGATAACACAAAAGAAACAAGATTTGCAAGTGCAATCTCTAAAAGTACCGATGCCACTTGAACTTGTCATTCGTCATGTCAAGCACGTATAGTTCATCGGAATGTCCAGCAGTATCTATTCCACCCTAGCAAAGCAGCATTCAACCATTTAGTTAATCTTTCTTGAAAACAAAAAAAAAACCAATATTTACTCCATTTTTTATTCTAGAACACACTAATCACCTTAAAGACAACCATAGTGCCTATCTTTGGCCAGCCAAAGCCTGCTAAAATCATTCGATGAAGATAACAAGAAAAATACAAATAACTATTCAATATTCACCGAATCACAATTGCAACAATATGATTTTTTAGTCTGAAGAAATGCCTTGTCCATTTTTCAAGTAAAACGAAAATTCCATTAAGAAAATTCATAAAAGAAGCATTATTGAAACTTATTTAAAAAAAAAAATCTAAGTTTCTACCAGAAATTATGGAAAGAAGAAGACACTCAGATCTTCTTAGTAAATCGTCAGAGAGAGAGTTCTTTAAGCCAAGGCTACTTGAAATATAATCAAGAAACGAAAGTGGGTTGGCTGGATTCATCTTCCATTCAAGTGTGGAAAGAACCAAAAGCTCCATGCTTTGAATGGTTTTTGACTGAAACACATAATTGGTCTCCTCAACCTTGGCAGCCAACGAAAGAAAAGCCACGTTAATCGCAAGAACCGCAATTCCAAAATTCAAAAGTGAAGATTAAAGAGTGAAAAGGAACGGACAACAAAAATGGAAATATAAAATTACGGATGCCAACGACGACTCCATTGACGTCCTCGATGGCAGTAGCTCCGCCAAAGAGGATGAGGCGAAGTAAAGAACCTTAATTTCTCCAAAAAATGGAGAGTCGGATTCAGCTGTCTGTGGAAAATAGAGAGCTTGGTGGGAACTTCACCTCACTGCTCAACTCCGCAATTGGGGGAACTTTACTCCTCTCCCTCCTTCGATCTAGCTTTGTGCGAAGTTGAAGGTCAAAAATGACACTAGCCATCATATCAAGATTATTGTACAAAAAAGGATACATAATACCTTGGGGGTGGAGGGATGTGTTTTCAGCCAAAAACAAGGGTTTATACCGGACGTTTGGGAACCAAACGCAACCTATAAGTAGAGGGGTGCTGGTTTCTCATCATTAAAAAAAATATTTGTCAAATCATGATTGTATTGTAAAATGCATCAAAGTTAACAAGTTCATACAAAAAAAGCAATCATACCATCGGTTCTCCGTCTCTAATTATTTAGTGTTTGGTCTAAATTGATTTAGAAAGCGACAAGATACAAGTTGAATCATCCCCTGCAAAACTGTCACGGTTAATATATAATGAAATGAGAGAGATTAATTTGTTTTACAATAAATAACATATCATATAATAACTTTAAGCTCAAATATCACATAATGTTCTGAATTTTTATCCTGTCAAATGTCAAATAGGGATAATATATTAAAACATTCTTATAATTTTGAGTATATTTTTGATTTAATCCTTAAAATTTTCAGTGATCAGATTTACTTCATAAAGTTTTAAAAAAATTCAAGTTGAGTCCCGACGTTAAGTCGGCCGTGATAAACAAGTGAGAGTGACTGATTCGTGATATTTAAAATTTTAGAAACTAAATTGGGTCTACTGTGTTCTCAATTCACTCCTTAAAATTTTAAAAATATTCAATCCATCTCTGTTTGTTTCTTACTGTCGACTTTACATTGAGATTGAATTTTGAACTTTTTTAAAACTTTAAGATTAAATCGGCAAAAATTTTAAAACTATTCAATCCTTCTCTGTTTATTTCTTACCGTCGACTTAACATTGAGACTGAATTTTGAATTTTTTTAGAACTTTAAGATTAAATTGAATCACTGAAAATTCTAGGGATTGAGCCCAAAATGGACCCAATGGACCCAAACTTACGTTTTAAGTATTTCCCTTGTGAAATATGTTTAAGACTGTTAATATTTAATGGAAGTGAATTAAAATATCAAATAATAGTTGAGTATTATTAGGATGTGTTTGCAATTGCTTATTCAAATCACTTGTATGTTGCTTTTGCTTAAATTTGAAAAAAGTTAATTTTAAGCAAAAACATTGAGTGCTTGCTATTTAAATAAAAAAATAGCTTAATAAATTTCAATTAATTACAAAATTGCCACAAAACACCTTAAAATAGTCAAAAGCATGTCATTACTTGCTTCTCAGCTTCTGTTTTTTCTGCTTATTTTTAGAGAAACAATAGCAGAAGTAAGGAAATAAAACACTCAAATTCTACTTTTTTTTAATCTAAAAAACTGATAAATAATTTATAAAAGTATTTGTAAATATCACTTTATCTGTGTTCATTAATTATTGTAAAATTGTGATGAAACTATATTTTGTTTTTCCAAATAAAATAATAATTACTTGTTAGTGATGTTGGAAAATAAAGGTGGGAAAAGGTGGAGCTTTGAGTCTTTGATAAAACTTAGAATAATAATGTCCAAAGTCTATTTCCACGAAATAAAGTTCAAATAACATTTATAATTACTTATAATTTGCCTTCTTCTTCCATAACCAGGGTAAAAAAATGCCGGCAACCATCTGTTCCACCATTAATATCTTCACCGTCGTCTTCTTCTTCTTCATCCCTCCAACTTTTTCCGTTTCATTATCATTCAACTTCCCCAGATTCGGATCTTACGAAAGTAATCGCTTCATAAACACCACTGGAGATGCTTACATCTCACCGCAAGGGATTCAGCTCACCCCAAATGAGTTTAACGTTTCACGGCTAGCAACTGTGGGTCGTGCCACATATACCGAGCCGCTGCATCTGTGGGACAAGAATTCAGGGAATTTGAGTGATTTTTCAACCCGTTTTTCATTTGTGATAGATTCAAGTGGGAGAACCCTTTTTGCTGATGGAATCACGTTTTTCTTTGCTCCTGTGTATTCATCCATAAAATCTACTGCTCGTGGTGGAAGCATAGGTCTTAATACTGATAATATGTATGCAAATTCATCTGCGGAGACATTTTTTGCAGTTGAATTCGATACTTACAAGAATCCTTTTGACCCATCTGGATCACATGTTGGGATTAATATAAATTCCATGGTTTCTGTTGTTACCGCTGATTGGAAGAATGGTATTGAAGTGGGGAGGGAAAATGAAGCTTGGATTAGCTACAATGGCAGTTCAAAGATTCTCAATGTTAATTTTACAAATTTTTTGAATAACACAAGCACACGGGGTAGTCTCAGCCGCACGATTGATCTTAGAGATTACATGCCTGAAAAAGTTCTGTTTGGCTTTTCTGGTGCGACAGGATCTTACTTCGAGAGAAATACTATAAAATCTTGGGATTTTTCTTCAAATTTAACCCTTGATATTACTCCTAATGAGCCTGCTCCAAGCCCAATACCTGATCCCACGATCAACATTGGAGATGGAGAACGAAAGAAGAAGCGGGGAGTCCAGGGATTAGCTTTCGGATTAGGCATTGGGCTGCCAATTCTGATTGTTTTGGGATTTGTTGGTTGGTTCTTGAAGAAAAAGTGTAAGAAGGAAGCAAGAGATACAGATACATACGACATTGACCCGAATATGGACAACGAATTTGAAAGAGGCACCGGGGCTAAGAAGTTTTCATACACCGAATTGGCCGGTGGAACTGACAATTTTGCAGAGGAATTAAAGCTTGGAGAAGGAGGATTTGGTGGAGTTTACAAATGTTTCCTGAAAGAAACAAATTCATATATTGCTGTGAAGCGGGTATCAAGAGGATCACACCAAGGCCTAAAAGAGTATGCATCGGAGGTGAAAATTATTAGCCAATTAAGACACAGAAACCTAGTCCAGCTTATCGGTTGGTGCCACGAAAGAGGGGAACTGCTCCTTGTTTACGAGTTCTTGCCAAATGGGAGTTTAGATTCGCATCTCTTTAAACATAGATCAGTGTTGACATGGGAAATTAGATACAAAATTGCTCAGGGATTAGCCTCAGCTTTGTTGTACCTACATGAAGAATGGGATCAATGTGTAGTCCATAGAGATATCAAATCAAGCAACATAATGTTGGATTCGAACTTCAATGCGAAACTTGGTGATTTTGGTCTAGCTCGACTAGTAGATCACGGAAAAGGGTCACAAACCACTATCGTGGCAGGGACGAGAGGATACATGGCACCCGAATATGTAATCTCAGGTAGAGCCAGCAAGGAATCCGACGTTTATAGTTTCGGGGTAGTTTTATTAGAAATCACTTGCGGTAGAAAATCCATTGATTCTAGAATTCATGAAAATGATGTAGTGGTGTTAGCAGAATGGGTGTGGAAACTTCACGGTGCCGGAAAAATACTCGAGGCGGCGGATCAAGATCTGGGAATCGAGCAAAATGGTGAAGAAATGGAGAGATTGTTGGTTGTGGGGCTGTGGTGTGTTCATCCGGATAATCGGCAGCGGCCTACAATACGACAGGCTATGAATGTGATGAATTTTGAGGCTCAATTGCCCATTCTTCCGGCAATGATGCCGGTGCCAATATACTACAGTCCTTCCATGAATATGATTACAAGTTCTGGTGTGAATTACAATCTTAGCGGGAGTGATTCTTGTTGGGTTTCCGTACCTCGGCGCCAGATCCAAACGCAGCGGAAAAAATACAATAAACAGATCTGACCCGGGGACGGTCGATCGCGCCTGATTCATATATAAACATGCATAAATCGAATATAAATGCACGAAAAGAGATTACCGTTAACAGCGAAATCAATCTGATGTCGGTGATCCTCGAGTCCAATCAACCTGACCAGATCTACACGCTCGACACCAGTGCTAGTGTGATGACGGCTATTCTGAGAGAGTGAGTGTATTGGAATGGTCTATTTCCCATAGAAACAAGATGTTATATTTATAGTGACAATTAGTTAGCTAATTGGGCTAGGGTCAATAAAGCCCATCGGGCCAACATTTGGCTTGCTGGGTATTTATGCTAACAATCTCCCACTTGCCCAAAAGCCAACACAAAAGTACAAACTCATAATCCAAGTAACTCAATCTAATTGAACAACTTGATGTACTACCAATGTACATAATTATGAGACATAAATATATCAAACGATTTAATTTTAGAACTTTCTATAAATGAAACAATTTCAAATATAGAAACTCCACTAAATTGAGGAGCTTTCAAAAATTAAATTCATCTCTTCTAAATCACTCAGTTTGAGCACTTAACATTTAAGTCTCAATTCTCATCGATAGATCGGCGGCCGGTTGATTGTGACCCAGCGAGGCTCAAGTGTATCATAGCAGTAGGATCACAACCTTTGTGATTTTAGAAGTCAAACAACTTCTTTGGGCTTACCCTGAATGCCTCATTGTCAATTAAACTCCTTTAATAGACAATGACCGAAATATAATTCCAGCAACAACCTACCGATCGTGGGTAGCGCCTAGCATCTGCGCTTCACGAAGACCTAGATACAAATGACTAGCAACGTACGAGAACCTGTCAGCCATAGTTAGCGTGCAGTACATTCCTTTCACTCAATATGTCCCGATTGAATCAAGGGCATTGGTTGGTCGAGGCCCCTTATGATTTCAATAACTATGTATTTGTTTCACATTATATGATTCCTTGTGTGCGTATATGAAAAACCCATTTTTCACAAGCACTACCCACTCTGGCCAGAGATTCCTCGAATCATATATAGAAAAACACATAGGACATCCTGGTTCATCAAGACCAGTGGTGAATCCCCAACGACAATCATAGGCCTCTGACAGCATCACTGAATACCCAAAATAATGACTTTATGACCCACATGTGATCAGTCATTAAATCAAAGTACACAGCTATCTTTCAAGACCTCAATGACGCCTCGGGTCATGAGGAGTAATGGTGCACAACTATGACTAGAAATTCTATACTCGACAAATGGTAACCACTTATAGAATTCCGAGTAGGGTCGTTCAGTGAACTCATTCCTAATGAGCACCTATTCATGTGTGCTGACTTCTCCAAGCCAACGCCGATGAAACACGGCGCACTACACTAGACACATCATGAATACCAGTCTCTAACGAGCATATATCGATATCCCATTCTCGAAGGCTCATCGACCAGGAACATTTAGAAATCGCAGTCGAGAATGTATTTCATGGTCACCATCATATGCGTAACCACATTCTATGGACTATAGCAATCTCAAGGACTTCATCAATGCATCAAGATGCATGGGTAAACAGATGAAGAAGTGCCATATATATTAATATTCAAACAAAGATTTGTCATAATAAGATTATAAGTACAATCAATCAACTATTGATTTACTTAATCATGTATGACAACAATATCTTTCACTTTCCTAAAGCCAACTACTCATGTGTCTTAAGACCATCTTCCCAAGATGTCTATCAGACACCAATCATTGTAAATGCTTTGTCAGTGGATTCACTATATTTTTCTGTTGAAGCGATTCTCTCGATAATAATGTCGCGTCTACCATCTGTCTCATTAGATAGTATTTTCTCAATATATGTTTGGATCCTGATGAGATCTTGGCTATTCATAATAGCTCAAATGTTGTCACAGTACACAGAGACTGTGTCAACTGCACTAGAAATTACACCCAACTCTTGGATGAAATTTCTTATCCAAATTGCCTCTTTGCTGCATCGTATGCTGCAATGTATTCAACTTCAGTGGTGGAATCCAATGTGGTGTCTTGCTTGGAACGTTTCCAAGAGACATCACCATCATTGAGCTTAAATACAAATCCGAACATCGATATGGTATCATCTACATCCAATTTTAAAAAAAACCAGCATCAGCTTAGCCTTCAACTTTTATTTCTCACTTAAAGATCCAAAAACCATGAGCATATCATAAGTTCTTCATAAGAACTTGAGGATTATTTTCACAGTTTTCCAGTGACCTTCACCGGGATCCGTCTGATGTCTGCTCATTACTCTAAGAACATACATCAGGCCAAGTACATACATAGCATACATTATGCTATTAAAAGTAGAAATATAAGATACCAATGCCATCTTTTCTCTCTCCTCATCAATCTAATGCACATTGACCTCGAGAGATGAACACTATGACATATTATGAAGTAACTCGTTTTTCGACTATTCTATGCTAAACCCTTTTAGCACAGTGTTTATGTATGTAGATTGAGATATCTCAAGCATCCTTTAGATCTATCCCTATAGATCCTTACGCTAAATACGTATGACGCTTCCCCCAATCTTACATGGAGAAATTAGTAGATAATCATGCTTTAATTGATTAATCCAATACCATTCATAATGAGTATGATATAATCAACTTAAAGCATCACAAATGTAACCATGCTCCCACTAACCCTTTTGCACACACATGTCACTTCCGGATTTTTAACAAAACCAAACACTTTGATGATGTTATCAAACGGAAGTTCAAACTTCGGGATGCCTTCTTAGGCCCATAAATGGACCTCTGGAGTTTGAAAACATTTTTCTCACTCCAAGAAATTGTAAACACGTTTGGCTGCTACATTTCTACCTCAATGCCACCACTGAGAAATGTTGTGTTCACATCCATTACTCATATATCATATTCATAATATAAAGATATAACTAATAAAATCTAAATAGACTATAGCATCATAACCGATGAAAATTTTCTCATAAACAACTCTTTGCCTATGAGAATAACTGTTTCTCACCAGTCAAGCTTTGAAGGTCACTATCTTCCCATCCACTCCAAGCTTTCACTTGTAAATCCATGCAGCCAATGGGAACAATTCCCAAAGATGATCTACTAAGGCCCATACCTTATTGGAGTACATGGAGTCCATTTCAGATTTCATGGCATCTTGCCAATGTCCCGAATCAATATCTGACATCGCCTCCTTGAAAGTCCAAGGATCATATCCATGGTCTATTTCTTGACTACTTTCAAGGAGTAGATTCATTCTATCAGGAGCTCTTGAAACATTTTCAAATCTCCTTGGTGTGTGTAAATCAAAGGTTGTGATTGACTAAATTAATTTTCACCATTTTCACCTTTTTTTTTTAGTGGTTTGTGGTTCTTGAACCCTTTCAAGTTATATTATGTTGTCATCCTTTCTAATAGAAACATTTTCTCTAGAAAGATTGCACTTGCGAAACAAACTCTTTGCCTGCCATTGATAATATAAATTTCCACAAAATAACATAAGATGGATCAACTATCCAACTCATCTCCCACTGGCTGCTTCACATAAGCAGAACAATCTCAAAATAAAAATTTGGATTATTTTTCAGTCCATATCGTATATGAAGTTTTGGTCACTGCATTGGTATGAATTATATTCAACAAATATGTAACTTTAGAGAGTTACTTAGAGAGAATCACATTCTCTTTAAGATAACTCAACATCATCTTGCACTAACATTTAGTGCTTCACATACGTCCATATGAATCAAATTCAATGGACATTCAGCACATGCTAAATATATGTTGGATTTAAGTTATCTTCTTTTTATATTCTTTGAATATAATCATACTAATCATTCATAAGTTCACCAGATTCAATAAAACATGCATTCTTCAAAATACTGCAAATCACATTCGCATATTTAAAAGAATATTATTCTCTATCAAAATAGGAACAATGTTCATGATTAAATCTAGAACAAATAAATAATTGCTCAAACTAGTTCCTAACCAGTTCAAGATTTTATATTAAATAAATGTTTCAAACAACCTTTGCAACAACTCTTGCTACAATGCTTAGCCTCAGGTAGGTTTCACCTCTCTAGGGCTCTCTACTTCTTCACATCACATGCAACTCTTTGCAAAAATGCGAGCACAACTGGCAACATATACCAAAGAAGTAGAACCAATAGAAACATTTAATTTTAATATATAACATACCATTTCTAGAACGCTTCTAGTATAGGTATTCCTTACAATTTTGCGCCAGTGACCAGCAGTGAAAACATAGATGCCTCTCCTTTCTTAGTTGCTACTATATCCTTTTTCGTCTTTCAAGGTTGGGAACCATTTCCCTTCCTCTTCTTTATCCTTGAACTCTTCCTACCATTGGTAGAAGATTCGACAAGAAGAACACGTTTCTCCTTTTGAATCAAGGACTCATGAGTTTCCAACATTTTGACTATAAGATCAAATCTATAGCCAGTTAATGAGGATTTGTCACATTTAGATTTTCCAATTTCTCAACAAGAGATATTTTTCTTACACCATGCTCATAGACCGAAGCCCCATCTCGCATGTGAAATGAAAATAGCTCTTTTGAAATCGCGAGTTTCAGTAATCGCGTCCGTTCACCAAACAACATTTGTAGGTGTTGGAAAAATATCAGCAATGTGAACGAATTTCTCATATCTGTGTTGAAACTCATTGGTGACATTGATGCTATCATATATCACATAGTCTAGAGACATCGTCCCATCACTTCTCAAGTGTGGCAATCTCTTCATGAGACGAACCGGGAGACACTTCAACAGGAGGCTCCCACCAAGGGTATATAGCAATCTTTTAGAAGCAAGCACTATTTTAAAATTATTAGTCAATCAGAATAATTTGGTACGGTTACTTTGTTTGTATCGAGAATTGATGCAATCGGATTCACGGCAATCACAATACTGAGAATAAACAGAAAATATATGCAAACTGTTTGATTATTAATTTATTCAAAAACTATGGACTTTAGTTATTGAATGCTCCCACTAAATTTTTCGAATTCGTCACCCTCATGACAAATGAACGGAAAATCGTATTTTCTTAGTGGGCTTGGAGTCCAACTAGCTCATGATAGCCCCGGGCGAGGGTCCAGCCGACCTCATGATACTAAAGGTAGCTCACAATTGCATCATATGCAACCCCCAAGATATTCGTCTCGTGATTGACATAACCCTACGGAGGCAGGCCAATTATGCCTTCTCACGTCAAACTAACCCATCCCACGGATGGTAATGTTCGCCAATAAGACCCCACGAGGGTGAGTAATCTTAAAGGTTAACAGAACCCTATCCATAATTAAGTGGCAGTTAAACACACAGCTTTCCCATGCCAGATGCCCCCCACGAGGGTGAGACAAGACACCTGACACAAGTAGCGTCTCATGGCTTAACTGTTGATGGAAGACAGGAAGCAACAAACTCCTTTGAGCTCCCTTTACAGTTTGATATTAAAATATTTTGAATCATATTCAAAGAGGGATTTAATAATTTTTAAATCTCATCAAGTACTTGTTTGTTTGATTGCCGGATTCATGCAACTATGTTTTATTCATGCAGTCATATTTACTAATAAAACATACAAACAAACATTTATCATACATCATATGCATAATAAAAAAATATGGACGATTACGGCCTTTTCCTAATTGATCCACGTGAGCCATACGTGGATCACAAGTCTGTCTAAGGTGATGCAGGTATGCAATGCAATCCTATTACATTTTGTTTCCATCATACAAGTCTTGATCTTGGTGCTCCGTCTTCAATCTCGATCTCCCACTAATTCTAAAGATTTTACATTTAAATCGTGCAAACAAGAGAATAGGGATACAAATCCGGGGTGGGATACATCAGAAAATAGAGAGAGCAGGCTCGCAGGCCCGATAACCAAAATCACAATAATAATGAAACAATAAAAACCTAAACATTCACCTAAACACGTTGGTCAAGGCCCGTAATCATCCATCATGCAATCACAACATATGTAATTAAACATTAAACTAATCAATTACATCATATGTAATTGGACTAATTACATCACATGTAATTAGGGTACAATAATTAATTTATTCTATCGTTTCCCCACTAATCGCATCATTAATTGAAAATGAAATTAACAAATTAAATAAAACCATTTTATTTAATTTCTAATTAATTACTTTTCAATTAATTGGTAAAATCACTATTTTACCTTTTAATCATAATGATAATCAAAAATAAATTAACAATTAAATGAAACACTTTCATTTAATTTTCAGTTAATTAAATTTTTAATTACTTGGTAAAATCACTATTTTACCCCAAATCATAATATTAGTCAAAAATAAAATTAATAAATTAAATGAAACATTTTCATTCAATTTTCAATTAATTAAATTTTCAACTAATTGTAAAATCTCCATTTTACATTTAATAAATTAAAAATCATATTTTTAATAAATTAAGTTTTATGATTTATTTCAAAAATAATATCCGGATAAAACATCTAAAATGACCCAAAAAATTTATGGACTCCAAACAATTTGGATCCAAAATTAAAAATGCAATTTCAACCCCAAAAATTATCCTTAATTTTCGGATTTAAAAAATAAATTTTTTTTTTTTTTTATTTTGAAAATTGCATTTTAGCCCCTAGGGTTACTATTCATCATCCCTTCCAATAAAGATGAAACCCTAGCCCTCACCCTCTAGCAGCAGCCGCCGCCTCCTCCTCTCGCCGCAGCCTCACGCCGACGGCTTCCCGTTGCAACCAACACGCGGTGGCAGTCACAGGTTTCCGGAAACAATTTCCGAAAATTGGTTGCGATTTTCGTTGCTTCTCGATTCAGAAGTTTATGCAGATTATAGGTCGCGATTTTGTACTGATCGGCTTCCATGGAGGTCTTGGTTTACGTCTGCAACAATTGCAGAAACCATGGCCGTCCAGACGAGGAACCAATTTCGTGCCGCCGTCTTCCGCCATGGCCACCGTCCAGCGCGCCTGAGAGAGGCCGGAAACACTTTCCGATCGATTTTTGGGTCCGGATTAAAACTCATTTTATTCCAATTTTCTATGTTTTCCGAAATCCAGATTTTTGAAAACTCAAACACGATTAGAATCCATGGGAAACGATCTAATAAAAATTAATTATTGAATATATGAATCAAAGCGCAACCTGGCTCTGATACCACTGTTGGGTTTCCGTACCCCGGCGCCAGATCCAAACGCAGCGGAAAAAATACAATAAACAGATCTGACCCGGGGACGGTCGATCGCGCCTGATTCATATATAAACATGCATAAATCGAATATAAATGCACGAAAAGAGATTACCGTTAACAGCGAAATCAATCTGATGTCGGTGATCCTCGAGTCCAATCAACCTGACCAGATCTACACGCTCGACACCAGTGCTAGTGTGATGACGGCTATTCTGAGAGAGTGAGTGTATTGGAATGGTCTATTTCCCATAGAAACAAGATGTTATATTTATAGTGACAATTAGTTAGCTAATTGGGCTAGGGTCAATAAAGCCCATCGGGCCAACATTTGGCTTGCTGGGTATTTATGCTAACAATTCTTTGGACTACAGTCATTTCAGTAATTCTTCAAATATTACTACTTCTTCTGCAGGTTCTGATCCATCTGTTGCGTTGCTTAAGACTGCTTGAGGAATATTTTTTTTATTTGCCTTTTAAATTATTTTGAGTGGATTGATTAAAAGATTGTATGGTTGTACGAATCCGTGTGTTCAGATTTTGGTGTAGTAAACGCTGATTGAACTGGTCAACAAAACTGCTCATGTCTGAAGATAAAATAAGCAATTTTGGGTCTTTCCGTCATGGGACCATTTCAAAAAGCCAAAATGAGAATAACAAATTATCCGGGAAGAAACCAGTATTTTATAGATGGGGTTGGATTAAACACAAATCGTAAAAAAATTTATATGAATAAATTGGATAAAAAATTAATGCGCTGTCTATTATATATTATAATATATAATTTCAACCAAATACGTAGGTGAATAAGTCAAAAATTGAAGATTTAAAATTTTAATGATAAAAAGTAAACAGTATAATCCACAATATCATCAACCATTCAGTTCCTCAACAAGCGATTTGTATGCCCATGGAATGTTCGATGATTTTGTTGATATGAAAAAGACTGCAAGAATGTATAGAGTCACCAGTCGAGCAACATCATTGACATCAGTATCGATGTTGCTTTGTGCCTTTATTGTCAATCTTTTTTAGATTGAACTCTTGCTCATTCTTATGCCATTTTTATCTCATTGCTTTTCTCGAAAGCACTTTTGTAAGAATTTCGTACGTTTGTAAACCTAGAGCTGCATATCAATGTCTTGTTTACCATCTCTTATTCCAAAGAGTATACGCACGTCACTTTTCCTGATTTTCATGGTGTATAGTCCGAATGTGAAATCTTGAGATTGTCTGTTGAAGCAGCCAATGATGTCTTTTACTAACATGTCACGCTTTTTGCAATGCTCAAGGACAATTATGTTTGAAAATATGGAGCTCAGTAAAGGCTAGAATGGTGTCTTCATTAGCACTTTGATGTGTGACTAAGTTCAAGTGCCTTTTATCTCTGTTATAAATGTCTGTAGGTTGACCCGATATGTTGTTTGTTTACTCCATTTCTTTGTAATTTCTTCTTAGCTTGGTGATGATGGAAGTGTAACTGAGAGAAAATTTTAAGTTAGTTAAAAAATTGAAACAAAGATTTTAATAAATTTATATTACATGCAGTGATAGTCTATCGACGCATGTTACTTAGATGCACCGATAGACTCAGGCTACTTTAACATCAAAAATTAAAAACATGCTCCAATTGTTTCAATTTGTTAATGTGGTGTAAATGTAGCAGACTAAGATTTTAATAAGTTGGTGCATGTAATACACATGCACCATCTGAGTCTATCGGTATGCACCGATAGACTCAGGCTACTTTAACATTAAAATTTAAAAAACATGCTTAAGGGTGCTTAACGGGCCGGGTCAATCCGGACCGACCCAAAATCGGTTAGCACGGTTCGGAACCGGAACCAAAACCGATCTAACCGGTTCCGAACCGGTCCGAAATCGGTAAGATATCGGTCCAGGTCGGTTCTATCGTTCCGAAATCGGTATCTTACCTGTTCCGGACTAAACGGGTCTGGTTCCGTGCTGAACCGAAATCGAATCCGTTATTTTTAAAAAAAAAAATTTAAAAAAATTTAGATAAATATATTTGAGGTTAGTTTATAAACACAGAGGCCCATTAGCTCAGTTGGTTAGAGATGCAGAGTAGAAGACGATGGTCGCGTGTTCGAATCCTCCAAACAACAAATTCCCTCGATTTTTCGAAAAAAAAAATTTAATTAAAAAAAATCGGTTCCGGGTTGGAACCGGTCCAACACAGAACCGGTAGCCCCAGAATCGGATCCGATCCGGTTCCTTACCGGATTGGACCGATTCTGGAATTAGTGGATCCGGAACTTATCGGGTCGGATTGACCCGATAAGCACCCCTAAACATGCTTCAATGGTTTCAATTTGTTCATGCGGTGTAATGCAGCATACTAAGATTTTAATAAGTTGGTGCATGTAATATACATGCACCATCTGAGACTATCGATGCATGTTAATTACATTCACCGATAGACTCGGGCTACTTTAACATTAAAATTTAAAACATGCTCCAATGGTTTCAATTTGTTAATGCAGTGTAAATGCAGCAGACTAAGATTTAATAAGTTGGTGCATGTAATATACATGCACCATCTGAGTCAATCGGTTCATGTTAATTACATGCACCGTTAGACTCATGCTACTTTAACATTACATTTTAAAAACATCCTCCATTAATTTGTTAATGCGGTGTAAATGCATCAACTAAGATTTTAATAAGTTGGTGCATGTAATATACATGCAACATCTGAGTGCATGTTAGTTACATGCACCGATAGACTCGTGCGACTTTAACATTAAAATTTAAAAACTTGCTCCAATGGTTTCAATTTGATCATGTAGTGTAAATGCATCCTCGTTACTTAATCCATTATGTAATCAAATATATATACACATGTGAGTAGAATTTAAGTAATATAAGCTGATTAAGAATTTTACTATGTCAGATGTTACAACATTTACAAAACCCTGACATAGTATACAACACATGTACATCAGAACAACCTAAAGAAGTTCAACTCCTACTCAGTGGTTCAGCTCGCAGCAGAAATCAACTCACAATCTCGTCCTCCCACATCTACGAGTCCCTACAGAAACAATCACACTACATGAGTATTGATAGACAACCATCTCAGTTCTATATCAATAAGCAACACCATATGATAAATAACCATCATAAAATCGCAACTGTGATTGTTCTGTATCATGCATCACAATATGCAAAATATGGCATGACATGTCTCAACTGTCATCCTGTTATAACGGGACCGATATGATATGCCTCTCGGCTTAATATGTCAGTGGCTCAGCATTCACGTCCCATATTAGCAGCACATATCATATAACCGTTCTCACACTTTATAACAGCTAAAGCATATGCCCAACAATGGCATACCTCTCATATGGCATCAACTGTATGCTCAGCCAAAGCATATGCCCAACAATGGCATACCTCTCATATGGCATCAACCATAATAATATGATTACAACAATCATATGTCTCAATCTCAACATATATACTCAACATCACCATATCAATGGCATCAATACTCGTATGTCAACACGTACCTGTCGTGCGATAAAATATATAAGTTCAGGTGTCAATAGTTAACTGCCTCTTTGTCCTGTCCCCTCTGATGATGCTAAATGAATACCAACAAGGTATCATGTCAAAATAAGCTTCAATATCAAATTTCACAAAAATCTAACATTTTTTTCAAAAGTTACACCCTAGCGATCGATCGCCAACATTTTCTGTTTCATCGCGATCGATCGCCAGATCGCCAAAATGTTCTATTCACTCACGATCGATCACTATGTTTCACCGATTGATCGTCAAGCCATTTCATCGCCTTATAATTTTACTCTAGTTTGGCGATCGATCCCCATAGGGCTCCCTATCGATCGCCGATGTCTAAAATTTTCAGAACATGACGATTTTGATGTCTATCTTCATGGTTCTCAACCTACATCTCACTTGCAACATCAAAACTTGCTCAAAGTAATATTTAACATATTAGCAACACATTATTACAACTTCGCCAACATATTTCATGCAAGTGAAGCTAATATCACTTCAATACATAACCTTTACTACTAGGAACTTCACATGATTCAACTAACATTTACACATCATAGGGTATAAACTTCTTACCAACTAGCTTTGAGTTTCACTTCACACAACTTTGTCTCTTGATTTCCAAAGGAGAGAAGGAGGAGTTTGTGTAGAGATTTACTAGGTGTTGGCGGTGTATTATGTGTTGAACAAGCTGATATGCTCTTCTTATACCCACTCTTTTGATACCAAATGCAATGCAAATTCACATGAAAGGCATATCAAATGCATCTAGTCTTGTTGGACAACTATGTGTGATGTCCTACACATAACATAAATATGATTCTCTTGCTATGTATCACCCATTCAAATCAAGACATAAGTTGATTATGTGGTCTCAACTAGTAACTATTTCACATAACATGAAAGCTCATATCTTGTCATATTCGTATCATACTCGGTTCAACCTGAACTCGAGTCCACATCATACCATAATTTTTTCCTAATAACGGAATAAATATATCAAATATGTATAAGTCATATCGAGGCATTGCAATTCTCCTCTACTAAATGAATTTCGTCCTCAAAATTGAATAAAATCAACATTACTGCAATAAACAACAACACATACTCCTCATTGCAGTACATATTCACCAACAGTATAATAAAAACGTAAACAACATACCAGAAAATAACTCAGAATATTGCTGCATCATATGCTGCTCTATCTCCTACGTTGCCTGCTCGACACCCCATCTGTCCCACTGTACCTTTACCATTGGGATTATTTTACTTTGCAATTTTCGTTCTGCCCTATCCAAGATCTGAGCCGGTCGTTCCTCATATGACACGTCTGTATCCAACTATACGTCAGACGGTTGTAATACATGACTCGATCTGGTTCATATTTCCTCAACAGCGAAACATGAAATACATCGTGGATACCACTCAATGATGACGGAAGTGCCAATTTATATGCCAATATACCAATACGTTGTAACACCTCATATAGACCAACATATCGTGGTGACAACTTTCCATGCATACCAAATCGTACCACACCTATAAAAAGTGAGATTTTTAAAAACACCATGGAATTCAAGTGGTCTACGTCGCTTATTCGCATAAGCGGCTTGTCTATCCTGAGCAGCTTTTAATTTCAATCTGATCAGTTTCACTTTCTCCTCCATGTCTCGTATCCTATCCGATCCACTTATAGAAGACTCATCAACGTCATCCCAATATAGTGGCTATCTACATCGTCGCCTATACAGTGCCTCAAATGGTGTCATCTGTATACTGGTCTGATAAATATTATTGTATGAGAACTCAACTAATGGCAACAACTCTTGCCAAGAGTTATCAAACTCCAATACACATGCACGTAACATATTCTCAAGCGTCTGTATCGTACGCTCTATCTGAGGATGATACAATGTACACAATCGTACTTCAGTTTCCATTGCTGACTGTAATCCTTCCCAAAAATGAGAAGCAAACCTTGGATATCGGTCCGATACAATCGAAATTGGTATTCCATGTAGTCTCACTATATTTTGAATATATATCTGAGCCATTCTCAAGTAGTAACGTCATACTGCAAAGGCATGAAGTGAGCTACTTTCGTCAGTCTATCAACTACCACCCAAATAACATCAAAGCCAGAATAAGTCCTTGGCAAATGAGTTACAAAATCCATTGTAATATGGTCCCATTTCCATTGAGAAATCTCTAAACTCATCAATTCACCTACTGGTCTCTGTCTCTCTGCTTTCACCTATTGACAAACAAGATAGCTCTTCACAAACTCAAGTACATCATGTTTCATGCGTTTCCACCAGAACTGTGTACGCAAATATTTATACATTTTCTTTCCTCCGGGATGTATACTATGTCTACTACAATGTGCATGTTGTAGTAGTTCTTGGCGTAATCCCAAAGAAGCAGCCACTACCCAACGCTTTTCATATCTCACACTTCCATCACTTGCTATAACAAACTAAGATGTTTGTCATTGACTTATAATTTCTTTCCAGTGTTGTACTTCATCATCAGTAGTTTGTGCCATTTTGATCTTTTCAAGGATATCGGGTTCAACCAACAGTTTTGACACTCTTACAGGCACTGTTACTGCATCAAACTCATATCCCAATGTACAACAGGAAGTCATCAAAGCTGACAAGTTAATCATATCATTAGCAGTGTATTGTACCTTTCAGCTTAAAGCATCAGCTGTCAGATTGGTCTTTGCTGGATGATATTCAATCTTACAATCATAGTCTTTCAAGAGATCCATCCATCTCTTTTGCCTCATGTTCAACTCTGTTTGAGTGAAAAAAAATTTAAACTTTTATGATCAGTATATAAGGTAAAAGACGTACCATAAAAATAATGTCGCCATATCTTTAAAGCAAAAACTATGGCTGCCAACTCCAGATCGTGCACTGGGTATTCATTTCATGTGGCTTCAGTTGTCATGATGCATATGCCACAACATGTTTATCATGCATCCACACACTAATGATGCATTGATAAGTGTCGTTTTATACTTATTTAGATATGATTTTCTAATGGTTTTCGTATTGATTCCTGGATGATTTTACGCTTTTTTGGTATATATTTCTATGTTTCAGGAATCAATGTTGAAATGCATAAAAGTTGAGGAAATGAGCCAAAAGCGATGAAAAAGGACCAAACCGAGCTAACATGTCAAGGGAAGGACAAATATTTCATGCTTGGATGAATTTAAGACCACCGATCGATCGTGAGGAATAGGCGATCGACCTCCATGCGAGCAGAAAGAAATGGCGATCGATCGCGAGTCGGGATTTGGCACAAAATCTAGATGGCTAGAGGTTGACTTGCACAAGGAAATTTACGTGAAGATAGAGTGATATTTGAGAAATAAGATTCACGCATACAGGGAAAGCGTAGCAGCACACGATCGTGGGACTCTCCTACACAATATTTGAGCTGAATAAGTTTTTGCATAAGAGCCAAGAGATTATCGCACAAAAGAATAAGGATTTGCGTGACTTATTCAACAAATCATACACGAAACCATTTAGCAACCCTTGAGTAGCAGATTATATCCACACAAGGAAAGGTATCAGCTGATATTAACGTGGGAAGATTCACGGGAACTCATGCAAGAGAGGATAAAGCGAGCTTCTATACGTGGGATTCATATCAGGAATAGAGGCGTAGCTACACCAAGAAGTCTGAAAAATTTGGAAACAAGTTCCCATAATATACATGTGAGACCCCGTTAACTAACAACGTTATAAGGTGCAATTAAGAGAACTAATCATGCATAAATCAGAGTAATTGACCATGTTGATGCCCTGAGCTTAAGAGTTACAGTACCAAAAATTTCAAAAAGGAATTAGTTAATGTTGAGCCTTAAACGCATGGGTGTGTTTAAAGCGTTAATTTATCTCCGGTTTATTTTTGAGTTTTGATGATCAAAAAAACTTGAATTTGTTGTACTAATATGTCTACTTAGTGTACAGGGTTATATTGATAAATTGGTTGGGAAGACCAATGGAAGAGAACCCAAGTTATACAATAACATATGCGAGTTCATAGGACAAGCGATGATTTTTATCAAGGAATCTATTGAGCTTGGACGAGAAGGAATGAGATATATGAACAACCAAATTAGGTGTTCAACATGTGTGGAATGATGTTGTAACAATTTCTTATGATGGGATGAAGACCCACAAACCATTGGTCCGTTGGTGGGCAAATTCGTATAGAAGCCAATTGGAGCGCAGTGCAATGTTTTGATTATATCTCTTGGCTCGATGCTCCGAATAATGTGAATCTAAATAGGTTGGAAAGCCAACTCAATATTCTAGATTTCATATTCAAACATCTCAGTCCAATTCGGAATGCATAATGGAGAAAAATGGCATGGAAGTCATAACAAGTGCAGATTGTAGTAAGGTTTGAGCGGCTGTAGCATTTTGGGCGTAACTTCTTCATACCGTAATGAAATGCAATGACATTTGTTCCACACCTAGATAAGAAAAAGGGCTACAACTTTCATGTTTACCACTTTGCCCATAAATGAGCTTAAGATGGTCGAATAGTGCAAAGTTGGAGAATGTTGAAATCTGGCAGATCACCTCAGGCGATCCGGGCCATCACCTCAGGCGATCCGAGCCATGCGTGCCAACGCCGCTCACCATCGACCCAGGCGATGGCACGCTGTGCGCCAGGCGATGGCATGGTCGCGCCAAGCGATCCAGAATTGATCCTACGGCAAATTTTCAACAGGCGATCGCCCGAGGCGATGAGGACATAGGCTGAGGCGATCTGGGCCAGATTTGAACGTTAGAACGTGGCGATGGAGATCGCCCGAGGCGATGTCCGAGGCGATCGAGGAGTGATTTCAGCCTTATGTGTAGCAACGGCTAGTAGGAGCCTAGAGGGCCTCCTACACTATAAATATTGATGCTTTGGAGCATTTTGAAGACAAGAAACAAGCCTACAAACTTCTACAAAGCTTTGATCATTCAAAATTCAAATAGCATTGCAATCTCCATACATTGTTGTTGTATTGGAGCTTGTAATTCATTCTTTTTGTTAGAGTCTTGTTATCTTCGTGTGACTACACCGTGAAGGTGTTTTGTTGAGTTTATTGTAAAGGTCCTCCAACACCAAAGCTAGTTGAAAATTGTAAAGTCGCCAACAAGTAAAGTTGGTGCATGTGTTGTGGCTATCCTTGGAGCCCTTAAGGTCAAGAAGACTCGTGAAGAGTGTTGGTAGCTCGTGAAGAGCTTTGTGTACTCGTGAAGAGTATTGTGCTTGGGAAGAGCTTTGTAAACTCGGGAAGAGTTGGGTTGTGGCTAACTTGGAGCCCTCAAGGCCAAGATCATTTATTCTAGTGGAACCTCGGTTGGAGGTTATCTAACCGGGAGAGGAGACGTAGGCGATTCATCACCGAACTTCTATAACAAATATCCTTGTCATTTACCGCTTTATTTCTTTACGTATTTATTTATTTGTTCACTTCTTATTTTATTTTATTTATCGATTGACTTAAGCCTTCCGCAAGCGCAAACTCTTTTAGTTTTGCAAACTCATTTTAAAACGCTAAAGTAGCCAAGGAATCTCATTCACCCCCCCCCCCCCCCCCCCCCCCCCCCTCTTCGATTCCAACAGTTACATTCCTAACAAAAGAGTGTGAAACTATAGTTTTACTCTACTCTATGTAGAAACTATACAAAAAGGGAGATTCTATTCTGCTATCCCCGAAGCACTCCTTACAGCTCACGCATCAACCCCGACCCTGGTTCTCCATGCCAAATGCACCTACAAGGACAACCCCCAACACATTAGCAGATAATAATTCATATTCAACACAATATGAATAAAAGCGTAAATGCGTAAACCATAAATACAAAATACTTCCTGTATTCCAATGCATTTAAAACGCCCCCTTTTGGTTGTCCCTGTACCATAACTCATAATCGAATCAATGAATGATATTATGGTTTTAAACAAATGTCATGACATATTTCAATTCCTCAAATCCTCAAACCAATCCCTAGTTCGTTTATCACAATGTATTTTAATGCCCCTCGCTTCACATATAAGTGGCATAGAATAACCTCGCTTCAATGGACATGCGGTACTCCCACCCCTCGCTTCACATTTTAGCGGCAAATATTCTTTCCTCGCTTCATATGATAACCTCGCTTCAATGTGACATGCGGTACTCCCACCCCTCGCTTCACATTTAGCGGCACAAAAATAAATAGCGACAAGCATTGAAATCATCAAGGTGATAACCATGACTCATGGGATGCGCATCAATCAATCAACATATACATATGCAATCATAATGTATGGATCAACATGTATGTGCATCTACCATTCACAAGTCAATACACACTTGCATCTACAATGCCTATCCCAAGGCGTATATAAATTACATGTTACCGTTGGGTGCCCGTACGTCTTCTACGTACCTTTCCAAAATATGGTATGTTGCGGGACTCTATCCCCTGCGTTGTGTGACTATCTGTGAAGGCTCTACCCAAGTGTACAACACAATATTAGATGCTAATAATAGCCCAATACCAAAAATCCTACAATAATTAATCAAAACACAACATTTGGCTTCTCGCGATTGATCGCCAATAAGCCCCGATCGATCGCGAGATGCTACTGCCTCAACATTCAAAATTCTGTATTCCGCGATCGATCGCTAAAGACATGCCGATCGATCGCTGACTTCGCCGATCGATCGCTCAAATCTCGCGATCGATCGCCGAATAATTCTGCCTCGTACTCTGGTTCTCGCGATCGATCGGGAAGAACGCCCCGATCCATCGCCGACGTCTGTAATCGCGAGAAATCACCATTTTCGAGCACCCTTCCAAGGCTACTCAAAAACATACCACAAACCACCATGACCCAACAACTTAACATGCAAAATACACCAATATACTATGATGTAGCTACACAAAACAATAATCTCATCAAAAAGCTACTACACATGCCATTTCTACACAACACATTATCAAAACTCAACCAAAATTTAAACAAATCAAGATATGGTTCCTCACCCTCTTTTGCTCCAACTTTTGGAAGATTTCAAGCAATAAAATTTACCAAGCTCTTCCTCCTTATTGGCTGCTGAATGATGGACGAAAAAATGGGGAAGGGGGGATGGCGAGTGAGTGGTGGGAGGTTGAGTGAGAGAAGGGGCAAGTGGGGGTATGGGCAGCCAAAATTCAGACAAGAGGTATGGGTTGGGGGTTGGTAAATGAGTGGTATGATGTGTTTTTGGTCCCGGTATTTAGCATTATGTATTAAAATATCTTCACATTATATTTTATAGCATTATTCAAATAAAGTGCATCAAATCTCTAATTAAACATGCTTTACCAAATCACAATCAACACCCACCCCAAATAATCATGCCATAACTCAAAATCCCAACATATACCACATGCACCTTGAAATGCATTACTAGGTCATGACTACCACATGACTAAGTATTTCCCACAATTATTAATTCAACCCAATAAATTACCACCATAATCTTCTCATAACATAATTAATGTTCAATTGTACAAAATCATTTCGGGGATATCACAATACTCCCCTACTTATAAGAATTCATCCCCGAAATCAGCATGCACTTACCCAAAACAAAACAAAATATAACTCACATACCAGAAAACAGTTCCGGATAGTGTTGCACCATGTGTCGCTCCGTCTCCCACATGGCCTCTTCGACACCCCTACGGTCCCACTGAACTTTGACCATAGGTATCAATTTGTTCCGAAGTCTGCGGTCTGCACGAACCAGGATTCTAACAGGCCGCTCCACATAAGATACATCGGACTCTATCTGAACCTCAGAAGGTTGCAACACATGAGAAGGATCTGGCTCGTACTTCCGCAACATAGATACGTGGAACACATCATCTATACCAGACAGAGAGGGTGGTAAAGACAGTCGGTATGCCAAAGTAACAATACGCTGTAAAATCTCGTACGGTCCAACATACCTCGGAGACAATTTCCCCCGCATTCCAAATCGCACCACACCTCTGAAACGTGAGATCTTCAAAAAGACCCTATCGCCCAACTGAAACTCTAACGGCCGACGCCGTTGATTAGCATACGCTGCCTGCCTGTCATGGGCTACTTTCATTTTCTGCCTTATCACCTTTATCTTCTCTTCCATTTCCCGGATCAAATCTGGTCCTCCGACTGATTTGCGATCCACGTCGTCCCAACATAACGGTGACCTACAACGTCTATCGTAGAGAGCCTCAAAAGGAGCCATCTGTATGCTTGCCTGGTAGCTATTGTTATAAGAAAATTCTACCAAGGCTACTGAATCCTGCCAAGAAGCATCAAACTCCAACACACATGCCCTCAACATGTCCTCGAGCGTTTGGATAATACGTTCGGTCTGGCCATCCGTTTGAGGATGGTATGCTGTGCTCAACCTCAATTATGTACCCAGAGCTGACTGAAGACCTTCCGTGAAGTGAGATGTAAACCGGGGATATCGATCAGACACAATCGAAACAGGGATCCCGTGCAGTCTCACCACATCTTGAACATATAACTATGACATCCTCAAATAGGTGAAGTTCATACTGTATGGAATGAAGTGAGCCACTTTAGTCAAAAGCTGATCTTCCTCAACCCTCATGCAAGCGTCTTGATCAGGGGAGTTTACTTTTTCCCTTTTGACTCTTTTAAACAATGAGGACAATGTTTGATTTATTTGGGGGAGTGGCTTGCATGTTTTACTTATTTTATTCACATGTTATGTGCTTAATTGACACCTGAATCGTCCTATTATTTTGAGCTAAATTTTTTTTATGAGTTCAAACTTGAGAAAAGAATGAATTATAGTAGTGACTATTTAATGAGGATTTTGATCTCACTATGTATAAGAACTTGAATTTTGATGATTGTTGGACTTTTGCCTGAATATCATGTTTTGAGTTAGCATGTCCAGAGTGAGGAATATATTGAGCACATTGAGTCATGATCTTGTGGATTGCATGTTGAATAATGATAATTGTTGTGAACTCAATGATTTGTCTTGAACATCTTAGAGTTGTCCTGGAACCTATTTAATGATGACACTTTGAGGCAAAATTTTATAGTTACGAACTTGACTTGGAAATGATTGAGGCGATCTTTGAAACATTTGAGTGTTTCAAGCCTACATTATCTACATTAATCTTTAGTGTCCCACTTTGAGCTTAATTGAAAAAGAATGGTGTATGCTTAGCACACAATTAAACCCCCATTCGACATTCTTGGCAAACTCATTATACCTACCTTATATGATCCTAAACGAAAAATTTTATCCTTACCCTAAGGTAGTATAACGAATATCATTTGATGCACTTGAATTGTTACATCTTGATGAGCTTATTGAAAAAGATTGATGAATAATAAAAAAAAAAGATAAAAAGAAAATATGTAAAGAAAGAGCCTTGAAAAAAAACATGTATACAAGACACAAAGTGGCCAAGGCTAGAAAAGAAAAGGAAGATGAGCTCGAAATGTGCGAAAATTTGAACTGTATATGATTATACTCTCTTCTTTGCGCTTATCGTATCTTTTCTTTGTAACCGACACCAAAGGCCAAACATTACAAGCTTTTAAAGACCTTTTGATCCAAGTCTAGGGAGTAACTATCATTAGTGGAGATGTTGTTTGAAAATAGGCCTATGGGATGCTTGATGATAATCTCGACTTTGAGTTGATTAACATGATTTGATCTTGAATATGTGCATGAAACTTGAGATTTACAATAGCACACACGCACGCTCCGATTTTAAGATGTGTTGCTTGACGTAGGAGAAAACCAGTATTGTTCGACTTTTTTATATATGTATGAGATTTCTGAGAATAATGCAAGTCATGAAATAATTTGTTTCAAGTATTGAGAATGAACTCTACCTTGTGATTTTAATGCTTAATCGAGGACGATCAAGTGATAAGTTTGGGGGAGTTGATAAGTGTCGTTTTTATACTTATTTAGATATGATTTTCTAATGGTTTTTGTATTGATTCCTGGACGATTTTACGCTCTTTAGTATATATTTCTATGTTTCAGGAATCAATGTTGAAATGCATAAAAGTTGAGGAAATGAGCAAAAAGCGATGAAAAAGGACCAAACCGAGCTAGCATGTCAAGGGAAGGCCAAATATTTCATGCTTGGATGAATTTAAGACCACCGATCGATCGTGAGGAACAGACGATCGACCTCCATGCGAGCAGAAAGAAATGGCGATCGATCGCGAGTCGGGATTTGGCACAAAATCTAGATGGCTAGAGGTTGACTTGCACAAGGAAATTTACGTGAAGATAGAGTGATATTTGAGAAAGAAGATTCACGCATACATGGAAATCGTAGCAGCACACGATCGTGGGACTCTCCTACACAATATTTGAGGTGAATAAGTTTTTGCATAAGAGCCAAGAGATTATCGCACAAAAGAAGAAGGATTCTCGTGACTTATTCAGCAACTCATACACGAAACCATTTAACAGCCCTTGAGTAGCAGATTATATCCACACAAGGAAAGATATCAGCTGATATTAACGTGGGAAGATTCACGGGAACTCATGCAAGAGAGGATAAAGCGAACTTCTGTACGTGTGATCCATATCAGGAATAGAGGCGTAGCTACGCCAAGAAGTCTGAAAAATTTGGTAACAAGTTTCCATAATATACATGCCTCCTTCCACACGTTTTGAGCCTTTCAAGCCTACCTTGTCTACATTAATCTTTAGTATCCCACTTTGAGTTTAATTGAAAAAGAATGGTGTATGCTTAGCATACAATTAACCCCCATTTGACATTCTTGGCGAACTCATTATACCTACCTTATATGAGCCTAAACGAAAATTTTTATCATTACCCTAAGGGAGTATAACGAATTTCATTCGATGCACTTGAATTGTTACATCTTGATGAGCTTATTGAAAAAGATTGATGAATGATAAAAAAAAAAGATTAAAAGATGTAAAAAAAGAGCCTTGAAAAAAAGGATGTATACAAGACCCAAAGTGGCCAACGCTAGAAAAGAAAAAGAAGAGGAGCTCGAAATGTGCAAAAATTTGAACTGTATATGATTATACTCTCTTCTTTGCGCTTATCGTATCTTTTCTTTCTAACCGACACCAAAGGCCAAACATTACATGTCACGCCCCGGGCCCAGGTCCGCACAAGCGCGACTGCCCAATGGACTCTTATAGCAACTACTTCGTATCCGTCCTCGCTCTACGAAAATGGTTAACCCAAGTTACTATAATAGTCCATTGTAAGCCTTTATAAACCACTTTAAATTTTCAACCACAACCAATGTGGGACAAGGGTATTACAATCACCCCTCCTTTTAGAACGCGACGTCCTCGTCGCGACCTAACTCATCGATCCACCGGCACCGGGAATCTAGAGATGGCTCCTACAGGTTCAAGAGGTGGCTCCCGTCATGTAGCACTTTGCCCCGCAGGTTCAAGAGGTGGCTCCCACGCACGTGGCACTTTGCCCCGCAGGTTCAAGAGGTGGCCCCCGTCGTGTAGCACTTTGCCCTTTAGGCTCAATAGGTGGCTCCCACGCACGTAGCACTTTGCCCCACATAGCACTTATCTCCCGGTGTTGCCTGTCGGTGACCGGCTCTGATACCATTCTGTCACGCCCCGGGCCCAGGCCCGCACAAGCGCGACTGCCCAATGGACTCTTATAGCAACCACTTCGTATCCGTCCTCGCTCTACGAAAATGGTTAACCCAAGTTACTATAATAGTCCATTGTAAGCCTTTATAAACCACTTTAAATTTTCATCCACAACCAATGTGGGACAAGGGTATTACATTACAAGCTTATAAAGACCTTTGATCCAAGTTTAGGGAGTGACTATCATTAGTGGAGAAGTTGTTTAAAAATAGGCCTATGGGATGCTTGATGATAATCTCGACTTTGAGTTGATTAACATGATTTGATCTTGAATATGTGCATGAAACTTGAGATTGACAATAGCACACACTCACGTTCCGATTTTGAGATGTGTTGCTTGACGTAGGAGAAAACCAGTATTGTTCAACTTTTGTATATATGTATGAGATTTCTGAGCATAATGCAAGTCATTAAATATTTTTTTTCAAGTATTGGGAATGAACTCTACCTTGTGATGTTAATGCTTAATCGAGGACGATCAAGTGATAAGTTTGGGGGAGTTGATATGTGTCGTTTTTATACTTATTTAGATATGATTTTCTAATGTTTTTCGTATTGAATCGTGGACGATTTTACACTTTTTAGTATATATTTCTATGTTTCAGGAATCAATGTTGAAATGCATAAAAGTTGAGGAAATGAGCCAAAAGCGATGAAAAAGGACCAAACCGAGCTAGCATGTCAAGGGAAGGACAAATATTTCATGCTTGGATGAATTTAAGACCACCGATCGATCGTGAGGAACAGACGATCGACCTCCATGCGAGCAGAAAGAAATGGCGATCGATCGCGAGTCGGGATTTGGCACAAAATCTAGATGGCTAGAGGTTGACTTGCACAAGGAAATTTACGTGAAGATAGAATGATATTTGAGAAAGAAGATTCACGCATACAGGGAAATCGTAGCAGCACACGATCGTGGGACTCTCCTACACAATATTTGAGGTGAATAAGTTTTTGCATAAGAGCCAAGAGATTATCGCACAAAAGAAGAAGGATTCGCGTCACTTATTCAGCAACTCATACACGAAACCATTTAGCAGCCCTTGAGTAGCAGGATATATCCACACAAGGAAAGATATCAGCTGATATTAATGTGGGAAGATTCACGGGAACTCATGCAAGAGAGGATAAAGCGAGCTTTTGTATGTTGGATCCATATCTGGAATAGGGGCGTAGCTACGCCCAGAAGTCTGCAAAATTTGGTAACAAGTTTCCATAATATACATGCCTCCTTCCACCTCACGTTTCTTTCCCTTCTCCCACCCCAACCAATCACACGCCTTCACAATTTTGAATTCACACGCCTCAAGCAAAAAATGACGCCTCGTTCATCTAACATCAGACCAATCACACGCCTCAATCAAAAACTGACGCCTCGTTCATCTAACATCAGACCAATCACACGCCTCTCCTCTCACTCCATACACACCTCACGTCCATCCCTTCTCCATCCGATATCACGCGTACCCTATGCCACAACCAATCTTTCTCATGCCTCACCCTTTGTGATGCCCGGGGATTACTGGTGTTAATCCCGGAGTGGTAATGATTAATGGATTTTAACTGTGGCAATTATAAATTAATTACGGTACTGGGACTCCCGAGGATGTTAAATCGGGGCTCGGGATCTTTGATTCCATTGGATGAGATTGTATTCTCATCGTGGTGAAAAACCTTGGAATTGGGTTTTTGGTGGGATCCGGGGTGCTTTGTGTTGGGGCTGGTATGAGAAATTGAGGTTGGAGAGATGTTTATTGAAAACAGATGGATTTTTAATGAACCATGATGTATTTGCGGAGGTATTGGTATTTTGGAGTCTTGCTGCTATATATACCAAGTGGACTCGATATTCCGTCATTGCACGGAATCTCTCTCTCCCTCTCTCCTCTCTCCTCTCTCGCGCTCAACCCTTTCCCCTAACCCTTCCCCTCTTTTCTCTTGGAAGCAAATCGAAGGAGGCTCGTCTTGGAGCCCGATTTCTTGAAGAAAAGCTGGTAATCTTCTTCTCCTCACCTTTAGCTTCGATTTGATTATGGTATTGTGCTTGTTGGCTAAGTTTTGAGCTGGGTTTGAGAATTGAGGATTTTGGTTAAAAATCTAAAAAATTGTTTTTAGTGTTTTTATTGAGTTTAACTGGCGTAATGGAGGTGTTGAGGAAGTTAAAGGTGTTTGTTTTGAGTTTGGGTGTGAAAAACACCATTAAAGCTCGAATTTTTCCGAAACCCGCAGGTCGCTATCTATCACGGCTTGGCGCCGATCGATCGTGACATGATACTGATTTGGGAAGGCGATGAGCAGTAGCGACGATTGATCGCTATCGCAAGGGTCTTGGCTATCGATCGCGAGATGTGGCGATCGATCGCGGCATGTTTATTTTCGGGCAGTGGGATGTGGCGATCGATCGCGGCTTGGCGCCGATCGATCGCGACACTGTTCCCCTTTTATTTTCAACATTTTTGGAAAATGTCTGGATTTTGAAATCGAGGTTTGAGTGGCCCATTTCCGGGGCAATGTCTACATTCCAATGAAAATGCTATACTTTTAAAATGGATTGGTTGGAGCCAAAGTTTAATAAAAGCCGGAATTCTCGTTGAGTTTTTGGCTATCATTTAAACTTATAAAATGGAATATTTTGGGTATTATGCATGCTTAGCCGGGGGCTTTTTAATTAGTATCGTCATGGATGGACGATAGGGTTGGAAGTTGTGAACGTGCTTGGGCACGTGATTGCAGGTCTATGTTTAATTGTGAATTATTAATGTGTTAGCACATAATTCATCGGGTCGTGGGACTCAGGCGAGGTTGGACTCGAACTACGAAATTATAAGGTACGTATAACGTACGAGCATAGCCTTTTAATATTATTGCAACTGTGAAATGCATGGTTATTTGTAATTGCAATAAATGGACGTACATGGGAATTATATGGTGCCGCTTTGAGCGAGCAATAAATGAGATGTTGTCGCTGATGAGCGAACATCAATGATGACGCCACTGCTGTTGAGCATGCGTGAGATTAAAATGCCGCTATTATGGAGCGAGCGACGGAACAAGACTATGGAATCATTGGTTAGATATATGTGATATCTATTGTTATTTGTTAAATGGTTTATTCACATTTGATTATGAAATTGGTATGGCAGGAATGAAATTAGTTAATCGATGAGATGATTAACTGGCTTTTGGGGATTTGATGATGAGGATGATGCCATCGAGGGATTATCTTTTAAAATTCATGGCATTTACATTGTGTAAATTATGAGTTGTTATATTGTGTTTATTGGATTGGTGGTACTGATATGCTCACCCCGTGTGGGGACTGTCTCTATTGGGGCAGGTGGAACAGGTACAAGGGAAGCTCGAGAGCTGAGATCGAATTATGGATCGGAGGTACTTCCAGGATCGAGGTACCAGAGCTAATATGGAGCAGGGTATTTTATACATTACGTACACATACGTTTATTTGGTGCTCGCATGTGAGCAGTGCATATGTGTATATGTGTTGTATAAGAGGGGCATGTGCCTTTCTCTCTTCATTTATTGTTGCATGCAATTAAGTATGGGATTGCAGAATGATTGAGAATGTAGTTAGGTACCGTTTGAAGTAATGGATATGATAAGTAATGTAAAGATTAAAAGTTGTGAAATGATTGTAAAAATAGTACGTGATAAGTTATATGATATTTGATTGGAGAATAAGATGGTTGATAGGATTATTCTATGGTATAATGACTAAAATACTCTTATCATTACAATAATAAAATATAATAAAAATAATAGTACATATATAAGAATCATATATAATATATATATATAATAATAATCATAATAGTATATATAATATAATATTAATATAATATAATAATCATAATATAGAATAAATAATATAATAATTATGTGTGTATATATAATCATAGTATATCTAATATATAATCCTAATACTAATTATTATTATATTTCCTATCTCCTCTATCTTCTCCCTATTATAAAATAAATAAAAAATAATAATACTAATATCAAATAAGAATAAAAATCTCTATATTTGAATCTATTCTCTATGCTGTAGAATAATAAGAAGTGTAATAGATAGAATTTATCTACCTTATTATAATATATATATATATATATAATCAGAATATCTATAATAAACATAGTAATATATCTATATATATATATATATATATATATATATATATTTATATATAAATATACGTGCGTGTGTGTATATATACATATATATAATAGTAATCCTCCTAGAATAATAAGAATATCTCTCTATAATATCTATAATTCTTCTTCCTAAGCCTAGTATCTATATAATCTATATAAATTATTATATTCCTAACATCTTCTAATAATAATTCTTATTATTACATAATATATATATATATATGCATCTATATAATAAAAATAATAATAGTAATATATATAATTTCTATACATTATTATCTTATATATATATATATATTCGTGTGTGCGTGTGTATATATATATAATAGTAATAATAATAATAATAATAATATATATATATAATTATTTTTTGGTGGGAATTTCAAATTTTGAGATTGTGAAAAATGCGGAAAGGGGCATTTATATCATTTTATTATAAAGTGGGATTAGAATGTGATAAATATTGTGAGAGAATTTGTGTTAAAAATTGAAAAAAAAACATGGGATATGAAAAGTAATACAAAGATTACTTTCCTTATCATGGACTCCAAACGGGCCCTTAGTGTATTACAAGGGTGCATGATATGTTAAATGGTTTTGTTTGGGGAAACTGGGCATGACATGGAATGAAATAAACAGAGAAATTTTATTACTGGTATATTATGCAGTGTCAGCATGTAGTCGTTTTCCCCATTATTATATGATTGTGCACTAATGGCATGGATAATACAATAATAGATGGTTAAGGACACGGTGGTCCTTACATAAGTGGTATCAGAGCCAGGTTTGCTCTTTGGGGCTGTTGAGGGCCTAGGAACATGTTAATGGGAATGGGTAGCACATAATTATGCATGACAGTAGTTAGTGCTGTGTGACACAACTATGTTGCTTATGTGCGTTTATGATATGTGTTCATAATTGGAATATGTTCTTGCCAACCATGGTGGTTGCAGGGTCATATGGGATATGGATTATGCATTGTGGTTGCATGTATGTTGAATGATGATTTTAATGCTTTGCCGCTAAATGTTGAAGCGATGGTTCATTCCGCTATTCTATTGGCGATGGTTTATGCCGCCGGGTATTCATAGTGATGGTTCATTCCGCTATTCTATTGGCAATGGTTTATGCCGCCGGGTATTCATAGCGATGGTTCATTCCGCTATTCTATTGGCGATGGTTTATGCCGCCGAGTATTATATAGCGATGGTACATTCCGCTATATCTATTGGCGATGGTTCATGTGGCCGGGTATTATATAGCGATGGGTCATTCCGCTACATCTATTGGCGATGGTTTATACCGCCGGATATCTATAGCGATGTTTTATACCGCTGACTCTATGGCGCGGAATCACGCCGCTGACTCTATAGCGATTGGTTATGCCGCTATGTACGTAGCGCGGGATTACGCCGCCTTCGAGCGATGGGTGTTGCTTGCGTACCACTGTTGCGCGATGGATACATGTATGTCGCTATCTTGTTAGCGAGGAGGTAAGGTATATTACTGTTTCATTAGTATTATTGTCATGTGTTGATATACATATACCGTCACGTGTTTGACGATGAGATTATGGATGTCGTGTATCGACATATACCGTCACATTTTGACGATGAGATTGCGAATGTCATATGTTAACATGTACCGTCACGGGATGACGATGACATAGTGGATGTTCTATGTAGACGTGTAGCGTCGTTATGATGAATAATACGTTTGAGTGGACGTATTTAGTCGTATGGTTTGAGTGCCGAGGATTGGGCACGAGGTGGTATCCGCGTCACCGGTTGACGAAACCATTATGCCGAGCAGGTTTGCTCGATGAGTAGATTGATGCGTTGTACAGATGAGTGTACCGCAGTGTGTCTTTGGGGTGGTACCCTTGGGTATACACGTTGGGATGGCTTTTGGCCAAGTGATTGGTGATAGGAGTAGTCGTTGAGGAAACTACTCCCTTTTATCGTTGTGACATGTGGTGGACATGGTCGCACCCACCCCGAGGGTGTGGAAATAAATCCTAATGGATAGGATTGCATTGGGGTTGAGTAGGGACACCGGGATGTCCATGGTGTTTTGGTGTTTTAGAGAAATATCGGGTGATGAGCCAATATTCTAATTGTTTGGACGGTATGGTATACCGGAATGGAACGTATGATACGTTGGTATAAATCTAAGGAGGCAGCGATTTGCTAGCCAGGTATTGTCGCAGTAATATAGTGTGCTTGTTGTAGCCATTATACTGCTCGTTGGAACCAAATTTGGTAAATCGTATGATGATACGATGAGGGTTTGCGGTGGACCTTGGTGGTCACTATGTGTCATGAGGTTTGATGTAGGGAATACCTCACGGGAACGTTTATACGTTGATGTTTTGAGGGACTTGTACTGGGACAGCTCAACTCTGTTGGGAGTACCTACGTGAGTGTCGACAAGTCAATTTTGGCTCTGGTTGAGCATCCTTGCGTATGGAATGCAATGGAGGACATATTTGGATTGTGAGATATAGTTAGTAGGGTGACACTACTTTATTGATTTTATCTCTTGGAGAGATTTGGATGGTACTGTCATGGAGAACAACTAGTATTGGTTGAGGGTTGATTGTGAATCAACCATGGTAAGCATTACTAGTGTTAGACTAAGTAATGGCTTTATATTTCAGGTGAGACGTGCGAGGAAGCGTCTCTTGGGAGATGCTCGAGATTGTGTAGTACTATGACATTGGTACAGAGCATCGTTAGCATGGGTATACGTTGTGTATACGGTTTTTTATTTAGTAATAGTGGCAATAATGCACTATTCTGGACCAGTTATGTATTTGTTGGTCCGGGGATATATTTTGGTATAAGTGTATCCAGGATTTCCGAACGGTGGTTCGAGGTTAGGGGGTCATGGATTCATTACACTTCCCTTGAGAGGAATGCAGTATTGTTATACCTATTGAAAATCTGTTGAGAGTTCGATTAGTCGGATTTTGTGGTGTTGATGTTGGGAGCACACCGCGAGTAGTTGGATTCGTCAATCATTATTCTCCCCTGGGTGAGAATAACTGAGGATTGACAGTTGTATTTGAGGCTTATGGGTATGATTGGTGATACCTGAGTCAAGTGCATTGAATATGCATGTGGTGTAGGTGCTTAGGCTTGTATGACGGTGTGTGTATACGAATGCCAGCATTTTCTTGGTACTCCTCGAGCATCGGGTTAGTATGCTTTGACGAATGAATCTCCGGTGAGAGATTGTAGCACCTTGAGATTGGTGATCTCGAGGACACGATGTATTCTGAAGAATGATCGTGAGGTCCGGTTGACTCCCTCTGAGGAGGGAATTGTCATGTTTTGGGGTCATGGTAATTCTTACTAGATAATTCGATAGTCTCCCTGTGTTAGGATTGTTGAATCCTTGGGTAAACGAGTGATGGTCAGGATTCGGATTTGTTAGGTGTCGTGGTTGACACGTGTGGTGAGGATGAAATTGGTTTTCTTGCATGCCCTTTTGGAAACTTGAGACCTCGTGGAGTCTCGGTGGTGTGTTAGGACCAAGATACGATTCTTGGAACACACGGATCTAAACGTCTTGGGTTGTGTTTTGTGTTGATCGGTGGCCGTGAGTTGCCCAATCCGTGTTGCAAGTGGTACAACTACTCCTTGATGGAGATGGATTTGGAAAGCGGAAACCTGGTTTACTGTGACTATACTGTTGTATACTAGTGGTTTCCTTCGTGACGATGTGTGTCGGACATCGTAGGCAAGTGGTGAAGACAGCATGGGATGATATTCATGTCAGAATCATGGAGGATTCATTTGATTTGCAGTCAAGGCCAACTAACTTCTGGGATGGCTCACATCGAAGTAAGTTGCCGTCTTTTGAGATTTATGATGGTTTGGGAGGTTACTCCATTCCTGAGTTTGGTGCGGGATGGGTGTACTCGCAATTGGTACGTCGTTCATGATATGTTCATAATTTGACGATTATGGTTTTGTTTAGTTTGAGTAGTCTTGGCAGTACGTGGAGTACGCCTGTGCAAATTTCGAGGATGAAATTCTATTAGTGGGGGATAATTGTGATGTCCGGGATTACTGGTGTTAATCCCGGAATGGTAATGATCCTCAATGGATTTTAATTGTGGCAATTATGAATTAATTGCGGTATTGAGACTCCCGAGGATGTTAAATCGGGGCTCGGGATCTTTTATTCCAATTGGATGAGATTGTATTATCATCGTGGTGAAAAACCTCGAAATTGGGTTTTTGGTGGGATCTGGGATTCGGGGTGCTTTGTGTTGGGGCTGGTATGAGAAATTGAGGTTGGAGAGATGTTTATTGAAAACAGATGATTTTTAGTGAACCATGATGTATTTGCGGAGGTATTGGTATTTTGGAGTCTTGGTGCTATATATACCAAGTGGACTCGATATTCCGTCATTGCACATCTCTCTCTCTCTCTCTCTCTCTCTCTCTCTCTCTCTCTCTCTCTCTCTCTCTCGCGCGCGCGCTCAACCCTTTCCCTATTTTCTCTTGGAAGCAAATCGATGGAGGCTCGTCTTGGGAGCCCGATTTCTTGAAGAAAAGCTGGTAATCTTCTTCTCCTCACCTTTAGCTTCGATTTGATTATGGTATTGTGCTTGTTGGCTAAGTTTTGAGTTGGGTTTGAGAATTGGAGATTTTAGTTAAAAATCTAAAAAGTTGTTTTTAGTGTTTTTATTGAGTTTAATTGGCGTAATGGAGGTGTTGAGGAAGTTAGGGGTGTTGGTTTTGAGTTTGGGTGTGAAAAACACCATTAAAGCTCGAATTTTTCGGAAACCCGCAGGTCGCGATCGATCGCGGCTTGGCGCCGATCGATCGCGACATGATACTGATTTGGGAAGGCGATGAGCAGTAGCGGCGATCGATCGCGAGTGGGCGATCGATCGCAGGAGTCTTGGCGATCGATCCCGATGTTTATTTTTGGGCAGTGGGATGTGGCGATCGATCGCGGCTTAGAGCCGATCGATCGTGGCACTGTTCCCCTTTGATTTTCGAAAATTTTGGAAAATATCGGGATTTTGGAATTGAGGTTTGAGTGGCCCATTTCCGGGGCAAAGTCTACATTCCAATGTGAATGCTATACTTTTAAAATGGATTGATTGTAGCCAAAGTTTAATAAAAAACGGAATTCTCGGTTGAGTTTTTGGCTATCATTTAAACTTATAAAATGGAATATTTTGTGTATTATGCATGCTTAGCCGGGGGCTTTTTAATTAGTATCGTCATGGATGGACGATAGGTTTGGAAGTTGTGAACGTGCTTGGGCACGTGATTGCATGTTTATGTTTAATTGTGAATTATTAATGTGTTAGCACATAATTCATCGGGTCGTGGGACTCAGGCGAGGTTGGACTCGATCTACGGAATTATAAGGTACGTATAACGTATGAGCATAGCCTTTTAATATTATTGCAACTGTGAAATGCATGGTTATTTGTATTTGCAATAAATGGACGTACATGGGAATTATATGGTGCCGCTTTGAGCGAGCAATAAATGGGATGTTGTTGCTGATGAGCCAACATCAATTATGACTCCACTGCTGTTGAGCATGCGTGAGATTAAATGCAGCTATTATGGAGCGAGCGACGGAACAGGACTATGGAATCATGGTTAGATATATGTGATATCTATTGTTATTTGTTAAATGGTTTATTCACCTTTTCTTCAATCTCACGTCCAGCCCTTCAATCCCATCATCCCACCTTCAACCTTTTACCCTATGACTTTGGAACAACTCCAACAAGGTCATTAAAGCGACGATCGAGAAGGAGGCAAGTGAAGGAGCGAAGATCTACAACCGGAGTCGACTCTGGAAGTTTTTCTTTGTCTTTAATTCTTTGTTTTGTTTTGTTTTGATTTATTATGTGGAACTGAGATTAATTATTGAGGCTAGGCAATCATTTGTCATGAACCTATAATTTGATGATTTATTTGATTGAATTCCTTTAATACTTTGCGTATAATTTATTGATCTTCATGCTTTTGAGGGATTGATCACCCTTGAATGATTACTTTATTGCGATTGAATTGACCATAGGATATTGCAATATGATATAGTAAATTATACCGTGGGTTTTAGGTTGAGACGGACCAAGTAAAATCTAGCACACGCGTGATAGCAATAGATTTATCAAAATCGAAGGCTAGTAGTTTTCATAGATCTTTATTCGATATTAATTGTTCAATAAGGACACGGGAGTGGTTTACTGAAATATTAATATTAGACTTGTTATAACTGGACCAAAGTATAACGAATGCATTAGAAAAACTCGTCACCTTAGAAATAACTTGAGAATTGTAGGGATTGCATTGGTGAGCCGACACCTTGATAATATTTTCTTGTGTATTTTTCTCATTTACTTTTATTGACTTGGTTGGATAGTAGTTAATTTAATTAATTAGTAGTTTAATTATTAATTCAATTTTGTAGGTTAAATATAGTTAAAAGCATCTTATTTGGTAATTGCTTGTTAGTCCCTGTGGGTTCGACAATCCGTATTCTTCCTATCTATACTAAAACTTGACACCGTGCACTTGCGGTACATAAATCGCTACACTAAAAACTGTTTAAAATAAAAGCGATCATGCATCCGTATAAAGAGTAAATCTATCATGCTCTGATGTAATAATCAACACTGGAGCAGTGCTCAACCGATGTTTCAATTCCTGAAAGCTATGCTCACACGCTTCTGACCATCGAAAATGTACTCTCTTCTGTGTCAGCTGTGTTAATGGTTTGGCAATCTTTGAAAAGCCTTCAACAAACCGTCTGTAGTGTCCTGCCAAACCCAAGAAACTATGAATCTCAGGCACATAAGTATGTGCTGATCAATTCAATACCGCTTCTATCTTTTTCGGATCTACTGATATACCATCTTTGGAGATCACATGTCCTAAAAATACAACACTGTTCAACCAAAACTCACACTTGCTGAGTTTGGCGTATAAGTGATGTGTTCTCAAAAGTTGCAATACCATATGCAAATGTTGGACATGCTCTGCTTCACTCAGCGAATAGATCAGTATTATCATCGATAAATACATTGACAAATTGATCAAGGTATTCCTGAAAAACTTGATTCATCAAACTCATGAAGACAACTGGAGCATTCGTCACACCAAATGGCATAACGAGGAACTCATAATGTCCATAGCGAGTTCTAATTCTGTACATCTCATTCCCTCGCACGTATTTGATGATAACCAGATCGCAAATCAATCTTAGAATAGATCATCGATCCATGTAACTGATCAAACAAATCATCAATGGGGAAGAGGATATTTATTTTTATCATTACCTTGTTCAACTGTCGATAGTCAATGCACAGTCGCATCAATCCATCATTCTTCTTAACAAACAATACCGGAGCACCCCAAGGCGATACACTATGACGTATGTATCCCTTGTCCAATAAATCTTGCAACTGAGTTTTTAACTCTCTCAGTTCAGTTGGTGCCATACAATATGATGCTCGTGAAATTGCAGATGTACCAGCTATCAATTCAATGCCAAATTCCACTTCACGGCTTGGTGGAAATCCATGAATCTCATCTGGAAATACATCTACATATTCTGCAACCACTGGTATATCCTCTACTCTTCTTTCCACTTTCTTTTCTGTTACATCAACATCGTAAATCAAATATCCCATGTGTCCACGTTCTAACAACCGTGACATTCTGATTGCAGATATTAAAGGACTATTGGCACGAGATCCCTATCCATAGAAGATCCATTGGTTTCCAGTATCAGACTGAACTTCACTGTCTTCTGACAACAATCCACAACAATTTGATATCTATTCAACACATCAATTCCCAGAATAAAGTCAAAATCAGTCATATCTAACACAATCAAATCTACTTGTATTCCATAGTCATCAAACTGAATGGAACAATCATACATACTCTGACAAGTCATCACAGTAGTTCACATGGGTGTCGAGACATACAGAGGCATCGACAGTGGAGACGAGCATATATGATACCGATCAATAAAAGCTTGTGCAATAAAGGAATGGGATACACCAGTATCAATCAATAAGAAAGCAGGATAAGTAAATAAACAATACTTACCCGCTATCACATCATCAGGAGCTGCCTATGCGTGCTCATTATTCAGTGCATAAACATGAACTTGGTCTACCGAGGTACAAACTGTGGTCTCTGCTGCACTGTACTCTCTGACGCATTCCCTCCTGGCCTACCACATCCATAACAAACTAAATCATCAATGTGTGGACAATCGCGTCTATAATGTGGTCCTCCACAATTGAAACATTTTAAGCCTCTATTACTGCTACTACTGCTGCCTTGGGACTGCCCCTTGACACCTCGTTCACCCCCTTTTCGAGTATCAAATTTCCTACCACCAAATCTCGAGGAAGATGCACCTCCTCGTGATGCTTTAAACTGATCCCCTCTTGGTTTCATATTGTCTAATGTAGGTTTTTGAACTTGTCCTACATCCTTATACACTCCAATTCCAATCTCAGCCATCTCGGCCCTAGTCAGCTCTTCCTCAAACGAAGTAGGGATATTAGAAATAACCCTATCAAACAATTCAGGCCGTAGGCCTTTCACAAACTGCCCGATCTTTGCCTTAGTGTTTGCAGCGATATGTCGTACATATCTGAACAATGAAGAATACTGCAAAGCATAATCAGATACCCTCATGGTTCTCTGTTTCAGATTATTGAACTCATCTTCATTCAACTGCCTAGCAACAACAGAGAAATAATGATCAAGAAAATGGGTTCTGAACACATCCCAGTCTAATTCTGTCACTGAGCTCGCAAATCAAGCAATGTCGCTTTCCACCACATCATTGTTTTCTTCGCCAACTGGAACTCAGCTAAACGTAACAAGGCTGACTTGGCACACATTGCTGCCACAAAGATCTGTTCAATGCGTTCTAACCATTCATCAGCATGTTCCTCAGATTCAGTAACCTCAAATCGTGGTGGTTGGTAACTCAAAAATCGGGTCAGTGTCGACTCCCCAGGTAACAACACCTGTTATACTGGCCCTTGGCCTACCGGTCGTGGTGGCTCAGGCACCAAACCAATACTAGCTTTGCCACTCATGGCATCCCCAATGTCATCTTGAGGTAATCTATCTACATTACTGCACATCAAGGGTTAACAACAACATTCAAATATATAAAGCATGTTAGTATAACATCATATCAAAGATCTAAACATGATTTCAAGTGATTATGCAACTCCCTAATACACTTCCTCTACCCTTGTTCACCCGATTCTGGAACCACTGCTCTGATACCACTGATGTGAGGTCCTCGTTACTTAATCCATTATGTAATCAAATCTTTAGGATTTAAGTAATACACACTGATTAAGAGTTTTACTATGTCAGATGTTACAACATTTACAAAACCCTGACATGATATACAACACATGTACATCATAACAACCTAAAGAAGTTCAACTCCTACTCAGTGGTTCAGCTCGCAGCAGAAATCAACTCACAATCCCGTCCTCCCACGTCTATGAGTCCCTAGAGAAACAATCACACAACATGAGTATTTTGATAGACAACCATCTCAGTTCTATATCAATAAGCAACATCATACGATAAATAACCATCATAAAACGCAACTGTGATTGTTCTGTATCATGCATCACAATATGCAAATATGTCATGTCATGTCTCAACTATCATCCTGTTATAACAGTACCGATATGATATGCCTTTCGGCTTAATATGTCAGGGACTCAGCATTCACGCCCCATATTAGCAGCACATACCATATAACCGTCCTCACACGTTAGAATATCCAAAGCATATGCCCAACCATATCATACCTCTCATATGGCATCAACTGTATGCCTCAACAACTGTATAATAATATGATTACGACAATCATATGTCTCAATCTCAACATATATACTCAACATCACCATATCACTAACATCAATACCCGTACGTCAACACGTACCTGTCGTGCGATAAAATATATAAGTTCAGGCATCAATAGTTAACCGCCTCTTTGTCCTGTCCCATGTGATGATGCTACATGAATACCAACAATTTATCATGTCAAAATAAGCTTCAATAGCAAATTCCAAAAAAATCTAACATTTCTTCAAAAGTTACACCCTAGCGATCAATCGTCATTTTTCCCGATCGATCGCCAACATTTGCTGTTTCATCGCGATCGATAGCCACTACTCGCGATCGATAGCCAAAATGTTATGTTCACTCGCTATCGATCGCTATGTTTCACCGATGATCGCCAAGCCATTTCACCGCCTTATAATTTTACTCTGCTTCGCCGATCGATCGTCATAGGGCTCGCGATCGATCGACGATGTCTGAAATTTTCAGAACATGGTGATTTTGATGTCTATCTTTACGATTCTCAACCTTAATCTCACTTGCAACATCAAAACTTGCTCAAAGTAATATTTAACATATTAGCAACACATTACTACAACTTCTCCAACCTATTTCATGCAAGTGAAGCTCATATCACTTCAATACATAACATTTACTACTAGGAACTTCATATGATTCAACTAACAACATTTACACATCATAAGGTATAAACTTCTTACCAACTAGCTTTGAGTTTCACTTCACACAACTTTGTCTCTTGATTTCCAAGTTGAAATCCAAAATCCAAGAAAAGAAACAAAAGAAGCAAGGAGAGAAGGAGGAGCTTGTATAGAGATTTACTGGGTGTTAGTGGTGTATTATGTGTTCGACAAGCTGATATGCTGTTCTTATACCCAATCTTTAGATACCAAATGCAATGCAAATTCACATGAAAGGCATATCAATTGCATATAGTCTTGTTGGAAAACTATGTGTGATGTCCTACACATAACATAAATACGATTCTCTTGCTATGTATCACCCATTCAAGTCAAGACATAAGTTGATTATATGGTCTCAACTAGTAACTATTTCACATAACATGAAAGCTCATATCATGTCATATTCGTATCATACTGGGTTCAATCCGAACTCGAGTCCACATCATACCGTAATTATTCCTAATTACGCAATAATCATATCAAACAAGTATAAGGCATATCGAGACATTACAAGCACTTACATTAACACATAAATAGTTTAATAGATGAAAACTCTAGCTTAATGAATACCAGATTTTGGAGCACATGTTTTCTTCCCCTTGTTATTTGTTAGTGGTTTGGTTTGAGGAAACCTCTTTAATTTTGGAGCCATATTATTAGGTTTTCGACTAAGAAGGTGTTTATATGAAAGGATTGACAAAATTACAGTAAAATATTTGTACGATTTTGATGAAATTTTTGAAAACTTATAGGAATCTTTGAACGATTTCGATGAAAATGGTCGAGAAATGATCTGAATGTTTTTTAGCATCGAATAAGAAGAGGCACGATGAAATTGAATAAGAATCAAGAGAAGCGATGAACATGAGCAGAACGATTTTGACGTTGGGAAAGTGAAGAAGATGTGGGTAATTTTTGTAATTTACGCATCAATTGGGCTTACTTAAAGTGTAAAATGCTAATGGGCTTGCAAAATTTTCTGAAAGCCCAATAATTCCTTCGGGCCCATTACATGTAGAATCTGTACAAATTCCTCATTCCAGATTAGGTTTCTCACTACACTCTATGCTGTACTCTGCCGTAATTGGCTAGGGTTTTCCATTACCTCTGCATCTCTAGCACGCATTCGCACGCTTCAATCAATCCCCTTTCATCGGAATCCACTTCTAAGCTACTGTTTTTATCCGTTTTCCATGGATTCTCGTTACTAGGGGTTCCTTGATTCTTGAGGATCTTTACTAAAGCGCCATATATTTATCAAGAATTTGAGAACAATGAGTTCTACTAATCCTTTTGGGCTTCTGGATGACGTTGACTCCGAGGACCCAACTCAACTTCTTGTTTCAAAGCAGCTGAATGTGCCGGTGACGGCTCCGGCTCAAGCCAAGAAAGCTCCGTCTCCGGCTAAGCCGGCAGCTAAGCTTCCCTCCAAGCCTGTCCCTCCATCTAAGGCCGGTGAGATATTGAAAACGCAGTTTTTATTTTTATTTGTTGTTACTGTTATGTCATTGGGTTTGGTTATTGCTTGATTCATGTATGTGGAAAATTAAATCGAGTTTTTTCCTGCTAATATATCTTTGGATTTGCATTCCTTGGAATTTGGCCCTCAGAAAAGAAAATAATTTATAGTGTATTGTTTAATTATTTTATTTTAAATTTATAAGTTTCATCCAAAAGGCAACTGTTCCCCTATTTGCCAACTTCTTGCGTTTGTCTGCTCAAGAGTAATTCAAGTGATAAAAAGATCATGTTTTTAGACGTTTTTCATATGTCTTTATTTATTTACTCTCCCTCCGACCATGAGCTTCTGTTGGTTAAGTGTCTCTCTATCGGATTGTTTTTATTCTCACTGGAACTTTGATTTTATTCTCTATCCTTTTTCATCAATGGATAAACTACAATTATTGAGCTTCTTGCTTTAGCCACAACAGTTCTAATAAAACTCATCTATTTGTTGTGATTGATATATGAAGTATTTTCAGTGAATAATTTTGTAATTTGTGTTTTTGTGCAAATGCTGATTTGAGAAGTTAACTGTGGTGAGGCTTTTTTAATATTCTTTAACGAATGAGGAGGTTTTTTGTTTTCAAATCTGTTAGTTTTACTGTACAGTCACACTATTTTGTTTATATTGGCAGTGAGAGAGGCCAAGAATGAAGATCAACGTGGAGGAGTCCGTGGTGCTGCACGTGGTGGTTGGCGTGGACGCGGTGGACGGGGATTTAACCGCGACCCTGTTGACAATGAAAATGCATTTGGAAACAGTAACGGCTTTTCTAGAGGATATAAGTTGTCTGAAGATGGAGATGCTGGAAAGGATCCTTCTGAAAGGAATCCCTACGGTGGGCCACGTATAGGTGGTGGCTTCCGTGGGGGTCGCCCTGGTGGTATTAGCAATGGTGAAACTGAAGAGGGTGAACGCCCACGAAGGGTGTTTGATCGTCACAGTGGAACTGGGCGTGGGTAAGCTTTTCGTGATAGTGGTTGGTTTTGCTGCTATAATATTTGTATGACTTCTTATATATTTGTCCTGGAATTGATTTTCTGGTTATTCTTTCCATCATTTGTGTAAAGTTACAAGTCACTGTATTTAATATGAAAGTTTTATGTTTATTTTACAATTTATTTGTAGGTATGGGTTTAAACGTGAGGGTGCTGGTCGTGGAAATTGGGGAACATCAACCGATGAGATAGCCAAGTTAGCACCAAGTGTTCGATTTTTTATTTTCTGAATGATTTTTCCATGTCATTCTTACTTATAAATTCTGCTGACGAATCCATGTGTATTTTTTATTTCCATTGAACTAGTGAAACTGAAGAGCCAGTCCGGGAAGGAGAGAAGAATGTTGATGATGAAAAGCCGTCAGAGCAAGATGTTGATACTAAAAAGGAAACTCCTGCAAATGAACCAGAAGAAAAGGAGCCTGAGGATAAGGTAAAGTTCTTCGTTGTTGGTTTAACATCTTTTTTTTGTTGCACTTTTGTGATATTTTTGGATATTCTTCGAGAATTCAAGCCTATGATCTTCCTGTCTTAACTTAGTGTGTGTGGGCCTAAGTTCTAGATTTTTGTTGTACTTGTATATTTGTTGCAAATTGTTGGGCAAAGACGTCTAATTCTTTATTGAGCTGTAAATATTAACAATCCCCACCTCTTCTATCATGATAGGAAATGACTTTGGAGGAATATGAAAAATTTTTGGAAGAGAAGAGAAAGCCCTTGGTTGCGCTCAAGTCTGAAGAAAGGAGGGTCAACTTGGACAAAGAACTCGAGTCTATGCAAATTCTGTCCAACAAGAAGAATGATGATGAAGTCTTTGTTAAACTGGTAAGCAAGCTACTCCGTCAAAGGACTGTGGTCTATGCCTTGTCTTTCTAAATCCGTTCAGGGCGTGTTTCTTATTGTTCTAATAATATTTTATGTATAGGGTTCCGACAAAGATAAACGCAAAGACGCTGCTGAGAAGGCAAAAAAGGTATTTTTTATGTGCCTTGTTAGCATGCTTATAGTTTAACACATCTGTCGATATGATATTGACTGGAAAACTTGGGGTTAAGTTAATTTGGGGGTGGCAGAAATGGTAGAACTCGGAGATTTCTATCAGCATCTTATGTGAATAAGTCCCAAGTTTAACGTTACCCCCTTAAACATATTATGATACTGGCTGAGAAAAAATAGTTTATTTCATTTTTATCTGTTAAGACTTTATTCTGTGTCCCGAGTCTATGATAAAATTTAATAAGAGGGATATCATTGATGAAGGAACCAATTGAATATTTATGATTGTCCAGAATTTACACAATTATTTTCATGTGAATAAGCTTATGCAAATCTTTTTCAATGTTTGTTTCAATAATTTGGAACTTCTGTGCCTGTTTATGCGCTTTATATGATACTTTTACTTTCTTTCATTCGATAGTTTGCTGTACATGTAACAAGTAATTCTTTTATGCTCTGTAGATCTTAATGATTTTCTCTAATGCATTCACTTGGAATTTTTGCAACACACCCCTTATAAACTCACTGTTTTACTGCAAGAGACACAATATGCATGAACCAATTTTGAAGCTCTACTTAACCTGTTGTGCATCTTCCTGTTTGATGTGTAGTCTGTTAGCATAAATGAGTTTTTGAAGCCGGCTAAAGGAGAGTACTCTCGATCCGGAGGCCGTGGTCAGGGACGTGGTCGTGGTAGTGGTAGAGGTGGTGGATTTGGAGGAAGCAATCACAATGTGCAGGCCCCAGCCATTGAGGATGTTGGGCAGTTTCCTTCCCTTGCGGGTAAGTAAGGAACTTCAGCTTGCCACACGAGCTTGGCGGATTTTAGCAAACATTTGACGGTTCGTGAGTGGCAATATTGGCAGGCAATCATGGGAAATTTGCAGTCATTTCAGTGTACATTTAGATGTGTTTTTCCGGGGTTTTTTGCACCCATGGTTCTTTGTTATTTTGACATGCATGAATACCATTTCAGAATATTTATAGTGAACGGAAGTCTCTTTTTCATTTTGATTTAAGTTCCATGTCATTAAGTCCTTTTCCGCTGAAGTTTATGAAAACCATTTTTGTTACATTCTTAATCATAATTTTGTCGCATTCTGGATTTAATCTAGCCTTTATATGTCGCTCGATTACAGGCGATACTGTTCTTTAAATCCTTTTTTGTAATACTTAAAAGGCCTTAGGACACGTTCGCTCTGTGCCCGAGATTTAGGTATAGAACCTCAAAAGGTGTTTTCTCAGTTGAATTGAAGTAGATCCCTCCGACCATAGAGCTAATGGGTGGAGCTAAATTTGTACCATTCAGTTTTAAAGCTGGTAAGCAAAAAAATTCTGTGGGTCGTAAAAATGGTTTTTTAAGTTTCATTCACTCTTCTGTAGCAGGTACTGAGAACCAAGTATCAGTACCCAGGAATCTTAGCTATTGTTCCCAGGAATGAACTCAAAACCAGGCTCTGTAGTCGACCGAGGGGAAGCAGTTAAATCCTTGTATTTTGTCATTAGCCAAGAACTAACGTTAACAGATTATTCTTTGTTTTTATTGAAGCCTAGGATGTTTGTGTGAAAATCTAAACTGAACCAACTATTAAAAAAGATAAATGGGATTTTGAGCTGTTTAATGGCTCAATAGGCTTGAAATATACTTTCTATTTATTAACTATATCATATAGTATGTATACCAGCAGGCTGACCCGAAGTGATGTAGCAATAATCGAATAGGAGCTGGGATTTTCTAGGCAGCTATTGAATCCATTGTCTTGTCTGAAATGAACTTTACGGATTCTTGAAGATTTAAGATCTCAACAAGACCATTACAACATACATTCGTAGGCACTCTACCCTGAAACGCCAATAAAAAAACCGCATGATCGACAATCAGGAGTTGCCGTGGCGATAACTGGAAAGATTTATTAGATCACCCTGATTGTTCTATCACTACCCTTGTGGCTGAATGGTAAACGAGATTTTAACTACACATTTTATTACCAGCTATGGTACAGCAACTTAACAGACGATTCTAATTAAAATCCACAAACTTCTTTGGTCCATTGCATCGTGATTATGCAACTGAGACTAAAGATGAGAATAATAACCAACAATGAAGTTTGCCAACGTGACAGCTATGTGCATGGCCGTTTTTAAAAAAAATCAAATACCTTAGAAGGAATATATGCTTAACATAATCCTTATGTAATTCACACGATTTTGGAGTCATTGTCGAACAAAAACAAGCACTGCATGCCATGATTGCATTGTGTCCGTATCTGGTTTGCCAACGTCCGCTTCAGGTGGAGCAGCAGCCAGACTTTTGATTAATAGGTTGCCCTCTTATCTGCACTGTTGAAGGTCGAGCAGTATTCATAGCCGGTTGACTCGCCATCCTGACAATATAGACGTAAAATAAGTCATTATATGGAAAAATTATCGGCCTATGAGACATGATACCAAAGTGTAAATCGAAATTCAAAACATAACACTAGAGCATTCAGTTACATAATCTGCAAATCATAAATTGATTACCTGTTCTTGATTGAGGCGGCCATTGCCATGAAGGCCTGCTCCACGTTAGTAGCACTTTTAGCACTTGTTTCCATGAAAGGTATCCCAATTTCGTCAGCAAATGCCTATAAGCAGACAGGGTATACAAGAAATTCTTACAGCAGATATTATCGAAATGTGAGGTGAGGGGTTAGAGGAGTCAACTTTGGCTTTCAACCAACAGTGATCCAAATCAAGAAGAAAATTGTTCAGACATGAGAATTTTGAATATAAATTGCATCATGCATTTATAAGTTTACCATGGTGGTGTCTTTTGAATATAAATTGCATCACGCGTTTATAAGTTTACCTTGGCGGTCTCGGTGGAGACGACCTTCTGTGCCGTGAGATCACACTTGTTTCCAACAAGAAGCTTGTTAACGTTGTCACTAGCGTATCGGTCAATCTCATTCAACCATTGCTTGACATTATTGAAACTCTCTTGATCAGTCACGTCATAAACTACCTGATAGGCGTGTGAGCAGAATAAGCCTAATTCAACAAGTGGAAAACATCCAGGTCCAAAAATAGGCAATACTTACAATTATGCCATGAGCTCCACGGTAGTAGCTGCTAGTAATTGTCCTAAAACGTTCTTGCCCAGCAGTATCCCACTTCATTTATCAAAAGACAAAACCGATTAATCCTTAGTTCACACTATCAAAAATTTTGCGTACCATAATGACATATCCTCCTCTCAAATCTTCAAACCGGATGTTAAGATCTCACATCAAATATAAAAGCTAGATATGATTTTCGAACACTTACTATTTGTAACTTGATGGTTTTCCCATCCTGCTCCACTGTACGAATTTTCTGCATCACATATTTATTAGAGAACTTATAGTTTCAGAACTGCCAGGACATACAAAGGCCACACTGAGACAGATCACTTACAAAGTCAACGCCAATGGTACTGATATAACTCTCAAGATATGAATCATCCTGAAAAAAACAATGATACGTTACCAGTCAGGAGAAGTAAAGATACCTACAAACTCCAAAGCTCCACTTAGTGCAAGTATAACATGTTTGAACTATGCTAATTGACATGAAAATTGAGATGAAATGCAAACCACCATATCAAGTTATACATGCATCATATTGATCAAAAGGATTAGACAGAAGAAATGCCACAGATACGAACACCACCGTAGAAAAACTCATTCTTCGTGGAAAAGCTCATGAGCAAATCAATAATTCGATAAGGAATGCTTCGATGAAAAGTAATATGGACAAAGAATTTTCAAATTACTAATTCTCGTAGGAGAAAATCTAGAGAAGAAATAGGTTCTTACCGCAAACCTCAGAAGAAGGCATGATTTTCCAACACCAGAGTCTCCAATAAGCAAGAGTTTGAAAAGGTAGTCGCTGTTAAGAAAATGAAAATGTATGTTTCTTAATAAATATCAAATTCATCAACCCAGTTTTATACATCTAATCGCGCTAAAAGAGTACAAGGTATTATTTTATGATTCCTGACAGTAAGTATTTCCTAGCAGTTAAAACAATGCTTTGCTATGATAGAAGTTGCACCGAAGAACCTATCGAGAGAACTTTTTTTAAGCTTCAGAAAATAAGCCTGAATGGCGTAGACATATAGTTTTGACAACTTCGAAGTTTCCAAGTCAAGATATCATCATGTACGGCACAAAGTTTTAGACTAAAAAATAGCGAAGAACAAGATTAAAATATTTTACTTTCGTACCTTGTATTTGATCAAGAACCATAAAATATTTTACTTTCATAGCTTGTTATTTCCATAAAAAGTTGTATTCAAAGGTTGATTTTTCCAATTTGAATATATAAGACCCGTAGTAAAAATCTTATCTTCGTTTTGGTGGATAAAAACTTTTGATCTTAATAAACATGTCACAATTTTGAATGCATAAGACCACCCGAAAACGGTAGATTTTTCCAATTAACAATATTCACAACAATCGGCGATTCATCACACAGAATAAACAAAAATATATATGCCGATCACCCAAATTGTTAACCTGTCTTCCTCAAGGTCATTTCATTCAAATATTAAATTAGATTAACTACCACACACAAAAACGTGCAAGTCCAATCACGAAAACAAACATGAAATTCACAGCGATTATATTTCAACAAACCGTAAAATAAAATAAAGCTCCAATCACATCATAAATTTACAGATCCGATAAACAAACAACAAATACAAAATTAAGAAAACAACCATGACAAACCAGATTTTTTAAACCCCAAACTTCACACAGATCCAGCTATTTTACGTTATATCAGCCTGGAAAAAGCAAAATCCAATCGAAACCAAGCAATTCTTTTGCAATCTATGTTTAACAAGGAAATGCTTACTATTCTGGAGTCATGGTTGATAAGATTCACAAAATGAAACAAGAGAGAGGTTCTGACACTGCGAATCCAAAGATATTTCAGTTTCCACCGGCGATGATTTGATCGAACCGAGAGATGATGCCGTAAATTTCAGAGGATTTGAGAGGGTTGAAAATGAGAAATCGTAGATATTATATCATATTTGGGTGAAAAAGGTGTCGTTGGGTAAATAAAGGACGCGTTTTCTAAAATGTGGTGAGCGTTGAGCTGTGACGTGGCAAGCAAGTAATGTTTGCTGACTAGAACTTTTGCATCGGTTTTGTCGGGAAATGATATGCTAGCATATAGGCCCTGATACAAGATCTAAGGGCCATGAATTGATTTGACTATAGGAATCCCACATATTTGAGTGGATCCCGCATACCCAAATCAGTTCTTGATATTTTGATCTAATATTGAGGTAATGTCCATATACTAGCAATGAATAATCCCGATATTAGACGAGTTCTACATAGCATAAGGATATTATCCAAATGTCCAAGTTGATTTTGATGTATATTGTCCATTTTTTATCTGGATCTATATATCAAATCAAATTTCGACATTTGAATCTAACAAGATGGTATCACCCTCGTGTTAAGACCCATCTCCCTTGTTTTGGGAAATTCGAATCGAACGTATCGGTCGTTGATCTCGATTCAGGTAAGGTTCCCCTGACTTGGAATGCGTTTTCAATTTGGATACTGATGCTTTTTTCTTAATCCAAGGAGAAAATATGTTATCTAATTTTTAATAAATTATTATTATTGTATTATTTTGATTTGGGGATGGATTTTTTCCTATCTATTTCAGAACATTTTGTAGGATAAATTTAGGTGGTGACAGATTGTAGGAATATATATATATATATATGGATGTATCTTTTTGGGTATATCATGCAATATAACAAACGGTTTTGATTGTCGATGCAAGAATTCGTCTTTTTGTCACGCTCTGGTGCTCACCGGTTCAACGGCAATTTAGTTTTAAAAAATACAACGACCACAATTCGTGATAAAAACACTTCAAATCACCAATCCACAAAGATTAAAGACACTCAAACTATGAACAAGAAATAAGATGAACAAGATGCACGGATTTTACTTCTTAATTTTATGTTTTGATCATGAATTGTTTGTTTAATTCAAGAGGGGTTCGTTCTATTTACTAGACCAAGATATACCATCAAAAAACATCAATTGGAGACATCATTTCATGAAAAACCACGCTTAGTGATGGCAACGATGCGGGGTTGGGACGGGTTTGGCCAATCCCAGGACCCGCCCCGCTACACATAAAACCCAGAATCGCACCGCCCCGCTTAGACCCGCGAACCCGGCGGGTTTACCAGCCCCGTCCCGGAACCAATAATTTTTTTATAAAAAAAAATTAGCTAGAAATCAATTTTGAAACACAAAAAATGAGTTTTGTGATTGAATTTTATGTTTTTTTATAGTAAATATTTATAATAAGCATCGTAAAAACTATCTTTAAGCAACTAAATATTTATTAATTTGCTCGCATTCCCTTCAAAATGTCCAACTTCTTTAACATGAACAAATGAGTTTTGATATAAAATTAAATAGTGATAATTTATTGTTCAATCAAAGAAGGAAATGTATATTCAATATTAAATTATTTTTTAAAAAGAATTAAAAATATATAGCGGGGCGGGTTCGGCCAATACCAGGACTCGCCCCGTCTCGCTTCCAAACCCGGTTGAAGCTGGTCCAGACTCGCCCCGACGGGACAGGTTCATTGCTGGTCCGGGTCTGGACCCGCCTCATTGTCATCCCTAAGTCCACGCTTACACATGAAGGGACACATCCATTTTGAAAGTATGCACGTGACGCAATCGATCTCGTCCTCTTTTTTCAACAACTTGCCAGGCGTGATCAATCGCTCCTTGAACCGAGATCGATCACGCAACAGATTTTTGTTGCAACGTTTTTCATTTGCTGCAATCGATCGCGCCAACACATGGCGATAAATCATGGCCACCAGGACTTTCGTCGCGTGAATTTCTTTCGTTTGGTATCCGATAGTTAATTTTAATTCTAAGATTTGCACGCAACTCATCTCAATTATGAGATTTTTTTAACATTAATTTAATTATTTGCAAATATCACGTTTTTCTCTTGGTCTTAAAAGGTATATCGATCTCTATCACAACCGACGAAATTTCGAAATGAGGGCACGTTGGACTCAACCAAGTAAATATATGAGGAAAACTAATTCGTGAAGTACTCTTTATATATTATATTATATAAAAATGACATTTTATTGTAATTTATGGATGATAAACGATATGGTCGTTTCCATTTGGATAAAGCTGAGGTAGTTATATGTACTATCTATATAAAATACCAAATGTTCGCGTATTTTATTTAATATCATGTATTGTAATAAAACTCTATTATATATATATATATATATATATATATATATATATATTAAAGAATTGACAAAAAACTACAGCTAATTTTTTGTCCGCCTTCAAAAAGTATGACTAAACTATCTGTATTATTAATGTCTCAGTTTTTAAAATCGTGGAACGAGACGACGCCGCGATTGTTCTGTTGGAGGATTCGGTCTAGGGATCATTCGCTTGGTTTGACGGTTTTGCTGTTGGTGTTGCTTCCGGAGACAACTTAGGCGTTGCGATTACCCCGCCGATTGGCATGAGGCCAGGGGCGATTGTATGTGTACCTGAGGGGGGTAAGATAACCTTACGATACAATGTTTTACTAAGCATCTTCATCAAACCGTCTGATGGTCTAGTGGTAAAGACATTGTTAATCTTCTTGCTGGAAACGTTTTTACTTTATTCAATTACTTTAACTTTCGTCTTTCTAAAATATAGATTTTTCATTATAAAACAATATCTCATCACATTATTACTTTCCTTTTTCTCCTATAGATATTATGTAAATCAATCATTTTTCCATAAAAATAGATATGCTTTAAAGCATGCGATTTCTTAATACGAAAAATTTGGAATAACATTTAACAGTAATGAACAAATACAAATATCAATAAATTATAAAAAAATCTATCACCACAAAATACTCCATACCACAAAGTATTCACGTCCATCTGTATTCTTATAACTCTCTCCCAGAAGAGAATGAGTTTCTTATATCTAAAGATCTACTCTCGTCTTTCTTGAAATCGAGTAAATCTATAACTGAGCATTATAATAATTGTATTATTACAATTAAACTCGGTAAGTATAACATTTCTTGAAATCAAACAAACCTTTTTTCGTGAAATAGTTGCATTGTAATTAAGGGTTTTTAGCTACAGTTTTAAAACTCGGATGTTTATTATGAACTTTGTCTATATATTGTACTTGTGGATGTTTTAATATTAGCTTTGTTTTTATGTAAAAAAAAAAAACTATCTGTAATATTAGTAAACATATTCTAAGCATACAAATATTTTTTTTAGACTTTTTGATATTAAGTTATTCTTGTGTACAAGTTTTTAAAAGATTTTTTTATAATTAATTATAATAATTTTTTAACTAGGACTTTTTTTAAAAAAAACTTATCTGACATCGATCTCATTTGCAATCCAAATGTCTCATGTTCGAGTTTTTATCCCCCACATACATAAATGATAAAATAGATGCGTGCATGTATGTTTCTTAGCTGAGTGTATTAATAGTTGTGGTCATGAAGAATAACACGGCTTCTAGTTGTAGCTGTTGATTGGGTGGCAACGGTGCGCATGTTGCCTCGCGTTCACATTTTGCCTAGTCAATCGGCAATTGGACATTATCTACTCAATCGGCAATTGATACGTATGGATAAGATAAATTATATAATGATTAAAATTATGAGATGTATTGAGATTAAAAATAAGTAAGGAAATTAAATCAGATTTTAGTAATTTTATATTTTTACATATTTAAATAATTTTAGTTTAATAAATACCATGGCGGCCCTGTTAAACCTCTACTTTGAATTCATATTCATCACCACTATTTCCCATTTCCTCCATCAATTCCGCAGCAAATGTACCGATCCGGAGGCGCCACCCGACTCTCGGATGAGTTTTACTCACACCCATTTTCAGTAGTTACAGCAGCAAAGGCGGAACAGCTGCAACTCCCGACGGTTAATCCGGAATCCGACGTCGCGAAGAGGGAGAAGAATCTGTTGACATCTGCTGAGACTGCGGTCCATATAATCCCTCTTTTGCTACTGCTATGCGCTGTAATCTTGTGGTTTTGCTCCGGTCCTGGTGAAGTCAATTGATCAATAGCTAATCTGATGTGATTCTTTGATGTATTTAACGAGATATGTGTGTGCGCGTGTGTGTGTTTTTTTTTTTTTTGGAGAAGAAGGAGATACGTTTGTTAGTTACCCATACTTGTTTGAATTGGTCAGATCAAATTCCGATTATTAAAAAATTAAAATGGTAAGCTCATGTCTGTCTGGAGATGTTGATTTGACTCTTTCAAATGATAAAAGTCGATTACTTTTATTAGTATTATTAATTTTTTTTTTATCAACAGTATTATTAATTTTTGAGCAACTACTAGAACTAGATGGGGAAAAGGGGAAGTGGCATGGCATTAAAATCAAATATGAGACCTCGATCTTTTTTAATGGAGTTAATGTCAGTTGAACCATAAGAAGGCCTTCGGAGATTGTTATTATTTTTAAATGATATTCAAATATATAATTTATTTTCTATAATCATTCAAACATATTTATCGTTATAAAATTACTTGTGAAAGAAAATGTTGCTTCGCCTAGCAGCACGATGCTTGTATTGCTCTCCCACAACCCCGTTTTCAAATTTTTTTAAATTATAAATTATAAATATATTAATAACTTTGAACTTTGAACTTTTTTCGAGCTAGAGGCAATTCACCACCTTTTGGTATCGATTATAGACATTTTACCTCATAAGGTTTGTAAATAGACAATTTACCCACTATGATTTTCATAATAAACATTTTACCCCATATGGTTTGTAAACATATCATACACGGAGCTTGCACATATCATACACGGAGCTTGTATTTTGCACATAGTCACAAACTACAGGCCATAAACTGCCTATTTTCTCAAACCACGGATAAACTGCTTAGTTTCAAACCACAGTCTGGTAAACCGCCTATTTTTAAAATCACAGGAAGGTAAACTACATATTTATCTGCCTATTTAGAAAATTATAGAAGAGTTCAATGCCAAAAACCCACTTTTTTCCATTAAAATTGAACTAGAACAATTTTTTCAGCTTGGTTGGTTTTAAATACTGATCAAAATTTTGATTGATTTAAAATCAATCTATAAATTGTGTGGTTTGATTTGGTTTTCGATTTCCAAGAGTAATGTTTGGTGTTGGGAAGTACTTGTATCTACTCATTCACTCGACAAAACCATCCATCCTATACTTTATTTGCTCACGTTAATTTTTCCCCTCTTGAGAAAGAAGCTAAGCAAGACCCCTAACTATATCTTAATCCTTAACTAATGAAAGATTCCAATGTTAGTGATTTCTTAACGATCTAACCATTTTGTTAGATCAAATGCGGAATAAAATGGATAAATATTATACCTCCAACCATTGCTTTTTGCTCACAAGATATTCTAGTTTTGGCTCTTCTAAGCCTTCACAATCTCACTTTAGATGGTGTTTTATGGCTTAATTAGATTGTTGGCATAGGGACCCAAAACATGGTATTTATAGGCTCTAACCATCATAGAGATTCTCCATAAGTTATGACATGGGGGAGATGAATCAATGTGGAATTTATGGGCCACTAAATGAACTAGTAACATCCTTAATGAACTAGTAACATCCTTATGCTTAATTCATATGTTACTAACATTCTCCCACTTGGTCCATATATTTCACCATTCACCACAGTAAAAACAAAAATACATGAATCATGGCGATAGTTTCTCTTAATACGAGTATTATCTTCCATGTATCACAATGCATCATGTTTCTCAAATCCCAGTCTATATTTCTTAATGAATAAACCATATGTTTATTCAAGGTCCAAACATCAATGATATTTCTCAAAATAAATGTGTACACAAGTCAAAATATGAGAAAATATCACAAACATAGTTTCACAAACATTCGTTCTTATAACGAAATTTACATAGAGGAACCAAGTCCCATTCTTTCTACATGATCCTTAAATTTTAGTGGTGGCATGCCTTTTGTCAAAGGATCAGCAATCATTAATTCGGTACTAACGTGTTCAATAACCACTGTTTTATCTTTAACATGTTCTCTTATGGCAAGATACTTGATGTCGATGTGCTTGCTTCGACTACCGCTTTTATTATTCTTAGCCATAAAAACTGCAGCCGAATTATCACAATACATTTTCAAAGGCCTAGAGATCGAATCAACGACTCTAAGTCCAGAAATGAAACTCTTCATCCATACACCATGTGATGTAGCCTCAAAACAAGATACGAACTCAGCTTCCATAGTGGAAGTAGCAGTCAATGTCTGCTTTGCACTTCTCCAAGATACAGCTCCACCAGCAAACATCAAAATGTATCCTGATGTTGATTTCCGTGAATCAACACAGCCAGCGAAGTCCGAATCAGAGTAGCCAATCACTTCCAGGTTATCGGTCCGTCTATACATAAGCATGTAATCTTTGGTCCCCTTAAGGTACCTCATTACTTTCTTTGCAGCTCTCCAGTGGTCCATACCTGGATTACTCTGATATCTTCCTAACATCCCAACAATAAATGCAATGTCAGGTCTTGTGCAGACCTGAGCATACATTAGGCTTCCAACGGCAGAAGCATAAGGAATGTTCTTCATTTGTTCCCTCTCAAAATCATTTTTCGGGCACTGGTTCAAGTTGAAACTGTCACCCTTCACAATGGGAGCTATACTTGGTGAACAATCTTTCATCCGAAATCTCTCTAAAACTTTGTTGATATAGGTCTCTTGAGATAGGCCCAGAATTCCTTGAATTCTGTCTCTATGTATCTTAATGCCTATGACATAAGAAGCATCGCCCATATCTTTCATATCAAAGTTGCTAGAGAGAAATTGTTTCACCTTATGTAGCAAACCCTTATCATTGGTTGCAAGTAAAATGTCATCCACATACAGAATAAGGAAACAAATCTTACTCCCACTGACCTTCTGGTATATACATTGATCCATAATGTTCTCTACAAATCCAAATGAAGAGATAACATCATGAAATTTCAAATACCACTGACGGGAAGCTTGTTTCAATCCATATATAGATTTCTTGAGCTTGCACACCAATTGCTCACCACCACTAGAGGAAAATCCTTCTGGTTGTTTCATGTAAACCTCTTCCTCTAGATCTCCATTTACAAAGGCTGTTTTCACATCCATTTGTTGCAACTCCAAATCGAAATGTGCAACTAATGCCATGATGATACGAAGTGAATCTTTCTTTGATACAGGAGAGAAGGTCTCCTTGTAGTCGATTCCTTCCTTTTGAGTAAATCCTTTAGCGACAAGTCTTGCTTTATATCTTTCAATGTTGCCTTTTGAGTCTTTCTTTGTTTTATAGACCCATTTACATCCTATGGCTTTTACACCATCAGGCAACTCAACAAGATCCCAGACTCCATTAGATGCCATAGAATTCAACTCATCTTTCATGGCATCATACCATAAACTTGATTCTTTACAACTCATGGCTTGTGAAAACGTTTCAGGATCATTTTCGGCTCCAATATTATAATCCGCTTCTTGTAAATACACAACATAATCACTAGGTATTGCTGATTTCCTTACTCTAGCAGATCTCCTTAATGTTGTATCAACATTTTCCTCAGGATCATGTTGTTCAACTGGATGTTCAATAATTTCTGGCAATTCTTGAACATCTTGATCTATTGGAATATTATCAGCAGCTTGTGGAACTTCAATGATTGGTTGTCCAACACCCGTTTGAACTTGAGGAGTGTTGTGAATGATAATCAATCTATCACTTGGAGTGGAAGTTTGAGCGTCAATATGATTTCTTTCAGAAATAATGTCCTGAAATCGATCGCTCCCACTGATCAAGTCATTCTCAAGAAACTTCGCATTTCTTGATTCCACAATCCTAGTGCTATGAGATGGACAATAGAATCTATAACCCTTTGACCTTTCGGCATATCCAATGAAATATCCACTAATGGTTCTTGGGTCTAGTTTCTTCTCTTGTGGGTTATAAACTCTTACTTCAGACGGGCATCCCCAAACACGTATATGTTGCAAACTTGGTTTCCAACCTTTGAATAATTCATATGGTGTCTTTGGGACAGCCTTAGTTGGAACTCGGTTTAATATATACACTGTCGTTTTAAGAGCATCAGTCCACAAGGATTCAGGAAGCTTGGAGTTACTTCGCATACTCCTCACCATGTCCATTAAAGTTCGGTTTCTTCTTTCTGCTACACCATTTTGGTCCGGAGAACCAGGCATAGTGTATTGAGCAACTATCCCATGCTCTTGAAGAAACTTCGCAAATGGACCAGGTGCTTGTCCATCCTCAGTGTATCTACCATAATATTCTCCACCTCTATCTGTTCTCACGATCTTAATTTGCTTTTCACATTGTTTCTCTACTTCGGCCTTAAAAACTTTAAAGGCGTCTAGTGCTTTGTTCTTGTTATGAAGCAAGTAGATATACATATATCGTGAATAATCATCAATGAAAGAGATGAAATATCTCGGACCATGCAAGTCCGTTACTGGACTACAAATATCTGAATGTATGATCTCTAATATGTCTGTACTCCTCTTAGCACCTTTCTTGGACTTGTTGGTCTGCTTTCCTTTAATGCAGTCCACACAAGTACTGAAATCAGTAAAATCCAAAGTACTAAGTACTCCATCATTCACTAATCTCTTAATCCTATCTATGGAGATATGACCCAATCTCCGGTGCCACAAAATAGAGGAATCCTCATTCATAACACATCGTTTTATACCAGTGTAAACATGCATAGTATCATAAGTAGCATTATTTTGTAAATCAATAGAGAAAAGCCCATCAGACAATGTACCATTCCCAACTAGATCAGATTTATAATATAAACTGAAAGATGTTTCTGAAAACTTAAAGGAATAACCAAACGGTACAAGTCTTGAAACTGAAATTAAATTCCTAGAAAAACTAGGAATATAAAATGTCTTTTCTAAATTCAAAATAAAACCACTGTTTAGAACTAGACTGCATGTTCCAACAGCTTCCACATGTGAGCGCATCTTATTTCCTGAATAAATGCATTGCTCACTTTCCACTGGTTTCCTTAGGTTTCGCATACCCTGCAAGGTATTCGAAATATGGATTGTAGAACCAGAATCAATCCACCATGTGTTATAAATAACATCAACCATATTAGATTCATAACAGACAAATGAGATTTGTTTACCTTTTGTCTCAAGCCATTTCTTGAATTTGGTGCAATCTTTCTTCATGTGTCCCTTCTTTTTACAGAAGAAACACTTAGATTCCTTTTTGATTCCACCTTGGGGCGGTATTTTACCTTTCCCTTTCCATTTGGCTTGGTTTATGTCCTTTCTTTCCGTTGCCATAAACACACTTTCACTCTTTTCCATTGTCAATCTTCCCTCCTCTTGAACACACATGGTCTAAGTTCATTAATTGACCATTTATCCTTATGTGTGTTGTAGGATATCTTAAAGGGTCCATATTGACTTGGAAGAGTGTTCAAAATATAATGCACAAGGAAAGATTCAGACATCTCAACCTCAAGAGTCTTTAGTTGAGCCGCAATGTCCCTCATTTGCATGATATGCTCACGGACACCTTTCACAGTAGTGATCCTCATGGATGAAAATTTCATAATTAGGGTGCTGGCTAGTGCTTTATCTGAAGTCTCAAACTGCTCATCTATAGCCTTCAGTAGAGCCTTGACATCTTTATATTCTTCGACGGAACCTCGAATACCAGCAGAGATTTTAGTCTTTATGAACATTACGCAGAGACGATTAGATCGCTCCCATTTTTCATAAAGATCAACCTCATCAGGAATGCTGATTTCATTAATCGGAGGTGGTTCGTCTTTCCTTATGGCATAATCAATGTCCATCCACCCTAAATGAAGAAGAATTCTCTCCTTCCAAACTTTATAGTTATCACCCTTTAGTTCGGGAATATCACACTTAACATTCAAGAAATTCACAGATTGCATAACTGCATAAAAATAATCTTACATGCTTAGAATCCAAAATTTGAGACTAATTAACATAATTCATATTTTACCAATGTAAAATTATGCTTAAAAATATATGAATCTAGTGACGTAAAACTTGCCTGTGGGCTAAGGTCTTACTCAATTAGATTCATAATAACTATATGATAAAACTATCAAATTATGTTCATTTTTCTAATTCCTGTGGGTAAATAGAAAATATAATTTGATATTCTATCCTAATTAATCATACAAATATAATAAAAATTCCTGTGGGAAAATCTATTATATTAAATATGACAAATTACAAGTAATGTTATAATGTGATCCCAAAACACTTAATATATGATTTTGCATAATTAAAGATGCTGTGGCTATTCCTTAATTAATTAAAATTATATAGATCACACAACATTTAATTCACAAAAATGTGTTCATATAAATTGCACAAAACCATAAGCAATATGAACACCAAATTTAATGTACTAAATTATTTAACTCAATATTGCATGTATAATTAAACAATAAAAATTATACATACAAAAAATAATAATAATTTAGTACTTAAAATTAAACCACATTATATATATATATATATATATATATATATATATATATACACATACTATATAAAGGAAACCAAATTATAACATGCTAATTAATGTTATAAAATTCTAACCGCATGTTTCATGATAATTAACATATTTAATTTCATAAAACGTATTAAAGAAGCCAATTGTAAGACATGAACCACATTTCAGAAAACAAATTTAATTATTTGTTTTTTTTAAATATGTAACTTGTCGTGTATGTTTGTAAGCATTTCTCAATATTTATCATTAAAAATGATAATTGAAGCTAAAAGTACAAAACTCGATGAAATAAAATTTCAAGTCACGACAGGAAGCAAATCGTAGCAAGGCAGAGGTAAAAACCATGCTCTGATACCAACTGTTAGTGATTTCTTAACGATCTAACCATTTTGTTAGATCAAATGCGGAATAAAATGGATAAATATTATACCTCCAACCATTGCTTTTTGCTCACAAGATATTCTAGTTTTGGCTCTTCTAAGCCTTCACAATCTCACTTTAGATGGTGTTTTATGGCTTAATTAGATTGTTGGCATAGGGACCCAAAACATGGTATTTATAGGCTCTAACCATCATAGAGATTCTCCATAAGTTATGACATGGGGGAGATGAATCAATGTGGAATTTATGGGCCACTAAATGAACTAGTAACATCCTTAATGAACTAGTAACATCCTTATGCTTAATTCATATGTTACTAACATCCAATTCATTGTAAATGTATTTTCTGATTTAAATGGCAGTTCAATCGGTGAAAAAAGGATAAAGATCGGCACCGGAGTGCGGTTTTAGCGGACGTATTGCAAGATCACCAAGTGGAGTTGAGTTCTATGAGATTTTTGAAATGCCCATTGGTTCATTCGTTCATATTTCAATGACTATTTTGTTAGTGACTTTGTATCCCTCTACACACACATAATTTGCTTTTATGGTTGAAATATGAATCTTTCAATATTAGAAACAGACACAAATGCTTTAAATAATAAAACACATCAACTTCTGAAAATTTCTTACCACAGAAAATCTTTCAAATATGGATTTCACCGTTGAGTTCGGAAATAAAGTTCAAATCAAATGCTGAGGGAATTATATTTTCTATTAAAGAAATGGAACCAACAATTCTAGTCAAATCCCATCATAATCTGTATATGAATAGAACAAATCCCTCCTGTATCTGTGATGAACGGTTGGTCTCCCAACACTTAGGTCCTGAAGTCGAGTGACTCACACGCATACACGCATGAATGGAAGAAGCACTCGCATGCCCCAAAGATTCCTGCATACCACTCATTCAGCCTTATTTACATGCTTATCCAAGAAAGCCCCAGCCAGATTACGAAAGCTAGTATTGACTGCGCCAGCATCAGCAAACTTTTTGATGGCCTCTACCACCTCTGGTTTCAAAATTTCTTCCTCGGTAGATGGATTACAGAGATAGTACAATGCCCCAAGAGCATAACTCACCTGCAAATTAGGCGTTTAGCTTTTGGACCGCTGCAGTAAAATTAGCTTGAGAAGAAAGCTCAAGAAGTAAATGAGTGCTAAATTTTGGTTCCGTAATAGTAATCAGTGTTAATGGCATCCAGACACTAAAGAAGTCTGCATCGTATTTCATTGATATTATGACGATGGAAACCACCAATCTCGTTCTGAACAAAATCAAACGGCATTTTGTTATGATTGCAGGATCGTGTTATGGACAATTGATCGAAAAAAAGAGCTGTGTAACGAAGGTAGTCTTGTTACTAAAATGAATTAACCTAAAACTTCATTCTGCTTAATTTTATTAATTAGAACCATTATATTTATCTATACAATTTATTAAGTGTAAGGGTAATAGACCGACAATGGTCTCATGGTCTGGCCACGAAATAACACTAATTCCCCTAAGTTTGTTATTAATTACAAATGGTATGGCAAACACATAAAATACCGAAATGCCTTGATTACTCTCACTAATTACAATCAACTACTTTGCCTCATGGTACGATCAAGAAATTACACTAACGTCCCTGAGACTTTTACAAAAATACCGAAATGCAACTGAATACTTTCACTAATTACAACCGAGCACTTTGTCTCATGGTACGACCAGGATATTATAACACTCCTGGGACTATTACTAATGTTAAAGTAAAATACTAAATTCCAAACAAATTTATAACATCCCAAAAACCAAAATACAAAAAAATGGCCTTTACAATTATAAACACATTTAAAAAAAAAAAATAGGACTGGGCATACACGCAACGCGTGCGTGCGCGAACTAGTAATAATAGAGTCTAACAAAATCTTGATAATCAAATCTCTAAGATAAACCAAAATCCTAAGAAATCAATCATAGATAAACATCAAATAAAGATTCATATCTTAAACCAAAATGTAAAAATCAACAATCCTAATCAAAACCAAAACCAAAACCAATCATAATCAAAACAAAAACCAAACTTGAATTTAAAAATAAACCAAATCTTAATCATAAAAGATAAAATTGCAGGAGTATCTAAGATTTGATCTTCATAACATCACTCCCCTCCTCGAGATAGTGTTTGTTCGCAAATACCACTGCGATTTCATTAAAAGTATAAGTTGTCGTTGAATCAATGCGAAGAGTAAGCACTGGTGACGGTGATTCTGGAACTCCTCCTCCAGATTTTGATTTCCTAGGTTTTTATCATAAAATTCCTCGGTTTTCCAGGAGCAAAAGATAAATAATGGATTATGAAGGTGTATGTGTATTGTAATCAAGCTCCGACACAAAATCACCCATCTTTTCAGTATCAAAATTTGAGTCGTCGATGTCCCCATAAGGACTTTTTACACCATTTTTAGAATTATCATCGGTAACATATCCCTGCAACAGTTTGACAGGCTGATCATGTTGTTGCGAGCACAGGCTTGACAGACATGCAGAAATTCCCTCCAACTTCTCGAAAAGAGCTTGCTGCCGTTTCTCAGGCGCTGCTTTGAACTCCTGATGCCTTTTTCCAAAGACGTGGAAGTCCCCCATAACGACTGTCTCTGATGCCATGTGTTATGATTGCATGATCGCGTTATTGACAAGTGATCGAAAGAGAGCTATGTAACGAAGGTAGGGACCTTGTTACCAAAAAGAATTAACTTAAAACTTTATTCTTTTTAATTTTATTAATCAAAACCATTATATTTATAATAATAGAGTCCACAATCTCTAAGATAAACCAAAATCCTAAGAAATCAATCCTAGATAAACATCAAATAAATATTCCTTTCGTAACCCAAAATATAAAAATCACCAATCCTAATCAAAACCAAAACCAAATCCTAAGAAATCATATCCTAATTTGAATTTAAAAATAAACCAAATCCTAATCATAAAAGATAAAATTGCACGAGTATCTAGGATTTGATCTCCATAACAACATTCCATTACACATGCAGTCTAAAGTCTATCATCATCGCGCAAGCAGCCAAAATCGGAATTTGCAGTCTAAAGTTTATCATCACAGTTCAACTGTCATTGTCAAAAGTACAAGCATATTAGGTTTCTAATGGTTTAAAGTAGTGGAAGTCTAGATATTTATTTTTTCAAAATTTACTATAATTTTTTATTTGATTTAAAACACATGTTATCTTTATCCCGCGTGTCCTCAAATTAGGAATAGTGTCCTACGACTCTTAGGAATATTTGAACTTATCTAGTTTGTCACATAACTATAAATATGTGGCTGATTAATTGATAAAATAAGCATTGAATTTTCAGAAATAAAAATGTTGTGAGATCATGAGGTTCTCTCCTAAAATGAGCCTCAATTTCCACCATTAAACAACAGGGAAATAAGGTCGAAGAACCGACAAGGGGGATAGCGAGACAGATCCCAACAATAAATCCATTAATCGCCCATAAATCGGGACCATACATCTACCACATAGAACATTTAACCTTTTCTCTTGCCGCAAGTATGTGTCCCATTTGGACCTTACTAGAGCTTTACCTTTTCTGGAGACGGTCATTCACAGAGCTTGGTTTTGGATCACAAACAGAGGAAATAATAGATTTTTGTACTCGTTTGTTGATTGGAGACGGGAACCGTTGATTTGTTTGTTATCTTTGTAATTTCTAGCTAGTAGGACCTACTTTTTATTTAACTACTCCTTGTAGTAACTTTATCGATGCTTCTGCATCTTTTTAATATATTTATCTTGTCTGACCAAAAAAAAAAAAGAGTAGAAAGAGTACAAGTTTTTGGATATCATCACCTTTCACTTAGAAGTAGTGATTGTGAGTAGGTGGTGTCATATTACTTTTCGAAAGACTTATGAGAAGGAAAATGTCATTTTGGAAAAAAAATAGGACAGCATTAGAGACATCTGAAAAAATGTATCGACAAAGAAAGTAGCTGTTGTGCCTTTCATCAATGTCATGATGCTGGAATCAATAGTCCTTTAATTGAAGGTTTTCAAACAATGCTGCCTGTGGTCTACAATCACAGCTATAGACTATCAGTTGGATGACAAGATACAGATCCTTCAAAAACACTATGTCAGATGACTCCTGGTGCGGGTTTCAAATCTATATTTTCTATTATTAATCAAGTGTCCTAGTCGATAGACCTACTGATGCTGCAACAGGACACTTTTTGTAAAACATCGCCTGTAAAATGCAATTAAACGGAGCATCATGTACAAGGAGGGTGTTGTTATGAGCTTTGGTAATGGATTTATAAGGCGATTGAGCAGTAGATCGTTGAGATCCATGATTTGTTTGCTAGTTTTTCTACATTATCTTCCTATTTTTTTAAATGAATTTAGAGGCTCGTTTCTTGAGAGAACCTCTCGATTTCACGCACAAAAGAAACTGATTATTAAAATTCAAGATGATCTTTATTCATTGAATCAGCAATTTAAATAGAAAATAAGAGCCATCACTTATTAGGTAAGGCGTGGCTTAATGCACTATCAAATTCTGAATCATTTCTAAGGCTCTAAATGGTAAGTAAATAAAGATCATATCAATCAATGTTCGCGATGGGCTGGATCAAAGTATCTGGGTTCATGACAGGTGCTGAGACAATCTTTTTCCCCCAAAAAAATTCTATAATTCTTGGTTTCAGATCTGAAGTTACAAATGGTTTATTCAACAAATGGATGATACAAATGAGACTAGTGATGCAATGTTATGGTCTTACCGTGTTTCTAACGGGGCTTGATAAGCATTTGATGACAAAAGGAATCCCACCACACTGAATGACAACCACAGCATTTGTCAGATCTGCACAATTGCAATAATAGTAATATTTAGGCCTGTATAATGAGAATTCTTAACAATCAATAGGGGAAAAGAAGAGATGCGTCTGAACTTTCCCCCTAAATAGGTAATTAAACATCTTATTATCATACCCGCACAAGCATTGCAGATTCCTCCAGCACCAAACTCCACTAGCCTCTCATTGGGCTCTGTTAAGCAGTCCACAAAAAGTTCCAAAACATTCAGCTGCTTAAATCATACAAAATCATAATTAGTATCATAAAACACGCTTTGGAGTCAACTTAAAATAAGATTTCAACCTGACGTAGAAAGGTGTAATTGTATGGATCATATGCAAAGTTTGCCAAATTAGCAACGACTTTCTCTTTGGTTTCTGCAATTTGAATAATTCATCAACAGCTTAAATGGTCGTAAATAATATTGTAGAAAAAAAACATGAAAACGAGTAGGAAAGAAAGAAGAGCTATCCTCTGTTGACAGTTGTAACAAATATAATAATCGAACTGCTATAAGCAAGCATAAATTCATAATCCAGAGAAGCAACAAGGACCACACCCCATCACTCCTGAGTCCAGTGTACTATCGATAAATTGAGCATATAAGAGTCAATTTTGGGAGATGATGGCAAAAAAAACTTCACTCTGAGTCAAGGTTTCACTTTAATGTTCTATTTGTTAGGGGAAAAAAAACCATTAGGATTGAAACATAACTTATAGTGATTACTAGAATGAAACTTGGCCCTCCATACCTTCATCAGATGCATTCTGAAATTGAGAAACCAGCTCCTAGAAAAAATTACAAGTTGAGCATTCATTAATAACTCAAAAGCTTCAAGTATCAGAAACCGTGTCAATAATCTATGCTTAAAAGACACCATGTTTTCATAACTCAATACATATTTCACAAATCTCCAACGTAGGATAACAGTTAAAAATAATTCATTAAAAAAGATTAAAGATTTTAGGTAAGGCATAACATATTCGCAATGCTTGTTTTCACTTTCCAGAACAATTTCTCATAGCAAAAATAAAAACAAAAATTCCATTTGTGTTCATTCTTCCCCATAAACAAAATTTCCTCGCTTTTATAAAACAAAATCTCTATTTTATTTGCCAACACTCACAAAATAAAAGTAAACATTTGCGATTATACTCTGCATGACAAGTAAATGGTTTCACCTGAAGGTATTGCACCCTGGAGCTTCCATATTTTCCAGTGCGCTCTCTCTGTCTCTGATCATTCGTAAACATGTAATCTGCAAAAGAAATTAACATTAACCCAACTCACAAAACGAGGTATAAACGAATTATCTTCTAATAAAAATACATGTACAGAAATAGAGCTAAGAATTATGTTCGTTACCATAGACTGCTTAAATCGGAACGCACAACCATAGAACAGTAATGGCATAAAACAGGAAGAAAAATTGGGGGGGCTATGTAAATACAAGACTTGTTGAGCAAAATCGAACACAAAATAGTTTAATTTCAATAAATCTGAGATTGTGTGAGATTTTAAAGATCGGAAATAACAGAAATTCAGAGAGACGAAATCTCACCACCGGTGAAGAGCAACTCTGTAGGACCTAGATTAAGTACTGAAATGGCATAAATACAAAATATCCAATTTTTAAAATTATTTGTATTAAATAATGACTTTTGTGGGCTTTCATAAGTTTTTATAAAATATAATTTTTTATGGATTTAATAGATTTTTATTGACTTTTATAGAGTTTCACGGAGTTATAAAAAGATTTTTATAGACTTTATTCTATACTTTTATTAACTTCTAAAGACTTTTTTTAAATAATAAAATTTTGTGGAGATATATTTATATTGATTTTATTGTATTACAAATAGTTATAAAAAGTTTTTTATAAACTCTTGGAAATCCTTTTATAGAATTTTATTACAATATTTAAACTTTCATAGAAGTTTTAACGGATAATTGAAAAAAAAATATTAATCAATTAAATATTAATATTTTTCCCAAAAACTCAATACGCCGTAAAAATTTTAATAGAATATTTTGAGATATATTAGTGTAACAGTAAATTAGCATATATCTTTAATTTATTTATTTAAATATATAGATATATTAATATCATTAATCATGGTTTCTGTTAGAAATTTTGTGTTGCTCATCGATCTACTAGCTTTCAAAAATAAAATTACCAAGAATGTAAACATTTACGATTCAAACGTTGATCACACCAAAATTATTATAAAAATTATACCATGTCAAGATAAAATAAAATTTATGTAAGGTTTTTTATATCAACTTTTAAAATGATTTTGTTTGTGGAAAAGCATAAACCAATATGTAAAAACTACAAATTCATTGTCACTAGATTAAAGAAATAGTTATATGGGTTACCTGTATATTTTTCAATTAAAAGTCTATTCAAATCTCTATGATGAATGGAGGATAATTTTTTACTTTTTAGAGTTGTACCTAGAGCTTCAAGGTTTGTATTTAAAGAATTCCATATAGTCATTAAAATCTATTGACATTTGGATACCTTTAGACTTTAGAGTGTTTAAAAGTCATGTTTGAATATCACATTACTTTTAAGAATTCTATAAAAGTCAATTTTGAATACTTGTAGGTTTATATAGAGTACATAAATGTCTATATTGAATACCATTAGACTTTTATAAAATACATAAAAGTCTAGATTGAGTACCTCTAGACTTTTAAAATCCATAAAAGTCATTAAATTTTAGATTGAATACATTTAGATATAAAAAATATTTTTTTTTATTAATATATATAATGAAATTTAGGAGGTCTATTCATTCTATACTGGTTTTCATATAATTTCACAGAGTTATGAAAAGATTTGCTTAGACTCTTGTAGGCTTGATTTCTATTGACTCATATAGAATTACAAAGAATTGTAAAATAAACTTTTCATGGACTTTTGTAGACTTTTTCATACGATGAGTAAATCATTATTTCAAAATTACAATTATTCAAGTCGGTTAACCAATATTTTTTTAAATACATAAAATATATCTTTTGTATACAAAATGGAACTCGTAGCCTAAAAATTACGACTTGCCCAATTTTGATGGTAGAACAATGCTAAAGAAACTATGAAACAAACGTGTGGTGTTTGTTGGAAACTCAATCGGAATAAACTAATATGAATCTTTTTTTTTTAAAACAATAATTGACCAACAAACTACTTCCAATTTACATAAATATATTCCCCACAACATTAATATGTTAAAGAAAAACAAAATTTACATCACATAACCGAATAATTTTGCGATTTCTCAAAAAAAAATTAATAATTGAACTATCATAATTGGGAAAATTTCGGGCCGGTACTACTTGGTAAAAGATTTTTCGGCCCAGTCACCCCAAAAAAATTCTTTCAACTAGGTCTAATTTTGGTCAAAATGACCAAAATAGTCTTCTGCCTTCCTTGGATCACATCCTTCAACATCAAAAGCCTAGTCTCCAACCCTCACATTAGCCACATGTCCCAACCGCCAACGCCGTCGTCGGAAGTTGTCGTTGCTCCCATGGCGTCGGAGCTGCGCGCACTGGTCAAACGAAAACAAAAAGGATGTGCAAGAAGACAAAATCATCGAACTTCTATTTATCATCTATTTACCGATTGTGTTGATTTTGTTTTATATTTCTTATGAATTTTAATTTTTTTGTAATGTCTGTACGTAGATTTTTAATGTGAAACGTAAAAGTATAATATATTTGAATTGTTCGATCAATTGTTTGATGAAAAATTTATATTTATTATGAATTTCAATTTTATTGTAATGATTGTTTGTAGATTTTTAATGTACAACTCAAAATTATAATGTATTTGAGATGTTCGATCAATTGTTTGAATGAAAATTTTGGAGAATGTAATGATATTGAAACCATTGGTGCATGTAATTTACATGCACCGGCAGTTCATGAGTCTATCGGTGCGTGTAATTTACATGCACCGATAGACTCAGTGGTGCATGTAATTTACATGCACCGGCAGTTCATGAGTCTATCGGTGCATGTAATTCACATGCACCGATAGACTTATTGGTGCATGTAACTTACATGCATATTTAGACTTAGGTTTTGCTTTCTTATTCATTTTGTTATTTCACATCTCAAACATTCTATTTCAGTTTGCTATTAAATTAAAAAAAATTAATGAGGAAAAATGTTACATATTCAAAATTATATATAAAAGGCTATGTTTTTGTTAAATATAGTATAATTCTATAGGTGCATGTAATTTACATGCACCAAAATAGACTTAGCGGTGCATGTAATTCACATGCACCGACTTGCTAAAATCTATCGATGCATGTAATTTACATGCACCGATAGGCGGAGATGCACTAATATACGATTTTTTTTATATAATTACTAAATAACAATGATCAAATAAAAAAATGTGAATTAATTTTTCATTCTATAATTTTTACAATTGATCTTATAACAAATTAAAGATACAATATATTACTTTAGAAATTAAATTTTATTATGGATGAGTATATACTATATGATAAATTATTGCATAATCTCATAACAAAATTCTATTATTTTTCAAATGATAATATATTACACAAACATGTATTAATTTTAAGTGTTATTTGTGATCGTCTTTAACACTTACTATATGATACTTATTTATTATGTAATTTGAGAACCAATACAAATGTTGAGTCTACCGATGCATGTAATTTACATGCACCGATAGACTAGTGGTGCATGTAAATTACATGCACCGGTAGACTAACGGTGCATGTAATTACATGCACCGGTAAACTAGGCGCATGTAATTTACATGCACCACATGAATACATTTTTACACGCATCGCATGATTAATTTTTCATACACAGCATGATTAATTTTTATTCATACACCGAAGATGTACATAATCACACCAGCTACTCACGTGATTGTAATCGAACACCTCCAGAGCACAATGAACGAGTACAATTCAATTGCAAACGAACTATCGGAATTAATTCACGACGAAGAATTCAATTCCTCAACAGTTGTCCTTTGCCGTCACCATAATTCCAGAAGAAAAACGATATATTTTTTGCAGATTTGATATTAGAATTCACGCAGCAAAAACATCACAAGATTGCAGAAAAATTTGGCACAATTGCAAGCAACGATGCGTCACGAAGCAAAAAAATTTAACAATTGAAGGTGAATGCTATGGTGCGATCATACGTCAATTCAGAAACAGCTCGCAACGAAGAAGACGAAACCAATTCAAAGCAATAGATCGGAAAAAAACAGAGAAATTGATTGAAGACGAGGATGAGAACGACAACGAGATTCAATTTTTGAAGAACAAAATTCGATACTCGTTCTGAAATTTTAAAGCAATTCAACCGATCGAACAATATGCCATTGAGAAAATGGATTAATTAGACTAGGGGTGTTTAAGTCATAAAAATGGATTAATTAGATTAGGGTTTCATAAAATAGACTTATGTGAAATATATTTTTTAAAAGATGTATTTAGTTGAAAGAATATTTTTTTGGGTGATTTCGTTGAAACATATTTTGATAAGTAGTACCTATGTGTAATTTTCTCATCATAATTCTACATTGGTTAATAAAAATGCAATGAGCTTAAACAAGATGTTGATGTTGTTGATAAGATGATTCATCGTCATACTTGAAGATTCTTTGGGAAAAACAAAAACAAAAGTCAAGCCAAATCCATGGGATAAGTCATGTTGAATTTTGGAATTTTTATGCTTGTACATAATGCTTCAATTTTTATACTTAAAAGAATTCCACAAAAGTCATTAAAAGTCTATTAAAATTGGATACTTTTAGACTTTTATAGAGTTAATAAATGTCAAGTTTGAATAGCACCAAACTTTTTAAAACTCTATAAAGTCTATTTTTGGATATCACTAGACTTTTATGGCGTATATAACATTCTAGATTGAATACTACTGACTTTTATGGATTATATAAAAATCTAAATTGGATACCTCTAGACTTTTAAACTCAAAAAAATCAGTAGAAGTCATCAAGAAATACACCCCTTTAATATAATTTTCCATTCCAGTCTAGACAGCCAACAAAAAAAAAGAAAAAAATGCTAAAAACAAAAGTCGAAATAAAATTAAACAAAACAATTTGATATTTGATACAATCAAAAATGTTTTTTGGAATTGGAATTTGATTTGGATTCGGAATTGGATTTGAAATCCATGGAATTGGAATTCTATTTTGGTGTTTAGTAAAAAAATTAAAATGTTATTTTTCATAATTGAATTTGATAGTTAAAAACAATTTTATTTGAATCCAACCGATTCTGAATTCTATTTTAAAATTATATTATACCAAACACGTACGATGAAATTCGTAAATCCAAATTCCACCAAATTTCATTAATGGGTGTATTCAATCTGGACTTTTATTGACTTTTAATGACTTTTTTAAATGATTGACTTTTATGGAGTTGATAGATTTCTATTGACTTTTATAGAATTCTATGGACTTTTATAAAATTGATATATTTCTAATAACTTTTATAGAATGACACGGAATTATCAAAAGAATTGTATAGACTCTATAGATTTTATAACTTATAATTGATTTCTTTGAACTAACAATTGAACATAAATAACTTCTTCAACATATAATTTCTTTTTAATATTAATGTAAATACATTTTACTTATTTAACAATCAAAAATGTGAAAAATATTTATTATAATTGTTTATAGATACAGACCTATACAATTGTTTTAAAAATCTATCATCTAATATAAAATTGAGCACATTAACTTGCTATTTTATCAAAATACTTGTGTAAATATTAGTATTATATTGGATAAAAAATAAGATGTGAAAATAATAATAATTGAAGAATGAGCCGCACAATAGGAATTAAAGAAAGGGTACACGTAGAAAATAGGGGAGGAAAAGCCAATGGGGGAGGTGACCGTGTCGGAAATGAAAATATCAAAGGGTAAAGAGAGGTAAGAGTAATTAGGAATTAAAAGTCATTCCAAATCTTTACTAGGAGTGATGGAGATTTTTTAACTTTTTTGGGATGTACATGGGGCATCAAAGTTTGTACCTAAAGATTTCAACATAAGTCATTAAAAGTCAATGAGATTTTGGATACCTACAGACATGGGCGGATCTATTAAGGGTCGGGGGGGGGGGGGGGGCGGGGGGGGGGGGGGGGGGCAAGTGCCCCCCTTGCCCCAAAAAAATAAATTTTTTTTACCTTAAAAAAATATTTTTTAAAAAAATATTGCAATTTTACCCTAAAAAATTATAAATTGTCCCTTAAACATTACATTTTGCCTCCCCTTAAATTATATTTGGACCTCTAATTTTTTTTTTTGGCCTAACTTTTTTATTTTAAATTTTTTTGCCCCCCTTCCTAAAAATCCTGCGTCCGCCACTGTCTACAGACTTTTATAGAGTTATAAAAATTCAAGTTTTAATACCACCTGACTTTTTAAAACTCTACAAAAGTATGTCTTGAATACCATTAGACTTTTGCAGAGTATATAAAAGTCTGGATTGAATACCTCTAGACTTTTAAACTTCATAAAAGTCATTAAAAATCAATAAAAGTCTATAACCAATACCCCCTAAATTCTATCTTTGTTTTTTGTTCCAACCACAATGTAACTCTAACAAATAAAAAAGAAGTAATCATATCCAAATCTCGGGAATCAAAATTATAATCGCCGTCCTCCTCAATTATCCCCACCGATGTATTCACATACTTCATTTCATTGAAAAGTTGTAGTTTGATTTTAAAATAACCGTCCTCCTCAGTAGAACATAGCTTTTTTGATACAAATGTGACCAATTTCCAAAGCTAAATCTCACAAACCCCTAGTCCTGGCTCATCGATTACTGCCGAGTTTTCAGTTATTGTAGTAGTATTGATTTAATTCAGGAAGATATAGCAAAATGAATAAGCTATTGGAATTTGGGAGAAAAGCGATGTTCTATGTTAGGGTTCTTTCAGGCTATGAAGAGCGGAGGATCCGATCTTATAGATTGCAGCTGCAGCAACGAATTCAGAAGGTTTCTTTTAATTTTTAATTTTTTCCCTGTTCTGTGCCTTTTTTTTTACACTTTAAAATTTAGAATTTACATGCTGGAAAATTGCCTTAATTTTTTGTATTTATGTTCGGTAATGTGTTATGATAATATGATGAAATGGGCTTCCTTTCTCTCTTTTTGTTCTTTCTAGAGATTGAAATGAATTCCATGTTTTTTGTTGAAATGTGATGAATTATAGTTGCTGTTGTCTGGGAGATGGATATATCTTGAGAGCAGAAATTGTGGTGATTTTCATATTTTAATTGAAAAAATAAGAAAGAAATTTGATTTCTTTTAGCCCACCACATGGTTTATGAGCATTTCAGTAATCAAGATATTTGACTTGATCTACAAGAGTTCAATTGGACAAAATCATATAGCGTATGTGTAGGTCCTACTTAGCTATTGTTGTTAAAGTGAATCTAAACATGAGAGTTCTTCTAACCTTTGCCCGTAATCTTCAAGGCCTCATTACATTGCATTACATAAGTTTTTTAGTTGGTTAAAATTGGGACTTACACATTATGCGTCGTAATATATTAGTTTCTGTTATGGGTATAGTGTTATACCATCTTAAACGCTGTGTCCAGGAGGGGAGAAAAATTATGACAGTCGTGGACCACCTTTTGTCTGTATGAGGAGTCATGTCTTAAGTAGTTTCAACCTCACTGCTAACTATTAGTCGACTAACAACAAAATATACTCTTGAAAGAAGTACATTATCACTAATGACAATTACATCATAGCTACTAGTTAGCAATACTTGATGAAAACCTCAATTTTACATTTCCAGATAGAATGTTATAATATCTCATTTCTTGTCATTTCCCATTCTTACTTCAACATTCCTTCTCTCTGACTAGGCACAAGAAAAGAAAGCGGCTCTCCAAAACGTACCTGAACAAATTATTTTAAAAGAGGTGCGTCAGATGGTACAAGATATGCAATCTTTGAACAAGAAGTTAGAGGAAACAGTAAGATTTTCATTTCTCTATCCCTTTCTCTATCTCCGTGTGTGTATTTGGTTGACTTGACAAACTGGTGTTCAGTTCATTTATATTATCTTTTTTAGAAAGTTTACCTGATGCATGTATATTGTACAATTGGTTATCCCCTTTTATCTGTTTTATTGGAATTTAAAGGAACAAACACTCTATTGGAACTTGTTTCAAAAGGTCCAGACAGAGAAGTGCTAAAATTTGGATTTTCTAATTTTAATTTCGGCAACTCATGCCACTGAAATAGATTTGAACCATAATGGTAGTTGTTAGCCCTTGTTTAAGGTGAAGGAGCTGACCTTCACTGCTGGTATATCTCATGGCTTCACAACTTTGATGTGGTCGGCATTGATGATTTTTTTCTATATGAAGGTGGTGATGTACCGAAAATAAATCGTATTTTGCAATTTTTACGAATGCCATTTGGCTTTAACAAATTATTCTTTTTTGGGGGCCTTGGGGGAGACTCAGAGAGGGTAGCAAATGATGGTGATTGGAATTTTGTGATTGTTTAACTGACTAAAAAAAGCTAGTTTACAAAATGCGGCTGCATTCGAAGGATAAGACATCGTTTTTAACAATATGTTTTAATACCTGTTTCCAACACAACCAAATTACATAATCATTGACTTAGGTTAAAATAGGTTGACATCCAATAAATAATCAATTAAATGAGTTTCTTTCAGGTCCTTGTCCACGGTCATAACCTCATTGCTTATGGGTTTGCTTTGTGCAAATAGACCAATTCAGAATCTCTGTTTCAGATTTCTAGACTTAAGAACATTGATTACAAACGTGAGCACTTGAGGATGGATTTAGTGCCACCTTCAATCCAATCAAAATGGTTCTAATGAGGCTTCAACAATGAAATGAATAACATAGTTGAACAATGGAAATGAGACACAGGGATTTCTTCTTCTTTATATAAAAAGATCAAACTTGGGATTGAATTGAGGTGAATCAAATCCATGTACGACAATGTAACGATGAGGTATGTGGTCCCATCAATAACCCATCATTTTTTGGACAAGGTAGAGAACGAGTAGAGTTGTCCAGTTGATATACTTTGTGGTGGCTTAGTTGAAATTAGTGATTCGCATGAGACAAGGGTGATGTGCAGTCAATCAATTGACGGTTGACTCGAGAGAGTGAGAATAAGCATAGGTGTTGCCAACGCTCATTTTCCTACCAATAGAAGGTCATTAAGATTAATGAGAAGATCTATATTAAAAGAGATGATGGTGGAGCATAGTTATTAAAGGAGCTAGGCGCCAAAAAGCGATGAACCATGGACTGGCTCAAAGCGCTAGGCGCCGGACGAAGCGTGGCCTAATAGACGTTACGCGTCGTGAAAAAATAAATTTTAACTATTTAGATATGAATATTTTTTTCCAAAATGGCCAAACTATATAGCTAAGAAGCTGCTCATATTGTAATATTTGTTCATTTCTAATATAAATATTTACTACACAAGTGAGATTTGATAAAAATGAATCTCATTCAATATTAAATCAGAATTATTATTAATTATTAAAAAAAGAAACAATAAATTAAATCTGCTTGAGTGAATTAGGGTTCAATTTATTCTTAAAACATTCTTATCTATTTTCAAATATAATTTGTTTACATTACTTCTTATCATTTATTAGTATCTATTTTATATTTAAATATTACATTTGATATAAGTAATAATGAATATGACATGTTAATACCCTAATATATAAATATAAGGTTTATGCTTATTTAAAATTGGCTTTGAGCATATTGAAAATAGAATTTGTGCTTATTATTTTTTAAGTAATTTGAGTTCAATCATATCAACACTCTTCATTTCCATCAAGCATCGCCCAGGGCTTAAGCCCCAGACACCAAGGCGCTGAATAAGCGCTGCCTGATGTATGTGTGGGGCATCTCACGCATCAGAGGCGACACTCTCTGGCCTGGCTTGGCTTCTCGCCTAGGCGAGCAAGGCGAGGGCTTTTTACAACCATGTTGTGGAGGATGATATACGTCATCAGCATGGTAAAAAACTAGTCAGTAGAAATATCTCTTAGAGACCATAATATCGAATGTGTACAATTGTATTTGTTAGATCTTTAGCTTAGGTGTTTCTTCAATATTCAATTATCATTAGAGATAGGCACAAAATATCTTAAGTACCATTAGCAAAACTAATTTCACGAATGTGTGATATGATTTTAGTGCCTACGCGTTCTTTTCCTAAGCACTATGACAGTTTTAGGTTAGGCACAAGTATCCTTTTGTTCATTGCATAACTATGTTTAGAACTCATTGTACCTTCACAACAGCTTTTGTTTGTACTGAAGTTTTTGTTTATTTATTCAAACGACTTAAAACCTATAAGTTTGATTCATAACTTTAAAGCAACACACGTTTATTTTTAAATAATTAAATAAATTGGCAACATTAAATCTTTGGACTACGCTTTTGTTTTTTTCATTATCTTTTTAGAAAAGTTGTATTGCGTCTAAAATTATTGTAAATAAAGGGTTCTAAGTTATAAGATGTAGTGATTTGTTTAAATTGTTCTTTTTAGTCATAATACATACAACTACAAACTCGAAGAAATGATTAAAAATTTGTTTTAGATAACTATTGAAACTATCTACTTTATTTAATTGATTTTTAATATATAATTGATTCTGTTGTAAATTTTGCATTTATAATGAAAAGTGAAGATTGTAAGGTTAGTTTTAATGCTTTACTTGGATCAGAAGTTGGTTCTTCATTTAACTTATATGTAAACACCACCTTTTTTCATTGTTAGTGTAGTTTTTCAATTTTTAAATAATAGCTTATGATTGTACACAGGAGGCAGCCATTGAGGAGTACTTCAAGCCAATTGACAAAGATGCAGAGATGATAATGAAAATTCAGCTCGAAGGAGAGGAGAGGACGATGAAGGATATGATGACGGCCATGCAACATGAGCAAGCTGAAGTAGAAAAAACCGAAAAGTTGAAAAACACCCAAACCTGATCAACATATCCACGATTCAATATCTTCTGATAAGCATTCTCAAGTGAGTTAAGACAGTGCATTTTTGTTTTAAATTTTTGATAAGTAACCTGTGTAGAAAAAGCCACACTTTTTTATTTCTCCGAAATGCTAAATTCGATTAGATGCACTCTAATATTGGGAATTTCATTTTAAGAAACTTTGATTGTGTTGTATGTGACGAAGCCACGCATCATATCTTGCATGAGGGGCTGGTTGAATAAGCAGACTATTCTGGGCAATGAACTAAAAGGTTTTAGTAGCCACACATATTTTCGAGCTAGTTGTTTGCGATTATTTTACCCATATATGCATTATGTTTTGAGCTTTTATATTGTTTTTTGAAGCCAAGATCAAGTGTATTTTGTACTATCAGTTCAATGGTTAATCTTCGTTCAATAGTTTCATATACACTTTGAGTTGTACCTAAATCTTTTATGGTTCTTTTTACGTATATTTCATGATTAGCACATAGAATATATTTCATGATTAGCACATACAATGCCCACATTGTATGTATATATGAGAAGGTAATTTGGCATTGTTAGAGCATATGTGAATATGTAAACACGTGATGCATAGGCAAACAAGGAAAAAGTAAATTTAATATGATTGTTGATTTTCTAATCTTTTCTGTTAGAATCGATTGTACCGTTGAAATGGTACCTGAGATTAATAGATCTTCCAAAACTTGATGAATTTTAAAATAAAATTTTCAAGTTTTCCACTTTTCAAAAAATCACAAGAGTTGCAATAGCTATATTTTTGAATGTTAGAGATTGAATTAAACACAGAGAGATTAGATTGAGCCAGGTTTATAATCTGAGCGGAAACATTCAAAATATTTATATGATATTAGATTATATATTTATAAAAATTTGAAAAATATGTAAGTTAAAATATATGAGACAATTAAAATGGTAATGTCAATAAGGTAGTACATAAATAAAGATGAAAACAGGAAAAGGAAGATGGGACTTCTTGTGGCTCATTCCCGGCGTGTTTACAATTGCTTAGTCAAAACATTTTTATGTTATTTTTGCTTAAAATTAAAAAAAATGTTATTTTTAAGCAAAAGATTGAGTGTCTGCTATTAAAATAAAATAAAAAATAGCTTAATGAACTTTAATTAATTACAAAATTGTCGCAACTAAACTTAAAGCAGCCAGAAGCATCTCATTGCTTATTTATCTGTGTCAACTTTTTCTTAGAGAAGTAATAGCAGAAGCAAGGAAATCAAACACCCAAAATTTGTTTTTATTCTATATGTAGATGTCACTTTAGAGAAGTATTTACATGTCACTTTAGAGAAGCATTTGCAAACAAACAGTATATCCTCTCTTATTCCTACTACAAGGGTCTTGCCATGTAATATTTGTTCTACATTTAACTGCGAAGCCTTTCCCAGCTTCCTAGATTTGAATATTCAATTCTTTGTTGTATCAAAATATACTTGTTGTGCATACAATAATGGCATAATAATCTTTCCATACAATTCAGCTCAAGACAAAACTGAGAAATTTACAAAATCCCTGAACAACAATCGAGACCCAGTTTCCAAAAAAAAATTGTTGACCAGGATTAAAATTCAATATAATCCCAATTTTGTTCTGTTATTTATTTTGATGCCTATTCCAAATTAACCTCATTGAAGTACATTCTAAAACCATTCTGATTTCTGAGTGTCTTCAATTAGATATTGTTCTATTTACATCCCTGATTGTTACTTTTTCTGTACATCTTTACCATAAAACAGGTTACAAGGTACAAAATGAAGTGTTATATGTTCACCAAAACTGAATACCAAAATTTATTCTAATTTGGTTTGTTTTATTATTATTCTAACATTTCCTTGAAACTTTTGTTTGGTAAAGTGAAGGAAATGGCTTTGCTAACATGCTTTTAGTCATTTACATATAAATAACACTCGAATGAATGAGTTTTCATGTTTTTTTTTTAATATTAGAAATCAATCTGATTGAGGTGCACCAAAAAATTAATTACAAGGAAAAAAAAGAACTATTTCACCCTCTATCATTCAATAAATTCTTAGCCTAATTATATACAATCCCCTAAGGTTATAAGAATCTACGTTTGCTTAAATTTATATACAATCCCCTAAACACGATATGAGCTCTAAAAATCTACTCTCTACCCAGTAAATATATTAAATCAAGTGCTTTCCTAGGTCCGCCAGAGGAGCAAGCTTTCTCATCCCCTTGAATCTTCTATAATTACCAAATGTTTAGAATCGTAACCAAATGTATGTGAGCTACGCAGATAGATTTTACAGGAGCCAAGTGATCTGCCTTCTATAAAGTAGAACACACCTAAATTTACAGTGCACGCTATACAGAGTGGAGGTTAAGACACCATTTACACTATGACAGAAAGTGTTCCTCAGTCAACAAGTAATTATAGGGGACACAAGTGATCTTAAATCACAGCTAGCTATGATTTCCTCTCTTTCCTAGTACAATAGCGATAGATCCAAAACCACCGGTTATAGACGTACATCCTATAGATCAAATTTCAAGAAAAGGTAGAAAAGTACAATATTGCCAATTGGCATTCCTAGTGACACTTTTTGATGTAGAAATTTTTTTTTTGCTCCTAAATACACAAGATTAGATAATTGCCAAATTTATCAACAGAAATATTCAGATAACTAAAGCTAAGGCCAATAATTACAACTCGCCATCACCATCAGAAGGCCACCATCTTGGCCGAGGAAATGTCATACCCCGGCTCTTAGCAATCTCCAAAAAATCTGTATCTTGACAGCCATTGTCCGTATCTCCAACAACCAAATTAAATGCATTCAAAAAGTCCTTCAACAATCTAGAATTTGTTCCCACAGTGTACTCGGCCACGTCTCCACCTCCCAAGTTCTTCTCTTTTCCCTTCATAGATATCGGCAACTCACGCCTTTTGCCAACACTACCTCTGGCACCACCCGCTCTATTTCTCCCTCTCCCATCGTCACGACCACCAACATATCCAAACTTGTCAATATCCTCAACATTTTTACTAGCCATTCTCCAACCAGTAACTTCAAGCCTTTCTTTAATCGCATTTTCATCTTTAGTAATGCTAGCGAATTCTTCATCCCGGCTGACTCTGTCTCCCATTTCAACACATCCATTACCAACGACCTTTCTACTACCCAAAGTCCCATAGGAAGTGTCATTTTTATGAAGCGTTTCACCTTTACTTACATTTACATATTCCACATGTTCACATGTTCTTTTCAACTCATCATTTTCATTATCAGCATCAAGTTCGTATGCGAATTTTTCAACTACCCCCTCGGTTTCTCCAACTTTTCTTTGTTCTACTTCTTTTTCATTCCTAAATACACCCTCTATAATCTTCTCCAGTGAATCCTCGCCCAATTTTATGGAGGTCATTTCATCACTAGGTTCTGTACTCACCAAATCAACAGTTTCAGGGTGATATCTTACACCTTCAATTTCATCTAATTCAATCGTAATCATATCTGTATCATCGATAGGCATAGTTTCACCATTCAGTTCCTCCCAGGCCTTGATTTTCTTTGAAATAAACTCATCATCAATCTCCCCTTCAGAAGTCCTAAGTCTTTTCTGTTTACCAACCCTAGCATCCAAATCAACGCTCCTCGCGCCGTCGGAGGAAGACTCCTCCTGGTTCTGTTCTTCGGGAGGGGTGTGGAATATAGCGTCATCTTCTCTTGGGCTATTTCGATCAGCTGAATTTCCGCTGCTATCTGGAGCTGAAACCATTAAGATTCCGATGGGCTCCGACGGCGTCGGTTCGGGAGACGACGATAACGGGTCCGGGTTTGAGTCCGAAAAATTCTCGGACTCCCGAGCCAAGGGGCAGTTTCGGAGCTTCGCCTCCTGCGAAAGGGTTGGCTTGCACAACTTACTTATTGATGCAAATCGATCTTCTTTCTCTTTCTCCATCCCTGCGAATTTCGAATTTAGGGTTTATGTGAACTGAAGTTGGGGGTTTGCGAGTGCAAATTTTCTCCCACTTTTTTTATTATCTTCCCCCCCTTTTTCCTATTGCCGTTTCTGTTTAAAATACTCTTTGGAAAATATTTATATATGCTCGATTTCATCATATTTATTGACCAATTTGATATAATTGATCTAAAATAATTATTTTAGTTCATAATAAGTCTTGGTTAGATCCGGACTTGTAGTAAGCTCGATTTATCTGAGGCGGGTCTGGACTCGTTTGATCTGATCCTGAGGCAGGTATGGACCCAGTCAATGGGTTTCTGAAGCAGGTCGTTATGCTTCCTGGGTTTGACAAAACCCACCTGAGGTATACATGTTATTATTTTTAAAAAAACTTTAATTGAATATATATTTCACTTCTTTGGCTAAATTATAACGTGACATTATTTAATTTTATATCAACTCATATATTCATATTAAAAAAGTTAGAAATTTTGAAATGAATGAGAACAAATACTAAAGACCTGGTATTAACATACTTATTTATAATATTTACTATAGAAAAACATGAAATTCAATCATAAATATAAATTTTTGTCCTTCAAAATAAATTTCTAGCTAATATTTTTTTTAAAAAAACAAAACAGGTTCCCAGGTTGAAACCCACCAGGTTCACATGTCTGGGTAGGGCGGGGTGTGGGATCTTTTTTTTTTTTTTGTAGCGGGGAGTGTCTCGGATCTGGCCAAACCTGTCTCAATGAGACCTAAATGCATACAAGTATTTTTCAACTGATTGTTTGACGCCACAAAGTAGTTATAATTTGATATATATATATATTCCTCCAATTTTATAGTTTGATAATCTCAAGAATCATACCACTGTTTTTCTTGATTATTAGAATCAAAATAAAGAAATCAACTTTATAGCAAAAATATTTTGAATTATTACCGTATCGAAACTAGAACCATTGTAAACGAAAGTATTCAAGTACTACCTTCCAATCGTATGTGATAAATGTAGTTCCATGTCTACCAGTGTAGCATGAACCACAGGAAAATAAACCTGGCATCACATTCCATCACTGTGCCATATACCAGAACAACAAGAGGTAATTGCTCTCCATACATATCCAACAAAAACATATGCATCGAAAGATGAAGTTTCACCCTCAAGACTCTGTATAAACATTTGATTTTAGCAGAGTAGTCCTCGAGACATTTTCAAGAATCGAACACAAACAAAGAAGTTAAGCATTTCCTAGGAGAGAGCAATAGACTAGCCATTCATGATGAATTTCCTGTGAAAGGTGAGTTCTTTACACACATCTTACATTGGATTCTTACTACGTATGCCAACTGCTCAATCACAGTTATACATGGTAATCGATGTGTGGATAACCACATTCTCGCTCCTCTGCTTGTCATGGGAGAAAGAAATTCAACTCACTTAAATAAGCTGTGCCTTCTTGAGGTCTGACATGACTCCTCTATCTTCGGCGCCCCTCTCGTTGTACAGAACCTACAAAAAATAGGGGAAATGTAAATTTCGTGATAACAGGGCCAAGCACAAGATTACAATCTTCGGAGTACCTTGTCAATAATCCCATATTCCACGGCCTCACTGGGACTAAAATATTTTGGACGCCTTATGTCTGCTTCAATCTCGTCCGGTGATTTTCCGATGTGTTTTGCATATAGCTTAACCTTTCAAAATCGAACATAAAATTTCTAAGTAAAGATAGGTTCCAAAGCAAATATAGAGAAAAAAGGTGATAAATGGAGTTTCCTATTGCATGCAACTGAACCAAAAAAATTTCACCGACTCCAAAATTCACACACGGCAACACATCCCACGTTGATAAGAGAACCATCAGCATTCTTCGTTTCAGTTTTTTCAAGGGGATAAAATGAATGACTTGACGCCAAATATGATTGTCAATCTTACCAACTCAGCCTTCACATTTTTGATTTCTTTCCTCATAAGCTCTACATCAGTGGCTTGACCCTGAAACCTGGCAACTGGCTGCAAAATTACACAGGTGACCTATATTAGTCTCAAAACACCAGAAAGTAGAATAATAATAAAAAAAAAAAACAAAGAAAAGATGATGATGTTTGCACATCATTCTTATACTAGACCAGTAATTTGGAAGCTAAGGCAGATGAGAAATCCATATATTTGGATTTTCGAACATAATGTAAAATGTGCTTTAAAGCGACCTGTTTTATCATGATTGTTGAGGATGGTAAGGCAGAACGATTCCCCTTAGCACCAGCAGCCAATAGCAATGCTGCTTCTCCCCAAGCATTGCCAACACACAGCGTAAAAATGGGTGGCTTCACGTACCTATGAAAAGGTTTTACAAAATTGAAATTATGTAAAGAAACCGAGGTGATGGACACAAGACAAGTTGATATATTCATTCAAATTTTTGGAATACATTTATGAATTCAAGATCAGAATTGTGTCTGAGATTTTAAAATTCAAGAGAGATTTATAACCTCATAACATCGTATACTGCAAAAGCTTCTGTCTCATAGCCCAACTTCTCCCCACCCTGAAAAATGTACAAATTACAGTAAAAAGATGAATCGATTCTAACAATGCCTATAGATTTTCTTAGTCAATAATGCATGGCAATAAAATGTGTCCCTGTGAGTGACATGATTAGGCTCTGCATGACATTGCTATGGACATTATGCTGAAAACATTTTATTGCAACTTAGTAAACAGATAAGAGTCAGAGTGCCAATGTATCTGCGTACATTTGCAAAGACCGGCGAACTTGTTAGTTACGCAAAGTCAACAAAATGATGCTTCCCTTTTGTTGAGAAACTAAATGGTGCTTCGTATAGGTAAAAAAAGAGAGTGTCTAACCTTGGTTGTCCCAGTCGAATTGATATAGAGGTAAATTGGTTTTTCCTCATCTTCGTATTGCAGGTACAGGAATTCTGCAAGAATCAATTCAGTGACAGATGGAACTAGAGACATTCCCAAGTAGACAATCCGATTCTTGTACAAGTATGATGCTAAATCTGGTGGAGCTTGCTCCCAAGCACTTCCCCTGGAGAAAGGAATAACCTATAACAATATGGAGCCAATCACAAATGAGAATAGCAAGACTAGCACTAGCATAACTAATAATAGTGAACAAAGCACATACAATGCGCGTGAATAATATATTGCAGTTTTCAGAATAATGTACTTTTGTCATAAACTTATTTAGTAACTAATTATAAAATCAATTTAAATAATTACAAAGTTAAATTAACTTACAATATTTTATTTACAATATTGATTTACATTATCTCTAAATCATTATTACATAATAATGATAAAAGATATGGATAATTTGAGCACATCATTCTTCGAAAACACATTCATGACAATAGGTACTTTAGCATAATATCTTCGACATACCAAGAAACCCCTCTAATATGCTCTTGAGTTACTTGATGTACATAGTATAGATAGATGCATATAAACAAATTGAACTTGATTACTGAATACATGTAGTTAGGGACAGTAACCATCTATACAGATTACCGAAGACAAATAGAGGAAACAATCTATAACCGTGACATTCACATCCTGAGAAAGGTAGTAGCATATAATCACTCAGGGAACTTAACAAATTTCCTTCTATATACACAGTAAACATTAAACACTTACAGCTTAAGTAGATGCCAAATAAAATAATGAGTTCAAAATACAAGAATGAACAATTTGGGTGACACCAGCTCCATAACAGTTGTTGGAGGTGATGCAATAAGTTTCTTTGAATTTTTTGTTTGGTTACTTTAAAGAAGCCAACCATTTCTATCTATCTAATTCAATCAGTTGCATATGAATTTACTTATCGGCGCCTCTTAACAATCCGGAAAACATAGTATTTTTCTTTACCCGAACTCAAATCAAGGATACTTAATTCAAATAGTGCCACAATAGTTTGGCCTCATGATATTCATTTCCTCTTCTCACCATCTCTATCTAGAATAAACTAACACACATCAATGGCGGCCAACTACGCATACACAACAACCAAAACACTTACCACTATAACTGAATGTAAAAAATGAATCCTAATGACACAGAAAGGCATCCTCTCATCCAAACAATCATAAGAATATTTTACAGTCCCACTGCCTCAAACAACAGTAAAGTATAAATCCCAGCTCAATTACAGAACATACATCCTGATTTCACGCAAAACAAAACATTATTCTCATAATTAGTCAACGAAGAGCCCAAAAAAGATAATTTCTTTACAATCATCCGAAACCCATTTCACCAATCAACATAACAAGCACACTTTACATAGCCAAACGATATATACAGATATGATTAATTACCATTGTGACAGCACCCCTTTTTCCATGGGAGGATGGGGAAGATGGTTTGAGGGAAGCGGGGCAGATTCTTTGGCCCGAAAAGTCACATGAAACGCTGCCACCCACGGTTGGAGATAGAAAACTGGTGGAAAAAGAAGGTTTAAAAGATGAGGATGAAGAGGCCAGAAGTGGGTTTGAGCTAAGTGTAATTCCGGCTGCCGGCAAAATGTGAGAACCCATGGCTGCCGTTGAAGACGGCGAAAGTTTTTTTTTTTGGATGAAATGGGGTTGAAGATGAAATCGGGTTGTTGGATTTTGGATCCGTTTTTTGTAAAGATTCGGGTTTTGGATTGAGCAACAGATTGAAAATTATCCTACAATTTTTAAAATGAAATGACACTTTCGATTTGCATATTACGGTTGTTCAGCTCCAATTTTGGTTCGCTTAGAGCTAAACGTCAACTAAGCATGTTGCACTTATATATTTTGTGTAAATAATATATGACAAAATATATCATTTTATTTTTAGCAAGAAGAAATTTTTTTGTACGAACCGGGTCTAAATCCTATATATGGATCATTCGTAGTTTGATTAACCTATAATCAATCACGTATTGATTATAACATAGAATATTTTTAAAAAAACGAAATGAAAATTGAATTAAAAGAAATTTAAATTATAAAGTATGAATTTTGTGTAGATATATTTTAGAAGAAAGATGAAACTGAGAAGATAATGTTTGAATGGATTTTTTTTTATTTTATGGGAGATGGATTTTTTAATAACAAAAGGCTTAGAACTCATGATATCTCCCAAAATCGAGAATAACAAAGTATTTAATTTCTTTGAAAATATCAATCATACTCATTCAAAGAATTTGTAGGCCAAGTGGTAACAAACCCGTTTCCACATGCAGATTAAATTTTATTACATTAATGTCAAAATTTCTTCATATATTTTTATTTAATCACTAATTTCAAATTATTTTTTAATGATTTTTTTTCAAATTAAATTTTTTACAGATTTTTGTTTAGGTGACTTTTTATAGAATTTTTTCAAAACAATTAAGCCACCTTCATTGCGGAACGTGCAGTTGTTGGTTCACAACAAACACATGATGCTTATGGATCGGATTGGACATGATCCAGTCGGTCCAGAGCGAAATGGATGGGAACCGGGATCAATCTGGTTCGTAACTGGATCGATCCGGTTCCGGGTCTATGGCCAAGGCCCTGGAACCAATTCTATCTGGTGGTCTGGATCGGAAACCACTGGTTCTAATACGGAAGGTTTGGCTTTTTATTTTATAAAAAAATGTTTTTGAAATTTTGCATTTTTTGAAAAAATATCTTGTTCAAATAATACATGAATTGTGATGGAAAATACATACTTTATTGAATACGAAAAATATGAGGCAAAAACTACAACATTTGAATTAATAAAAAATTTACATTATTAATCTTGATTAATATAGTCTTCGCATTCAGAACTTTGGTTGCCGAACTTGTCGACTCCTCCTTCTCTTTTATTCTTTCGCTCAGCATCGAATCAATCTTTGAGTAATATAAGAACGCACAATGAATAAGAGAAGTTCTATGCTCTCCAATGATCTAGCTACAAGTTGAGAAGGTTGACTCCGATGCGACATAGAATGATTGAAACTAGCGTTTGAATGTTTTTTACCGCAAAAAACTCTCTAGCCATTTTGGCTAAGATAAGATATTGTCTAGCGTTTGCCTTCCACTACTTCAGTACGTCAAAATTGTAATCTATTACGAACATTTGACCCAAAAAGAATTGTAACTCGTTCGACGTGGTAGATGTCACTCCGCTTCCTATCAGCTTCTTTCTACCAAGACTCCTCAGCAAGTTAATCCCTCCACTTTTTGACTGCGTAGTGTCTTCTTCCTACTCTCATCTATGTGATGATGATTGTCAGGATCGATTCCGGTGGTGGGTTGCCATTCCACACCCGAGTTCACCAACTGGAGCTTCAATAGCTCATGTTCTTGAAATAATTGCACCGATATATTATATCGAGTTCGGTTACAAAATCGAGCGGAAGACACTCGACATAACCCGCTCTAAAACGATTAATCATTTGAAAGGCATTTTAAAGATATGCAAGAAAGTATGTAAAAACAGTTAGGTAAATAAATGCAGTAAAGTAAAAACACAAGCATTTATTTCTGGAAGTTCGAAGCACAATGTTTCTACGTCTCCCATTCTTCCATCTCATGGAATGATACACTAGAAGATTTGGTTTACACTTTACATCATACAACCTACTTAGGCTAATACCACACAGATAGCCTAAACTCCTAGCACACACAAGTTCATGTTCTTTAATGTCTCACATGTAAAGACCTCACCCAGTTGTGATGAATCACCAACTGTTACATTGGTACTCACTCATCTATTAAGCTCTCAAATACAATGAATATAGTGAATATATATGGCACAAATGATCTCTCAATGGATCTGATACAGCAAGGTAAGAGGTGCCAAAGGTTTGGGGAGTGCTCTTCATTTAGCAACTTTTGTCTTTGAAGTTCCCCAATTGAATCCCAAGTGGGTTTGCTTTTATCTTGCTTGGATTGATCTTCAATCACCTTATTTGAGCTTCCAAGACTTGTATATATTGCCCCAAATAATGATATATACGTTAGACAGAAGAATATGCCCGTTGGAAAAGGTTCTGCATCATTCCAGAGCTTGCAACGATCATATTCTGGTTTCTGGACTCTTTGTATTTCGGACCGAACTTGTGAAGCCCCGGAAATTTGCCTAATCATTTGCCTTTCCAAATCATGAGAGCCATTCATTGACTTGCTAAAGTCATAACACTAGACATTCAAGGTCATGCAATTGTATCACTCAATCATGCCACCATTTAATCTCATTCAACCCTATCAAATGCTATCATTCAATCTCATTAATGACATTTAGTACCTTGCTCAAATTGTGTCATTAAAGGGCAAAAGTTTTGGTATTGATCAACTATTTTTCCTACATTAAACACCCAAAATCATTTATTCATTTTGTCTCATTTAATTAACTCATTCAAATGCCTTGCCCAAATCATGGTATCCATTTAGTTGCATGATCAAATTTGACATTAGCCTTTGATAACATCCATTCATTACCTTGATGTCACCAAATCATTAGTTGGCTCAAATCATGTCACTAATGGCCTAAACCCATTCTTTTTCCTTATCAATCATGACATTGATGATTATTCAATTGTAATGGCCAAAGTTTAGGAACCTTACAAAATCATGTTATCATTACCTTGCAAGCATCATGACATTAAACATGCCAAAGTTTAGGAATCTCCATTATTCATCATACTTAAAAATCACCTCACTCAATCCCATTTATTTGCCTCTCAATCACATTAACATCATACATCCATCCAATTATTATTTAGCTCCAATCTTGTGATTAGAATGCTAAAGAAATGAATATAGAATTAATATCATCCATTTAAAATATTACCTTTTGACCTACCTTGAATCTTGCCATTATGAGCCAAATTGGTGGATCTACATTGGACCATCACTCCTCACTTTAAAACCACAATACACCATTCCAAGAAAAGATTACTCTACACTCTCCAATTTTCAAAAATTCACCTACTCACACACACAAGAATTCGAAAGCTTCAAGGTAGATAAGAGGAGTTTCTCACCACTTTCTCAACCCGGATCTCGCTTCGGTTATCCATCATAGTAAGTGGGTTTTTGCTACAACTTCATTTCGTTTTCGAAATATTATTTATGATTTAAATCTCGATTGAACAACCCTATGAAAAGTATGTTTTTAAAGCTAAACAAGTATGTGACATGATCATGAATGAAGGACCTTGCGGAGCAACGTGCTACGTGTGTATGAGACACCACTTGATTCGGCGGGGCAAAGTGCTACATGATGTGGGCGTGCCACATGCATGGGAGCCACCTCTTGATCCTTAAGAGCAAAGTGCTATACCACGGGAGCCACCTCTTGAATCCAATAAGTCGATATGTGAATATGTGAAAGATATGTGTTTATGTGTAAGACATGTGTTTATATGCCAAGATCTATATGATTTGACAAAGAAATGTTTAAAATGATTTATGCTATGAAATTATATGCGTTTTTACTATGTTCAATTGGCCCCTACTTGCTGAGTATTTTCCCAAATACTCACCCCTTACCTCCCCTCCCAGACAAGGACGAAAAGTAGAGATCGAGGAAGAATTATGTAAGGACCCTAGTTCCTTAAGTACGAATTAAGGGCATAATTAGAGCTATCATATATCACGAGAGTGTAAAATAAACGTGTTGAGACTATGAGCCTTAAGAGTTACATGCCAATTCAAGGACTACCAATGGATTAATTACATTTCCAATCAAAAATGAATGTTATCAACTATAGCTTTACACTACTCCTAGAGTAGACACTATAGAAAAGTAATCATGTCCTTCTTTTCCCAAAAGTGTTCTTCTCAAGCTCACCGCCTCAACCCGCCTTAGCCCTTCTTATCATGCCAAAAGTGTACCTACAAGGACAACCCCCAAACATGAGCAATGATATCATTTATATTCAACACAATATGAATATAAGGCGTAAATGCATAAATCATAATAAAACACTTCCTGTTTTTCCCATGCATTTTAAACGCTTCCAGTTTGGTTGTCCCTGTATCATAACTCGTGAGTATAATCAATAGATTATTTAATGGTCTACACATGTCATGACATAATACCATTCACCAATCCCTAGTCTGTTCATCACAATGTATTTTAATGCCCCTCGCTTATTTACATATAGGCGGCATAGAATAACCTCGCTTCAATGGACATGCGGCGCTCCCACCCCTCGCTTCACATTGAGCGGCAAATATTCTTTCCTCGCCCTATATGATAACCACGCTCAAATGTGACATGCGGCGCTCCCACCCCTCGCTTCACATTGAGCGGCAAATATTCTTTCCTCGCCCTATATGATAACCACGCTCAAATGTGACATGCGGCGCTCCCACCCCTCGCTTCACATTTAGCGGCAACAAATCAAATAGCGGCAAGCATTAAAATCATCAAGGGATGACCACGACTCATGGGATGTGCACCAATAACCATCATATGCATATACAATCATCATGCATAATTCAACATGTATTTGCATCCACAATGCATAATTCCACATATACTCGCATCCACAATGCATAAACAATGAGTATATTAGATACATGTACCGTTGGGTGCCCGTACGTCCTCTACGTACCTTTCCAAAAGTGGAATTGATATGGCTTCACTTCCTTGGTTGCGTCGCTACCTGGGATGGTTCTACACAATCACACAACCCCATATTAGAAGCCAAATAATAGTCAAATATCAAAAATTCATCAAAAGAATTCATTTGCCAAAATTTCACTGCTGGCGATCGATCGCTTCGCTGAGGCGATCGATCGCCTCAAATATGCTTCGCGGCGATCGATCGCGCCAAACATGGCGATCGATCGCCTACCTCATATTTTGTACACTGCCTCTCGGCGATCGATCGCGCCATTTCAGGCGATCGATCGCCTGCTCTGTGATTTTGGTACTGCCCATCGGCGATCGGTCGCCTCTTTTCAGGCGGTCGATCGCCTCGCACAGACTTGTGATTTCCACCATTAATGCACACCAAAATCCTTCTAAACCATACCAAAACTTAAACCATCAAACCCACAACAAAATAACATCATAAACCTCCAAAATACTCCTCAAAACAACCATAAATCCAACCCTCAACCAAACAACACCAACCCACAACAAACCCATTTCAAAATCATTCAAAACCATTTCAAAACTAAACCAAACACTATAAAAATGACATGGAGGCATCCATACCTCTTGGGGACCTCAAATCTCCCAATAAACTTCACAAATCAGCTTTCTGGAAGGATTCCTCTCCACCCTTATGCACAAAAACGAAAATGGAAAAGGGAAAAGGGTTTGGAGGAGAAATTGGGAAAGTAAAGTGATGGGTGGTGAGGGGTTGGGGTATAAAGGGTTTGATTAAAATAAAATGCATTCCACAAAACTACGGTGTATAAAACACCCCAACATGATATTTTAAAAGCATTACCTCACAATGCTCCACAATCTCAAATAAATGCATGGTTTACCAATAAATGACTACCAACACATGTAAGTCATTAAAACACCCAATTACCCAACATGCATCACATGCACCCCGAAATGCTTTCCCGGTCACGCCTACCATGTGACTAAGCATTTCAACATGAAAAACAAATCCAGCACATAATTAATTACCACCATAATTAATCATATAAACACAATTAATGCCCAAATTGCAATCAATTATTTCGGGGATATCACAAATTACAAGAACAATTTTGGAGATGATGATCCACGAAGAACCTTCAAGAATTTATTAGTTTTATTTACGCTTCCGCATATTTGATTTAATCGAGACAATTGTATTTTGTAATATCAATTGTAAAAGACGATTATTATTTTCTATGGAATGAATAGACTGGTTTTTATCATAGATCTGTACACGAGGCTTGTTGATTTCGAATTAATGTTTGGAATCAACGCCGGTGTTATCGACCCCGGTTTCGGGGCGTGACATTTTAGCGGTATCAGAGCAAAACCAGGTTCCATGATCTCGATGGGAAAAGATTTCTGGTTGATAAAAATACCAGATTATAATTTCCGGATCAAATAGACCAACTGATTTAAGTCCAAAAATCAGTGGGGAATCAAATCAACAATCTGAAATTATATTTAAAAAAAAATAAAAATTCGAAATTACAAAAAAAAAAAAAAACCAATAACTGGAATCTGCCGCCAGCACCGCCGCCGCGTTCCGCAATAGCTTCGCCGGAAGAACCGACCACCATGACCGCAACCCTCGGACGAACTCACAGCCCAAATACTCTTGACCAATTTCAAGTTTCAGTCGTCGGAAAATGACCAAAAATGTGCAAAGTTCGACGAGCCAAGAACCCTAAATCTCGTCATATTCAACCCATGATTTCTCCGGGACCGTGACACCGTTATTCAATCAACTCCGGATTATTGGTCGGTATCACATCGGGATCAATAACCCTCGATCAATTGCGAGTTACAATTAAGGGATAATTACCAATCTCAGATCAAATATCATGCCTTCTTTCGTGTTCTTACCAAAAATACCGACCTCCGATTTTTCAAAACTTTAGAACACAAATTTCAAATTAAATCTGGGTTTTTACTCCTTGAAACACGTCGATCTAAAGCCCTCTAACAAATCGGAGTTACAAAAGAAGGAAGGCGTCCAATTTAGAGCCTAAAATCGCGCCCAAAACCCTAACTTTAGCATAATTTTCGATCTGCAATTTCTCCTACAATCCGAACATATATTTCGAATTAAATTTGGTTAATTCACCATCATGACATGGGTAATAAAAGCCCTATGCTTTTTCCAACTTAGAAACGAAGTAAGGTCGTCAATTGAGGACCGAAAACTTAGCCCCAAGAACCCTAAAATTTTGAAACCTCCCAAATTCGTTTTTCCATCAATCCGAACATGGAATTTGAATTAATTCCGGTTAAATGTTCCACATGACATATATATCAAAATCCCTCTGGAAAATTCAAATAAACAACAAGGGAAGACCTCCGATTATGAGCCTAAAATCAGGTTCAAGAACCCTAATTTTGGCGAAATTTCATCACTCGATTTGACAGGCAATTCGAACACAAAAATCCAATTAATTTCGGGATCTTGCTCGAAATCATGCCAGTAGTAAAAGCCCTATGATTTCTTTGGATTACAGACAAGGAAAGGACGCCAATTTGGAGCCGCAATTCACGTCCCAAGAACCCTAAATTTTCGAAAGTTTCCAAATTCGATATCTCCTCAATCCGAACACCAATTTCAAATTAATTCTGGGTTTATGATCCTTATATCATTTCGAACAAAAGCCCTCTATCCAATCGAAATCAAAAACAAGGAAAGATGCTCAATTTTGGATCGAGATTCTCGCCCAAGAACCCTAATTTCCGAAAATTTCGGACTTCAATTTCTCCCAATTTCGAGTGCCATTTTGAAATTAAATCTGGGTTATGAATCTTCATAACATGTATATTAATAGCCCCTTATCAATTTCAAAATTCAGCAACCGAAAGGTAACCAATTGAGGATTTAATTTTTCTCCTCGAAGAACTCTAACCCACGAAATCTCATCCTTCGATTTCACCTCCATCTTAGCGTAATACGACATAGGCTACGATGACTCAAGTGCACACCATTTCGATCCAAAAGAAGGAGTATGAAATAACTGAATCTAAGATATTCCAAGACAAGGAGATGCGATACAAGACCGAGTTGTTAGAAATAATCAATCACTACCGTTACCATGCCCAAACGATGACCTACCACCACCATCGTGCCGAAGAGCGACTTACAAAAGCAATCGAGGACAACAAAACACTTATGAAAGTCCACATTAATAAATGCCAACAGTTGGAACACTTCGAGCAGGAGTTCAATGAGCATCGGGAGAACATGTGGACTCAAATTCAAACCCTCGTGAATGAGAAGAATGAATTAGCACAGGAAGTCGCCTACAAGCAGTCTGTAATCGATTTCATGATGGAAGAGGAAGATCCTATGGTACTGGAAGATGTTGAAGGGGATTTAGGAGACGGAGAAGCAATAGACTAGTTTTTCTAATATGCAAAGTCATAAGGACAATAAGGAATATTTCTTTGGTATTCTAGTGACGAATTTCTTTGTTTAGGATTTTGTCGTGAATCTCTCAATTTAATTAATAAATTCTAATTTATTCCCCGAGCGTATCTTGAATTGTGTTATTCCTCGGTTACGCTCCTACGCAACAACTTTAAACCTTTGCTACTATTATTTTGAAAAGCCATATCCCTCTTTGTAATTCATGATGAACTCAATCCAATTGTTTTCAATATATTACGCTCAATTCCTTAAATTTTTATTCTTGAGCTAACTTCGAGAATTTTAATTCTCCAATCACTCAATAGATTTGAGTTCATATTTTATTAGATTCATTGATGAAATTTTTTTGAAATTTTTTCACCCAATTCCAAGAAACTTCATTTCAAGTGAAACTCGAATAGACGACAACATGTCCTCCTTATTCTTATTGAGATCCTTAGAGCCTAAGTAAGTCATGTTATAATTTTGGGAGATAATTTAAGATACATCTCATAATTTGAGTATAAGTTGTGATATTTTGGGTTCAAGCTGTATGATCATTTGGTTGAAATAAGAGATAGTAGATTAGTATCTAAATATTAATAAGGAAATTAGAAATACATTTCTCAATTTGGAGATAGTGATGGAACATCGTACTCAAGCTTATAATGTTTTGGTTCAAATGAGAATAGACTAGTCCCTTAGAATTTATTAAGAAAATTAGAAACCAACTTTCCGCAGTCCAATAAATCATTTCGAAATTCGATAAAATTCATTTCGATCAATGAAACCATTTGTCTTCCTTCAAATTTGCTAATGATATTATCCCCTTGAACTCATATTTCATTTGGCAAACATATATAAGACCATACTATTTCATTTGAAGAATTTTTCAATCTATTCATTGTACCTTCAAATTTCTTTCGTTGATAGCCTCATTTGTACAAATACTTATCCAACTATTGATCCATCTTGGAATTATTCTTACACATCTACTTTAAATAGTCGGGATTCGTTTGAAACATACCTTACTTGTGAAACAATCATTCAACGATTTTTATTACTTCTGACCTTCATAGTAAATTGTTGTTTCATAATTACCCAAATTATTCTTTGATTAATGTAGTTATCTTTCTTCATTAAAGTTCGATATATCATTTGTTTATTAATTCATTTTTGAGACCACATGATTGCTTGAGTTTGATATGGCCTTGATCTTCTTCATATCAAACAAATATTTTTTGACTATCATCTTGCAAAACTTATTTTAAGTTGATGCACAAAAGTACATACATTTTCTATATTTCCACCTTCTTGGAATTTTCATTTCATCTCTTTCATGAGATTGTATCCTAGTATTCTACAATTGTTTTGATCGTTTCAACTCGTAAAAGTTGATCATTTACTTTGCATTCCCTTAAGAAAATTTTGGATTGTATTGAACAACCTTTATAAGAGACTTTTCTCCTATCATTGATCATTTTGACAAAGAAAACTCATTCAACTAGAAACTCTTTTCATTCGCTGTCTTAAAGCTAAGATGATCTCATTAGAGTACATGACGGAAGTTCAATAGAAGAAATACTTGTAGATTTGGTTCTTGGTTCGACTAGGTAAGAGCTCAGACGAAACATTAAACCAACGAATGTAGGAAGCCAGTCTCGTCAGCTTCTAACAGAGACCCACAATTTGTGTCGCGACTTTGAGAGAGCTTTCAATAACCGATAAGTACTCTTGTGACTTTTACTACCGTATATTACCTCCAAATCGATGGTCAGACCGAAAGGGCAACTCAAACCCTAGAGGATATGCTACACGTTTGAGCCTCGACTTCAATACGAAATTTGGAGCAAACATTTTGCCCTAAGTGATTTACTTTCAACAATGACGGTCCCAACAGAATCAAAAATAGCGCTCGCTCGAAGCCTATCCAAAAATCATAATGTTTTCCTCGTACCACGACTGCGGAGATATTCATTGCCAATCCGAACCATGTAGAACCTTTAGTTGTCGAAAGAAGCAGGAATGAACCTATGAAGTACGAAGAAATTTCGATCTTGAACGTGGACTCAAAGGATCAATTAGTGTGATGAACCATTTCATACGTCAAGTCCAAAGGTCAAATCATATGGAGAAAGATGCCACTTGGGAACTAAAGGGAAGACGCGAGAGAAATATCTACATCTCATCAAGATCGAGCCGACTCAAGTTTCGAGGACAAAACTTCCAATAAGGAGGGAGGGATGTGAAGCCCCGGAAATTTGCCTAATCATTTGCCTTTCCAAATCATGAGAGCCATTCATTGACTTGCTAAAGTCATAACACTAGACATTCAAGGTCATGCAATTGTATCACTCAATCATGCCACCATTTAATCTCATTCAACCCTATCAAATGCTATCATTCAATCTCATTAATGACATTTAGTACCTTGCTCAAATTGTGTCATTAAAGGGCAAAAGTTTTGGTATTGATCAACTATTTTTCCTACATTAAACACCCAAAATCATTTATTCATTTTGTCTCATTTAATTAACTCATTCAAATGCCTTGCCCAAATCATGGTATCCATTTAGTTGCATGATCAAATTTGACATTAGCCTTTGATAACATCCATTCATTACCTTGATGTCACCAAATCATTAGTTGGCTCAAATCATGTCACTAATGGCCTAAACCCATTCTTTTTCCTTATCAATCATGACATTGATGATTATTCAATTGTAATGGCCAAAGTTTAGGAACCTTACAAAATCATGTTATCATTACCTTGCAAGCATCATGACATTAGACATGCCAAAGTTTAGGAATCTCCATTATTCATCATACTTAAAAATCACCTCACTCAATCCCATTTATTTGCCTCTCAATCACATTAACATCATACATCCATCCAATTATTATTTAGATCCAATCTTGTGATTAGAATGCTAAAGAAATGAATATAGAATTAATATCATCCATTTAAAATATTACCTTTTGACCTACCTTGAATCTTGCCATTATGAGCCAAATTGGTGGATCTACATTGGACCATCACTTCTCACTTTAAAACCACAATACACCATTCCAAGAAAAGATTACTCTACACTCTCCAATTTTCAAAAATTCACCTACTCACACACACAAGAATTCGAAAGCTTCAAGGTAGATAGGAGGAGTTTCTCACCACTTTCTCAACCCGGATCTCGCTTCGGTTATCCATCATAGTAAGTGGGTTTTTGCTACAACTTCATTTCGTTTTCGAAATATTATTTATGATTTAAATCTCGATTGAACAACCCTATGAAAAGTATGTTTTTAAAGCTAAACAAGTATGTGACATGATCATGAATGAAGGACCTTGCGGAGCAACGTGCTACGTGTGTATGAGACACCACTTGATTCGGCGGGGCAAAGTGCTACATGATGTGGGCGTGCCACATGAATGGGAGCCACCTCTTGATCCTTAAGAGCAAAGTGCTATACCACGGGAGCCACCTCTTGAATCCAATAAGTCGATATGTGAATATGTGAAAGATATGTGTTTATGTGTAAGACATGTGTTTATATGCCAAGATCTATATGATTTGACAAAGAAATGTTTAAAATGATTTATGCTATGAAATTATATGCGTTTTTACTATGTTCAATTGGGCCCTACTTGCTGAGTATTTTCCCAAATACTCACCCCTTACCTCCCCTCCCAGACAAGGACGAAAAGTAGAGATCGAGGAAGAATTACAAGAACAATTTTGGAGATGATGATCCACGAAGAACCTTCAAGAATTTATTAGTTTTATTTACGCTTCCGCATATTTGATTTAATCGAGACAATTGTATTTTGTAATATCAATTGTAAAAGACGATTATTATTTTCTATGGAATGAATAGACTGGTTTTTATCATAGATCTGTACACGAGGCTTGTTGATTTCGAATTAATGTTTGGAATCAACGCCGGTGTTATCGACCCCGGTTTCGGGGCGTGACAGGACTGGCCGGATCAATCTTGTACATATCAGTTTGGCGGATCAGCTTGGACAGATCATTCTTGCCGGATCAGCTTGGATAGATCAGTCTGGCCGGATCAGTCTTCTGGACTAGATCAGTCTGGTGCAAGACAAGCTTGATACAAAAACAGCTTGATAAATTTGCTCTTCCGATCTGTTGCTTGTAGCTCTCGATTCTTTGATTAATGGGCAAAGTGATCTATATGAAAGTTGTATCCCTTTCTCTTAGCTTTCCACGGAATAAAAAATCGCTCGATTTCAAGTTTGTATGAGAGAGTTATGCTCGAAATACAAGGCGATGGTCCTGCTGTATGTTTGCTGGATACAGCAGCACATGTCGTGACTTTCAGAAGCTTTTTGGTCATCTTAACGTCCGATTCAGTCTTTGACTTTCACATATGACTTGTAGACCTGTGTCTTAGCTTTCCAATCCATACTGAATCGTCTTGTTCCGATAAGCGAGCTAAGAGTTATGCATAACATACTGACAGCTGCTTGCTGTTTCTTCGCGGCACAGCTCGATCTTGCATGAGTCTTTTCTCCTTGATAACATTCGAACTAGCCGATCTGTTGTGAAATATGACTTTTAGTATTTTGAGTTGACTGTTCAACCTCTTTGGAAGCACGCCATTTCGATATCCGAGCTTGAGATACGATCGAAACAATCCGCTCTGCCAGGATTTCAGCCTTGGTCCAGCTTGATATTTTCAAGCTACTTCTTTGTAATTCATCAAGCTCTTAATTATGATCTATGAATTGCACACTTGATTAAATATGTTAGCAACACAATAACAAGTTTTGTTAACATCAAAACCAAGATTATTCGGGTTTCCAAAACCCAACAATGATCATTGTCCCTATTCAATATGATACAAAACAAACATATTTTTGAGAGAATGTCTAATTGACGTCTTCTGATCATCAACATCTCTTCATAAAATTAGAATAATATTCAAAATAGTATCAAATGAGCTGATACCTTGACTATGATCTAAAAGTGTAGATATGCAGTGCACATGTGGAATTTTTTCCAAATATTTATAACATGTTGCCTCCATAAGATTAACAAATTGTGCCAAATTATCATCATCTCTACATTCAATAGATTTTCTAAATATATTTAATACAAGGATAAGAAAATAATGAGAAGTAGGATAAGAAACAAGTGAAAAAGATCGGTTGCTTCTTTAAAAGTAGATAACAAAGCAGTACATTGAGTAACAAAATACCAATAATGACACAATAAATAATTAAACACTGTCAGGCAATTCATAATTATTGTATAAAGAAGTTAAAGCATCTTGATATAACATAGATTCTAACATGCGATGCAAAGAATTCATCGAGTTTCTATGGATGGTGGGAAAAAATTATGCCTAAGACCTTGATTTGCACAAGTATGTTTCCAATCACGCTTAATTCATAATTGTCGTATTAACTGACAATAGTTTTTAAGTTTTGCAAAGCTACGGCATTCCGAATCTTTAAAACAAACTTTTACAGCTAAGTTATTTATATGACATGCACATCTAACATGAATAAACACCATCAAGTATTGGTTTTATTTATACTTTTAGGTAACGTATTGACGAATTATTATTTGGTGCATTGTCAAGTGTAGTTCAAAAAAATCTATATGCAATTCCATAAAATCTACAAACGTTAACAATATATCTAGCAATTAAGATACCAGTATGTGAATCTCATCAAGTGACAAGATTCGTTTTTGCAAGCACCAATTATCATCAACCCAATGACAAGTAACAACAAGAAATGAAAGTTATTTAATGTTCATCCAATTATCAGTAGTTAAAATAATTATGCAATTTATAGAAGAAATATGATCACTTAAAGATTTACGATATTCAACAACAATCACCCATACAATTTTTTCGCAAAGTGTGTTTACAAATATGTCTAAAATCAGGTTGGACACTATAAGCAAATTCAACAAAGCTGCATTGTTCAAAGAAAAAGTAAGAAAGTTCACATATAATAATAAACGAACTAGTGAATTACGGATTATTGCATGTGTTAAAATAAAATTATTGTCAATTTGAGGATCGATTTGAAGTTGTGTAGGTTACTTACCTATAGGTTGTAGAGTAACCTCACCAAAATTATGTTTCTTAAAAGTTCCGGTACCTCAGGCAGAACCCCTGTTTTATAAAGTGGTTTTACATATTTTACAAACAACAACAGATTCGTTCGTACCTGGTTTTGTAACGATATCGAAATTATCCAAACTTTACTTCTTTTGGTACGGTTACTAGGGCGACTCGCAGCGGTCATAGTTGCAGATGACCCGCCTTCGCATGATTTTGGGTTGCGACGGGTTATACACCGTGTTCCGCTTCTTCAATATCATGCACATAAACGAAGTCGGAAAAAAATCATAATTTTCTTATACTATAGGTGAAATTGAATGAGCATGATAACCACGACTAATAATAGAATAAGATGTCATCGTAATATTGAAAAAAATTTATTTCAACAAAACTAAATATAATGATAATAAGAAATTGATAATTGTGAGAATATAATTGTATGAAATTAGATGATATTGGATAACAAAATAAGCGAGTATGAATATTTGGATGTTGGAGGAAATTGGTTATAAATAATGGAGTATTTATAGGGGAAAATAATTTTTATTTTTATGTTTTGTGATTAATTGATGAAGGCTGTTGGCCACCCCTTAAATTTTTTATTTATGTAATTTTTATTTTAAAATGTATTAATCGGTAACATATGGTTTTGTTGGAACTGGAATCGCCGATTCAACGGTTCTGATCCAATGCGACCACTCCGATGCAGGACTATCCTGGATCGGGATCGCATTAATTGGTTCCGGTTTCGAATCGATTCCTATTGGTTGGTTCGATTATGGATTGATTATGGATCCGATTAATCCGGTCCGATAAGCACCATGACCCATACCTATAGTACACGTAGTGTAAGTGCTGAGTACAAATCTACCTACAAATACAGATCCAAACGAAAGTCTGCGGCTGAAATTACTCTAAAAAGCATCACCCTTTCTCTAAATTCAGCATAATTTCCCCTCGATTTTACTCCTCCAAAACCCAAATTCCAGTCATGTCAATGGCCATTTTCTCAGCACCACCTCCAAAACTTCCATCTCTTTCACCTTCTACAAACTCTCATGGAAGGTCTCTTTTCATTCAAAGGACTAATCTCTCTCTAAGATTCAAGAAAAATGCGAACTTTCACTTGTTAGTGGGTGCTGATGCTGGGTCTGGTGTGGATGCAACTGTGCAGGAGGAGACTATAGTTTCAAATGGGTCTCCGCCAGCGCCTCCACCGGAGGTGGCGGCTGACGTGGTGGAGGGTGTGAAGGGATTTGAGGATCCGAAGTGGGTTGGGGGGACTTGGGATGTGGCGCAGTTTGCTAAGGATGGAAAGACTGATTGGGATGCTGTGATTGATGCTGGTGACCCAATTATACTTGCACCTATACATATGCACACACTTGTGCATTACACTCAAATGTTCTTTATAATGTAGTGTAGATTTAGTGGAGTGGAAGAGAGAGTTAACCTGTGAAAAATTCTGCAAAATTCAAGAGAAACTTTCTAAAATTTGAAGTTCTGCCCATTCACAATAGACTAAATTGTCTCTTGATGTTTTGGGTCCTCCGTGGATGTAGATGAGGGAGGCGCGGGGACAATGTATTGTGTTTTAGGTCAAATCTTGCAAATTTTAAACTAAAATTTGCACCTTTTGGTTATTTTCCATGATGTTATTGTCTTACATATTACTCTTATTGAAGTATTTTTCTTAGGATTTTTGATATTTTAATTTGAAAGTTGGAAGGAAAATAAAGTTAAAGGTCTGTTGCTGTTGAGTTAGCGATGCTATAGTACTTCTTTATCAATTTCTGGTTAGATATTTCTTTAATGCTTCTGGGACGGTTGGACCATTTACTGTACATGTTGTACCTCTTTCCAATCACAGTGGTGAGACAAAAGAAATTTATTGCTTAAAAAAATTGCTTAACCTACACATGGAAACAGAAGCACCAGTTTGTTTTTTGTAATCAAGTTCTTTAGAAATAGAATTTTGACTAAAAAAAAAAAGTGAAATGAAATAGCGAGCCTTTCGATCTTTCTACACTAAGTTTTTAGTTTATACTCGGATTATTTAACCAGATTGTTATGCAACCTGAAGTTTAAGCTATAATCGATCTTTGACGAACATGATTCTTTTCGCAATTTTTATTGTTACTAGTGAATCTTGTTGTGATTTTCATCTTGTTTACATAAAAATGTCACGTGTATTTTCCTAGCATAGACTTGATTATGGATTTTTCTTCTTTGGTTGTTTCGTTAAAGATAGTGCAGCTCTCATTCTTGATTTAGATTCATTGCAATATTTCATATGGAATGTGGAAGGAAATAGGTTACAAGTATTAAACTTGGGTTAAACGACCCATACTCACAAATGGATTTTCAATTTTCCGGAAGTTGTTAAAATAGCTAAATTTCAGTCTGTATCTAGTGGGTCTTGAGGTAATCTCGGTGTCCACATTTCAGCAATCTTACTAGTGTGCTGATAGGCTCCTTAGCGAAGGGACATGACAACATGCGACAGAAATAAGTTTAGTAGGAGCATTTGCCTATTATAGTTTGGGTAACTCAGACCAAAGAAGTAATATTCAGAAAATAAGTAGTGAATCTGTCTGACTATCACTGAAGTATGGAGTCGATGATCTCTTGGTTTCCATGGAAAATTTTACGTAAATATGTTGCTAGAATTCGACGCATTTGCAAGTTGAATTCTTTCACGGCTCTTGAGCTGTAAAAACTGAAAATATTGTTAAATGTTTGCAGAAGTGAAGAGGAGAAAGTGGATGACAGACAATCCAATATCATCCAGCAATGAAAACCCTATTGTTTTCGACACCTCCGTTATTCCTTGGTGGGCATGGACCAAGAGGTTTCATCTCCCCGAAGCTGAACTTCTCAATGGTTTGCAAGATTACTCTCCCTTATTTTGTGTTCTCAATACCCACCAAATTGAACCTTTCAAAATTTAGACTCTACATCAATTGTGGACTTTTAAAGTAGTGTAAATATTCTGAAGATGAATATAACAAAATACAAGATCTGCACAATAGAGATTAACTTCCATGACAATACATGGAGGGTTATAACTCTAATAAATCATCACCTCTTTATAGATGTGAAAATATGTTGACGTAAATATGGAAGGTTATATTTTCTCACAATAAAATCTGTTGGGACCAGCAAATATGTTGTCCTATGTATGTACTAATGTGATACAACAACTGAAATATAGTATTTAGGCGATTGAATAGCTTAAAAGATTGAATTTCCTCGTCGTTAACAACTTTTGAATCTGGTGCATGTCTAATAATTCAAATAAAATGTTATGTAGGCCGTGCTGCAATGATAGGATTCTTTATGACATATGTGGTTGATAGTTTAACCGGGTTAGGACTCGTCGACCAAATGAACAACTTCTTCTGCAAACTACTGTTATTCGTGGCTGTTGTTGGTGTTCTTCTGGTCAGAAAGAATGAGGACATAGAAACACTGAAGAAATTGTTCGAAGAGTCGACTTTCTATGATAAGCAGTGGCAAGCAACTTGGCAAGAAGAGGCCACTAGCACTTCGGAAAAGAACTAGCGAAGTTGGAGGATCTTGGTTTTTGTTTTGTTTTGTTTTTTTTTTAGTTTTTTTAAGCCAATATGTTATAATGTTGAGCAAATTTGAAATTTTCATTATGTATTTTTAAGAAGGGTACGAAACTTCGAGGAAAATTTATTTCCTTTTGTCCCTCGAGAATCTTGAACTTTGCTACTTTTGAAATGGGAATGCATTGAAAATGCTGTTAAATATTGTTCTCCAAAATTTTTTCAACAATATTTTTTTCTTATATTAAAAAGAGTTGTGTCCATGTTTAAAGACGAGATATCATTTGTTAATTATATTAACTACTTTTAAATTCTTTCACGTGAATATTAATTTCAAATAGTGTAAATATGAGAGTTTTAATACTCAATAAATTCATATAATAATAGTCTAATTAATTTTATATAGGGGTGGACTTTGGGAGGTAAATTTACCTTTTTCATTCATTTGGTGGACTACTATTTGGATCTCACTTATAAATGCCAATTGCCAAATTAAGTTATTATCATGGCCTCTTCTTTTATAAAAGAAATTAAATCAGGTGTTCAAATGTTGTCGCCAGAAAACATGTAATACTTTGCTCAATCCTACATAAGAATTTGATTCACAAAATAATTAAATTTCAGAATATAATTAATTTGTTTCAAAAAAATACCAACTGAATAACACAGTATCATGGTTTCTAAATATAACTATAGAAATCTCAAAATTTATGATAAATCTAATCAATTAAACTAAAAATAAAGCGCACAGATTTGGTCAGACAATGTAGTAAAACAAATCCGAGAGAGCAATTCAAATTTTACTGTAACCTTCTGTGTTGTCGAGTATACTCCCAAAGCGCGATGGCGCCACTGACATGAACATTAAGGGACCTAACCACTCCAAGCTGCGGAATTTCAATGCAAGCATCCAACATATGGATTATCTCCACTGGTATTCCTTCCTTCTCATGCCCAAGAACTAAGACCTATGAATCAATGAACAAAGAATGCCATTTTTTTTTATAGAAATGCAGGCTTCCAAATTTAACATGTTTATTATAGATTCTGCAGGATATCCACCAAAGCAAATTCTAAAAAAAGAAATTATGTTTCGGGCAACAAACGGTGACGTCATCATCGTTCACTTATTTGCGTGGTAGTTTACCATTTTCAACCCCATAATCTAACCGGGGCCGGAATGAGAAAATTGGATGAGGGGTACAGCAAGAGCCATTATAAAGAGAAGAAAACAACACAACTGAATTATATAGTTTGATCATAACGCCTACATGTCAGTGAACAAATGGCTCAAAGGACTAAAACTTTAATTATCTCTTGATCAAAATACAATTGTCAGTAATTCTATGTAGGTTTGGAGATCCTAATAATGACGGAGGAAAATACTCTTTAACATAAATATATTTAATGAAAAGATTAATTTCGATTATATCAATTTCAAATTTCAGAATCAAATTTTATTTTCTAACTTGATCCTGACAAGCTAATCTATAAAATAATTCAATTATTTCCTTTACCAACCAAGCATAACCATTGTATGAGTTCCAATTTTAATTTGTTGCAATGGCACTCAACAGATTATTATCAGTTTCCAATTTTAATTTGTTGCAATGGCACACTCAGCAGATTATTATCAGACCAAGCATACTTTTTAATTTATCAACATCCACAAGAAAAATGGACTGACTTAAGCAGAAGCAGCTGGTGTCGCTAACTTACCATTTTAGTAGGAAAATTGTACTGATCCAGTGGTGTGCTATTTGCTGTTTGCTCCAGACCAAGGATAGCAAATCCCTCTTTCTTTTTTTTCTCTAAGAATAATTTCATATTTCTCGGTGGTACTTCCACAACAGGAACCCATTTGTCTGCTGTTACGCTGAAAATTAAATGGCAATTTATCAAAAAGAGAAGGGATTTATAATACATCACAATAGATTATTAGATTAATAAAATCGAAATGCGAAATAACCCTTTAAATCGTGAACCAGAAAATTTGCTGCAACTCTCACGACCATACAGATTTGACAGATATACATCCATTCTCATATACAAAATCAATGCACTCCCTCCAAATTCCGTATGCCAAATAATAGGAGGTACAAAAATACATAATCACACTAATAGGTTTGTCTAAACTAGGGCGGTCATAAATGGTCGGTGTTGCCATGAATCACAAACTATGGTGCATTAGCAACTAATAAATGGTGAGATATAACTGATCCAGTACTAAGCATATAATTAAACTGGCCGAAGGTCTAAATTAGTTTCATTCTTCCGAAAAATTTTCTTTACATAGGAAATTGATAAAATTGAAAGCATTATATAGCATTCAATTAAACTGACCATAAGAAGTGCCTCATCACAGAAATTAAAAAACTGCAACAGCGACGAACTACAGATATACTCATAAATGATATGCGTGAGAGAGAATGAGAGGTGAGGCATTTCAAATTTCTCCCGCCCAACCCTTCCGCCGCCAACAAAGCTTTCCGGCGCGGCGATACCCAACGGAGCACAGACCCAGCTATCCCCCCACCCATTCCGAGTGTGAGAGAACCCACCCTAGCCTCGCGGTCGGTAAGGAAGGACAACATGGCTCGAACAAGGCTCACGGTCCACCATTGGCGCCGGCGATTGGGCACCGACGAAAACCAGAGTTTGTGCGTCGCCTGGAAAGAAACTCCACTGCCTTCTTCTTCACTAACTTCCCGGACACGTGGTTCCCGTCGGAGATGTGGCGACTGTTTCAGAAAATAGCTGCCGTCTGTGACATCTTCATTCCGCCGAAACGTGACAAATATGGCCGAAAATTTGGATTTGTCAGGTTCAAGGGGCGTCTGAATATTCCACAGGTGGAAGCGGAACTCAATAACATCAGGTTGGGAGCGTTCAAACTAAGGGCTAACTTGTCCAGGTATGCGCGAGATTCTAAGGGCATTTCCGGGGTGCGTCCTCATCTCATCCAAGCTCGGCTGGAAAAACTTATGCCCAGGCAGCATCTTCAGAGTCTAGACCACCGATGGAGAAGGAGATGGTGGATGCTAAGATCCATCACATGATGGGCGACGACCGGAACGATTTAGGGGGTGCTGGACTGACTTTCAAAACTAAGAAAGAGGAGCTCCAATGGCTGGAGGGGTGTGTAGTGGGGATTCTTCATGAATCTCAGCATTTGGTGGAGGCTCAACAAGCACTTAGACTTCATGGATTTGTCAATTCAAGGATCATCCCCATGGGAGGACAGTCTGTGTTGCTATATGATGAGAATATACCCAAGTTGCAAGAGTTATTCCATGAAGACCAGGAGTGGATGGGACAATGGTTCAGTGAGATCAATTATTGGAACAAAGATTGTTATGCTTCGAAAAGAGAAGTTTGGATTGATTGTTTAGGCATCCCCATTCAAGCGTGGAATGAGAGGTTTTTCCATTTGCTGGCCATTCGCTTGGGAAGCTTAATCAAAATTGATGAGGAAACCTTGGGTCGCCGGCGGTTAGATTGTGGTCGCTTTCTTATTGCCACTACCAATAAGACGTTCATTAATTTGGTTACACATGTTGACATCGATGGCACGATTTACTCAATAAGAATGATGGAGGAGCTGCCTAATATAACGGAGCCAAAATCTCACAATTCCGTTAGTTTGGACTCGCCGCCGGCCTCACCTTTTTCGGACTCTAATTACTCCGATGAATCAGTACCACAGACCATACTGGAGGAAGTCAGGGTTTCACAGGGGGATTACCAGGTCAACCCCGTTAATTTAGGGGGTTCGGATCAGCCAAGCGAGGGGGATGTGCAATGTGTCGGGAATGAGGAAACAAAGGAGGAAACTCTTCATACTCCGACCACGGAGAAACAGTTTCTCCGAACCTATCAGCGACGAAGGAGATTTGAAGGCCAAAGGACTGTGATTCACGAGGTTGGCAGAAATTTGCATCACATTACACCCACGGATGAGGATTGCTATGCCAAAGCAATTGAGCTTTGGACGATTGGGTAAAATTTGGGGATTATGGGGCATGGCAATGATGACGAGATAATTCAATATCTCATGAATATGGAAAGACAAAATGAGATGGCAATCCAAAAGAGGAGGATTGCTAATGAGGATTTGGGGGATGCCAATGTGAACCAATGATTATAGTAAGTTTCAATATAAGAGGTATAGGGGGAAGGGTGAAAAAAAGAGAACTACGGGAGTTGGTGAATAAAGAAAAGGTGGATTTCTTATGCCTACAAGAGACTAAGAAGGAATTCATCCATAAGGAATTATGCAAAAAAAATTGGGGGGGGGGCTAATTTCGATTGGGCGTATAAAGGCGCACTGGGGAACGCAGGAGGACTGCTCAGTTTGTGGAATACGGACGTCTTTTGCATGGATAATTGTTGGGGAGAGGATGGTATTCTGGGCGTCGAGGGATATTGGGGGACAAACAGAATCAAGTGCACTATAACCAATGTGTATTCGACAGGAGACTTGGGTTCCAAAAGAGAGCTGTGGAATACACTGTCAGAAAGATTGGAACAGGATCAGAATGGATATTGGTGTATCTGTGGTGATTTTAATGCGGTTAGACTTCCTCACGAGAGGAGGGGGCGATCTTCTGATAAGAACATTAATGAAATGCGAGGTTTCGATTCATTCATAAGGAACTCGAAATTGTTGGACTTACCACTGGTAGGGAGAAAATATACGTGGTATAGACCAGATGGTTCATGTGTCAGTCGATTGGACAGGTTTCTCCTATCTGCTAATTGGATGAACGAATGGCAGGATCTGACACAATGGGGTTTAACAAGAACTGTATCTGATCACTGTGCAATCATCTTGAAAAATCATCAACCGGACTGGGGACCAAAACCTTTCAGATGTTTAGATCCCTGGTTACAACACCGAGAATTCAGAGCTTTTGTGGAGAATGAATGGAACAGCTGTAATATCTCAGGCTGGGGGAGCTTTGTGTTAAAGGAAAAATTCAAATGCCTAAAGCATAACCTCAAAAGATGGAATAAGGAGGTCTTTGGCAGTATTGAAGCAAATATTGGAAAATCCAAGGACCTGATGCTTGAATGGGATAGATTGACAGAGTCTAGAGAGCTGTCTGAGGATGAGAACCGGGCCAGGTAACTCGAGGCAGTCAATTTGCAGAATCAATTGGGGATGAAAGACACATTGTTATACCAAAAATCTAGACTTAAATGGATACGAGAGGGTGATGTGAATTCATGCTTCTTTCATAAGGTGATCAATCGAAAGAGGAAGACATCGGAAATCGTGGGTTTATATTTTGATGGATTATGGATTGATGATGTTCAGGGGATCAAGGACGGGGCCCATCGTTACTTTTCTAATCAGTTTCAACAAGATGATTGGATGAGGCCAACGTTGCAAGGTATACAATTTGATCACCTCACAGAACTAGAAAATGAATCATTGATAGCACGTTTTTCGGAGGCAGAGATTCGTCAAGCGGTTTGGGATTGTGAGAGTTCAAAGAGTCCGGGACCTGATGGATTCAATTTCAGGTTTATTAAGCATTTTTGGGAACACTTAAAACCGGATTTCTGCAGATTTTTTGAGGAGTTTCACAAGAATGGAAGAATCATCAAAGGAGGCAATCCTTCTTTTATTGTTCTTATCCCTAAGAAGAACAATCCGACTAGAATTGAAGAATTTCGACCGATTGCACTGATTGGGTGTATTTACAAAGTTTTAGCAAAGGTCCTTGCTCACAGATTGAGACAAGTTATTGACAGAATTATTTCTCCATCTCAGACAGCTTTTATTGGCAGTAGACATATTCTTCATGGACCGGTGATCGTTAACGAATTGATTGATGAATACAGAACCAATCGGAGAAAAGGTATGATCTTCAAAGTGGACTTCGAAAAAGCATATGATTCAGTCAATTGGAAGTTCTTAGATCATGTCATGGGGCTAATGAATTTTGATACCAATTGGCGAAGGTGGATTATGGAATGTGTTACAAGTGCACATGCATCTGTTTTGATTAACGGCAGCCCAACAAAGGAATTTTCGCTACACAGAGGATTAAGACAAGGAGATCCACTCTCTCCTTTCCTTTTTGTTATTGTGGCAGAGGCTTTAAGCAGAATGATTGATAAGGCTGTTCAGATTGACCTACTTTCGCCACTATGGATTGGGGAGGATGAGGTAAAGATCTCGCACTTACAGTTTGCGGATGACACACTGTTGATGGCCGAAGCAACGGTTAAAAATGCCATCTCCTTCAAAGCTATATTGGGTAATTTCGAAATGCTGTCAGGGCTGAAAATAAACTTTCATAAGAGCAGTCTTTTCGGGCTGAATCTGGAACAGTCAAGGGTGGAGGAACTGGCAACCTTGCTGAATTGTAACGTGGGGGCCACCCCGTTCACATATTTGGGGATACCAATTGGTGGTAATCGAAATCGAAAAAGTTTGTGGGAACCGGTAATCGAGAAATTACGGAAAAGACTGGCAGTTTGGGATGACAAGAGTGTGTCATTTGGTGGTCGTCTAATCTTGCTCAATGCCGTGTTGACTTCCTTACCGATCTACTTTTTTCCTATTACCGTGCTCCAAAAACCGTGGTATCAAAATTGAGATCAATGCAAATTGATTTTCTTTGGGGGGGTGGGGAGAGTGGCCGGAAAGTAGCTTGGGTTAAATGGGAAGACGTATGCAAAACAAAATCGAATGGAGGGCTGGGGGTTCGCAACCTAGAATCCTTCAACAAAGCGTTATTGGGAAAATGGGGTTGGGAGATGCTGACCAATGGGAATACGATGTGGGGTAGGGTAATTAGGTCTAAATATGGGATTAGCGGTCAGAACTTATTAAATTTAGAGGATAATCGGGGTAGGAGAAGGTATTCGATATGGTGGGGAGATGTATTGAAATACTCAGTTCATGACACGTCGGGCTGGTTCACTGGGGGGTTGAGGAAACAATTGGGGAATGGTAGGGGGACTAAATTTTGGAAGGAGATCTGGGTGGGTCATGAGAGTTTACAAAATAGATTCCCAAGATTGGCATCAATAGCAAGAGATAGGGATGTTTTAGTGGGGGATATGGGTGAGTGGATAAGGGGTTCATGGGTGTGGAAATGGGATTGGCGACGAGATCCATTTGCTTGGGAGGATACTTTATTGCTTGATCTTTTATCTTGTTTGGACAGGTTGCAGCCACGATCGGAGGGAGACGACTTTTGGACTTGGACAGCGGACGAGACAAAAATTTACACGGTGCGATCGGCTTATGCACGAATTCAACAAGAAGTAGGTGCAGAAGGGACTGCGGCGATGACTTACAAGTCAATCTGGAGGACGTGTGCGCCAACAAAAGTGGCGGCTTTCGTGTGGAGGGTGATCAGAGACAGGATCCCGACTATAACGAATCTCCGTCGAAGAAACATTTTTGCTGGTTCGGTTACGGAAGAATGTGTTCTTTGCCATGATAATCAAGAGACTACAAAACATGTGCTGTTCCTTTGCCCGGAATCTCATAAGCTGTGGATGAAATGCTATAAATGGCTGGGAATTTCAACAGTTCTCTCGGCGGAACCGGTGGACAGGCTATTGCAACACATGGGACTGTGGAAGCATACCAAGGGACAGAAGGAGTGGATGACTATCTGGGAAGCAATCATTTGGACCATTTGGCTGCTGCGCAATAATCTAATCTTCCGTGGAGCTGATGATATCAAGGGAGATTTGCTAGAATTAATCATTTTTAGATCATGGTTTTGGATTAGTAATAGAGGAACTCATACATTGGGGACCTCGTTTTGGGACTGGAGACATGAGCCTAGAATTTGTTTATTAGCTCTGCGTAGTTCTGCTCAAGGATAGGCTGTGTGGTTTTGTTTTTAAGTTATTTGTATGACTTATTTAGTACCTCTGGTACTTATTTATATTTTATTATGTTTTCTCTGAAAAAAAAAAAAACTCATAAATGATATGAGATCCTGGATACTTGAATGTCGATTAATCTTTTTAGCATTCATATTTTCTTTACTATGAACGGTTGCCAGTTTTAAAATATGAAACTCGAGCAAGGCAAACAGTGTCAGCAGAAACTGAAAACAATGATGGAACATATAACAATCCAGAATCATGAAAATCAAACATCCTCTAAAATATTTGAAAATGGATAAACAAAAGGCCCATTAAGAAAAATTTGTCCAAACTGGAAACCATGAGATAAAGCAAGAAAAAATAATTATCAAAACCTGATAAGTTGAAACTGCTTGTCAGTCAATATGCTTTTGTCTGCAATAGCTAGTCCAGCGGCTCTAAACACCTGGCGGCAGTTAAGTGAGTAATATACATCGAGAGTAAAGGGAAACATGATAAATTGAGCTTCCAAAGTGCAGAAATGGTCAGAAGCATTAAGGCATGAAAAACAATGATAAGTACCAAGACTCTTCATTTCGCACCTCACAAGTCCGTGCCAATCCAGCAAGATTAGGTATTCGATCAATAAGTGAAGCAAAAATGATAATTTGTTGTCTGCTTGTTTTTAACTTCTCTGATATCACTCCCCTTGAATGCAGCAACTGATCAAGAAGCTGATCTTCATTTTCCATATCTGCTTTTGGGAGCAAAGTAATGAATTTTCTTTCCAAGGAAAATCAGCTGGGAGGAAAATTGAATAACCACCTCATCTCAAAGTTTAAGGTATTAGACAGACGTTAAATATTTCAACAAGCTCCCTTTGGCCTGTGTGGTATTCTTTATATGGACCCTGGACAATAAAACCTTTTTTTTTTCTTTTCTGAATAGGTTGACGTGAAACTACTATTCTGAACCTCACCTGCCCTTGAACTCTGCTCTCAAAACATTATATCTATGATCACCTCGCTTATGAAAAAATATCTATGATCACTTCATTAAAAAATTAAGCTGTCAGAGAAAGAGACGTTAATATTACAGTATCCAACATACCCAAAAGTGATCTGTATCCCCTGTTTTCAGAAGAAGCAGATGCTGAGTGTTGCAGGTCATGCTTTGAGAAAGTAATTTTTTTTTGGAAGTCAATTGAAAGTTCTTTTGTCTGCTGGAATGTTGACAGTACACCATTGGAGTATTCCAATATTTCACTGCCCTTGGGATCTTCATCTATGCAGAGGCTCTCATTCTTGATAGCAGCTGCATCTGTAGCCATTGAGCACCGGAGATCTTCGCGTGTTTCCTGAAAGAACTGACTATAGCAGCAAATCTATGATAAAAGTAAAACAGAAAAGCAAAGTTCTTACATTTAGAAAGTCAATGACCCGATCCATGAGTGTTGTTGGAACACATTCAAATTCAACTTCCTACAAAAATTTAAAAATGAGGATTAGCCAAATGCAACAAAAAAAGGTGTCAGTAAAAATCGGTTCCTATTAAGTAACATCAGATGACAAAACTCCAAGTGGGAGCTATCAAATTATCAACGAACTAACACATAATGAACAAATTTATAGTTCCATGGAAATATTGATAAGAGAAAAAATGGATAAGGATTTTTTCAGTTCAGATACAGCTACTAAAAACAACTCGACAATCATAAAAAAGGCCTTATCTTAAAGACAATTCAGCTCTCCATTTTTTTTGAAAAAGAACGAGTACCAAAGAAGGTAAAAATTAATAATCTCGACTGACCTCAACCCTATTTGCGAAAATCCCATTTGGGGATACAGATTTTGTTGGATTAAACTCATCCAGATAACTCTCCATGGAAGATCTCAACCTGCAGCAGTAATCCATAACAAAATCTTAACCGTAGAGGTTGTAAGCCTACAGGAATAAACAGTGAAAGAATACTTTGCTTATTTATACTCTCAAAGATAGCAGCTATTTATACAAAACGTATACCTGGCTTTGTCTAGGGAAAACGAAAACCAATGCTAACAATCCTCTAAGAAAGGAAAGTGACATAAAATATATTTACAATCAATTACAATATTTCTTTTTTATAATCGGATTCTCCAACACCCCCTCACACCTATGAATAGATGTTCGTCATTCTCAGCTTGCCTATTAGAAATTCAAACTTTTATTTTGACAAGCTTTTTCTCAACTATCCATTTCTTGCATATAAGTGGGAAAAGCAGCACCTCTGAAGTTACTTCTGCCTCAGAGGACATCATTTCCAGTTTTCATCCGGAGAGCCTCGTTATACCAATCACAAGTCACAAACTCATTGGTCATAAATTATCTTCAATGGGCCAAATCAATCACGAAGTTCATTGGTGGGAAAGGAAAGAATGATTACCTCATCAAATCTGAGCACCACCATCGAAGGAGATTCAAAATATCCTAAATACTCTTAACTGTTATTAGCAACAATTAGATCTCTTTGAGGAAATCAAATGTGAGTATGTGACTGTCTAAGAGATGCAACAAAATACTAGAAATTTGTGGAAAAGGAAAGATTTTTTAAGCTTATATTGGGTTTCAACAAAGATCTTGATGAACTAAGGGGAAGAAGTCTGGGAACCAAACCACCGCCATCTCTTCGAGAATCATTCTTGGAGGTGCGAACAGACGAAAGCCTAAAAAATGTCATGATGGGAAAACAAGAAATCATCACAACAAAATTTCTTCATAAAAGGCAAACCCGGTGCACGAAGCTTCCGTTATGTGTGGGGTGCAAGAAGGGGTCGGGCCATTGTGGTCATACAGTCTTCTATTGCATTGCAAGAGTATGTTTCCTCAACTAGAACAAGTGACCTCTAGGCCAAATGTCAACAACTTTACCGATGCGCCAAGGCTTAACAAAATTTCTTCCTAGCCGTCCGTAAATCTCCTCTCAAGGAAATGACAATCAAACTCGCAAATTGTCATGGGCAAGATGATTAGCCCAACGTTAACCATGAAGCAGCCGCACAAAAGCCAACAAAAATCATCTATCAACGATTTACGCATGGAAAATTACAATCGATCTAATAAATTATTATATTTTCATTTTAGTAGGAATAAAATGAGATACTTCCCATTGTTAGAGCATGAATATTTTTAATTTTTATTGTAGGTAGGATATGGTTATCTTTTTATTTTTTGGGCAGAATGTGATTTTTTATTTTATTTTTAATCTTTGAACTCTCTTTGTATATATGAGAGTGATTGAATGAATAAAATATGATCCATAATTTATTCACAAATCCTTTTTTTATATGAGATGTGAGGTTCTCTCCCAACGCGCCTCAAAACCAAAAGATCGAGAGGTTCTCTTTAACGAGACTCAAATTTAAACATCATAATCTTAAGGATCAGCAATGAACCGCCTCATGACGAGATCCATAACTCGGGACCATAATACAAAGACAGACAAGGGTGCGATCAATGTCAGTAACCAAGTCATACTAGAGAAATGGGGGAGACCGTTTGTGGGTAAAGGTAGTAAAATCTAAATACGGTCATTTTAGCTGGAATTCTTGGATGACGAGTAGTGAGGGAGAGAGGATCTCACACTGCTCTTGGTGGAAAAATATTAGGAAAACTGTTTTTAATGATCCACCAGGATGGTTTAAGGATGAGGTGTTTAGGAAGGTAGGAAACTGCTCGGGACTAAATTCTGGAGAGACGCGGGTGGGGACGAGAGTCTAGAAAATAAGTTTCCTCGATTGGCTTCAATAGCTAGGGATAGATACATATTAGTCGGCAATATGGGAGTAAGTATTGGGAGTATTTGGCAGTGGACATGGGAATGGAGACGAGACCTGTTCTCGTGGGAGGAAGATTTAGTTAACAAGTTGTTTTCTCTTATTGACAGGTTAGCTTTGGTGCAGGACAAAGACGATAGCTGAGAGTGGCACCATGATCCGTCTAAACACTTTATGATTTCTTCGGCTTATCACCTAATTCAAAAAGAGGTCCCACCTGCTTTAGACTTTTGGTCAGCGGTTGATGTCATTTGGAACACTCTAGCCCCTAACAAGGTGGCTATCATAGCTTGGAGAATTATTAGAGATAGGATCCCTAATAAACATAATTTCAGGCGCAGAAATATAAGCAGGGGCCGATATCGGACATTTATGAACTTTGCCAATTGGAAGAGGAATTTACTCAGCACCTAATGTTTTATTGCTCGGAGTCTTAGTCACTATGGATGAAATGCTACGAGTGGATAGAAATGAAGCTCACTTTTAATGAGGAACCCATTAACCATCTTCTTCATCATAATAGTCTTTCAACACACAGAAAAAGTCAGAAGGAACGGTTAACAATTTGGCTTGCAATGATTTGAACTATTTGGCTGGAAAGGAATAGGAGAATCTTTAGAGACCCACATGAAAAGGGAGAGAACTTGCTGGATCTAGTCAAATTTAGGACTTGGATATGGACTAAAAGTAGAAGGACAAAGAATTTTTGTTATCGTTTTCAGATTGGGGTAGGGGACCAGTTGTTTGTTTACTATCTTCTTAGTTTTGGAGGATAGTTTTTTGTTTTATTGTATAGAGAATGAGGGTGAATAATCTTTATTCAAAACTCAATGCAGAATTCTAAGTACATGGTTCTATTTAAAATATACAACAAGAACTAAAAAAGGAAACATAGAATCATTCCTAAAAATATGTCCCTAAATTATGCAATGTAATATTCTACAAATCTTTCTATATTTCTACACTCCCTCTCAAGTTGGATCATAGATATTGATCATGTCCAACTTGCAAGTTAACTCTTCAAATCTGGGTCTGTAGCCCTTTAGTGAATATATCTGCTAGTTGTTCTCTTGTAGGAGTATAGACCATGCAGATTGTCCCTTTTTTAATCTTCTCCTTTATGAAATGTCTGTCAATTTCTATGTGCTTGGTTCGGTCATGCTGAACAGGGTTATGTGAAATGCTGATAGCGACTTTGTTGTCACAGTAGAGTTTGATGGAGAGTTCTACTGTGATGTGTAGTTTCTCCAAAAGTTTCTGTAACCATAGTCCCACGCACATCCCTTGAGCGACAGCTCTGAACTCAGCTTCGACACTACTTCTAGCTACTACTTTCTATTTTTTTACTTCTCCATGTTACTAGATTTCCCAAAACGTAGGTACAATACCCTGAGGTGGATCTCCTGTCTTCTGCCGATCCTGCCCAATCTATATCTGTATAGATTTCTATCTTCTGGCTTTCTCCTTTCTTAAAGAAAAGACCTCTACCTAGAGAGCCCTTTAGATATCTGAGTATCTTATATACTGCTTCCATATGGTTCTCTTTTGGTGAATGCACGTGCTGACTAACCACACTAACAGCAAAAGCAATGTCAGGTCGTGTGAGAGAGGTAGATTAATCTTCCTACTAGTCTCCGATATCTTTCTCTATTAACAGGCTTTCCAGGTTCTTCTGCGTTTTTTCCTGTTTCGATCGGAGTGTCACTTGGCCTACAACCAAGCATACCAGTATCAGTCAAAAGATCGAAGATATACTTTTTCTGGGAGGCTTCTGATTCCCCTTTTGATCTGGAAACCTCCATTCCTAGAAAGTATCGCATTTGACCCAAATCTTTTACTTCAAATTCTGTGGCTAAGACTCCTTTTAATCTCTCCATTTCTTCAATATTATCTCCAGTGAGAATGATATCGTCAACATAAACGATTAAGATGGTCTTTCCTTTGCCATTGGACTGTTTGAAAAACATAGTGTGATTAGACTGTACATGTTGATATCCTTGATTCTTCATGACCTTTGCAAATCTGTCAAACCAAACTCTCGATGATTGTTTGAGCCCATACAGAACTTTCTTCAATTTGCATACTCTGTTTTCTTTCTCTTCCTGGTAAAGTCCTGGTGGTAGTGTCACGAACACTTCTTCTTCCAACTCACCATTCAAAAAAGCAATTTTTATGTCAAATTGATTGAGAGGCCAGCCCAGGTTTGCTGCTAAGGACAAGAGAACCCATATAATGTTAAGCTCTGCTATTGGTGCAAAAAATTCGGTGTAGTCAATACCATATGTCTGGATGAATCCCTTTGCAACTAGACGGGCTTTGTGCCTGTCTATTGTGCCACTTACAACCTTGTTAGAACACTGGTTCGATAGCCACGCGACGATCGAAACAGTTCCACAGCAAACTTTGAAGAGATGAAAATGTATGTATTTGATTGAATTGCAAGATTGAAATGTAAAAGAAGAAAAACACCTAGAGAATTCTCTCTGTTGCAAGGATCGAATCCTTCCCTAGCCTAAAGCCAGTATTACCGTAGCATAAGCTAGTACAAAGCATGCCAAAATATTCAGATCTCTCATTGCCCTCTCCCCTTTCTCTTTTAAATTGTTGCCCCCTTACTAACTGTTCTTTCCCACGTTCTTCTCCACGTTATGGGATAGACATGAGTGATGTTGGGCTTCTCTTTATTGGGCTCTTGCAATGGGCTGTGGGTTTCCTTGTTCGTAACAATACCTCCCACTTGAAAACAACCTTGTCCTCAAGGCTAGAACTTGAAACTTGATCTCCTATCGATTTCGCTTCGTTCCAGCCCACTCAAAAGACAATTAACTGGAAACCAAGGTCGAAGAACACATTACCAAAATATAGAAAACCAAATGGATATCCATCCCCCACAGATTGTAAATGTTGAGCCAAAACTTTATGCTTAAAATTAATTCTTGAAAGAAATAACTCGAGATTCCCTCGTCAACTTGAGCTCAGGACTCAAAAGAGAATAACACAGTAGGAACAAGTGTGACAATAACATAACCTCCCTTCCAATCATCTATCCATATGCCACCATGTTTATTTCATCAATAGAAAACCACCATTCCTCTAATACAAATTTATGAATATAATTTGTACATGCAGCAGTGTCCTCCAACACCAACAAATGGATCCCAACGATCATAATAATTAATTGCAGAAAATTTTGAGGCCAATTTTGTATTCCAACCATTAGTCCATCCCGCAAGAAATAGAACTCACCCACTGAACTAGATGGAAAGATGTCGGTCCCCACCGTCATATTTTTTGTTTGTATTGCTGGAGCTTGTAACCCCACACTCCATAACCCCTCCGAGCCCGAGTCCCAAACATCCACTTGACCCAAGAAATTTGCTGGACATGAACTCCCGTAGTAGCTATCAGTGTTGTGCTGGGTATGCTTCTAGCACCATGGACGGCTGCCGTCCACCCGCTGCCCACCCCTAGTCGTCCGATCCCTCGGCCAACCCCCGTCAACCCTCCGGCTAACCCTTGTCGATTGATTCCGTCACGCCGGTTTTCTGCGTGTGTATCTTTCCCCTGCCCCATCTTTTGAGTGTGACACTAATTGCCATGAAATACGAGTAATTAGAAATCGCCACATATTGGGCGAATGAAATATAAAGCCCAAACAATTATTTTTGGGCAGAGCCAATTCTTGCCCATCAAATATAAATATCAAGCAATTAATATTGGCCAAAGCCCATTCTTGGGTTGCCCAATCCACAAATCCATTGGCCAGAAGAACTATCGTTGGTGTCCTTTCCCTCACTTTATCGTGGATCTCGCGAAGTGCTCTTCCGCTTCAGCCGCCGCCGTCGACCCCCTGTCCAATCCACGTTGATCAATACCCTTGCATCTGCTTGTGCCAAGTGCAGTCCAAGTTTGATGTGTGATCTGTAGCATAAGGTGTAGTAGGTGATGTGGCGGTCAATTTCAGGGTGGCCCATTTCTTTGTAAGCCCAAAATCCTTCTCCGGCCCGCCACACAACAGCCCATGTTGATTGTTTGTGAAATAAAGCCCATAACCATGAAAGTACCTCCATTCTATTATAGTGAACCTTCCCCACCTCCACATCTGAAATCCTACTACGATGCAACCGCCGCCGCCTTACGCCCACAATAACACCATATTAATTCATTCGTTATTACGTCCCCCCTTCTATAAGGAAGCATCCCCTCAAGTATATGAGTCCAAAATTGAAAACCCACAGAGATGGTCAAGGTTTGTCCAGCTTTGTATGCCATGTAGACCCCATCCTTTCGGATGTTTTCTCTCATCTCTGGTAAGATTTCTAAGCTTTGAATATGTTCCTTCCTCTCGTCCTTGAGGCCCGGGGTTGGTCGGATCGTAATGAAGTTACTGGAATCGTCCCAATGCTCTTTGGAAGTGGCATCGGCAGCCATGTTTTCTTTATCGATTTCACCTTCAACACTGGGGGCCTTATCTCCAGCAGTAACAGAAGACTTATCATCATAGGCGGCCAGAAAATTGTCATTGCAACTCCCAACAACAGACTTGGTGAGCCATTTCTGCCTCCTGGTGTTAAAAGTGTCTCAACACTTCATTGATAAATTGGTCCCATTCTATGTTGAGATTGGTCTGTGTGAGACGATGAAACCAAAGCGTAGCCACTCCTTCCATGCTCAGGAATGTAATCTGCATCCTGTGATTCCATGGTGTTGAATGGAGCCTGAAATAATGCTCCGCTATGACAAGCCATTGCCCGGGATTCATGCCGTTGAAACCGGCATCGCAACGTAACCAAAGGTTCTCAAGAAAATTTGTTTTCTTCCGCCTTCATCATACTCACAGTGACGTGTATCCAATCGAGCGTTCCAGTACGTGGTGGCCATGGCAGGTCGGACCAATTGTCAGAACACTGATTCGATAGCCACGCAAATGAAGCAACGACGACGATCGAAACAGTTCCACAACAAACTTTGAAGAGATGAAATGTATGTATTTGATTGAATTGCAAGATTGAAATGTAAAGAAGAAAAACACCAAGAGAATTCTCTCTATTACAAGGATTGAATCCTTCCCTAGCCTAAAGCTAGTATTATCCTAGCATAAGCTAGTACAAAGCATACCAAAATATTCAGATCTCTCACTGCCCTCTCCCCTTTCTCTTTTAAACTGTTGCCCCCTTACTAGCTGTTCTTTCCCCCGTTCTTCTCCACGTTATGGGATAGACTTGAGTGTTGTTGGGCTTTTCTTTATTGGGCTCTTGCAATGGGCTGTTGGTTTCCTCGTTCGTAACAAACCCACGGGTTTCTTTCCCTTTGGTAAAGTCATCATCTCCAAAGTTTCATTTTTCTCTAGTACCCTTATTTCCTCCATCACTGCTTCCCTCCAAACTGGAATTTCCAAGGCTTCTGAATATTCTTAGGTATCTTGTTTCTGTCAAGATTAGATGTAAAAACAGACACTTGGCAGAAATATCTTTATAAGATACAAAATTTGAGATGGGATGGAGAGTACATGAATACGACTGTTTTCTAAGAGTAATAGGTAAATCATCAAGATCTGTTACCTAGTTAAGGTTGGAATTCGGCTCACAGGAAGTTGCAGCTATCACCGGTTCTAACCCTTTGGATGCTTCGGATACGAGTCTCATCAGGATTTGATTTTGGTCGTTGGGAGTGGACATATGTTTCCCTCTCAGTTTGTTTCCCACATCTCCCCCTGAGTTCAAGACTTTGTTTTCATTTGGCAAAGAAAGTGATGATGTATGGTATTCGTTGGAGTCAAAGATTGATACATCGGGGCTTGTGAGTGATGACGGAGCTTCACTGAACGACTCCCCTGACGCGAGTAGTAAGGAATATGCTCAAAATAGGTGACATCCAGGCTAACATAAACTTACGGGTTGTAGGGTCATACCATTTGTACCCCTTTTGAGAGGAAGAGTAGCCAAGGAAGACATATTTGAGGGCTTTAGGATCCAATTTGTTACGTTGGGGATTGTGGATCTGGACAAACACAGTGGTCCCGGAGACACGGAGAGAGGTGGACTAAGTAAGCTTGCAAGTACAGAAGGATTCTTGGACTTTGTGGAGTGGGTTGCGAAAGATAGAACTCGACTAGGCATTCGATTGATGAGGAACGCGGCTATGAGGATGGCATCACCCAAAAAATATTTTGGCATGTGAGAAGTGAATAGCAACGCACGAGCAATTTCAAGAATATGACGGTTTTTTCGTTCAACAACCCCATTTTGTTGAGGAGTGTGAACACGAGCTTTGGTGAACAAGAGCTTTAGTGAACAATACCCCTTTCATGAAGAAAGGTATCCAAGAAATGGTTGAAATACTCGGTACCATTACGAGCCCGAAGGATTTGGATATATTTGTGGAATTGGGTATTAACCAGATTGTAGAAGTGCATGAAAATAGAGCTAACATCAGATTTATAGTAAGTACATCAATAAATGTAATAAACCATTTTTTGTTAGTTCGATTGGGAACCCGTGAGGACCCCAAAAGGTCACTGTGAATCATGGTGAATGGTTGTGATGGTCTATAAGGTGATGCAGGAAATGCAACGCGATGGTGTTTAGCAAGTGCACAGATTTCACAATGTAAATCAAATAACGATTTATTACGATTTATTCAAGCAAAGTGAAGGGAACAATTGTTTTAAACATTGAATACTAGGATGACCAAATCGTTTGTGCCATAACAAAATATCAATATTCTTAGGACTAGATGCAGAATTACAAATAGAAAGGTGACAATTCCCTTGGACAACATCAAAGTAGTAAAGGCCCTCGTATTCCTTAGCACAACCAATCGTCTTCCCCGATAGGTCCTGAAAGATACAATGAGAAGACAAAAAAGTAACTGAGCAATGAGAAGTTTCGGTGAGCTGTCTAACGGACAATAAATTGCAAGAAAGATTCGCAACATGAAAAACTGATTTCAAAGTAATAAAATCAGAGATACAAATACTCCCCTTGCCCGCCCCCGGGGATAATGTACCATCTGCAATTTTGACTTTCAAGTTGCAGCGCACATGGGGAATAAGTAGAGAATAACTTATGGGCACAAGTCATAAGATTAGAGGTGTTAAGTGGTACTAACCGCAGTTAAAAAACGTACCTTTGTGGGCTAATGAGCCTGATGGGGTAGGTGAGGAAGCCTGACCTGATGCCTGAAAAGTCGAGAACAGGGCATAGAGCTTCTCCAATTGATCTGGGTTAAAAACCACACCAACAGTGGCCTGGGTGTGATGGGCTGAATTTAACGGGCCTTTTCCGATTTCAGTGGGGGCCTGGAAACGATTGGCTTTATTGGGCTGTCTAGGCTAAAAATTAGCAGGCCTGCAATGGATTTCCCAAGATGTGTCTATTGAGTGGCCCGGTTTCTTGCATTTTTCACAAACTGGCCTTTTATTATGTTTTGGGCCGAACGCAACAGAAGGCCCATGAGACATTAGGGCTGAATATTCAAGGCTTGGTTTCACAGCCTCCTTCATCCTTCATCATTACATTGAGCCTGCTCTTTTCATGCCTCACCTCAGAGAAAACCTCTCGGACGGACAACAGCGGATGGCGGCTGAGCACGCGACTGCGCACATTGAAGGGTGCTATTGACGCCAGCCAAAAATTCGTACACCCGCTCAACCACCATCCGTTTCTTGAAGCGTACTGTCCCCGGGGCATTCCCAAGCTTCTTCAGAGTTGAGATCCAATTCCTGCCATAAACCCACCATTTCGGTGTAGTAGTCTGTGACCTCGCGATCTCCCTGCTTCATCTGCCAGAGCTTGGTCTTTATTTCGAAGATCTGAGAAGCATTCCCAGCGTCAGAGTATGTTTCACGAACCACGTCCCAAACATCTTTGGTCGTGGGCAGGAACATGTACGTCTTCCCAACGGCAGGCCGCATGGAGTTGATTAAGCAAGCAGTGACGAAGGAGTTCTCGGAACTCCATTTCTGATTCGTTGGAACATCCGTAAGCAGTGGTGCCTTGTGTTCTCGTGTAACAAATCCGAGTTTACCCTTACCATCAATAATAAGTTTGATGGATTGGGTCCATTCTCGGTAGTTTTTACCGTGTAATTTTTCGACAGTGAGTGGAAAAGAAGAAGTTTCAACGCCACCGGTCGTACCCATGGAGGATGTAACCGTTGACTCTCCTTCGTGGGTCGCCGAGTTGACGGAATGCTCACTGTCGGCCATAAAAGTTTTAGGGTTTGAGAGAGGAATCCTGGACTTTTGATACCATATAGAGAATGAGGGTGAATAATCTTTATTCAAAACTCAATGCAGAATTCTAAGTACATAGTTCTATTTAAAATATACAACAAGAACTAAAAAAGAGAACATAAAAAATCATTCCTAAAAATATATTGTTAAATTATGCAATGTAATATTCTACAAACTTTCCATATTTCTACATATTGTTTTCATTTATTGTAACTTTTCTAGGTACTTCTTGTACTTTATTTTATAAAATTATCTTTGCCTGATAAAAAAAATAATACAAGAGAAACCTACTGGAAATACATAGTAAACCGGCAGATAGGAAACCCTCGAGGTCAACAAATGAATGATCTGATCGAGACAATTGTGGACTTGTCGCCATCGCCGACGAGCAATCAGCCCCTGAAACTTTTCCATTCAGGAAAGAGCAAATGGACCTCCTCCACAAACTATTTAACAAAGTTAAAACTCCCGTTATCGGGACAGGTTCTCTGGCCGAAATACGTATATCCCTGAGTTAAAAACATCATGGAGTTTATACCCAACATTTTAATATAAAAAATATGTTTCATTCACAATCATTCACAGTAATATTTGGGGGGAATCACGAGTTAAAAACATCACAAGTACTTGATGGTTTGTTATATTTGTCGATGATCACATTAGAACAAAATAGGTATTTCTTATGAACGAAAAGTCTGAGGTAGAGCTTATTTTTATAATTTTCATTAGATGATCCAAACCCAATTTAAGGCTCATGCTCAAATTTTTCTGGCCTAATAATGCCGAGAAATATTTTCATTCAATTCTTGAGGAATATCTATTGGAAAAACTTAGAAAGGCATAGCACATCATCACAGTTCATGTGTCGATCCCCCACAACAAAACGGAATAGCTAAAAAATGCCACAACTTCTTGAAGTTGCTAGAGCTCCTACGTATACATCCAATGTTCCATAGTTTTCGGGAGATGTTCTTCGTACTACTTAATAAATTGCATGCCTTTTAAAGTCCTTCACTTCCGAACGCCAAATCAAGTTCTCGTAAAAACCTGTCCATATACTCGACTTCTGTCCACTCTTCCTCCTAAGATATTACTCTTCCTCCTAAGATATTTGGTTGCACTGTGCTTGTTCATGTTACCCAACATCTTAGAAGTAAGCTGATCCAAAAGCCATAAAATGCATATTTCTTGGGCACTCTCGGAGCCAGAAGGGATTGAGATTGATTGACATTTCATCAAAGACAATTCAGGAAGGAACTGCAAAAATGGTTTACGCACCAACTAGCCTGCAAAACAGCCGATATTCTTACAAAGGCTCTTCCAAGAACTAAATCTGAGAACCTCACTTCCGAAATGGGAAAGATCAACATATATCTCCCAACTCGAGGGGGAGTGTAGAATTACATGACTGCCTCTATGGGCTATTTCGATGAGCTGGGAAATTCTTAGACCTCAAATTAATTAGTTAGGCTCTTTTTTAAAAAAAACAAAGAAGATTGTAATTGTCATATCCCTTATTTATGGTAATATTTTTGGTTGGTTAGGATATATTTCCCTTGTTCTTAGGCCTAGAATCATGGAAAGTCAACCAACCTGTCTGTGTTCTCCTTCCTATTTATATTAATGTAATCTTTGTCAGATAAAATTCCATCTCAATCTTTAAATAAAGGATAAGGCATCCTTCTAATTTATCTCCTAGAAAATACAAACTAACACCTAATTGGATACCTACTCTTAAAATAAGTAGATTACTCAGTCATTGAATTAAGCTAATATAGGTTGTCGTCAAGCTAATAAAGATCTAGATAATTTTTAAGATTGTTCAACTGTGCCCAAGAGCAATCCGATATTTGCCTTGTTTTCCTTCAAAACATGAACGAACCACAAAAGGTTTGAAGACCAAGAAGGCCAAAATAAGTATTCAGACATAGAAAATCTCCAAGTGGACTAAAGCAATCTCCCAGAGCATGTTAACAAAATTCAGCAATATGTTACTTGCTTCGTTATATTTCTTTGTTTTGTACTTGAGAAATAAACTGAAAAGATGCTTCTTTTTTTAAAAAAAAAAAAATTAGAAGCGTGTACATATATTTCACACACCTGGCACAATCCAAGTTATTGGCCAAATAAGATCTCAAGTCTATAAAGCACTTCTTCTCCAAAGACATTTCAGCAAAGGCTCCAGAATTTGAATCGGGCAACAATTTTTTAAGGACTTGAAAGACCAATATCTGACAATACATATGGGGAACCACAAAAATAATATATAAATAATTAGATGAATGAAAATGCCAAACATTTCTCATCAACAGCGTGAGTGACCTGTGTAAATCCACGTAACGTGTGATGATGTGACGTCAACAATGGAATTATAGGAGGAAGTAGTTCATCTAGATGTCCAAATTTTGTCTCTTTCTCTGCATGGAGAATGATATTGGCTGCTATGAATACATATGACGACAAAGCCTGCATCAATCAAGTACTTGAATAACCACAATTCTGGCCGAAAAAAATAATGTTTCTATGATACGATTTTATTCACAAAATTCAGAAAAAAGTTTGATATCATTTCACAAAATCCCGATAAAAACTTACGTTTGTGAAGTTTGTGATGAGATTGAAGTTTTTTTCTGAAGACTAGAGATACCCCAAGATACAGTTCATTGCACTCGTGTCGGTCACTCAGATTGTGCATGAACTAACTCACAAAAAAGACCGCATATAATAAGTCAACTCTAGTGTGAGATAGCTCATTTCCCCCACCAGCCTGTAATATCTCTCTTTTTCATCGGAATCTGATTAGCATAGACAAATAAGCGATGATTCACCTCCATGGGAGTGTCTACAGGTCGCCATGCTGGTTCCTAGTTTTAGCCAAGAGATCTAATGCACACTTTCATTGAGAGAGAAAGAGTCTCTGCTCAGATGAGAGCTGTGGAGAAGAACTCTACTTGGGAAAAGGCTGACCTACCCAAGGGAAAATCTGTCGAGGGTGTAAACGAGTATTCACTGCAAAATAAAAATATGATGGCTCTTTGAAAGGATATAAAGGTCACTTGGTTTCCAAAAGATTCACCCAGACATACGGAGTTGATCATTCTAAGACACTCCTCGTTGATGAAACTGAATACAATTCGAGTTATATTGTCTGTTGCTGCGAGCCTTGACTCGGCTATGAATCAACTTGATCTGAAGAATGCGTTCCTAAATAACGACTTGGAATAAGAAGTCTATATGGAACCTCCTCCAGGTTTTACTGATCAATTTGGTTCGAAAGTATGAAGGTTAAAAATCTCTATATGGATTGAAGGAATCACCCAGGAGGTAAATCTAATCATACTCTTTTCATGAAGAAGTCGTTCACTGGCAGGATTTTGGTACAAATTAATTTATGTTGATGACATAATATTAACATGAGATGATATCGAGATATAAGCAAGTTGATTGAAAGTTCCACGGAATTTGAGATCAAAGACTTGGGGCACTTGAATTACTTTATTGGAATGGAAGTGGCAAGTTCTAAGAATTATGTTCTGGATCTTTTTGAAATATACTGGGATGATTGGATGCAGACTTTAGACACTCCGATAGAGGCAAATGGAAAACTAGGAGAAATTAAATATGGCGTGCCAATAGATAAAGGAACGTATCAAAGATTAGTTGGAAGATTGATCTACTTATCACACACGAGACCAAATATTGCATTCGATGTGAGTATGGCAAGTCAATTTATGCATTCACTATATGAAGAGCAATTGCAAGGCAACGGTTTGTTCTTTGAGAAAAGTGAAAAAAGAAATTGTAGTATATACATATGTTGATCCGGCAGGTTCAATTACTGTCAGAAGATCAACTTCCGGATACTTCACTTTCCTATGGGCGAATTTGTAATTTGGAGGAGCAAGAAACAAAGCGTTGTTGCTAGAAGTAGTGTAGAAGCCGAGTTCACATCTCTGTCTCATGGAGTTTGTGAGGTTCTTTGGCTAAAGAGGGTTATGGATGATTTGAAGAGGATGGTGGGACTTCCAATAAAGCTATAATGTGATAATAAGAACATTATTAGCATTGATCATAATCCGGTTCTACATGAAAGAACTAAGCACATTGAACTTGACAAACATTTTATAAAAGAGAAGCTTGAGGAAAAAACAATTTGCACTCCATTTGCTCCAACCACATTACAAGTTGCTGATGTCGTGACCAAGAAGCTTATAAGACAACTTTTCGAAGACCAAGTTAGCAAGTTGGACATGATAGATAATTTTACACCAACTTTAAGGGGAGTGTCGATAAGTTTGGTTATATAGTTCAATATGGAACACAAGACATGGGGAAATCAGAATTTTATTCCTTCTTTTGTGTACTAACATACCTAGGTCCCTATTTACAGACTCTTTTAATCCATATTCCTACTAGGACTCTAAGACTCCTACAGGGACTCTAAAACTAGAAGTTAAAATAACACGACCAGAGAATTCTAATTCTACTAGTCTTCCTGAATTCTAGATTGACTAAAAATATAAATATATGACTGAATATTATTGGTTATTTTTTAAATAAAGATTTGATTTGATAGAGTTAAATTTGGTAAGATATGATTTGTCAGGATCTTTGCCTATTTATTTGTAACCTTTGTACTCAATTATTATCAGAAAATAATAAAGAAGAAGAGGTTTTCTCTTCCATGTTTTTGTTCGATCCTTTCTACTGTTACCTTCTTGAAAAGACAAAAAACTTTCTATGAAGAGGGAGTAGTAGAAGGGGTATATATATATATTTTTTTTGTTTTAGCTTGTACCATTCCAGATAGCCATGTTTTTTTCCAGTAAAATCGACCATGTGTTTCAAAGACGAAATAAGAAATGAGTTGAATGAGAAACGAGTGCTTCTCGAGGGTTGAATAAGAAATGACTAATGAGTGTATAATACCTATGGATAACCATTTCATTAGCCTCAGAATAATCATCTAATCCCATGGTAACATGCCTTTGTGCTTCTGGATGACCTATAAATATGTTGTCCAGTAACAACTAAGAGGGTCATTTTAGCTTGCACCATTCCAGATAACCATGCCTCTTTAAGCAAACCTCGACCATGTGTTTCAAGGGCGAAATAAGAAATAGCCATGTTTGTTCCAGCAAGCATCGACCATGTGTTTCAAAGACGAAATAAAAAATGAGTTGAATGAGAAAAGAGTGCTTCTCGAGGGTAAACGAGTGCATAATACCTATGGATAAGCATTCCAGTAGCCTCAGAGCAATCATTATGGTCACTTGCCTTTGTGCTTCTCGAGGACCTACAAATATGCTCCCTCTAGACTTGGTAAGGGAGAGGCATCTAGAACCCAACCACTAACCTGATCCAGATTGTGATCAAACCCGTTAAGGAATATATAGGCCCAATTTTCAGCAGTTCTCCTCGGTTTCTAAATATCCTTTGGACATCCATACCATTAGGCCGATGGTAATCAATTTTGAAGAATATTGATTGTAATATTCTGCAAGAGGACGGCCTCCTTAGCAGGATTGGAATGATTTCTTCAAGAGTATTGAGTTCAAATCATTGTAATATTGATGATTGGGGTAAACCAGGATTTTGAAGTACTTGAAAATCATATAAAATGTGGTGAGGAGGTTTTTCACAACAAAACCAAGATTGTCAGCATTGCAGTAGGCAGCAAATATAAGCACCAGGTTTTAGCTTTAAAGCTTTTGTAGCGCCTGCGCCTCTATCTCATGAAATGAACAAAGGAAAAAATGATGTGACAACACTAGAGATAAATAATGCATCAATCTCTAATTGATATGCGACTCCTTTATTCCTCCAAGTATATTTATGTATTTACTTATTTTAAAGTCCTATGTAGTTTTATTTTTTTATGAATAGTAACAATATGTTTAATAAAATAAATATTTAGTTCCTTATTTTAATAAACAAATTTAATTTTAAGAAAAGTACTAGTACCTTATTTTGCTAAGGAGATAATTCCAAAATACAATCATCGTAGTTTTTGTTTATTTGAAATTATATCCCAAATATCCTAGTTGATTTTGGATTAAGATCAGAATATGATTTTTGTTCCACTAAATAATATAAAAACATGATTTTTATTTATTCATGTATCTTAATCCGTAAGTCTTCCACTATACATCCAACTTAGTCAAAGGCTTCCAAATGGATGATTTGAATTATATGAGAAGTATAATTATTTATCTCATATATAATTATTATCTACCCTCCGCAAAAATCACACAATCTCAACCGCATTCTCTCTCCCAACGCAAGCACACGTTTTCTTCCTTCTCATTGAAAAATAAGTTGATTTTTATTATTTACCTAGCTAATCTCGTATGATTCACACAACTCCATAAAATCTCAAGTACTAATTAGTTTCCTACTATCTGTCTAATGGCACTGATATATTCATGTTACTTTTCTCCCTTTCTTCTATTCCCTCTTTTTAATTTATTTCTATATCAATTTTCCATTAGAGGGGCGAAGGTATAGACCTAGAAAACTCTAGGCTTGAATAATTAAATCCCGCAAGGTATATACATATTTATTTTAGTCTTGGGGTTTAATAGCATTTGAAATTAAAGATGATAAAATAAAAGAGTACAAGAAGTACTCCAAAAAATATAAAAGTAGACCCTAGGTTAAACTGAAAGCAAACAAATCCTAGGTTCCCTCAACCAAATACCTAATGAACAATGATATTGCCTCTATTTTTAATCCAAAACCAAGGCCTAAATTTAAATAGATCTAACAAGTCTTCTTCCATCTCTTAAATAGGTTAAATGACCAACTGTATCAGAGTGAAGCACTAGATTGAGCCCTAACCATTCGTAGCATTTCATCCATAAAGCATAAGATTCTGGGCAAGAAAAAAATTGCGTGATATTATTTATTAAATGTGGAAAATTGGTTAGTATTTGTTTGACTGCGAATGGAAGTGGGAACCGATTGGTGGTAAAGGCCGAGAATTGGCGTACCAACACGGTAAAAGCCGAGGATGGTTATCCTAACGGGATGCAATAACTAGGGCTGATATCAGTTAATCCGAGAGGAATCTAGGGAAGTGAGTTGAACCACTATCGAATATTATATTTTTTTTTGTGAGAAATATATTTTTGTCGAATGCTATAGGTGCATGTTTAAATTCTTGTTCCCATTATATATCTAATTGATTTTATATAAAATTACAACTGTTTATATTAAAGGAACTTTTTGAATCATTGATATATCAAAAAAGAGATTTAACATTATTGCGAAAAGTATATATATAACTTATTCGTACCGGTTAAGCCTCTTACTGATTGACTTGCCACTCAACCCACCCTACTTTTTAGTTTTATAGATTTTGGAAGATGATAACTAGAAATTTTGGGGTTGATAGAAAACTTGAACAAGTCTTGGGACTACCTAATGGATTGTTTTTTTTTTTTATCAGACAGAGATATGTTAAAAAGATAGGAGTACCAGAGGTACTAAAAAAAGTAACAAAAATAAGTCTGCAAATCAAAAAACAAACGCCAAATAAACTAAAACACACATGAACTTCCTAATCTAAGTAGCTAATAGACAAATTCCAGGTTCTAAAAAGTTATGGATTGTAGTATGTGGTTAATGATTTATATTTGGATTAATTTAGATGGGTAAATTTTTGGTGCTTATATTATCAATTGTAAGCCTTCCGCTTATTTATTTAATTTTTGTAGCAACTAAGATTGTGTTTGTTTTGAGGTTTGTGTTCTTAAGTTATTATTTAGGAACATGGATGTGTACCGTGCCTAGGGAGCGGACCTTGACAATAATGTGGTGCGAAACCCACGAACAAAATTTATTGACATTAATTGCTCATAACAATTTCCTTCATTTGAACATTTATGGGGCAGAGTTAAATAGAAATATTTCCACAAAAGCTAAAAAATTTAAAGATTGATAATTTCTCTAACTATTAAATAATATCAAAGATCCAAAATCGTAGTGAATAAATTAATTTTTAGGACGAAATTTCACAATCCTCAACTTATGCTATCAATAAGTACTAAAGCTACCGATAATAACTAAACTCTATGGCAGCCACCATTAAGTTACTGTGTTTGGATAGAGAAGCTATCCATCATACTCGTTTCTTATTTTTATTTTTATTTTTGTTTTTAAAGTGATGTTTGGATGCAAAAGCTATTTTAAAATGCTTAAAAAGTACTTCCTCTAAAAGCCAGAAATTTGGTTTTGGGCTTCTACTTCAACTTCTCCTTAGGAAACAAAACGTAATTTTCACTACCGTATCCAAGTATTTGGAACACAGACAATATGAACTAGATTAAGACGTAAATTGACAACCTAAGGACGATATTAAAATCAATACACTACCCTAACAACTTGCCATAATGGTCTGGTTGTGGAGTACTGTCTAAAAGAAACATCAAAAGAAAACACTAAACAGTCAAAAAACATAAATATTTAAAATGCATATTTTTTCCACCTGAGGCCGCAAATCATAACTCCTGAGCTGAGAAACCAAAAGTTGCCCAACCTATCAGTAGAACAAACGAGAACCTCAGAATTGCATAGAAGTTAAACAAGGTTAAAGATGAAAACTAAAACTCGAAGTCTCAAACTAAGAAACTGAGCCAAAATATACATGAAAAACAAGCTGCAATATCCAAATAATGAAAACAAAAGTCAACATATCAGGCTACCTAGATGACCATCAAAATATTCAGTTGTTTGCACACACACTCAATTGACCCTGCGGTCAGAAGTGTAAACAAATTGATTCAGCATGCAAGCCTTTGAGCTAGCTCGACTAATATTTCAACGCATAACCTTATAGTTTGAGCACCCAGCTCCATTCCAAATTCTTTTGCCAGATGTTAAGGATTAATCAATGCAAACCTTATACACATCTTATTTGTTCACGGCTCTTCAGTTATACTTTCCAAAGATCATCTATGATCCATTCAGTCTTCCTCTACCATCTTGTTTCTTCTCTTTCGATACTTTCTGCAAATAATCTCAAAATTTGGGAAATCTCCACCATCTTACCTGGTAAATTCGAGGTTAACCAATTTCTTCAATAATAATTCTTGAGATTTCACTAATCATGCAGTGAACAATGAGAGGTCCCATCGCCACCCCAAAATTCAAACCCAAATAAAATCATCTATCTTCTCAGCGCCAACAACTGAAAGTACTGTCCAACATTAAGGATGCTGCAAGCATTTTCTGAACTAATGTATGTTCTCTTTTGGTTCTACCAGGTTGAACTTCTGGTAGTCTGGGAATAAACCATTCTTAAAACTGTAGGAACTCATTACCAGTTGCACCTTGATTCACAACAGGAATCAAGACATATTTGAAAGTATCAAAGTCGAGCCGGCTCGGCTCGAAAAATATTCGATTCGTATTCGAAATTATCGAAGTTGAGCCGAACTCGAACATGTTCGAAATTTTTTCGAGCCGAACTCGAGCTCAAATTATTTTGTTCGATAGCTCGCGAGCTTTAATATTTTATTAATATATATAATTTTATATTAAATAAATATATTTAGAACATTTCGAGTATTTATTTTCGAGTAATAGTTCGAATAGCTCACGAGCATGTTCGAATATTTTGAGCCTAACTCGAGCCCAAGCTTTAATTCGAGCCGAACTCGAGCCAACAAATTTAAATTATTCGAATTTCGAATCGAGCTCGAACTCGAATAGACTTATTTAGAGCCGAATTCGAGTCTTAAAATTTCATTCATATTCGACTCGGTTCGGTTCGTTTACACCCCTAATGTAAACTATTCGCCATCAGTATTTGCAGGCTTCTTTCTTATGGGACAGAGTATATTAGTAATATAAGTGTTGATTGATTACAAGATTTTTTGCATTATTTTGAAGATTTGATTGGTTAAATCCCATGATATATGGGATTGTATATAGTTTCCTTGATTGCATATTTTTTTCTTTTTACGTCTTAGCTTCTCCTATTTAAAAGGAGACACACATTGTATCCAATATAACACAGAATAATAAAAGAGAACATATTTTCTTTTCTTTGCATTACTTACATGGTATCGGTAGGGTTCGAGAATGTATTTTAGGGCAGCCATGGTTGGTTCTTCTTCCTCCACCGGCGGCGCCTCCTCTTCCAGCACCGGTGGTGCTACTGTTCCTAGAACAAATCCCTACAAATGTTTCCGTCCCTGAACAACCCCTTCAAATTGCCATTCATAAATTGAATGGGGCTAATTATCTTGAATGGGCTCAGTCGGTCTGTTTGGTGATCAACGACGAAGGAATACTTGGCTATCATCGGCAAAACCACACCCCTCCGTTCATTGATGCTCGATCCTTGCAGTGGCGCTCCAAGAACTCCATGGTTAATAAACTTCATGGACCCAACGATCGGCAAGCCGTTTACTTTTTACCAACCGCCAAAGACGTCTGAGATGTCATCTGAGATACCTATTCTGACCTCGATAACGATTCCCAGTGTATGCACTGACCATCAAGATGTGGAAGACGCAGCAAGGCTCTTGATATGTCAGCACATACTATAATGAGTTGCTAGTGGTCGGGCAGAAACTTGATTTGTTTCAAGACGAAAATGGAACAGCCCCACCGATGTAGTTCGCTACCAGTAAAAAATTGAGCGTACCAGGGCTTTTGTGTTTATGGCAGGCCAAAATCATGACCTAGATGACGCCTGTGGGTGTCTCCTCGATCGCAAGCTGCTGCCCATCCTACGTGAAGTGTTTTCTGAGGTACGGCGTAAAGAATCCCGTCGCTTGGTGATGCTCAAACCCAGCGCCGACGGCGGGTTTCCTGGTGGTGCGCCTGCCCTTGTGGAGCATGGATTTGCTAGTGATTCAGGTGGAACTCGGCCGGGCCTGTGTTGCGATCACTGTCGTCGTCCGGCCCATAACCGTGAAACGTGATGGAAGATCCACGGGAAGCCGCCAAACTGGAAGAAATAGAATGGGCGTGCTTTGAAGTCCGGAGGAGATTCACGACCTAAAGTGATACAAAGCGTGCAGATATCCATGCCTTCCATACTGCTGGATCCAAGCTCTTTCTCAAGTCGGCTTATTTTCACAAAAAAAGAATTAGAGCTTTTGAATAACATGTTTAAGTTATTGGGCCCTAATAATTCCTCCTGTTTTGTTGCTAACTCAGGTATAAATATTTCTGCTGCTCTGTCCAATAAATTTCTCGTAACTCTTGGATATTAAATTCTGGTGCGACCGATCATATTACTGCTTCACATCTTTTTTCATCCTATACTCAATGTGCAGGTTATCAAAAAATTAGAATTGTGAATAGGTCCTTTAAGTTGCCGGGAAAGTATTATCCTTATTTTTCAGTCCTTACATGTTCCATCCTTGTCTTATAACTTGTTATTAATCAATAAAAAAAACTAAGGATTTTTTGCTACAGAAAAAAGTAAGGATTTAAATTGTCATGTAACTTTTATTATTGTCAATTTCAGGATTTAACCCCGGGGAAAATGATTGGGGTTGCTAAGACGGATGGTGGGTTATATCTCTTGGATTCTAGATGTGCCTTTGACCAGCAAGCTCGGATGACCTATGGCCCTCATGATGTTTCCTTCGACATTATATATTAGAACATCTTAATTTTACTTATTCTCAGTGCGAAGTTTGTCAATTTGCTAAGCATCTTCGTGATGTCTGCCCTCCCCAACCATATAAACCACCAGAACCCTTTACTTTAATCCATAGTCATGTCTGGGGTCCTGTATTGATACTAACTATTTCGGGCAAACGTTGGTTCATTTCATTTATTGATGATTATACTCGTCTTACTTGGGTATTGTTGTTAATAAATAAACCGATGACTAATGTTGCCATTGTTTTCATTACTTTTTATCATATGATTCAAGATAAATTTAACACATCTAATGGGAAGGAATATTTCAATAACGTGTTAGGAATGTTTTTGGTGAAATGGGAATTATTCACCAAATTCATGCACACATGCTCCCTCAGAAAAAAATGGGGTGGCCGAAAGAAAAAACAAACATCTTCTTGAAATTGTTAAGGCTTTATTATTTACTACTAAAGTTCCTACCTACCTTGGGGGAGATGCACTTCTAACTGCAACTTTTGTAATTAATTGAATTCCTACTCGCATTTTGAATTTACAGACACCACTCAAAGTGTTTCACCACATATTTTCCCAATTCCTTACTCAAGTTGGATATTCCGTAAAGTTCAGTAGGTACCTCATTCGACGCGGAATTTGAGTCAGAAGATTGAGTGTCAGGTCCAATGGATGGTGTAGGTCCTGCTACCTTTTGGAGGGATCTTTGCGTGAGTAATGTAAAGGGAACGGCTGTAATAAATCTCCCCTTGCCGGGAACTGTTCGAGAGGAGGAGACGGAGGATCCGGGAAGTAAGGTTGTGGCAGAGATTCACAAGGTCGTGGCAGAGTAGAGGCTGGGCAAGGAGAGGGAAAACACTCCCCATCAGGATGGACCAAAAATTACATAAGTAGCTTTAACAGAAAAAAGTAGCACACCCATCGTACTAGTGAATAAAACCTAATTGAGCAAACAAAACATAGGCTCCCTAATCCAATCTGTTAGTGAATAAGAGAAATGTCTCAGATTTTTAATCCAAAACCAACTCCGGAATCTGATTAATTCCAATCTGTCATCACTCCCCTCTTCATTAGATCTGAAAACTCTTTTATTTCTCGCCAACCAAATTGTCCATATCACCGTTTGCCAAATCGTCATCCATTCTTTTAGTCCCTTGTTTTGGTTCCATAATCCTATGTGCTGAGCCAAGTGAAGTTTGGTTTCCTGATGTAGCGCTAATGTGAGTCCGAGCCATTTGTAGCATTCCATCCATAGCATATATGATTCCCCAGAGCTGAATACCAAATGCGATGTTGTTTCCTCGGCAGAATTGCAGAATACACAAAGATTGAGCATATCTCCCGTTGGAATATTCATTTTCCTTAGGTTAACTTTTGATGGAATGCGGTCCTTCAAGATCCTCCAAACCAAGGTAATTTCTCTGTTTGGGGCAAAACTCTTCCAAATGGGCTCGTAAGCGTCCGCCGCCACCAATTCTGTAGAGTATGAGGAAACCGAGTCCTGTAATAGATAATATGCCGAAGCCACAGAGGAAACCGAGTCCTGTAATAGATAAAGATGCAGAGAGGGCGAGTAACATCGATACCCTTTTTGGGTGGGTGAGTAACCCAAAAATATACATTTGTGTGACCGAGGATCTAATTTACTACGATTTTGATCATGGATATGGACGAATGCAGTGCAACCAAACAACCGAAGGTCTAGTGTCGAGAAAGACCGATATTCGGGGAACACATGATGTAGACAATCAAGGGGGGATTGAAATTTCAGAACTCGGGAAGGCATCCTGTTTATCAAATAGCATGCAGTGAGTAGTGCATCCCCCCAAAAATGCTTGGGAACATGAGAGATGAACATAAGAGAGCGTGCAACTTCAAGTAGATATCTGTTTTTACGTTCTGAAATACTGTTTTGTTGTTGTGTGTTAACACAAGAACTTTGATGAATGAGGCCATTGGCAGTCAAAAAATCAGATAAGATGGAGTTAAATAATTCTGTGCCATTATCCGTACGTAAAATTTTAATCGATGTATTAAATTGAGTTTTAATCATCGAATAAAAGTTTTGAAATACAATTCCAGCCTCTGATTTTTCTTTTAAAAGGTATACCCAACAAACACGAGTATGATCGTCCGTAAAAGTAATGAACCACCTCTTATGAGAAGTAGTAGACAGACGGGAGGGCCCCAAATATCACTGTGAATTAAATTAAAAGGCGCAAACGAATGATAAGAAGATGGTGGTAAAAACACCCTTGTATGTTTTGATAATTGGCAAATTTCACATTGAAAAAAATCATTGTGTCTAAACATAGAAGGAAACCAACGTTTTAAATAAGCAAAATTCGGCTGGCCTAATCTAAAATGGAGAAGCATAATCTGTTGCACGCGAGAAATAAAAGGAGGAGCTGTTGGAGTATGGACAGCATGGCTCACAAAGGAATCCTCCTGAAGGTAGTAGAGACCTGAAATCGCCTTAGCACTGCCAATCTTCTTCCTCGAATTCCGGTCCTGAAAAACACAAGAGGATGGTGTGAAGTAGTCATAACAATCCAAATCCTTGGTCAACTTGTGGACCGACAACAGATTGCAAGCTAAAGTTGGCACATATAACACATCAAGGAGATTCAAAGTAGGAGCTCCAGAGTCAATGATCCAATGCTCACCTAGCTGATGGAGAGCACTAAGGGCGACGTTCACAGTACCTGTGGTAGCACCTATGGCGGAATTCTGACTGGTGGCCGAAAGCAATTTTAGAAGCTGATCAAGTTGGGCTTTCGATATTGAAGTATCGGAGGATGAAGGCTGTTCCGAAGCAAGAGCAGCCTGCGGAGCCCTCCTGTCCTTTGGCTTAAACCTGTTAGTGACCCAATCGGCTGGCTTACCATGAATTTTCAAGCATGTATCGACAGTATTCTTAGGCCGCTTACAACGGTCACACCATGGTTTCCCATCCTTGGTGCGTGGAATAGAGGATTCAGCAGCATGAGTGTGAGTAACAAGGGCAGATGATTAAGGATTCTGTAAGGTGCGTGGAAGCATCACACGGCGCCGATTCTCCTCCCTGCGGATAATTGCAAACACCTCATCAATTGTAGGCAGCGGCGTTAACCCCAAAATACGCCCACGAGCCTCGTCCAAATCTCTACTTAGACCCGCCAAGAAATCGTACACGCGATCTTTAGCGATCAGATTCCGATAAAGAACAGCGTCAGCAGGGTCTTTCCAATCGCAAATCAAAAACTTGTGAGGAATCAGCAAGGTCAGAGTATGCCAGGGGGAGAGCATATTTCTTTGGACGTGGAGTGAAAGAGATATGTGGAACTTATGCTATCATCCATAGAATTGAGAAGCCAAGCCATTACCATGGAATTGTTGACGTCCCAAGGAGGAAACAACGGATCATTGGTTGGGGGTTGAGGAATAGACCCATCAAGGTAGCCGTATCTTCCTTTCCCGCGAATTACCAACTGGACGGACCTCGACCATTGAAGAAAGTTTCTGCCCGTCAATTTGTGGTTGGTAATTTGTAAAGGAGAGGAGTCAGCAGCGATTGAATTTGGAGGATTATGAGTAGGTTTATCGTCCGAAGAAGCCATGCGTGAGATATAGGAGGAGAAGAAATTTTATTCGACGTTAATGTGAGAAACTGACGTCGAAACAGTGGCTGAGAACAACCAGCGATGAAATTCTGTAAAAAATTCGTCCACCTGCTGCGATAAAGAGAAACGACGGGTATGCGCAATTCACGATTATGCGGAAGCGATGAATGCGACGTTTATGTGGGAAAGTAGGACACAGGAGGAGCGATGAACTACGTTGGGGAAAAAAAGGGGAAACACGAAATTGATGCGTAACGAAATTTTTCACAGATTTGTGCCTGTTAAAAAAATTTCGTATAAGATCTTATGGCTCTGATACCATGAAAGTAAAATAGAAGGAATAAATCGAGAGAGTCTGTGCTCTCTTCTTCTTCTTTTTATTAATCTTTTAAACTTAATTGAATACAAAGAAAACTCCTCAACATATAGAGGAGAAAAGAGTTCTACTATCTTAGAATACAATAATAGATAGACTTAAATCTACAATTTAAATATAAGATAAGTCAATCTATAATCTAAGATCTACAAAACTCTTAGTATCATTATCAATACGTTCGTTCCAATTGCTAAATTAAATACTGTCCGAGTACTATTATCTGTAGATGTCAATCTTGACTGGACATCGCATTAGTTGGATGTAAAAAATGCCTACTCGAATGAAGATTTAGAAGAGGAAGTTTATATGGAACCTCCACCTTTGCAGAAATGTTCGTTAACAAGCTATGCAAATAGAGACAGTCTTTATACGGTGTCAAGCAGTCCACCACAGAGCTTGGTTTGAAAGATCTACAACATTCATTAAGAGTCAAGGATACACTCAAGGACAAGCTGACCATACTCTATTCGTCAAATCTACAAGAACAATGCATCTATCTTGATGTTTATGTGGACGATATAATTCTAACCACATGATATATGGGATTGTATATAGTTTCCTTGATTGTAGATTTTTTCCTTCTATGTCTTAGCTTCACCTTTTTAAAAGGACACACATATTATATCCAATACAACATAATAATAAAAGAGAACATATTTCCTCTTCTTTGCATTACTTACAATAAACTAGTGTTTGCATTCAAAAAAGTTGCTTAAAACAAATAAACCGTAACATTAATTTGTTTGAAAAGCATGTAAACGTGAACGGAGACTAGTTAGAGCACCCTGATGATTCATTTAGGTCCCAACCCCCCATCACCATTGGTCAACTCCATCAAGAAAGTACAAGCATATGTTACCCAGCTAATTCATTAAACTCAACTAGTCCACTCATGCAAAACCAAATAAAACTCATTGCTTCTAACTATTGCTGTGCTTTCACCAGAAGAAATTGTTACCAACCACATCCCCCAACTTTGCAACAATACGGTTTGGCAATCATTGTACTGACCAACAGGTTTTGAGTCATCCTCTTACCACAGGTGAAGTCAACCAACAAACGTGATAACGTGAATAGCAAAAGCATAAATCACCAAGGAACCGGAGTAAATTTCATCTGGACTCAAGAGATGGAAAAAGACTTATTAGATCTAGTTAAATTTAGGTCTTGGTTTTAGTTTAAAAATATTGGCAATATCAATGCTGATTATGCATTTTCGGATTGGACGAGGGAGCCTAGGATTTGTTTGCTATAAGTTTAACCTAGGGCCTACTTTGTACTTTTTGGAGTACTTCTGGTATTCTTTTATTTGTAGCATATATAAGTTTTTTCGATAAAAAAAATATTACATAAGTCTACTCAATAGTAAGAGGATGACTGAACAAAGAAGAGAAGCAAAAACGGACAAAGAATGAGGTGCCCTCTTACCAGTAAAGGGAACTTCAGGTATATATGGATGGCAAAAGTTTCCATGTATTGTCGAACTGAGGGTAAATTGTTTCTCTGCAAAGGCATGAGAATGGACAACATTATATCAAGAATTGGAAAATGTTCAATATGAAAAAAATAAAAAAATTGTGGTGCTTATGCATAAGTGGTAGATTGACATTAACAAAACATTAAATTCAGTAGCGTTTGTCATCAAGAATTGAATCAAGAACACTTGTTCAATTTCGATTCGCTTAATGTGTGCATCTCATGAAAGCACAAAACAGTGGTTCAGAAAGAACAGAACTGTTTCATTTGAGATGTTGCATAGCAGTACACCAATGTGAGCAGAGACCTCCAATATGATTAACAACAAAAACCAAATAAAACCATTTGTTTTCTTTTGTCGCCACAATTTATCAGTTGATAAAGAAGTAAGTGTGGGAATTTAAGTTATTAAGCATACCCTGCAAAAAGTGATCGAATACTAATTAATCCTCAGATTCAAACTTTCACAATATATCAAAAAGAAAACTGGACACTTAAATTTCTTAACACAACCATTAAAAGCAAGACAAAATGTGAGCAATCAACTTTCAATTTTTGACAAATGAAAGTTATTCCACCAGACAAGATGCAATCCCCAATTTCCATGGCACAAAAGGTTATCACAATCAGTCCAAAGATTATGTTCTTTTTCAAAAATCGAGATTTAGTTAATATGCTTGAGAAGGCATTTTCTAATGGCAGTTTCTTTTAATTGCAATCTTCATGTCAATGGAAATCTTAAGAGTGACTCGCCACAAGTGATTACAATCAGAATTGATATGCTTTCCAAGAAAAAGAAGTGATATTTGGTAATTCACAGGTGGCATTAGCTACTATTTATAATTTATCCAGAGTGGTCGTGAGAGGTTTATAGACAAGAGTTCTCCAATATTTCTAACAACCACGGTAACTGAAGAAAATTTTGATTCTGGCATCTCTTAAAGCAAACATGCGCCATAGCCCTCATGCATCTCCAAGGAAATAATAAAATCCAAGTAAGTCTTCACCACTCAACAGGTCAGATACATAAAGCTGTTGAGAGAATAAAACTACTAACATTAATTGATGTGTGCAACTTAGATGTAACTTGCTCAACCATATCCAGATCAACAAATCGTGACAAAACACAAATCATCTGCCATACACGAACTTTGCGCCTATGAATCTGCAAAAAAAAAAAAAACATAGCCGATGAAAACAATTAGCAGAAAACAAACTGGCAAGGGTGCTCAACAGGTTTTAGAAATTAGTTTCATAGGGTGAAGAAACAATCACTTGATAATTCATCAACCATACTATGTACTGTGTTTTTTGGAGCCTACTAGGAGCAAGCTCCTAAGTGGGTGCAGGTGCTGGTAGAAAGGAACTCACCGCACTATACTTCTTATACAACTCCTTAGAGATATCTTTATCATTTTCCTGTCAAAAAATGTATCATTTGTTTGAGAACATTTTTTTCCAACAAGCTCTGGGGGTTAAGAGGAAATTGATGTTCTAGCAAAAATGAGGCAGATGAAAGATAAAGTAGAGTAACTGAAGTAAACCAAGATATGGAATATTGACAAGGTTATTCTTAAATTCAAATGAGAGAGAGAAAAATAAATTCTAAAAATAGGAATTTCCATTGCTTGAGAAAAAATGGTAAGCTAAACAATTATTAAATTAGGTTAGCACTTAGCAAATATTAGCAGACAACATTTGAATATTGGATTCATACAGACAAAACTAAGACGGACGAATCATATTAACTAAAGTTTTAGGTAAAAATAAGCAGCATCACAATAACTAGGATTGAAGGATGTCTCTAAGAGCCTTTTAGTGGGAGAGGCCAAATCTACAACATATCACGATGCAAATGAGAACCAAACACTCCAAGCGACTGCATGTTTTCTTCTGTCCAGCTGTAATTTTCTCACTTTTTAGCTAAGAGATGGGATGGAAGAGAAGGGTTAGCATGCAGTGAGGGTTAAGTGAGGAATGCAAGAAGAATAAGAATTTTAAAAACGAAAGTTAATACCGCAAAATAAAGAAGTTCTAGCAAAAATGATTTTCCAGATGCAATTGCAGCAAGGCTGTCATTGAATTCTTCTGTCAATTTGGCCATATCAGCCATGTCCGCCAGTTTGGAAAACAAAACAGCAACAGAAACACGTGCATAAAGCTCAGTGTTAATGAATCCCTGGTCACAAGAAGTATCACAAATTTCACTAGTAGATACATAAATACACCTTTATCCAAACAATCAATCAAAAAAAAATATAGAAACAAAATTCCATAGTATACAGAAAGACATATTGCCATTTATTTTATGATCGAATCGAAACATTGGCCATGAAGTCAATAATCATTGTCGTTATTATGGAGTGATGTTAATCAATTAACTGACAATTGTCAAATAAAACACATTATCACAGAAAAACAAATGAAATCTACCGCAAGATGGAACTTTACAAAGGATGAGCTAAAACTCACAAGATGAAACATTGCAAAGGATGTGCAAGAGGTATATGCATATTTCACTGCTTACAACACGGTATACACTACAAAAACATCATTAATAAACTCAGTACTTTGATCTGGACTATTTGGTTGAACGTGAATGGTAGAATCTTTAGAGGGCCTCAACATGAGGAACATCATTTGTTGGAACTGGTGAAATTTAGATCGTGGCTTTGGATTAAGAGTAAACATAGCAGAATTTTGTCGTTTACGTTTTTGGATTGGTCTCGAGAACCGTTGGTTTGTCTTCTGGCGATTTAGTTAGGAGCTTCTCTTCCTTTTTTTATTTTATTATTTGATTGTAACTTTTGTAACTTTCGGGTACTTCTTGTACTCTTTTATTTATAAAATATATTTTGCCTGATCAAACAAAAAAGTACACTTAGTACTTGATTGTTCTTATATGACATACTTCAGTTAAATCAGGGTCTAGGTTTCTTGACAGAACTGATACTTCAATTCTTGCATCATAATTTTGGGATAGTTCAGCTTCGAAGTCCTCATCAAAAGCCACTGTTACAAAATAAATCAAACAAACGTTAGAAAAAAACACATATGACATTGTTAAAGGGGCTCATGAATGGTGTTCCAATCAGAGCCCTAACAAAAAATACTGAGCGAATATCAAGCATACCAGAACCATATAATGTCAGCAACTTCAGCTCTTTCATATAGTATTTTAAGGTATGAGGATATGTCGACCAAAGGCCAGCTAAATGTAATGCAGCAAGCCGAATGGTTCGAGGACTTTTTGTGCCTTCCTCAAGAATTTTCTCGACAAACTGCAGAAAAATTATTGCTCAAACGAACATGTCAAAGAAGCTATTCAGGTACAAAATGAATATGGAGGAAACTACATACCCACTTTAATGGCCCAGGAGCACAGTCAAACTCATGCATTCCCTCATCACCGAACACTGAATAATGTAAGACTGAAGATAATAGGGCAGCGATAGGAGCTACTCTCCTTTTGTTGCAGCTGACATGTAATATCCATGACGAACGAACCAAAAGCCACATCACCTAAGAGGAAAAAATGTATTTGTAAGAAATTATGATTTGAAACATAAATTTATCTTCATATATTCCCATGAATATAACTGTACAAAGGTCACCTATTTGTAGGTAAATACAGAGTTTTAATATAGGAAACTACTAAATATCTCCTAAGATTAAAATCACATCAAATCTATAAAGATAGGAATTCCTAATACAATAATCTAGTCCCTAAAATACTGCATTCAATCACCAACACAATCTTGATTCTCGACACTCCCCCTCAAGCTAGTATGAAAAATATCTTCCATACTTAGCTTGCTGATTAAATAGTTGAATTATCTCTCGTACAACCCTTCTGTGAGCACATGTGCAATTTGTGCACTTGAAGGTAGTAAGTAAACCATATTAATCACTCATCTTTCAATCTTCTCTTTAATGAAGTGTTTGTCGACTTCCACGTGTTTAGCTATGTCACGGAGAACTAGATTGTGGGCAATTACAATAGCTGTCTTGTAATACCTTGTCCCACATTGGTTGTGAATGAAAATTTAAAGTAGTTTATAAAGGCTTATAAAGGTTTAGATTGTGGGCATAGCAGAATGGTATCAGAGTTGGACACCGGCAGAGAACACTGGGAGATAAGTGCTATGCGGGGCAAAGTGCTACGTGCGTGGGAGCCACCTTTTGAGCCTAAAGGGACAAAGTGCTACACGACAGGGGCAACCTCTTGAACCTGCGGGGCAAAGTGCCACGTTCTTGGGAGCCACCTCTTGAATATGAGGGGCAAAGTGCTACATGACGGGAGCCACCTCTTGAACCTGTAGGAGCCACCTCTAAGATTCCCGGTACCAGTGGATCGATAAGTTAGGTCGTGACGAGGACGCCGCGTTCTAAAGGAGGGGTGATTGTAATACACTTGTCTTACATTGGTTGCGGATGAAATTTAAAGTGGTTTATAAAGGTTTACAATGGACTATTATAGCAACTTGAGTTAACCATTTCCGTAGAGCGAGGACGGATACGAATTAGTTGCTATAGGAGCTCATTGTGCAGTCGCGCTTGCACGGGCTCGGGCCCGGGGCGTGACTTGCCTTGTTGTCACAATACACATTTATCGGTGATGTGCTTCAAACTTTTAGGTCTTCTAGTAATCTCTTGATCCACGAGACCTCGCAAATCCAATGTGCTACTGATCTAAATTCTGCTTCAGCGCTACTCCTTGCCACCACGCTTTGTTTTTTGCTTCTCCAAGTAACCAAGTTTCCTCCTACAAAAGTGCAATAGCCAGATGTAGATTTTCGATCAATCGAGCACCGGACCAGTATGCATCAGTGTAGACTTCAATCCTTAGATGTCCCTGATTTTTAAATAGTAACCCTCTCCCAGGTGTAGCCTTTAAGCACCTCATGATTTTGTATGCTGTTTCAAAATGTTCTTGGCCTGGAGAATGCATGAATGGGCTTACTCTACTAACTGTAAATGCTACATCAGGACGTATGTGGGATAAGTCGATAAGTCTTCCAACCAGTCTCTGAAACTGCTCAACATTTTTTTTATTCTTGGGCTTCGCATGTTCGAGCTTTTGGTTGGGTTCAACTGGGGTTTCAGCAGTTCTACATCCAAGCTATCCAGTATCAGTGAGTAAGTCAAGTGTATATTTGATTTGAGTAACAAATATACCGTTCTTTGACCTAGCAAATTATATACCCAGGAAGTATTTAAGAGTGCCTAGATCCTTGATTTCGAAATCTTTGGCCAGCCTTTCTTTAACTCATGCAATTCTCCAATGGCATTCCTGTCAAGACAACATCATCCACATAAACAATAAGAATTGCAATTTTACATTCTCTCGAGTGTTTAAAGAACATAGTGTGGTGTGCTTGACTTGACTTTGGCTGTAACCAAGCCATTTAACAACTCTTCCAAACCATTCAAACAATGCTCTTGGAGATTATTTATATCCATATAAGGATTTTCTCAGCTTGTACTCTTTGTTTTCACCCAATTTCCTCTCAAATTCTGGAGGTAGGGCCATGTAGACTTCTTCCTCAAGGTCCCATTCAAGAAAGCATTATTTACATCCAGTTGATGTAAAGGCCAGTTGTGGTTGATAGCAAGAGATAAAAGAGGACTCGGATTGAGTTCATACTTGCCACTGGAGTACATGTTTCCTGATAATCAATTCCAAGAGTATGAGTGAACTCCTTTGCCACAAGTCTTGCCTTGTTCCATTATACAGTTCCATCAGCTTTACATTTGACATTGAAAACCCATTTGCATCCTACTGCTTTCTTTCCTTCAGGCGATATTACCAATTCCCAATTACCATTCTTTTCCAGTGTAGACATTTCTTCGGGTCATCTAGTGTTTCCTTAATAGTGCATGGAAAAAAAGGGTCGACACATTTGAAACAAAGGTTCTATAGTTACTGGACAATCTGTCAATAGGATATGTAATTTGCAATGGAATGTTGGGTACACTTTCGAACACCCTTTCGAAGAGCTATGGGAAGAGGGTCAATAGGTATATTGGTTGACGGAACTAACGAGGGATTAGGTTCAGAAGTATCTGTGTTTTCCAGATAATCTTTCAGGGATTCTGATTGGCCCTATGGCAGAATGGTTGGACTTTTTTTATTGCTGTATTTTCTTCGGGTATAAACTAAGTGTTCAGGCTCAAGAATATTGGTTCGTTCAGGCTCCCCCTGTCTGCAAGTCATCGAATGTAGTAAGAGGGTGACCCTCTCCATTTTCATTATTTTGGTCCTGTTGGTCAATAGGTGGAGCAATGAATAAGAAATTTTTGGTTAAAGAATTATAACATTTGTAGCGAAGCTTATTCGAGGCATAGCCACCAAAGATGCATTTTTGAGACCGAGGATCCAACTTTGTGCGATAGATACTAGGAAGGTGGACATAGGCGTTAATCCAAAAAATTTAATGGTAAATCTGAGGGTAGGCGACAATCTGGGAAAAACAATTGTGAAATGTTTAAAGAGAGTAACATAATTTAAAACATGAGTAGGCATGCGATTAATTAGATAGGAGGCCGTTAAGAGTGCATCTCTCCATAAATACTTCGAAACATGCATCGAGAACATCAAAAGCTCGTGCCACCTCAAGTAAATGCTTGTTTTTCCTTTTGGCAATACTATTTTGTTGAGGCGTGTCCCGACAAGCGGAACGATGAAGAATGCCATGTTCTTGAACATATTTGCCTAGATAATTATTAAAATATTTTGTGACATTATCTGAATGGAGTAAACAAATCTTAGTTCCAAATGGTGTGTCAACAATTTTGTGAAAAATTTCAAGAACATTTTGACCTCATATTTATCATTTAGCAAATAGACCCAGCAGAGGCTTGTGTGATCGTCGATAAACTTAACAAACCATTTTTTACCAGTTAGAGAGGGAACCCTTGAAGGCCCCAGACATCTCTGTGTATTAAATAGAATGGTTTGGAAGCACGATAAGGTTTTGTTTAATACGTAGTCCGAGTCCGACGACTTTTAGATAACAAACAACTATACAATGAAAAGATAAGCAATCCAAAGTTTTAAACAATGATTGAAATAAATTCTTAAAATATTGAATACTAAGGTACCCTAATCGAAAATGCCAAAGCATAATTTCACCACCGGCAAGGGATGTACGGACACTACTAAAAAATCCTTGTTTATCAGCATTAAAGTAATAAAGCTCGTTGACTATTCTAGCACTGCCAATCGTCGTCCCTGAGTTCTGGTCCTGAAATTCACAAGGAGAGCCAAAGAAATTAACACGACAATTAGAATCCTTAGAGAGTTTACTAACCGATAATAAATTACAAGTTAACGTAGGGACGTGAATGACAGAATGAAGTGTTATTGTATGTGAGAATGATTTGGCCTTTTCCGGTGATTGGAGTAAGGCTTCCATCAGCAATGCGAACACATTCAGACTTGGGCAGTGTTGAATATTGAATGAACAAGTTTGGAAGAAAGGTCATGCGATCAGATGCTCCGGAATCAATGATCCAAGGGGGGCAGACTGGTGAGTGCAGGATAAGGCAACAGGGAAGTTACCTGATTGTGCAAAAGCACTATTAGGAGTACCAGATAATGAATTGGACTTCAGTAGCTTCAAGAGATGATCCATCTGCTCCTTGGAGAAGGGATGGGTCTCGATATCACCAATCTAGGGAGCCCGCTGCACCGATTTTTTGTTTTACCAATTTGCCGGTTTTCCATGAATTTTCCATGAATATGCTAGCACGTAGCCTGAGTATGATTAGGCTTGTAGCAGAATTCACATTTGACCCGTGGCTGGTCTTGCGGTCTGCGAAAGCTGAGAGCCTTATTGGCAGTGGAATTAGAGACGGTAAGGGCTGAATTCTCAATGGGGGTAATAACCTTTTTCCTCAGCATGATGCGTCTGGAACTTTCTTAGCGTCGTACTTTAGAGAAGACCTCACCAATGGACAGTAACGGTTGTCGTCCAATCATGCGGCCTCTAACCTCATCAAATTGTAAGTTTAAGCCAGCCAAAAATTTAAAGATACGGCGGTCGTCCACCATCTTTTTGTGGTGATTGTAGTCGTCCCGCGTCCATTGATTTCCCCTCATAAGTGCAGAAGAGATTGAAATCTTGTCACAATCGTTTCAGAGAGTTGAAGTACTTGGTAACATTATCCTCGCCTTGGCAAACTTCTCCATGTTTTATAGTTCACTCATAGATTTGGGACTGATTCCCTAAATCAGTGTACATTTGTTGGACATTCTCAAAGAGTTCCTTCGTCGTGGAATAACACAAGTAGTTCGAACTGATTTCCTCCTCCATGGAATTGACCAACCAAGTCATAACCATGTAATTTTCAACGTCCCAAATCAGGAATGATTCCTCCGATCTAACCAATTAAATAACCGATTTTTCCTTTCCCACGGATAAACATACGAATGGATTGAGACCATCGCAAGAAGTTATCATCATTCAGTTTGATATTGGTGATGTGAACGGGGACCTGGTGGTCACGACAGATGACCCGTCGAAAGACAACAGCATCGGCTAGGTTAAAAATTTGAGTGGATCAAAGATGGACTTCTGATACCATGTCGGAAACTATATTTGAGAGATAAATTTCTATCCATATGTTCCCATGAATACAAAACTATACAAATGTCACCTATTTGTAGGTAAATACAGAGTTTTAATATAGGAAACTAGGGTTATTTAAAAAAATAACCCACATTTAAAAAACATTTAACAAAATAACCTAAAATATAAAACCTTAATTTTTTAACCCAAAACGCCAACTCAGTTGGCGGGACCAACTTTTGTCTTTTTTTTTTTTAATAAAAGTTGGACACGCCAACCAAGTTGGCGTGTCCAACTTTTTTTTTTTTATTTTTTTTAAATATATAAAACATAATTTAAAATAAAAATATGTCTCCCCTTATCATTATCCAGAAAATATATCAATTCAAATATAATTTGACAATTTTACACAAAACCAAAAATTTACATGATTTTGTAAGTTAATATAAATTATTCCTTCAAAAATATATTACCAAACATACTTTTATTCTTTAAAACCATTCTCAAGTTGGCATGTCCATCTTAGTTTTTTTTTTAATAAAAAAATAATAATTTATAATAAAAAAATATAATAAATATATGTCTCATCTTATCAGGTAAATTGTAAAAACATCGTCCATATTTTTAAAATTTTATTTAAACAATTTTTTTATTATCAAATTCTAAAAAAAATTGCGGCACGGAATGGCCGTCGCGGAACATTTATATAATTATCTCATCATCTTCCTTGTAACAATTGATGACGTGAAACATTGCACATGGTTTCACTTCAAACCAAAGAACGAATGCAGCATCATTTCGGCGACTCCATGCAGTAATTTTTTTTAGAATTTGATAATAAAAAAATTGTTTAAATAAAATTTTAAAAATATAGACGATGTTTTTACAATTTACCTGATAAGATGAGACATATTTTTATTATATTTTTTTATTATAAATTATTTGTTTTTTTATTAAAAAAAAAACTACGATGGACATGCCAACTTGAGAAGTGATTTTAAAGAATAAAAGTATGTTTGGTAATATATTTTTGAAGGAACAATTTATATTAACTTACAAAATCATGTAAATTTTTGGTTTTATGTAAAATTGTCAAATTATATTTGAGTTGATATATTTTCTGGATAATGATAAGGTGAGACATATTTTTATTATATATTTTTTATTTTAAATTATGTTTTATATATTTAAAAAAAAAAAAAAAAAAAAGTTGGACACGCCAACTTAGGTTGGCGTGTCCAACTTTTATTAAAAAAAAAAAAAGACAAAAGTTTGTCCCGCCAACTCAGTTGGCGTTTTGGGTCAAAAAATTAAAGTTTTATATTTTAGGTTATTTTGTTAAATTGTTTTTAAATGTGGGTTATTTTTTTAAATAACCCTAGGAAACTACCTATTTACCACCTAAGATTATGATCAAATCAAATCAATACAAATCTATAAAGATATGGATTCCTAATACCAACGTTTACTCGCCAGGTGATATAGTCTCCAAAAGAGTTCTATGGGACATTATCTACAACAATATAGATCAGTCACAAGAATCGAGGTGGTGTGTGTGCGGAGATTTTAATGCGATACGACATAACAAAGAAAGAAGGGGCAGAAGTTCAAATCATTTTTCTCAACACGACACTGAATTCGAATGGGAAGATAGTCGAAGGGGGAAATCCGTCTTTCATTGTCTTGATACCTAAGAAAGATAATCCGACAAAGATCGAAGAATTTAGGCCTATTGCGTTGATAGGCTGTGTTTACAAAGTACTGGCCAAGGTGTTAGCCAATAGACTTTCTAGAGTACTTGACAAGGTGATTTCGGTTTCACAATCAGCGTTTGCGGGTCAGCGTCATATCCTTGATGGAGTTGTGGTGATAAATGAGTTAATTGATGATTTAAAGAAAGCAAAAAGAAAAGGAATGATCTTCAAAGTTGACTTTGAAAAAGCTTATGATTCCGTTAACTGGAGCTTCCTTGAAAACATAATGAAGATGATGAACTTTGATACAAAATGGAGACAATGGATCATGGAATGCGTTTCTAGTGCCACGGCTTCGGTTTTGGTCAATGGTAGCCCTTCTCAGGAATTTGAATTAAAACGGGGTCTGCGTCAAGGGGATCCACTATCACCATTCCTTTTTGTTATCGTTTCTGAGGCATTGAGTAGAATGGTCAACAAGGCGGTGGAAATCGGATTGCTAGATGCAATCAAAGTTGGTAGGGACGAAACCGTGATTTCACGTTTACAGTTTGCGGATGATACCCTTTTTGTGGGTGCGGCGACTATGAGAAATGCGACAGTGTTCAAGGCTATTCTCCGTATTTTTGAGCTTTTATCTGGACTCAAAATAAACTTTCACAAGAGTAAATTGATTGGAGTATATGTGGATTTGAGAACAGTTGAAGGTATAGCAAATTTTTTGAACTGCGACATTGGAAATTTGCCATTTAAATACCTGGGTTTACTGATTGGGGCTTCTTCGAGAAAGAAATTATTCTGGGAACCGGTGGTCGAAAGATTCAGAAAGCGACTCGCGTCTTGGGAGGATAAAAGTCTGTCTTTAGGGGGTCGAATGATATTGCTCAATGCTGTGCTCTCCGCTCTACCGATCTACTACTTTACTTTCTTCCGTGCTCCAAAGTGTATTCTTTCCAAACTACAATCATTGCAGATTGCTTTTCTATGGGGGGGAGGAGAGGGTATTAGAAAAATCGCATGGGTTAAATGGTCAGAAGTTTGTAAATCAAAAGTCATGGGAGGGTTGAGGGTGAGGAACTTGAATTATTTCAATATGGCTTTAATGGGAAAATAGACATGGACATAATTAGGGAGTCAATTATGGAAAAGGGTGTTGATATCCAAATATGGACCTTTGTCTTGGGAGTCTTTGACGGGTAGTTTGAATTCGGCTACAAACCAAAAACAGTGTTCTTTCTGGTGAAAGGATATTAGGAAAACTATATTTAATAAGGAATTAAATTGGTTTACAGGGGGATTGGTCAGATGGGTGGGTGATGGGACTCGTACTAGATTTTGGAAGGATGTTTGGGCAGGGTCCGACAGTTTACTAAATCTTTTTCCTAGACTGGCTAACATTGCTAGGGATAAAGACATTTTCATTAGTGATATGGGGGTTTGGGAGGAGGGGTTTGGTCTTGGATTTGGGATTGGAGACGAGAGTTATTTTCTTGGGAACAGTTATTATTTACAAATTTGTTATCTTCTATCAACAGGATCACCATGATGTAGGGCAAACCGGACGAATGGATATGGAAGCATGAGATTAAAGGAAATTACTCTGTCACATCGGCTTATTATTCTTTGCAGGACACCACCACATCGATCGATTGCTCTCTAGCTTATCAGATAAACTGGAATAGTTACTCTCCTAACAAAGTAACAACCTTCATTTGGAAGATTTTTAAGGATCGTATTCCAACAAAGGTCAATTTGCGCTATAGGAATATCAGAACGGGACCGATATTGGACCTATCTGATTTTTGCCAGGAGGATGAAGAGTCAGTGGAACATATATTTCCTATGTAGGGAATCTCATTGAGTTTGGATGCGATGCTATGCTTGGCTCGGAATGTCGGTTGTTTTGCCTCATGAACCCAAAGATCATGTTATTCAGCACAGAGGACTATGAACACACTCAAAGGGATTAAAAGAATGGTTAACAATTTGGCAGGCGGTTATTTGGTCTATTTGGCTAGAGAGAAACAGACTAATATTTCTTAGCACGGTTGAAGAGGGAGCCACGGTGGTGGATTTAATTCAATTCAGGAGTTGGTTTTGGATTAAGAACAGAACAAAGGGGTCATTCGGTTACTCTTTTTCGGATTGGATTAGAGAACCAATTAGTTGTATCTTATATTAAGTCTTTCGTTTTTGCTTTTTATTTATTTTTTATTACTATGTAATCTTTAAGACTTTTTGGTGTACCTATGGTACCTATTTATATAATTTATTTGCTCGATCAAAAAAAAAAACAATAATCTAATCCCTAAAATACTCCCTTCAATCACCAACACAATCTTGATTCTCGATAGTATTCCCTGAATAATATCATAGCACTATAACTTTACTGTAACAGGGGCAAAAAAATATAAACTGAAATTGGTAGATAAAAAATCGAAGGTTGATCGTTTTCTCAATCATATGATTCTGATTTCACACAGCAGCCAAGCAGACATCCCACCGGTAGCATGTGCTTCCAGGTTGCTGGCAAAGAGAACTGCCCCAGATATTGTTTTCTTATTTGACGTTATTTCCAGCAGCTTCAACAATGGATAAAACTAACTACAACATTTCGAAGGTTTTTAATGCCTTCTTCAGGAGTTCTAGACAAGACCTCAAAATGAGGTCAAACGAAGGTTAATAATAATATAGATCTACATCTATCTATAGCATGTAGTGCGTGTATATTTGTGTGTGTTTTATGTGGAATCTTGATGGATTTTACAGAAACTTTTTCCTTTATTATGAAACAGCACTGTTATGCTTTTACGCACAGCATCCCCAAGCCAGTGGTTGTACTCTATCAACGTCTCTACTTGTCATCCTTACTTGCCTATCTCCATTGTGTCAATAAACACTCATTTTGCTAAATTAGCCTAATGCCTTTCTCCTTTGCACCGCATGAATAATGAATGACCTAAAAACTTGCAATACTTTTTCACTTGCTGCTTATATTTCAAACTAACTCTCAACCAAATTATAACAGAACCGTAGCAACCAGGGGAGGCATTTCTGGGAACATGTTGACTAGAAGACTTGAACAATTCTATCTCTAGGAGATCCTTGATAGGAAATATGATAAATAAGTGGAACAAGAAAGCACACCTGGATAGTAATGCCCTCACAAGAGGTGATCACGGGATTTGTTGTTCTCAAAGTACAGAGTTCCATGCATAATCTGACAGATCTCAGCATGGGTAAAACAGAACATTCTCCAGCATTTTCGAGGCTGCAAACTCATTCACTAAGACACTAATGAGCAGATGATTTGAAAGTCCAATTCAATAAGTAGGATAATATGCACCAAGAAAAGAAAATGACAATGATCAATAATTCTTACAAGAACCTTGTATTAGAACAAAGAAGTACACCATGTTAAAGCATAATAGAAATTTTGGAAATCAGGCATTCACTCTCTGATCCCATTTTTTCTCCAAACTTCAAACCTTTTATTTTTTTTATAGAAGACCCCTTGACATCCAAAACAAGTTGGATATCTTCGTCTGCCATTGGCAAAACAAGTCCAAGTTGTTCCTTTAAAAAAAAGTTGTGGGGAAAAATAACGATTTTGCAAAGGGATAATTAATTACGTCAAAATCAACAACTGTTGTTTTCAGAATCATGTATCATAATTTGATAGCTTACCTTCCAAGAAGATCATCAAAAATCTGTCTGACAATTGAATCTGAGAAGTAAAACTTGCAGCTCTTCATACAAACTCCATTACAAAGTGCATAATTTGGCAGCGACAATAGAGATTCTAGACAGCTCCACTGATTACAAAACATTAGTTAGTACCAAGATTTCAAAAGCATGGCATTCTCAACAACTAATTGGTCTATAGAAGAAGGTGAAACACGAACACATCATAAAGAGAGTCTACATACAAATTCAAAAATTAAGAGCATACCAAAAAATAAATGAAAGGCACTTGATTTATCACCTCGGGAACAGGGATCACATGAAATGCCAGAAGAAATATGTCTATGCCTAAAAACATACGCCTAAAAACATACGCCCTAATGGCATTCATAAGCAAACAAAAACGTGTCTTTTGCCCCAGCACATCATGCTCAAAGGTTCAAGTACTGACCTTTTTCGTGGATTCATGAGAAGAATTATAAACTTCTGCATAACTAATGCAAACTAGAGCAGGTTTTCCTATTTAATTGTAATCAGGTGTAGAAAATATAGAGATTTAATGATATCTTAATTTGTGTATTATTAGTTTAGATTCTCTAGATCTTTTATTTTTAAATTGTTGTTATATAATCCCTACGTTAGTGGAGTAGATTAAGGATGAATAGGCTATATACCGAACACAATTGTATTGTAATTATATTTTCGTAACACAGGGAAATAAAACCTATTTTCTCTTCTCTCACATCTGTGCAAATCAGGGAATAATCCACTCCCCATCCTGGCATCACCCCTTGTTTACTGCTTACAAACTTTTGAGAGTTCTGTGAGCACTAACAAACTCAAACTAAAAACATCTGCTCTACAGGTGTGGAGTTACTTTCGAGATATGATCTTGAAACTGTTCTTATCAGGAACTTCAAATTTCTGTATCTCATATAAATGTTATCAAATACCATGCCTTGTTGGTGCAAATTATTGCTAGTAAGCGGTACTGAATGAGTGGCCAAAATGACGGTAACTTTCAAATAAAAACTGTTAGGAGGCTGAGCGGATGTGAATAGCCATTTATAAGATCAAAATTATGATGGAAAAAACAGAATTCACAGTCGAACAATACACTGAACCGCTAACATAAGAATATCATAGAATAGCAAAAGAGTTTATATAAAAGGATTAGCAAGAGAAGCCGAAAAGCGAAAGAGAAAATGGATAAAGAGAATTGGATAAACTTCACACTGGGCCCATATTCGAAGGAGGAGAGGGGCAACCAAGTGATAGATCAAGATAACTTGACAGGTCGATCTAAGGGTGGGGAAAAGATAACAACCAGGGACTTCGCTTGGGAAGCATCGGAATCGTAGGGAAATATATTGGAATAGTTGGTATCGGGAATGACAAGGAGATCATAGCCCGAATGGCAGAAATGGAACAACAGGATGTAGAGCCGATTGTGAAGCAAAAAAGCGAGGCTGTTGAGGTTGGGGATGGACACGGGTCTTTATGAAGAAGGTGAGTTTCAATGTTAAAAGCTTGCGCCTTTCAAATGGAATTCCTGTAAATTACAAGGTGAATCAATTTGATGTTCATTTGGATTTGCCAGCAGGTTTTGTTCTTATTCTTTTAGTCACATAGTAGATGTGGAATAGTTGGAAGTAAAAGTCTCACCTAGAAATGTTTAGAGGGAGAAAGAGTGGAGAGGAAAGTCTCACCTAGAAATGTTTAGAGGGAGTGGAGAGGAATTCAAATCTTATCCAGCCCAAACCATTCCCAGCCGTCACAAACTCAAACTCAGCGAACCAATTCGGAGCACAACATTTACCGAAACCCTAAGCCCTACCCAACCCGTTACGAGTGTGAGCACCCCAACCCAAACCTCGCGAACAGTAAGGAAGTTGAGCAGCATGGAATGGGCACGTCGACTGTCTTCCAGCCTTCGAACAGGAGGCATACGAAAGGGATTCCAGTCCACATGCAGCGCATTACAGCGATTTCAACCCCATTTTTTTTCACAAATTTTCCCGAAGATTGGTATCAAACAGAAATGTGCGAACTTTTCGAAAATTGGCCAGGTATGTGATATGTTCATTCCACAAAAACGAAACAGACATGGGAAAAAGTTTGGATTTGTCCGTTTTCGAGGAAATACTGATGTGAGGAAGATTGAGATGGCACTTAACAGCATTCAGTTGGGAACATTCCAACTTCAGGCAAACCTCAGTGGGTTTGAACGCGAATCTTCTAAATCCACTGGTGCACCGATATATAACATTCCGAATAGGAGAATTACCTTAGACAAATCTTATGCACAGGTGTTGAATGAGCAATTGAGGGCTAAACAGCCCGAAACCATGGTGAGGGGTAAGACTAAATGGCCAGGCTTGTGCTTTGAGACGACAAAAGAGGAAACGCAACGGCTGGAAGGATGTTTGATTGGCACGCTGCATGATTCTGAGAAATTGAATGAGATCCAAAATGATCTCACACATAATGGTTTTGGATCATTGAGACTTATCCCAATGGGACGTTCACAGGTGATGATATTATGATGAGAACAAGGAAAAGTTAACTGAATTGATCAAAGAAGATAAGGAATGGTTGGGAATATAGTTCAGAGATATAAGACATTGGCATAAGGCTTTGCAAGTCCACGACCGCGAGGTGTGGATTAACTGTCTTGGCATCCCACTTCATGCATGGAATGACAGATTCTTTAATCTTTTAGCATTCCGGTTGGGCTCCATGATAAAAATCAGTGAGGATACTATGAGTAGAACTAAACTCGATTGTGCCAAATTACTCATTGCCACTTCATCTAAGGAATTCATCAATACGGTCACTCAGGTTGACATAGATGGAAGGATATATTCAATCAGAATGTTAGAGGAAGGGATTGATTGGCCTACAGTGGAGAGGTTGATAGCAAATGCCAACCAAGTAGAAGTGGTACCGGAGTCCCCTTGTTCAGATTCGAATTACTCGGATGAGGTCATTCCACAATCGTCATGGGACGAACAAATCTTACAGGAAAACAATTTTCAAGGACGGCTGAACGATGCAATAATCCTTGAATCCCCGGGAAGGGATGTTCGGGGGGCGGATTCAGGGGTATTGGCAAAAAATAATCTGGAAAATAATGGCCATCAGATGAAATTCAATGGAATACATGATAATCATTCGCCACATACATCGAAGACAGAACCTGAACATCTGCCTGGGAGTAATGCGGAGAAAATTGCGAAAATTTTGCCGCGAAAAGGAGAATGGGGATCAGTCAGGGTCGAAAGTTTCAAGAATACATATCAAAGGAAAAAGAGGTTGGATGATATTACCAAGGGAGTCACAGTAAAGATGGATGGTGGTAATGTATGCTCACTGGAACAGGAAAGTTATCAAAGACGACTCAATTATGGGAGATTGGAAAGAAGTTGGGGATTATGGGACAAGGAAACGAACAAGAAATTATTCAATACCTCATGGAATTGGAAAAAAGAATTTGGCAGCCATTGACAGCCGTGAGATTACAGAAGATGTCGGGGTTAATCAATGATTATTGTGAGTTTCAATATCCGAGGAATAGGTGGCCGGGTGAAAAAAAGAGAACTGCGGGAGTTGATTAACAAGGAAAAGGTAGATTTCTTGTGTTTACAAGAAACCAAAAAAGAATTCATGACAAAGGAGATGTGCATGGCGATTTGGGGTGATAAAAACTTCCATTGGGCATTCAAAGGAACAGACCGTTCAGCAGGTGGTCTTCTCTGTATTTGGAATGATAAAATCTTTAAAATGGAATCTTGTTGGGGAGAAGATGGAATGTTAGGAGTCAAGGGTTATTGGGGGGATGGAAAAATAAAATGTCATATAATAAATATCTATTCTTCGGGGGTGATGGAGTCCAAACGGGCTATGTTGAATGTTTTGCTATCAAAAGTTGAGGGGAAAGAAGAGGAAAAGTGGTGCATTTGTGGAGACTTTAACGACATCAGAAAAATGTCTGAAAGAAGGGGACGGTCGGTATCCCAAAATTCGATTGGCATGAGAGAGTTTGACACATTTATCATTAATTCGGGAATGATGGATTTGCCCTTGATTGGAAGAAAATACACATGGTATAGGCCTAACGGTACGTGCGTTAGTCGTTTGGATCGATTTCTCCTATCGAATGGATGGATTCGGGAATGGCCAAATTTAACTCAATGGGGCCTCAAAAGAACTGTTTCAGATCATTGTGCAATTGTTCTCAAGAACCACATAAGGGATTGGGGTCCGAAACCATTTCGGAGTCTAGATCCATGGATTAACCATACACAATTTAAGACATTTGTGGAACAACAATGGCTCAGTTATCAAATTGAAGGATGGGGTGCATATATTCTGAAAGAAAAACTTAAACGGTTGAAAATGAGTCTCAAAATATGGAACAGGGAAGTGTTTGGCTCATTGGATGGAAAGATTGAGGAAACTAAGGGAATGATCAGCAAGTGGGATGACCAGGCGGAAGTTAGAGAACTGTCGACAGAGGAGAATCAGATTAGACAAAAAGAGGTGAGCATGACTCAGATGGGGATGAAAGATACCCTGTTATATCAGAAGGCAAGAATAAAATGGATTCGGGAAGGGATGTGAATTCAAGCTTTTTCTATAAAGGGGTTAATCGGAGGCGGAAGAGGAATGAGATTGTAGGACTATACATAAACGGTCAATGGAAGGACGATGTACAGGGAAATAAGGAAGGGGTTCACGATCATTTTTCTAAGCAGTTTGCTAGGAAAGAATGGACGAGACCACTCATCACGGGAGTCAATTTCTATCATATCACACAGAATGAGAATATCATGCTCACAGCAAATTTCTCAGAGTATGAAGTCAAAAGTGCAGTTTGGGACTGTGACAGCACAAAGAGTCCGGGGCCTGACGGATTCAATTTTCGATTCATTAAGCACTTTTGGAGCTATTCAAGGATGACTTCATGATTTTCTTTCAACAATTTCACACATATGGAAAGGTGATTAAGGGAGGAAATCCGTCCTTTATTGTGCTAATTCCAAAGAAAGAAAATCCTAATAAGTTGGAGGAATTTCGACCAATTGCACTCATTGGATGTGTATACAAAGTTCTATCGAAGGTACTTGCAAACCGCCTGAGTAAAGTTCTTGACAGGATTATTTCTCAATCCCAGTCCGCATTTATTGGTCAAAGACATATTCTCGATGGGATTTTGATTGTTCACGAGTTGGTGGATGAGATGAAGAGGAATAAGAAAAAGGGAATGATTTTCAAGGTGGATTTCGAGAAGGCTTACGATTCGGTGGATTGGAATTTTCTACAACATGTAATGACATTGATGAATTTTGATGCCAAATGGACAAATTGGATAATGGAATGCATTTCGAGTGCCACGGCGTCAGTTTTGATTAATGGGAGCCCCACAAAGGAATTCCAGCTACAGAAAGGATTAAGACAAGGAGATCCATTATCTCCTTTTTTGTTCGTAATCGTGGTGGAATCCCTCAGTCGACTGGTTGAAAAGGCGATACAGGTTCAGTTATTATCACCTCTATATGTGGGAAAAGATAGAATAATGATATCACATCTTCAATTTGCAGATGATACATTGCTTGTCGGTGAGGCGACAGAGAACAATGCCTTAATTTTCAAGGCAATTCTAAGCAATTTTGAATTGCTCTCTGGGTTGCAAATTAACTTTTATAAAAGTCAGTTAATGGGAATTAATGTGGATGAGGATCCGATGGTCAACTTAGCAGAAATATTGAGGTGTAAAGTGGGGAAATTACCGTGCAAATATCTGGGGATACCAATTGGGGTGAACTCAAAGAACAAAGGTACTTGGAATCCGGTGATTGGTAAGTACAGAAAAAGATTGGCCTCATGGGAAGATAAAAGTCTGTCTTTGGGAGGACGGTTGATTCTGCTCAATGCTGTGCTAACTTCCTTACCGATCTACTATTTCTCCTTTTATCGAGCTCCGAAGAGCATACTTGCCAAACTTCAGTCTATTCAAACTGTTTTTTTATTGGGGGGGGTGGGGAGAGTTGCCGGAAAGTAGCCTGGGTCAAATGGTCAGAGATTTGCAAATCAAAGTCGAAGGGGGGTTGGGGTTCGAAATTTGGATCATTTCAATAAATCACTCTTCGGGAAATGGGGTTGGGGAATCTTACAAAATGAGAGCTCTTTATGGTGGAAGGTTCTTAGGTCTAGATATGGGTTTAATAGATGGGGGGCGGAGCGGTTCAGGCGTCGTCTTGGTGGAAAGACATTTTGAAATGCACATTTCAAGATCAATCGGGTTGGTTTAAAAGAGGGATTAATAGAAAAGTTGGGAATGGGATGGGGACTCGATTCTGGGGTGATGTTTGGGTGGGGGTTAAGAGTTTAAAGGAATCGTTTCCTAGGTTGGCGTTGCTAGCACGGGATAAAGATATTCTTATAGCTCATATGGGGGTTTGGGTGGATGGGTTGTGGGAGTGGCGTTGGGATTGGAGAAGAGAGTTATTGGACAGGGAAAATGCTTTACTTCATGTTTTAGTTTTTTTGTTGGACAGGTTTCTTTTGACACAGGAACAAGAGGATTTGTGGATTTGGAACTTGGACTCATCCAACCGATACTCCGTTCAATCAGCATATGCTACAATTTTGGAGGACACACCAATTGATGCAGATTTATCAGAGACATATGCTTCGATCTGGAACTCTTTTGCACCTTCCAAAGTTGCGGCGTTTACATGGAGTGATTCGAGACCGAAAATCGACAAGATCAAACCTCCGTAAAAGAAACATTCTCACGGGAGCTGAAGCAGCGAATTGCGCGATATGCCACTTAACGGAGGAAACAACCCAACACCTGTTTTTCTGCTGCTCGGAGTCATATGCCTTATGGATGAGATGCTATCGTTGGCTGGGATTCTCTACGGTCGTCTTCAGAGTCAGTGCCCCATCAACTGCATCACCAAGGGTTATGGGCAAGAAAAAAGGGCAGGAAAGCTTGGATGACAATATGGAACACAGTGGTATGGACTATATGGCTACATCGAAACAATTTGTGTTTCCAAGGAAGAGAAAACGAGGAAGATTTACTAGAAGTCATTATTTACAGAGCATGGTTCTGGATTAGCAATAGAGGAAAGCATAAATTTTTGTACTCGTTTGTTGACTGGAGACAGGAACCGTTATTATGTTTGCTAGCATTTTAGCTTTCTAGACTACTTCTTGGTTCTAGCTATTTTAGTTCTCGCTAAATCTTGTAGTAACTTTTTCGTGCCTTTGGCATCGTCTTATATATTACATATTATTTGTCTGATCAAAAAAAAATTGTTAAAAAGCTTGGAGGGGGAGAGCAAAATGAAGGATATTTAAGAAATGAAATAATCGATTTTCTGTGTATTCAAGAAACGAAAATCGAAGTAATGACAAGGGACATTTGTTTATTGATTTGCGGGGGATAACGAATTTGAGTGGGTCTATAAGGGGGCGGAAGGTGCAGCAGGCGGGTGCTATGTGTCTGGAGAAAATCATCGTTTAAAATGGATAGTTGTTAGGGTGAGGAGGGACTTCTTGGAATTGAGGGATGTTGGGGTAAAGAAAAATAAAATGCAACATTGTTAATGTATACTCACCGGGAGATTTTGTTTTGAAGAAACAATTGTGGGGAACGATGAAGTTAAAGATGGAAGTTAAAGAGGAGGAAATGTGGTGTATAGGGCAATTTCAACGCTATTAGATGTCGTAATGAGAAGAGGAGAAATGCTTATTACAATAACCGAGGAATCAGAAAGTTTGATGTTTTTATCAATAATGCAGGTCTTATGGACTTACCAATTATAGGGAGAAAGTACACTTGGTATCATTCTTGCGTAAGTCGACTGGCCCGATTTTTTATATCTTCTGACTGGTTAACTCAGTGGCCCGAGGCAACATAATAGGGTATGCCGCATTCATTTTCAGACCACTGCCCTTTTATGCTAAAAACAAATATTGTGGATTGGGGTCCAAAACCGTTTCGAGTCTTAGATGCTTGGTGGCAAAATCCAGATTTAAGGATTTTGCGGAAAATGAATGGAAGAATTTGCAAGTGCAGGGTTGAAGAAGCTTCGTGCTCAAAGAAAAATTAAAAATGATGAAAAATAAGCTGAAGCGGTGGATAAGGATGTATTTGGCTTGATGGACAAAAATATTGAACACGCTACAAGAGAGATACAAATCTGGGATGAATGTACATGGCAGAGGGAATTAACGAGAGGAGAAGAATTCTAGTAGGAAGGCTATGGTGGCATATCAAGATCAAATAGGAATGAAGGATACCCGCTGTTTCCGAAAGCGCAAGTAAAATGGTTCAAGGAAGAAGATGTTAACTCTAGCTTTTTCCACAAATTCATGAATTGGTGGAGGAAAATGAAATCCTAGGGTTGGAATAGATGGTCATTGGGTTGATACAGTGAAAGGAGTGAAAACAAGGGTACACAAATATTTTGCAAATCATTTCAATCAAAGGGATTGGCAAAGGCCTCAGATTCATGGTATACAATTCGAAAAACTAGATGGGACGATAGCTTCCTTACAGGAAAATTCTTTGAGGAAGAGGTCAGATTGGCCGTCTGGAACTGTGAGAGTTCAAAAAGTCCGTGCCCAGACGGATTCAATTTCCGTTTCATCAAATCCTTTTGGCCAGTCTTGAAAGAGGATGTTATGAAATTTTTTGATGAGCTACATAGGAATGGCAGATTGATCAAGGAGGAAACTTGTCTTTCATCGTACTGGAACCAAAGAAAGATAACCCTACGAAGATAGGGGAATACAAACCCATTTATCTGATAGGCTGTGTTTATAAGATTCTGGCCAAACTACCCGCCTCAAGACTTAGCAAAGTCTTAGAAAGGTAATTTCAGAAAATCAATCAGCTTTTGTTGGCAAAAGACGTACTTTGGATGGGGTGTAGATTATGAATGAACTGGTAGATAAGATGAAGAAGAAGAAAAGAAAGGGGATCATCTTCAAGGTAGATTTTAAGAAAGCATACGACTCAGTTAATTGGGAGTTTCTTGAGCATATTATGAATTTCATGAATTTTGATGCAAAATGGCGAGGTTAGATAATGGAATGTGTGTCAAGTGCAAGGGCATCGGTGTTGATTAATGGGAGTCCTACTAAGGAGTGTGAACTTAAAAGATGGCTTAGACAAGGGGATCCACTCTCTCCTTTCCTTTTTCGACAATGGCATAAGCGCCAAGTAAAATGATTAGTAAGGCGGTTGAAAATAACTTGAGCGAGCCGATAAAAGTGGGTAGAGACAAGATTTTAATATCCGACTTACAGTATGCAGATCCTTCAGATGTTAATGTCAAATCATTCAAAGCAATTCTCTGAATATTTGAGCTTATGTCAGGATTAAAAATCAATTTCAACAAAGCAGTCTCATTCGAATCAATGTGGATCGAAGAACTTTGGATTACCTAGCATACTCTCTGAATTGTTGTATATGGGAATTACCATTCAAATATCTAGGCATCCCGATTGGATCAAATTCAAGGATTAGTAGAGTGTGGAATCCAGCGATGGAAAAATTTAGGAAAATGTTGGCTTGCTGGGAAGACAAGAGCTTGTCACTTGGGGGTTGAATGATTTTGTTAATGCTGTGCTTTCCTCTTTACCGGACTATTTTTTTCTCCTTATTCAGCGGTCCTAAGAAAGTTTTGACAAAAATAAAATCGTTATAGATAGCCTTTCTTTGGGGGCTGAGGAGTGCAGCCAGAAAGTAGCCTGGGTTAAATGGTCTGAAGTATGCAAATCAAAATTGAATGGGGATTAGGGATTTAGACACTCTTAACAAAGCACTTTTGGGCAAATGGGGGTGGGGGATAATTAATATGGGGGACATGCTGTGGGTGATGGTTCAGGGACGGAGTCAGAATGGTATGGATAAAAAATTCTGGAGAAATTTATGGGTGGGGGAGGAGAGGCTTGACCTCAAGTTTCCTTGATTGGCTTCAATATCGAGAAACATAGATACATTAGTGGGAAATATGGGATCTAGTGTGGGGGGGATTGGGATTGGAAGTGGGACTGGAGAAGAAAATTGTTCTCGTGGGAGGGGGATTTATTTAACGAGTTGTTTCTTCTTATTGACAGGTCAGCGCTGGATCAAAACAAGGAGGATAGTTGGGAGTGGCGCCATAGGCAGTCTAATAATATTCTGTCTCCTCTATCAGTTGATTCAAAACGAAATTGTGTCTGCTTACATTAGCGGATTTCGTTTGAAGTTATTTAGAATTCTTTAGCTCCCAATAAAGTGGCAGCGTTAGCATGAAAAATCATTAGAGACAGGATTCCTACAAAAAGAATCTAAGATACAGGAATATAAGAACGGACCGATCTTAGACGCATGCGAATTTTGCAACTTGGAAGGCGAATCTACAAAACACTTGTTTTGTTCCTGCCCCGAGACATATTCATTATGGATGAAATGCTATGATTGGCTAGGAATGAAGCTTGTTCTACCTGATGAACCGGTTACTCATTTTCTCATTCAAACTAACCTCTAGACTCATAACATCAGTAGGAAGGAATGGACAACGATATGGTTTGCAGTGATTTGGACGATTTGGCTGGAAAGGAACAGAAGAATTTTAGAGCCTCGGGTGATCAAAAATAGGTTGGACCTGGTTAAATACAAGAGTTGGACATGGATCAAGTCAAGAAGGAAAATGGTTTTGAGTACTCGTTTTCGGACTGATTTAGGGAACCAGTAGCTTGTTTGTCAGATTGAGAATAGGAACTAGTATTTAGTCTATTAGCTTGAGAGTTACAAGTTTTCTTTTGTTTTTATTATTATTGTATTGACATCAATTGTGAGTACGTCTTGAACTTTTCTATAATATTTTAATTTGTCTGATCAAAAAAAAATTAATATTGAAGTCTAACACTGCAGAAAAGGAGCAATTCAATAAATCTTGCAGTAAAAAATATTTGAATCCAAGAAAGGCTGTTACTAAGTATTCAACATTTTCCTAGTAGCAGTACCCCGTGAATAAATAAACAACCAATGCACATAATATTGAGCACTAATCTGTTGCTGTATAGTTGCATGTTGCATGTTGCCTGTTGCCTCAAAATATAGCACTGTCATTGACTATAAGTCATGCACAAATAACAAAATAATAGATGTATTACCAAATTCCATAGACAAAATACATAAGAAGAATCACCTTCCAATTCATTAAAATTGCCCGCCGTGTCCGTGCCAATTTTCCCCCATCAATAACTTTATTGATGTTATGGATAAAAGTGCTGATAAATACATCTAACAGAGATTCATTATCTGCTTCTGATAGAGATGAGTTATTATTTTTCAAAACAAGATCCAAAGACAAAGGAGAGAACATCGGCACTAAATTCTTCAAAGCATGGGAACATGCTTCATAGGCAGCTGTGCATATTTCGGCTTCAACCTGATTTAAAAATGTGACCAAAAAAATACAAACAGCTCAACAAATTTAAAAAGTTCAAAATGAGCTAGGATTTTTAACATGAGCGCTCATCACTTATAATTAAAATTAAAAAACAAGAATCTAGCATACCTCTGATTTACATGCTAGAGGTATGATAATCTTCCAGCAAAAGTTCCAGAGCAAGGTATGAGCAGAATCAAGTGAAATATTTGTTCTAAACCGTGCACACAACCTCGAGACAGATGCCAGCGACTTTACAGATGTTATCTGCCAATCGATAAGTAAATCAAACATGAAAATGGAAACGACTAAGAACTGGATGTGGTAGCTTCTGCGGTAATCTTTGAGAAATGCATAATAATAGTGGTGTGTGCAGTCATATAGTTTTAAGGGTAGCTCAACAAGCAGCAGACCTCAAGATTGAAGCATCTAGAGGATTTAAATGAAGGGCAATATATCATTTGTTATATTAACTGTACGATGGAAAATGAACATCATAAATGTCCATGACAACAATAAGAAAAAGTAAACAAAGTGCTGTAGAGATAATTAAATGGACGTACAGCTTCCAAAACAGAAGTACATAAAGAATTTAACAACCGACGTTGACTTTGGCCCCCTAGCCTCCCTCTAATAGATCCTGGAAGAGCCTTGTTCTCTGTCACCACAGGCGACCAGAAAATGGAACATGATGATTTGGTAAATGAGACCAGTTCTTCCTGTCAAAATAATTGGCACTGTCAATATCAAATTGTTATTTGAAGGTGATAAAGGCACAAAGTGCAAGGAAAGATCCATACCAGAACCAACAACAATACCATGACGAACTTGTCAAAGAAATTAAATTCATTCATAAAATTAGGATTATCCAGCTTCACGGGAAAGACAATATCACGTGTCTTTCTACTCGAGACTTGAGAGTGAGCAGTTTTCTCCAGCATTACTTGAAGTTCCTCAACCAAGCTTGAAACAAGGATGAGAAATTTCACTTCCACCCACTCTAAATAGTTCTTCTTCTTGCAAATATCACGACCATAATCTTGAATAAACTGCATGAAAACAACAGTAAAAATTTCCAGAATATATAGAAAACCAGCATCCACAGCTAGCCAACAATAATTTGAGATTCAGTAAAATTGATTCAGGAAATGATACCAACTAAATAAACTATCATTCCAGAAGACATAAGAAAACCAGCATCCATAGCTAATCTGAAAGAGTTCGAGGTTCAATAAAACTGATTCCGGAACTCATATTAAAAGCTAAGAGGAGAGAAAACATAAGAAATTGCAGTAACTGTTATTGAAAAGATTTTGTACAATACAAGATCTCTAGAGTCCTATATATAAAAGAAACTGAGGAAAGAAAGGAAATAATTAATCCCTTAAAGTTAAGGATTCTATTTACAAACAAAATCAATTGAATTTTATCTATAAGATTATCCACAACTAATCTGCCTACAATCCCCCCCTTGACCTGGACTATATAGTTTGAATAATCCAAGTTTATCCACAAGTTTCTCGAATGTTGGCATCATCAATCCTTTTGTTCACACCTCTGAAACTTGTGTTGAAGTAAGAACATAAGTCAAGCAGAGAAATCCTTTCTCAATCTTTTCTTTGATAAAAATGCCTATCTACTTCAACATGTTTAGTTGTGTCATGGTGCACGATTTTGTAAGAACTGGTGTTGGCAGGCATGTTGTTACGGATATCAATTAGCCCAACAATGAAAGAATCAATTAGCCCAACAATGAAAGACCCATTGTTAGATTTGGCCCAAGCCCTTTTAGAAATGAACTCTCTGGAAGACACGAGAAGCATGATTACTCACGTAGGGAGGGAATAAAAGGGGAGAGAGGGAGATGAGTTGGTTACCTTATGTCATTTTTTTGAGTTGTTACTAGCTAGTGCTAGGGGAAGGAATTCGTTCCTTGTACAGAGTATTTCTCTGGCAGTTTTCATCTTCATTTCAGTTTATGTTCCAGTTTATGTGTTTTGAGTTTTGATCTTCATTGTTATATAATTTTGTGTGGCCATTTGAACCAGTAACCTAACAATTGGCTAGACCTGCCATGGCCACCACGCGCGACCAAATTTTTCTCAAAATATTTGGATGCAAAGCACTTCCGACATTCAACAGCTTCTATCCCAGACTGTGGCTTCTAACACCAGAGCATTATTTCAAGCTCCATTGGATGCAGGTCGCCTTCTTGAGCATGGAAGGAGTGGGAGAATCTTTTTTTTATCAGCTCATACAAAGCTACTCCGATCTGTCATGGAGCTGTTCACACATGAGTTGCTGCGACAATTTGCGGAGGGAAATACATATCGGGCAGGCTGAGGATGAGAAAGCAATGCGAATCGAGCCTGTTCAAGGGAGCTTCAATGGAAAATATATCACCAGTTTTCCAAAAAATGTCAACATTGTTGCAAAAGGAAAAGCTGAGGAAGAAGCTAACCAGGCATTAGTGCTGCAATTTGCAACAGAAAACAACCATTTTTTTTTTTGATCAGGAACAGAAAACAAGGCGTAGGCCAGCAGTGCACCCGTGCGTCAAGTGGAGTCCATGGATTTTGGCCAGTTCACGAAAGCGAGAGGATGACCGAAGAATAAATGATTTGAAGTTATACGCATAGACTTGGAGTGCAAGGGGATTAGAGAAGATATGTTGACCGATAGAAGCGTTTGGAGAAGACTGACGCATGTGTCCGACCCGACTTGATTCTCTACATTGTTCATGTAGCCTACCCCAATTCATTGGGATTAAAGGCTTTGTTGTTGTTTTTTTATCGGGAACAGGAAACAACCAAATACCACCTGAACCAGTAAAGAACAAAGTTCCAGTTCAGATAGAACAAAGTTCCAGTTCAGACTTCGGACCTCGTGATGTTTGGCAAGGAGGAGAAGAAACATAAGGCGAAAGAGGTAGAGGCAGTCGAGGGCAAGGAAGTCGAACATGAAGATGAATCAAGACAAGCCGTCAAAAAATCTGAACGCCTGGAGGTCGTCGGAGTTGAGCGCCATAATCTCGAGCAAGTCGTGGATGAGCTCTTGAGTGACACATTACGTATCAAAGCGAGGTCGAAATCAAAGAACATACCGACAGTTCCACTATCCAAATCAGACACCAACCCACGTTTTTCAACTAGGCACCACCCATTAGCACACACCCGTGGAAAAAGGCTTACAATCCATGGATTCCGATCAATTACACAGCAAGCTCCGGACGAGGTGACACCTCCAGCGGAATCTTGCGCAGTATCGAGCGCAGCTCGGCAGTTAAAGCCGAGGACCAGGAGGTATGATGGATTCAGAAGAAAGCACAAGCCATAGCAAAACCTCCATGGGAACGTTTCACATTATGGCACAGTGGTCGATGTCTTGTGGGATTCCAACGGCTTACACAGAAAACACGGGACATGGCAGTCGGAACATTTTAGGATTTCGATGCTTTCCAAAGAAGCCACGAGCCAAGGCGAAACCTGCGTGGGAACATCTGGAAGATCTGTGTGATGATTACCAAGAGTTTGGTATTTGAAGTTCAAATTCCCAAAGAAATTGTGTTCTTTCATCGCAACCATGGGAGACATGCATTAGGATCGAACAGGTCGTGAAACAGAAAGCAGTGGATCACAATCAACATGCGGGCTAGCCGAAGTATGAAGATGCTGATTCTGGGAGCTCAAACATTTTTTTTATCGGAAAGGGCTAGGTCGAAGGGTAAAGGGACAAAGCATGGAACAGATTCCACCAAGATCGGTGGCTCTGATACCATGAAATAATATCGAAAATATTGATGGAGAAATAATAATTCTATAGAATACTTTCTTATAACCTTCGACCTAGCCACCATGACTTCTGAAATTTCCTCCACTGTCGATGACCAAACAACCACACGGAGTACAGTATCACCATCTCATGATCTCATCCCTCCTTTGACAGCCACTCGCTACAAATTATCCAACATAGGTTGAATAGACTGAATTGTAGATAACGGTTTCAATCTGTCATTCTCATAATCAAAGGGCAAGGAATGATCGGTTAGTTAACAGGAGCCCTAGGCTCCATCCGAGACAGACCAAAACTTTTGTGTTTGGGAAGCTGAGAATTCTATTGTAATTGTTTGGCTCATAAATTGTATGGAGCCCTCAATTGGCCGGGCATATCTCTTCTACAAGACAATCAAAGAGATTTGGGAAGCAGTGCAGGAGATCTATTCTGACATGGAAAATACCTGTCAATGTTTTGATATTCGGTCCAAAATTCGAAACACAAGACAAGATAGTCTCTATGTGACTGAATACTTCAATATATTGATGGAGTTGTGGCAAGAAATAGATTTATTTTACGACATGGGATGGGCAAGTGGACCTGATGCAGAAAAGGATAAAAAGCTGCCGGAAAAAGAAAGAACTTCCGATTTCTTGCAGGGTTTAAACCCGGATTTGGATGAAGTTCGTGGTCGATTGCTTGGCACTAAACCTTTACATTCCCTTCGTGAATCATTTGCTGAAGTACGAAGAGAATAAAGTAGTCGACATGCTATACTTAATTCCACGGAAGCACCCTCCTTGGATACTCGAGGACAAAGACTCAAGGACACCTACAACAGCAATGGCAAAAACAGGTATAATCCACCAGAATTTCCTGTCAAAAACTAAAAACATGGATTGCTGATACATGTGCTTCCGACAATATGGCTGGGTCCATAGATGTCTTCGATAATCATAATACATGCAACACCAGAATTGATGTTTGGGTTGCATATGGGAAAGTTTCACCTGCTGTAAGGAAAGGAACGGTTTGCTTACCAAACATGACATTAAAACTAGTACTGTTTGTGCCAAAATTGTCTCATCTCTTGTCAGTAAGCAAGCAAACAAAAGATATGAATTGTGTTGTAATTTTTTATCCTTCTCATTGTGAATTCAGGACAATTCTTCGGGCAAGATGATTGGAGTTGCTGAGAATAAAGATGGGTTATACTACCTCTCTGGTACAAAGCCTCATATTTCCACATCTCTGTCAGTTGTTTCTCATTCCGATGTAATGTTATGGCATCAATGTCTAAGACACCCCAGTTTTCATATATGAAAGTATTGTATTCCCAACTATTTAATAATAAAAAGTGTTCAATATTTCAATGTAAACAATGTGTGCTTGCGAAACAACCTAGGGTAAATTATCCCACATGTGTATAAGCCATCTAAACCATTCCTGTGAATTTCACAGTGATGTGTGGGGCCCATCTAGAACTACAACTCAATGGTTCGTTACCTTCAGCGATGATCACACTAGGGTTTGTTGGGTAAATCTCATGAAAGATAAATCTGAAACCTTTTATTTGTTCAACCAATTCCATAAATTTGTCTTGAATGTGTTCCAATCAAATATCCATATATCCTTAGAACAAATAATGGAAGGGAGTATCTTTCAAGTGAGTTTAGCATGTACTTGAGGGAAAATGGGATACACCATCAAGCCTCATGTGTTGATACACCGAAGCATAACGGGGTTGCTGAGAAAAAACCGTCATTTATTAGAGGTTGCCAGAATCACTAATGTTCACAAGTTCCTTTCCTAATTTCTATAACATCAAAACACCGTTAAGTACTCTAGCTGCTGTTTTTCCGAGCCTAAATCTTTTCGGGTCTCTATCACCAAAAGTCTTTGGGTGTATCGCATTTGTCCATAAACAACCAAACCGAAGTAAACTCGATCCTAAAGCATTCAAGTGTGTCTTTGACGGATATTCACCTACCAAGAAAGCCAGAAAGGATATAAATGTTACTCACCTACACTCTAGAAGTTCTAAACATGTCCTTTTATTCTTGTAATACTCTCCAAGGGGAAAAGGGTGAGAAAAATGGTGAATGTGATCCTACAGTGTCCCTCCCTGTATCTGAGGACGTGCATAATCCTGTACTACCAGCCCATGTACTTCCTCCCTCTTCTCTTCAGGTTCATGAGCACAGAAAATACTTGCTAGATCCGATCTACACGTACTCTCATAGACCAAAGGATACTCAGCAAATCCAGTCATCGAACCTAGAAAATGGGTAAGATCTTGTACTATGCATCCTATTGCAAATTATCTGAAATGTACAAAGTTATCTCCGGGTTTTATGAGCTTTACAGCAAAGATTGACAGCATAAAAATTCCTAGACATCCATGACGCCTTAAAGGAACCGAAATGGAAGGAAGCTGTGCAAGAAGAAAGGAAGGCATGTGCAAGAAGAAAGGAAGGCATGTGCAAGAAGAGATGAAGGCACTGTACGAAAATAAAACTTGGGAGATTATGGAACTACCCTAAGGATAAAAAGGTTTTTTTTTTTCTGGTCGGAAAAATAGACATAATATATATGAGTACCAACGGCACTACCAAAGTTTACAATAAGACTCCTTACACGCGAAAACCTAAATCAAGATGCTAATAAAAACACTCTAGGTTCGTTCACCCAATGAGAAAGTACATAAGAAAATCTAGATCTGCTTCTATTCCGAATCAAAACCAAAATCTAAATTGAACTAGATTCAAAAGGTCATCCTCTGGCTCGTTGCTCCCCCTGAAAATTCTTTTATTTCTGCCTAACCATATTGTCCATATTATCGCGAACCATATAGTTAACCAACCCTTGCTTCCTCTTATTTGCTCCCAAAGCCCTTTGTGCTGCACTAAGTGAATAACCGGAATGCCAGGAAGTACGAGATTGATTCCTAACCACTTGTAGCATTTCATCCATAACGCGTAGGAATCCGAGCAATTGAACAAAAGATGAGTTGTAGTCTCCTCCACTTCTTGACATAGAACGCAAAAATATGGGATCGATCCTAGGAGAACATTACGTTTCCGTAAGTTATCCTTGGTCGGAATTCTGTCTTTAAGTACCCGCCAAGCGAAAGCTCCAACCTTGTTCGGAGCCAAAGTGTTCCAGATGTCGTCATAAGCCATCAAAGAGTCGCCATCAAGAACTTCATCCTCTACAAAGGTTCCATATGCCGATCGAACAGAGTAGCAATTGTTATCTTCGAAGCGCCACTCCCAGTTATCTTCCTTATCTTGGTCCAAAGCTGACCTGTCAATAAGAGTTAGTAACAAAACAAAAACATCCATCTCCCAGTCGAATAACTCTCGTCTCCAATCCCATCTCCAAGTCCATAGTCCATCCAGACACCCCCCTCCCCCCCTATTCCCTACTAGGATCTCTCTATCCCGCGCAATCGATGCCAATCTTGGAAACATTTCTTCCAAACTTACCTCCCCCACCCAGATATCCCTCTAGAATTTTGTCCCAAGCCCATTCCCTACTCTTCGAAACAGCCCCCCCAAAAACCACTCCGAATGATCCATGAAAGTGTATTTTAGAAGATCTCTCCACCACACCGACTGCATACCCCTCACCCCCCTCTCCCTGACACAATCTCTCTCCAGTTAAGATTACCATATTTAGATGACAAAACCTGTAACCACAAAAAAATCCCCCCCTTAATAATATCCCACCCCCATTTCCCTAACAGAGCTATTTTTAAAAAATTTACGAACCCCCAAACCCCCCATATGCTTAGACTTTACAGTAAAGTATAGGAGCGGTGGAGAGGTTGACAGATATAAAGCTCGTCTTGTAGCCCAAGGATTCACACAAAGTATGGGATTGATTATGATGAAACTTTTGCTCCTGTGGCAAAGTTTTATTCAATACGTGTTCTTCTGTCTTTGGCTGCGAATTTGGATTGGGAATTACACCAGCTTGATGTCAAGAATGCATTCTTAAATGGTACTCTTGATGAGGAAGTATACATGAGAATTCCACCTGGTTTTCAATCCGAGAATGAGGTAGGACAAGTCTGTGAGCTAAGAAAGTCATTATATGGTTTGAAACAATCTCCATGTGCATGGTTCAACAGATTTAGCTCTACTCTCACCCGACTAGGATAGGAAAGGCTGATAATACACTTTTCATCAAAGAAGGAAAAGGTGGGCATAAAGCCATCTTAATTGTTACGTGGATGACATCCTAGTAACAGGCGATGACAGTGATGAGATTTGGAAACTCGAGGAAAATTTAAGGGAGGAATTTGAAGTCAAGGACTTGGGAACCCTCAGATTTTTCTCGCCATGGAAATTGCCAGAAGCAAAGAGGGAATCTTCATTTCTTAGAAAAAATAAACTCACGATTTGCTGCAACAAACTGGAAAAATGGGTTGCAAACCAGCAGGAACTCCTTTTTTCACAGAAATTGGAAGAGCAGAATTAAGGAGGATGGGCCTTATACAGATATTGGAAGTTACCAACGCTTGGTTGATAGGCTGATTTACTAATCCCTCACACGAACGGATATTGCATATGCTGTGAGTGTTGTAAGTCAGTACATGCATTCTCCGACTATAAGACGCTTGGAGACAGTACACCATATCCTAAGATACCTCAAAGAACCCCAAGTAGAGGACTCATGCTCAGAAAAGGTAATGACCGAAGCATTGAAGGATATGTTGATGCAGACTGGGCAGGAAGTGATGATTGTAAGTCAACTTCTGGTTTCTGTTCAAATCTTCGGGGAAATTTAGTTAGATGGTGAAGCAAGAAGCAAACTGTGGTAGCAAGAGCATGCAGAGGCTGAATTTCGAGCCATTGCTCAAGGAACGTGTGAAGTTATTTGGCTAGAAATATTGATGCAGGATCTGAAAATTACTATTAGCACATGTATCAAGTTATACAGTGATAGTAAGTCTGTTATTGCCTATTAGTATTGTGAACAATCAGTTTAGCATGATCCCATGAAACATGTCAAGATAGATCAAAGTTTTATTAAGAATGAAATGGAAGAAGGGGGCATCAAGTTATGTTATATCTCCTCTCATGATCAAGAAGCCGATATTCTTACTAAAACTCTTACAAAGCCATGTCATGAAAATCTTCTACGCAAGCTTGGAATGCGGAAAATCTATTGCTAAGCTTGATGGGGAATGTTGAAGATTTCAAAAATATTCTAGGATTGATTATATTGTAAACTTTCCTTATTATGAAATATTAGAATAGGAAACAATCCTTGATTAGTGATTCTTGTGATTCTAATACCTTGTGATTAGGGTTGTAAATTGTATAAAGCCTATGTTGATTCTTTGTGATTAGTAAGAAAGTATTCCATAGAATTATTACTTCTTCTTCAACATATTCGATATTATTTCATTTACTTTACATCTATTCTTAATCCAAAACAAAGATCTATATTGAACTAGATTCAACAAGTCGTTTTTCAAGTCCTGAGGCCCCCTGAAAATTCTTTTGTTCCTATCAACCATATTGTCCAGATTGTAGCCAACTATATAGTCAACCAACCCTTCCCGCCTCTTCTCTGTACCCAAAGCCTTTTGTGATGCAATAAGTGAGCAACAGGTCAAACATATTTGCACCAAGAATTTATCAATGAGAAAGCAAAAGGGTCAGCTGATGAAGAATCTAAATTGATATGTTTTTGGACAGAAGCAAAGGATCTAACTGTTTTTTTTATTTTTTCTACTCTGATAACAAACTTTTCAACCTTTTTTTTTTTTTTGATCGGAAAAAAGCATATATATATAACAGAGTACCAGAGGTACTAAGAAAGTTTACAAAAAAGCGAGCAGGCTCGCACGAACCCAAAAAGAAGCGTAAATAAAATGTTCAAGAAGCTAATAAGCAAATCCTCGGCTCAGTAACCCAGTCCGACATTACATAAGTGAAACTATGACCACTTTTATTTCTAATCCAAAACCAAGATCTAAAAAGAACTAGATTGAAAAGCTCTTCATCCTTGTCGATGTTGCCCCTGAAAACTAGATTGTTTCTGCCCAACCATATCGTCCATAAAACCGCCAACCAAATAGTCAACCAACCCATTCTCCCTCGTCTTCGCTTCCAAAGCCGTTTGTGCTGTAGCAAGTGAGTAGCCGGATTGTCCGGAAGAACAAGAGTAACTCCCAACCACCTGTAACATTTCATCCATAACGCGTAGGAGGCCGAGCACCTGAACAACAGATGCTCTGTAGTCTCCTCCAGTTGATTACAAAGAGCGCACAGATCTGGGATCGAACCTTGGATAACATTACGTTGGCTGGAAGGATTCTGCTGAAGAAATTCATGTTGACTTTAGCATGTCGAAGGATTCTACTGCAGAAATCATTGTGCACTTGGAGTCAACATTTCGAATTGGGGCAGGGGAAAGGCATCCTAGAAGTTTGAGTGATGGGTTCGGTCGACGTGTTATGACTAGTGAGTCCACAGTGGGTGACCGTGCGGTTGGCAGTAAGCCACAACTAGACGCTCACCAAGAACAAACTAAGTTACAAAGGAAGAGCTGGATAACACTGGTGTTAAGCATAGCCTTGAGGACAAGGATATTGTTGAGGAGGGGAGTATACGGATATCAGTTAGCCCACCAATGAAAGAATCAATTAGCCCAAGACCCTTTTAGAAATGAACTCTCTGGAAGACACGAGAAGCATGCTTACTCACGTAGGGAGGGAATAAAAGGGGAGAGAGGGAGATGAGTTGGTTACCTTATGTCATTTTGTTGAGTTGTTACTAGCTAGGGTGCTAGCGGAAGGAATTCGTTCCTTGTACAGAGTATTTCTCTGGGAGTTTTCTACTTCATTCCAGTTTATGTGTTTTGAGTTTTGATCTTCATTGTTCTCTAATTTTGTGTGGCCATTTTAACCAATAACTAACACATGTTATCACAGTAAAGTTTCAAAGGAGTTTCAACTCTTAATTAAAACTCCTCGAGTAAATTTTTTAGTCATAGAAGCTCACAAACACCATGGCGAATGATCTGAAATCTGCCTCTGCACTATTCCTCGCCACAACTGTCAGTAACCGGATTTCATAGGAACCTTGTCACTGCTTCTGTCATTTTATACTTTTCAATAATAAGGTGGGCAGAAAATTCCAACATGAATACAAAATCAACAGATCAATTCGATTATAGTATGTCTAAATAATTAAATGCAAATATTAATAATTCGGTATATGCATTATGTGGATTGAACACTGAACACTGAACACTGAACACAAAAGGCAAAATAACTTTTATGCTCGCCTTTCTTCCATGAAAATGAGATCCTTTTCATTAAAAATACATAAAACAGGGCATTTCAGGATAAAAGAAGACATCACAGTAATTATAGATTTATACATCAAACCTTGAGAATTGGGTCCAAGTGTTGATCATCCTTCACCACGAGAAAGAGAACTCGAGCCCAACGTCTTGCTTGAAATTCCCAAGCATTTAAATCTTCATCATCATATGTAACAAGAGAATCTAAAGGATGCTTACAACTTATAAAGTCTCGGGGAAATCCACCAATAGCTGTCAGGAGCTGCAAATCAGGGCCACGGAGCCATTTTCTAACATCGTGTCTCAAGGAACCTGAAATAGAAAACAAGCAGGAAAATACATAAGATCTACCAATGCAAATAACTAGTACTCTTCAAAGAGAGTATATACAGGAAACTGTGCAACCACCGTGTAAATCATACCACCAACGTCAGTGTATTCTCGAGGCAGACTTGCAATGAAGTGTAAAAGAATCTCGAAAGGAACATCGACTGCAGTCATCACCGAAGATGCAGAAACCAGAATCCTTTCGCAAACTAAAATCCATAACAAAGGTCAGAATAGTAAATTTTCGATATCCATATTCATGACTTGGGAAAAATTTATTAGTAAATAGAGACCTTTAATACGGTAACTAGGATTAAAATGTTGTTTACTACACTCAAGAATTAAATGCAAAACATCCAACAAGTCAGCGGTATCATTTTGATAAAAAATTCGTGCGGATGCAGCCAGGACCTCATCAGAGGAGGCATCATTGGATTGCTCAAATTCATGATTATTCTGGTCCATAATTCCACGGGAAGCTGAAGCAATGCACTCTGCAAGACACATCAAGCCAGCTCTCCCAAAAGAGTGTGACTTTGGAGCAGATGCCAGGCGGACCAAGAATGAAATATGCTGCCTGCATTACATGATATTGTTTGTATCACACTTCTTGAGTCTTAAGTTTATAGTGCATATAACGCAATGAGAACTACATGAAACAAACAATTCAATGCCAAAGGATTAAACCAGTCTAGAGAGAAGATAACCAAAAGGAACATTGTTCTTATTCCTTTTTTTATTGTTACAAACTAACAGTTGAAATCCTACAAACAAATAGTCACTCAGAATAATAAGCCAAAAACCATGTTATATTGCAATAGCCCACACAGAAGTCATTCCATTTAATTATTTTTGTTTCTTGTTTCCCTCTTTACAAACCACGTCTTGTTAGTTAATACAAGTAGGCGTTTAATAAATCACTTCTAAGAAGAGACGAGTATTACCTTCCCCCTCAACCAACAAGGAGATTGTTATTTGGACTCCGCGAACTGTTTTTTTTTTTCCTTTTTTAAATTTTTTTAGGGAAGGGGGGTACTCGAACTCGAAACCTCTTACATTGGAAAATAGATGACAACCACCAGGCCAAAACCTTGTTGTCTGGACTCCACAAATTGTTGAAAGCACTCCATTTTGATTTTTCAGTTTACAAGTTGACAAGCTGCACTTAATATTTCTTATTAATTCCATAAGGCAATATATATTTCCAAAACACTATTTTATCTTCCACAATTTAACATTCTGCCATGAAAAAGAAACAACATTCTCATTGCATCTGACCATCCAGCAACATACATCATGCTCCCATATTTTTTCTTGGTTTATTGATTTTTTTGTGTTTTCATCAAATAAAAAGACACCTTTTCTTATATGCTGTACTTTCTTAGCCCCTCCCTGATAATTCTTGGGTGTTTTTCACCAAAGAAAAAAATTTCGATCTCGGAGTGAAATCAAAAGTCAACTCGGGAAAAGAAAAATGAATAAGAGTTTCTAAGAAGAAATAAGGACTTAACATCCCACAGCAACAAGAGTATATATTCCTTTTTCTTAATTCCAAGAGTGAACATTTTGATAAATGATATTATCCGAGAGAAGCACACAGTGGATCCATATATTCCTCTAATTAGCTAAAGCCTAAAGGTCCTCCATCAGTATTGATTCGCACATTATCACCTAAAAATTCTATTCTTCTAAAAATATATCTCAGCTAGACATTCTACTTATACACAATGTTAAAAGTCAACACTTGATTAATCATAACTTAAGTTGAAGAAACAAAGAACTATCATTATTTACAGAAAACCTCTCGTCCAAGATGCTGGCATATTCAAATAGAAATCTAGCTGCAGCTTTAATTGCCCAAGAGGAGTAGACTTCTTTTGAACCTGTTTCACCCAAAAAAAAATATATGCATATTGACTTTGTAAGACCACTCATATACACAAAAAACTTAAGCTTAGTGAATTATAAGTAAGCAGATGCTGAAACCAACAAACCAAAATCCTTGTGCTGCACAGGATCATTTAACGCCCGTATGAGTGGACCAAGTATAAAATCTGTGGGCACCAATTTCGTGTAAGACCCATAGTTTTTCCATTCAATAGCCAAAAATGACTCCATGATAAGGCATCTCACTGCAACAGACAATTACGGGTTAGCTTTTCAACCAGAAGAAGAATAGGAAATGCATGCCCACATACATAAGAGAGATAATGTACAATAGAAATTCACAAGTAAAATTATGACAACGGATCTCTACCTTGAGGGTTATCATGGCAAAAGCCACGCTCCCATAAAATTGCTAACCATTCAAAAGTCTTTGTGGTTTCCATCTGGTTGCAATAAAGCTCTCCATTTTCAGAGTCTGTTAAATCGTCTGTGGGGTACAAAGGCCGGAGCCACAGCATAATCTGCCAAAACCAGAAGTTGTTACACGAAAAAGGTACTATCATCCTGCTTAAAGGAAGAGAAGGTCATGAGGCAAAGAATGTCTTGGGAAAAAATGCATCAGCTGAATAATGTCAAACTCAAACACAAGGTAGCCTTTTCATAAGAAGTACAATTGTGATTCCATATCATGGAGTTTAGGAATGCGAGTTTATAAATGCCGTAAATACAATAATGCCAGCATACCTGGTGATTCCATGCTGCTTCAACCAAATGGATACCATATTCTTCGAGCATTTCGTACTGAAAAACAAATGCCTCCCACCTTTGCCAACCAGTTAAATTGGAGTCATTATCATGGTATACCGTCCCAACACCCAATGACTTGGCTTCATTGTCAGCCCACCGCCCTCTTTTGCTAATGAAGCGAGTATCAGAATTTTTCTCATCAGCTACTGGAAATCCAGTGGATAATTCAATTGTCTTTCTCAAGTTTAACGTCTTTTTCAATATGTGCAATGACTGCTTCCTCACGAAGCCATCCTTGTCAAGCTTAACAATCAAAGTAAATATACAGGTTAACATAGAAGAATATATTTTCAAATTACGAATTAAAGTAAGTGGGGCCCGCTCACCAAGCCTCTCTTTATTTCATCCCAAAATGCCTTGTCAGCTCTTAAATCAAATATCGCCTCCCCTCCACCCACATTTAGATCTTCATGGTCATCATTTGGCGGCAAAAAGGATAAACACAAAGAAAGTATATCATATGCATCTCTTCTCTCCAAAGAACCCGAAGAAAATAACAACTTGCAACACTTCCAGAGTTTCATTAAAAAGTGCTTCCTGTAATGACAATACAACTTGTCTAAAAGCGAAAGGCTGAGCTCTAAGAAAAGCACATACAATGTAATTTATGAAGTTCACATTTTATGTTTTCTCAATATAACAAGTGGAATATACCTGGTTAAAACAAAATTCTTCCCGCAAACTGAGACTTCGAAGGTGCACTCGCGTGCTAGTGCTTTAAATAAAAGCGGAAGTAGAAATCTGACAGCTGAACTTCGATGCTCAACACTTTTTGAAATCATTTGAAGAGCCAAATTAGAAAGATCCCAAAGCATATTTCCGGCAAAAAAATTTGCACAGGACCCATTTGCTAGAGATGAACTGAAAAAACCTCCTCCCTCGGGTTTGTTTGGAAGAGCAGCATCCAATGTTAAGGTTAATATATTGTAAGAAATAGATAGTGGAATATCATATGATTGAGATACCACAAAATCATTGTGACTATCATTTTCAGTCAATCTGCCATGAAAATCATCAAAACATTTTCGGCTAGCTTCCTCATTGCAGGAAATCTTAACATTTGAATTTACACTCCATTTATGAATTGCAAGTTCTTCACTTTCAAACATTCCCATAGATAGGCCAATTGATCTTAACAGGGGTAGCACCATTGTTGCTTCAAGAACCTCCCAGTTGTTTGTTTCGGTTACAACATCAAGGAACAAACTCGTAACCTAAACCCAAATTAGGAAATAATTGTTCTAAGGACGAAAATGCTACACCAAAACATGAATTATAGTAGGTTTACCAACATCAAGGAAGCAAAGTGGGTTACCTCATTAAACATCTCAATGTCATATGCATGTACCAACTCTAACAAAGGAATCAAGATTTTCCAAATAAAAATTTGCATACGATCGCCACCTGCGGAGTATCAGAGTTTGTTTTGTGAAGAATTTGAAATTTTTTTATTTTCAATAAGAGTATTAAGCATCTTCGCACACAAGTTTCAATACATTTAATTGAAAGTCCACCTGCATTCCCATAAAAAAATTTGCCGAGTTAAAATAATATAAGTTGACATCCAATCACATTAAACTAATATAAGTTGACATCCCAATACTAATGCGAGATCCCTTAAATGAAGTATATTTTGGAATAATTGTAAACAAAAGCATTCAGCTTTAATCATCCATCCTCAACTGACAAGCTAAAGGAAGTAATGTTTTCTCCATAAAACTAGGAATATATATTACAGTGAGTGGGAAGTTTCATGTACTCTCCCCATCCCCAAAAGGCGGGAAAGCTATGAGCCCTTGCAAAAAATGGTGGATGACCCTTGTGTAGATTTGCACATGAAGCCCAATCCATAAGCATAACTAGCGGATAAGGTAATTCATAGTTACACATTATTTAATAATCTCTAATAGACAAAACATAATTTATAATGGCATTAATTTATATGATGGAAAGATTAATTGTGTATGGGACCCAAAAATTAGCTTATATAATATGCAGCTTGCTACCACTTTACTCAACATTTAATTGTGTATGGACCCAAAAGACTATCTTCATCGTCCATCAATTTAAATTTCCAATCAAATTTAGTATCTAAAATTGTAAAAGCGAAGTATAATAGAATGAATTATGAAGTGTAAATCAAGAAAATACAATACTACCAGGAAGAATCATAAACTATAGCTCAGAAAATTTTGCCCTTTCCGTACGGAGAGTGACAACAATGGAAGATTAAGAAAAATGGTAAAAAAGAGGTAACTGCCTCCAATGGGAAGAGTAATCTTTTGGTAGCAAAATACATCAGCAATTATTATGAAGGCAGTGCAAATTTGGCCGAGTCGTACTTTGGAGGTCGACTTTACGAGTTCAGCGATCTTATTTCCTTGCATCTTTCCTCTCTTGATAGAGGAGTATATGCATTCCATGGTGGATAGTTTTGATTTCAAGTAAAGTAACCTCCAAGTTAAGTAGAAGTTCTTTCCAACATTCCAAAGTAAGTTAAGAAGACAACACTTTAAAAGGAAATGTGACAAATGAGTAAGAGTCTTTAACATGTAGAAGATGTGATCAATTTTTCTGTGTAACAGAATAAACCCACCTAGCTTCTTTAGAAGGTGACATAGGGCAGCCACATAGGATCCAACAAAGTTACGCCACTCGACATCAATCACCTCATGTCTTTTAGCAATTCCCTACATAACAATACATCAGTATACATGGAAAATGGTGAAGTTATCATTCTGAAAATTTAGCAAATGTCAATCTAGTTGGTTCTCGCCAAAGAACACTTTACTCAACATCATTCAGCACTTCACTTGGGGCATGGGCATAATGGACTGATAAATTACATTTATAACTCAGGGTATGTCGTCTCCACTGATCACTGTGCAGTTTCCCGTTTGCGCAGTGAACAGCATGGATGGCGTGTCTCTGGGTAGAATACATTTTTAAAATCTTTGTATTATTACGAAATTGTTTTTATTATCTCCTTCGACTTTTCTCCTTTTCACAATTCAGTAACTACATCGTTTCTGATTTCCAGAACATATAATCAGCACAAGCATGCTCTCACTCCTTGACGAAAAACGTAATATATCTTAATTTTTTCCGAAAACCCATAAGTAACAGTCACTCAGAATGCATAAATTCATTAAATTCCTCGGCCCACCTACTGATTCCCCTCCCAACTTCTACGTCAATTGCGATTCCTAACAACTTAATCAACGCTATAACAAGGGATAACTGCTAAAATGAATAAATTTACTGAGCAGATGAAAGGATCGACAGCTGTACCTGGATGAGCTCGGGAAATTCATCGAGAAGAGCAGAGAAGATTGAAGATGGAGACTCGGCTGTGGAAGCCAGAATACAGTCCAGCATAGGCGGAATCGCTGCAGGAGGAACACGCCGGAAACTTTTCCGCAGTGAAGTTAGGAGACGCTCCATGGCTTCCAGATAACGGACAAAACCCTAACTAAATGGAGGCTTAAACCCTCCAAGTCAAGGGGGCAGCACCCTTGGAGGTTTGTAAATTGTAATGATAACCCAAAACTAAATTCTCTTTTTATGAAAATATAATTACATTACTTCGTTATATATTATTATTATTATTATTGATTGTAAAACTCATTTAATAACTTTTTTAAAAAAATTAGATGTAATAGACGTAGGATCAAGCGCTTCATCCTACAATTGATATCAGAGTCAGTGTCACATGTTCGATTCCCATTAATTGCAAGATAGTACAATTATTGGATGGGAGATTGTTGGAGTACAATAATTGTCCATGTTTGTAGAGCGGTCAAAGTGTGGCGCTTGAGCTGCTCTTCTGTTTAAAGATTATAGTTGCACTATTACCACCAGCTACAGCTTTTGATAAAGCGGCAAATGGGATTAGAGCTTGGGTCCTTTTTTGCTTTGGTGGAGCTTTGGTGCTTTATGCGAATATATACTGGCTAAAGAGGTTCTATCGAGGAGGTTGGTATTTGAGTAGGACCAGTGTGACCCCACCAATTTTCGTGGGAATCTTGAAGTTCTGTCTACGAAATATATCGAGATTCTCTCTTTCCTATGAACTTAGTTAGTGTGTACAATTCATGTTTACTGTAAAATTTATCAAAGTATCACAAGACAATGTCGAGAACCAGAGTTTTAAATGTAGTCTTTGATGTTGATAAATTTGACGTGAAAATAAACTTTGGCTTGTGGCAAGTGCAAGTCAGGTAGATTCAATATGATTTACACATTGCGTTGAAGGACAGATTAATCCTTGAAAGCAGCAGTGATACTAGCTCGAGTAGTGGAACGACTAGTACAACAAGCAAAGCTGAAATGAGTAACGAATATTGGGAGGATCTGGAGTTAAGAGCAGCAAGTCCAATATGTATGTGTTTGGCCAAAATTATTGCAAATGTGCATTGAATGTCTACAGCAAAGGAAATCTGATAAAAGCTCGAAGGGTTGTATCAGACAAAGAACGTCTCAAAACGGGTGTATTAAAATAGCAGTTTCATACATTGCGAATGAATGAGGGTACTACTATTTCAGATCTTTTAAGTGTTCTAAATAACATTGTTTCTGAGCTTAAATTTATTGGAGTTGTAATTGATTGTGATGCCCGAAATTTGATTAACGTTAACCACATATAATTTATACATTAGTTTGTTAATTAATTAGAATTTAATCACTTAGAAGTGAAATGGATAATATAACTGTCAATTTATAGTTTGGTCAAAACATGGTGAATGTACAAATATATTTTTGAAATATTCGGATTAACACCGAAATTTTGTTAAATAATTTAGTAAATATAAAATTTGTATTAAATCGATAGATTTAATTTTTGTAATTGAAATAGAGACACGAAGCCAGGTGTGGATTGTACATGTAATGTACATGCACCAATACACCAGTGACACCCCCATGTTCGTAATTGGTCGGGAATCAATATATATCGGTGTAGGACGTAAAACGCACAGTAAACGCATGTAAAACAAAAACAGATCGTGGACACGCACTAAAAGGTGTGAAAACATGCACTATGTTCGTGATTCACCATCCACCGCCCCTATCGCCGTCCGTAGTCGCCGGAATTTGAAGAAAGGCGTGTGTGACATGCACGCGAATTGGGTAAAAATTCGATTTTTTATTTTTTCGACTTTGCTTCGACAATTAATTTGAACTATATTGTTAGATAATAATTTGAAATGGAGAAAAATAATTTAGCAAATTAAATTATGATGCAATCGCATCAATTTAATTACCCTAAATTGGTTAAGTTATCACTAAATTGATAACCAATTTTTGGTGACTTGTTTCCTGAATTGTGAATTTATATTGATATGCACTGACTATGTCAACCCTAAAAGCTCAAGTCGACCCTCGTATATTGGGAAATAAAGGTATGTTGTGATCGGGTGAAAGAGTAACATACGACTGGTATCTGTATATATTTGATATATGATTTGATTAATTATTTGACTTGCGTATATTCTGTGGCTACGTGGTTTTATTTAAATTATGTGGCATTCATAACATGCATGATTGGCATGTCGATGTATGAAAATAACCATTTTTATACATGCATCGATGCATGACATACACGTTAAGCTACGATCCTTTGATACCGTTTCTTTTGGATTCGATCAATCATAATGGTTGTACACGGTGTTATGACTAACATTAAGTGGTGTGAAAGGCATAGGGGTTCATGGCCCTTGTGATTGCTATGATTTGTTGATATAGGAAGTGGCGTTTGCCGACGTCATCCTATGGATTATCCCTATTCGTTTAGACTGTTATGGGTGTCGCCTTTTTGACGTCAAGAGCTGAGATGAGGTGACGCTTTGATGACGCACCATATAGACATCCATTTGCTTGACATGCTCGAACTATAGAGACATTTGGACTATAGTTTATTGGGTCTGTGATACCCAGTGGATGGGTGTACGATACCGACATGACATGCATTGCATTTCATTTGGACTATAGATACATGTTTATTTCTTTTGATCGTTCCATATTGGGATTTTGCTCACCTCCAATGGGGGTTGTTGTTGTATTTGAGTGTGAACAATGACAGGTAGTACATGTGGCCATGACCCAAGAGAGGGCACGTCTGACGGGGGCCACACTTGAGAGGCTTATTCTCCTGTTTTATCCAGTGATATATGTATATATCTATCAGGGGTGTGTCCATGGAGTGTGTGAAGAATTTATGTATATTTATTTGATTTTAGTCGAGTGTGGTTATTTGTTATTAGTTTCCTTAGTGTGTGCTGATTTACGTTACTACATGAACTTATGGTATCTATATATATTTTCAGTACATGTCTATTTATACTGGTGGTATGTTCCTCGTGCGATGAGGTCATGCCAAAAATTTTAGAGCCACATGTTAAACAAATTTCGCTGTTTACGCTATAATTATCATTGTGTGATCATTTATCACATGATTATGATTGAGCTCTCTCAATGATTATGAGGGCCAAGCCTTGAGACTCATCTGATCTCTTCCACGTTTCTATGAGCACATGAAGTCGATCTTCATTCATGGGAAGGAGAAAATTATTTTCTCAAACATTACTAACAATATAATTTTTGATGAGACGAGACTTGGCAGGAGTAATTGTTCACATGAAAAATTTGCAATGGTAGCTCATGTTTGGAAGAAGAAAAAGAACTCTGCGAAGAAAGTCTATTGGGAATGTTGACAACTTGGTCACATCAAGAAAAATTGTACAAAAGTTAGAGTGAGTTCGGTACATTACTCTGGGACAGTGAATTGAGATATTGATAATGAAGTTAACATTGTCTCCTTTCATGATGTCCTCTGAAAAATGACCATGTACATCCTTAATAATTGGAATGACTTCTGAGTGAGTATTGCCATGATAGAGATTGTAATGTTACCAGGTCCACAGTTTCACATAGGAATTGGTTTGGCATTATTGCATGGTGTGTGGTGGAAATTTGATGACTGATTACTTCAATGAGAGCCAAAACATGGGAGTTGCACCATAATTTTTTAGCAAGGTTGTTTTTCGACATGTGCTGAATTGAAATGACTTCTGAGTGAGTATGATTTTTATAGTGGAGCATAGCAATTCTCTAAGAGAAAAATTATGACTGTCTTATAGTGTCAGTAATAGAAGCTGTTGTTTGCCCCAGGTGCGGCAACATGATAGCAAATAGCGAAAATGAAGAATAAAATGGACACCAGAATTTACGTGGAAAACCCCTAAAAATTATTAGGGTAAAACCACGTGCAAGATGAAAAGATTCCACTATAATATTTTGTGGGTTACGACCTCTCAATATCTTTCTTGGAGAACAACACTCTCAATACAAGAGAAAACTACCTCACAAATACTATAGAATGCACACTCAAATATAGAGATATGAGAGAACACTCTGAAAATGTGATGAATGAAATGAAATCAGAAGAGCTATGTTTATAGGGTTGAAAATGTGCATTAAATGTACAACACCCAACCTTCAGCAACTCAACCTTCATCCGTCAAATTCAATACACCCACATTAATTGGGCATGCAAATTGTTTACCAAGTTGATTGCCGACATTTCTCCCACTTGGAGATTTGATTGAGAATCAATCACATCTCCACACATCCTTTCAATCTTTCAACACCATGATGCTTACGTTTCTGCTAGGCCACTTGAGGATCTGCACCACTCAAACTTATCAGTATTAACCGGCTTTGTCAGAAAATCATCTATGTTCTCTTTCGTATGGATTTTCTGCATATTCACACTTCCGTGTTCTACCACTTCCCACACAAAATGAAACTGTACTCCAATGTGTTTCGTCCTGGAATGACAGGCTGGATTCCTGACTTTTAAGGCACTCTGACTGCCACATAACAAAGAAGCTTTCTCTTGTTTGTGCACAATCTCCTCCAGTAACTTTTGAATCCATATCGTCTCCTTGCAAACCTGAGTAGCTGCCATATATTATGCCTCCATTGTACATAAAGCTACAACTGTTTGCAGTTTTGAAACCCAGCTTACTGCTCCTCCTGCAAGTGTAAACACATCTCCAGTAATAAATTTTCTTTTATCTGGATCACCTGCATAATCTGAATCCACATAGCCCCTGAGCGTAAAATACGATCCCCCGTAACATAATGCAACATCTGAGGTACCCTTAATGTATATAAGGATCCGATTAACTGTACTCCAATGCTCTCGTCCAGGATTCCCCATGTATCGACTGACTGCTCCCACTGCTTGTGTAATGTCTGATCTTGTACAGATCATAATGAACATTAAACTTCCTACCGCCGATGCATACGGTACTCGAGACATCTCAATCCTCTCTGCTTCACTGCTAGGACTCATATCGGAGGATAACTTGAAGTTAGCAGGAAGAGGGTGGAAATTGGCTTACAATCTTGCATTTGAAGCGTTGCAAGATTTTCTTCAAATAATTTCCCTGGGAAACCCAAATCTTTCTGTTACTTCTATCTCGGTGAACTTGCATTCCTAGAATCTTGTTTACCAGTCCCAAGTCCTTCATATCAAATTCCCTAGCCAACTGTGCCTTTAATTATTGGACTCGAACTTTGTTGGGGCCTGCGACCTACATGTCATCCACGTACAACAACAAAATGATATAATCATCATCCCCAAATCTCTTGTAATATGCACAAGGATCTGCATTGAGTCTGTTGTACCCAATGCTCATGATATAGGAATCATATCTCTTGTACCAACACCTCGGCGCCTGTTTGAGACCGTACAGAGATTTGTTCAAACTGCAAACCAAGTTCTCTTTGCCTATTTTCGCAAAACCTTCTGGTTGGAGCGTATAAATTTCTTCTTTAGGATCACCATGAAGAAATGATGTTTTCACATCTAGTTGCTCTAGATGTAGGTCAAACACCTTACATAATGCCAATATTACTATGACTGTTGTAAGTCGGACCACATGAGAAAATATCTCATTGAAGTCGATACATTCCTTCTAAGCATATTCTTTCACCACCAATCTTGCACGATATCTTTCCACTTGGTTGTTACCATCACGTTTGATCTTTATAGACCCATCTGTTACCGATGGCTTTCCATCCTCATGGTAGTGTAACAATATCTCAAGTTTTGTTCCTGTCCAAGACCTCCAATTCTTTCTGCATTGCTGTCATCCACAAGGATACATCAGAACTTCGAGTAGCCTCATGGAAACTTGATGGCTCGCCATTCTCCGTTATAAACAATATGCAATATTACTTCAGTAACATAGTATGAAAGCCAGCCCGGTGGCCTCCTCTCGCGAGTAGATTGCCTGACTTTGAGAACCTCGGACTCAACTGGTTCTTGTTCCGTGTGCTCTGGTAATACCTCAGAAGAAACTTGCTCTTCATCTGTCTTATTTTCCACCTGAACTGTAGTAGTATCTGAATTCAGTGCGCCTTGTATCCCTTCACTTTATCTTCCTCGAAGATAACACCCCTGCTGATAATAAGTTTGTGGGCATTGGGATCCCACAAATGATACCCTTAACATCATCAGCTTTGCCCAATAAGATACACTTTCTGGATTTAGAATCCAACTTCGATCTTTCTTGTTCATTGTATAGAACGTACACCGGACTTCCAAATGTATGCAACCGAGAATAATCCGCTGGTTTTCCAGTCCATACAAGTCTTCAGATCGATCGCCACTGATGTAGAGCGACTGATAATATTACCTGCGGTCTTGACTGCTTCTGCCCAAAATGACTTGGCTAGACCCACAGTCCTCAGCATAGCTCTTGTTATGTCCAACAGAGTTCTATTCATCCGCTACTCCATTATGTTGAGGCGTGTAAGCCGTTGTGAGTTGTCTTTTGATTCCCTCTTGTTGACAGTATGCATCAAATTCATCAGTGGTATATTCTCCTCCATTGTCGGTCCTTTTAGACACTTGATCTTCTTCTCAGGGTCAAATTCAACCAGCGCTTTGAACACCTTGAAGATTGGAAAACCATTTGATTTCTTCTTGATAGGATACACCCAACATCTTCTAGAGAAATCATCAATGAACGAAATAAAGTATCTCGCTCCTCCTAAGATACAACTGGTGCTTGCCAAACATCATAATGAATCAGCTCCAATATACCGCTGTTTTTTGCAGTAGATATGTCAAACTTTAGTCTATGTTGTTTACTGGTAACACAATGCTCACAAAAAAAGTAGAGACATTTTTATAAGCCCTGGCAGTAGCTTTCGTTCCGAGAGAACCTTCAACTATCGTTCTGACATATGTCCGAGCTTCCTATGCCAAAACACTGTTAATTCTTCTCCCGAACTAGTCGATGCAACAACTAGTTCTGCCTCTTTGTGTGTTTTCCCAGAAGTACATACATATTCTTGTAAGCCTTTTTCGCTTTCATTACCACAAGAGCTCCTTTCACAATCTTCATCATCCCATTTCGATACAGGTCTTGTACCCGATATCATCTAATTGTCACAAAGACAATAGATTCTTTGTGACACCCTTCACGTGGCGTACCTCTTGTATGGTATGAATAATACCATCAAACATTTTAATTTTGATAGTTCCCACCACAACGATTTTCAAGGCATGATCATTTCCCATGAATACTGTAAGGCCCCATTGCTAATTAATTATGATTAATCCACATTAGCGTTGGTTAAGGAAACCCGGGTGATTAAAAGCTGAGAATTCGAATTAAGGTGTTCCGGGTTACAACACCTTATTTTTAATCAAGATAAAATACATCAAATTATACATGAATGCATGTAATTATTGGTCCACATTGCCAAACACATAACTACACACCTTGATGGACACTTGGACAAAAAAGTTGGAAATCATTAAAATATTCTACCCTTGCCACATTATTCCCATCTCCCATCACTTCTAAATTATGATTTAGTGTTGTCTTTCCCAACCTCACAAATATCAGATTTTAACTCCCTAATTTCGAACCAAACCATCCAAAAAACTTGAGGAAAAATGCTGAAAATTCCCATGCAATCTTGGCTTGAAGAAGGTGGGAGAAAATAAGCTTAGGTTCTTCAAGAATTTGAGGATTTGGAGCTTGGAGTTGGCTTGATGTGAAATTATTGAGTTTTCAAGGGTATGATTCTGTTTCAAACTTCAAGGGTATGATTCTGTTTCAACTTGGATTTTGTTGAATTGAGTCGAAAATCTAGGAAGAGACATGAAAATGTTGATTTCCTTTTGTTAAAACAGAATCTACAAGATTTTGATGTTTCATGCAGTAGATAGTTTCGAATTTCAGGTTAACTTAGAGTCCGAATTTGACTTTGAGCAAAAGATAAAGTTGTAGATCTTTGAATTTTATACAGTTTAAAAAGAAGAAGCATGCGATTTGGATCTCCGAAGTAAAAGTTATGTCGATTTTACTTTAAGTGTTTTTTGACTCTGCATGTTCATGCATGTTGCATGCAGAGTGTGGTTTGAGTTTCTGGGCTAATTTTGTTTCGAATTTGATGTCGGTCTTCAAATGAAAGTTGTAGGTCTTTGAATTCTCTTCGATTATAAAAAAAGGACTTAATTTGGACTTATTTTGAAGAAGTTATGAATTTTATACTATTAGTGTTCATTCTGAGCTCTGCGTGTGAGCGAAAATACCCATGCAGTATGTTCTTCGAATTCCTGAGTATTTTTTGCTTGGAATTTTGGAAATTGTCTAGAACTTTGAGTTGGCTGTAATTTGCCACCAAAATCACTCAATTTGGATTTGAAATGAAAAAGTTATAATATTTGTACTAACACTGCTCAAGCTGGAAAACATGTTTTTAAATGCTACGTTTTTAGTGTTCGAACCCCATTTAGATGGTAGAACCAGCTTGACATCATAATAGATGAAATGTAGTCTTTTGTGTTTCTGAACTTTGAGCACTAGAATCGGGTCGTTTTGCTATCGCATGAAATTATACTGTTTTTTCTACGAAAATGGTCAGCTGAAAATTTAAGAAATTTGCTAAGGGTCAATTTGAGAAGTTAAATTTGATTCAATGCACTACTTGAACAATTAGTGTCATTTGGAATTTACATGACCAGGTTAATAGATTCCCGGGTTGACTCGAGAAGTACTAGGTATATTAGCTTGTGTTTGAGGTACGTAGAAATGAGTTTTATTATGACGTCTGGCGAAGACGTGAAATGATGCTATTGTATGATTTTACATGGCATTAATTGATTTATATGATTTAATTGTCACTATGTGATTCTTATGTATATGACATGTTGAGATTCATTGACTACATGATATGTGAATTACATGATATGTATTGGCTTTCACACGAGATTGCGTGACATATTGAGTTGCATATGTCATATGATGCATAGATGATTCATGGGTGTATCATATTGATCTATCCACTTCTTTGATATCCTTGATGATGACTGAGTTGATTTACTCTGAGTGTCGGGGACGACAGGGCACGATGATGACAAGCAGTTTAGGTAGCAACTGTAGTCACGCGCGTTGATATCGGACCTAGACACGAGGGATGACTAGCACAACACATGATGATTCTCCTAGCGCAAAGTGTGTGTGTTGTCACCCTCTGCTCGAGCTTGATATTGATTTGGACTCCGATATTTGGTACCTTGAGATTCGATTCTTTATACACATTCATACATCGCATTCATACACGGTATGCATTGCATGATACTTTGACATTCTTGACATGATTTATTTATTTCTCGTACTGGGTACTGACCCCCTTTGTGGGGGTTGTCATGTCTTTTGTAGTTTGGGCATGACATGTGTTACATGTAGACATATGTTGGATGCTCGTGATGAAGCATCTTAGATACCAGAGCTCAGCAAATTGAGCTCAGATTTGATATGTTGAGTCTGAGTCCCAATAATTGTCAGAGTACATTTAAATTACCAGGGTATTGATAGGGTTGAATATTAAGCGTTTTTAGGCTATGATATGTATATGTTTTGGTGTTGATTCTTGGATTATTTTACGGTTTATGGTATATATTTCTATATTTCAGGAATCAATGTTGAAATGCATAAAAGTAGAAGAAATGAACCAAAAATGATGAAAGAATGAATAAAGTTGAAGAAAAGAGGAAAAAACCAGAATTCAAGACACATGTTGCTCCTTTCTCCTCAAATTACTATATGTTCGAGCCATGTTTTGGAAATGTGGTCCATATAAAAGTTGTATAACTTTCTCTTATCTTCGCGTGGACAGCTGATTCATCAAATTTGGAGTTCATATGAGAAAGTTATGGCCAAAATACAAAACTCGCCAGAAGCTGAAAAAAAGGCGAAGAAACATCATTGAATTAATTCAACAGGCGTAATTACGCCTACTTTGAGGCGTAACTACGCCTAGCCCACGGCTTTTGAAAATTTAAGTGGCGTAATTACGCCACTTTGGAGGCGTAATCACGCCTATCACGCGGGAAGCCAGATTGTTGACACGTCGACAGGCGTAACTACGCCACTTCGGAGGCGTAATTACGCCTGATGAATTTTGGAAATTTTTGACTGCTTTCCTTATTTGATGCACGGGATTTTTTTACAAGGGACGGACGAGACCTACTCAAGTGGGGAGGAGAATTGAGACCTGGAGATGATAGCCTCCATCACCCATCATCCTCTACAACCATCTATACACCATAACCATTGAAGAGAAGACGCATCGGGAGAGACGGGACGACGGAGCAACGCAAGGAGTCAACGCCTCTCGTTATTTCCGTATTTCTAACTCTAGTTCTATATTTTCATTAGATTTTAATGTTTAGAATGTTGCAAAACATGTTTATGCATTGTTATTTGATGGAGATTGTTGGCTAGGTTTGTTATCAAGACTTAGGGGATCCTTTGTATGAACCCATGATTTTAATTGAATGTTTTTGATTGGTTCTTATTATCTAAGTGCATAGATCATTGTTCTTCATGCTTTTAAGGGTTTGGACATCCTTGAATGATATTTAAATTACAATCGAGATCGAGAGATAAAATTGTGATTCGATATAGTGATTTACGCCGTGGATTTCAGACTGATATCGAGAGATGAAGTCAAATACACGTGTGATAGCTATAGATATCTAGTAATCGAAAGCTAGAAGTTTTCATGGATCATAATACAATATTGTGTTGTTAAATAAGTACACGAGAGTGACTTACTGCAATTTGATATTAGGTTTAATATAACTCGAGAGAGTATATTGGATAAATTTGGAAAACTCGTCACCTTAAATTGTTTGAATTCAATTCTTAACTAATAGGTGAATTGTGGGGGATTATTCAGGTGAACCGAAAGTCTTGATAATTGTTTCTTCTGATTTTATTCTTATTCGTTCTTGTGTTTTTGGGTTGATCTTGAGTTCATTAGTCAATTTAGTTAATTAATCACAACCAGTTATCGTAGACTAAATATAGTTAAACTAGTGGAGTTTGGTAATTATTTCCTAGTCCTCGTGGGTTCGACAATCCGTACTTTTCATATCATTATACTAAAACTTGACACCGTGCACTTGCGGTACACAATCGCTACACTGCAAAATACTGTTTAAAATAATAGCGATCAAGTTTTTGGCGCCGTTGCCGGGGACTAGTTTTAATAATATCAAACGAGATTAGTTGACTGTAGTTTAGTCATTTGTTTTTTTTTTATTTTCGTTTTTTCTTCTCTTCTACTGTTTCTTTTTGTTTTGGTTGATTGTTACAGGGTACTATCTCTTGGTGCATGCTAAGGAGTAGCAACCCTACACTTGAGCCCTTTGATCCCGAGATTGAACGCACTTGTCAAAGGAAGCTAAGGCAAGCAAGAGCACATATGGCTAATACCGAGGAGATTCCGGTACCACCAGTTGCAAGATCACTCATGGACTACGCCCACCCTGCATTCCATAGATCACTGTCAAGTATCACGAGACCAACCATACAGGCTAACAATTTTGAGATCAAGCCTGCTATCATACAAATGATCCAACATTCGGTCCAGTTTGGGGGAGCTGCTACAGATGATCCAAATGATCACATCTCCAACTTCTTGGAGATTTGTGATACGTTCAAGCATAATGGCGTTACTGACGACGCCATCAGGTTACGTTTGTTTCCCTTTTCTTTAAAAGATAAAGCTAAATCCTGGTTACAATCGTTGCCTGCAGGATCTATTACCACGTGGGATGGAATGGCGCGGTTGTTCTTGTCAAAATTCTTTCCACCATCCAAGACGGCCAAGATGCGCAATGACATCACTACTTTTGCCCAATGTGATCCAGAGACACTATATGAGGCTTGGGAGCGCTTCAAAGATCTACTGAGGAGATGCCCACATCACGGCCTCCCTATCTGGCTGCAGGTACAAACATTTTATAACGGGTTATTTTCTGATAATCGTTCTATGATTGATGCAGCGTCAGGAGGAACTGTGATGAGGAAGACGCCCGAGGAAGCTTATACACTATTGGAGGAGATGGCTGCTAATAGCTGTCAATGGCAGTCCGAGAGGAACGTGCCAAAGAAGCAAGTCGGATTGCATCAAGTGAGTGAAGTCACTGCCCTAGCTGCCCAGTTGGAAGCGCTGAACAAGAATGATCGATAGTTTGAGCATGCATGCAATGCAAGTCCAAACTGTTACATGCGAGCTTTGCCATGGAGGACATCCGAGCACTGAATGCCAGGTTGGTAACCCATTCATTACTACTAATGAAGCTGTTAATTTCGTAGGGAACCGACCACCACAGACCTACCCCTACCCAAATACGTACAATACTGGGCCGAGGAACTATCCCCAACCACCACCGGGGTATGCACCAAAGCCAAGCATGGAGGAGCTGCTAACTAAGTTCATATCATCGGCTGAAACAAGGATGAACAATCATGAGGCATCGATAAAGAACTTGGAAGTCCAAATGGGACAATTAGCAAAGATCGTAGCCGAACGAGCACCAGGATCACTATCTAGTGACACTGAGACGAAACCTAGGGAGCAAGTCCATGCTATCACGTTGAGGAGTGGAAAGGAGGTCGATGAGAAGAAGGATGTGCACGTAGAGTTAAGAGGCGAGGCGGACATCAAGCAAGAAGAGGGACAAACACGCGACAAAGGTAAGTCTACTAAGACCTCTACACCCATCACACCTGCTAAGGTAGATATCCCACCCCCATTCCCCGCTGCGTATAAGAGAGCAAAGATCGATGCTAAATTTGCTAAATTTTTAGAATTGATTAAGAATCTTCATATTGAGATGCCTTTCATAGATGCTATTCGGCACATGCCGAATTATGCTAAGTTTTTAAAGGAGATTCTATCGAAAAAGCGGAAACTGGGAGAGCATGAGATGATAAACTTAACCGAGGAGTGTTCAGCTGTCATTCAAAATGATTCACCTCCAAAGTTAAAGGATCCAGGGAGTTTCACTATACCTTGCAAAATAAATTCTAAATCTTTTAATAAATCTTTATGTGATTTGGGGTCAAGTGTTAATTTAATGCCTTTGTCTGTGTACAGGAAGCTGGGCTTAGGAGAGTTAAAAGCAATCAATGTCTCATTGCAGATGTCAGACATGTCCATCACGTACCCTCATGGGATAGTGGAGGATGTACCGGTAAAGGTTGACAAATTCACCATTCCGGTGGATTTCATGGTGCTAGACATAAAGGAGGAGGCGGACATGCCATTGATATTAGGAAGACCGTTCCTAGCTACTGGAAGGGCATTGATAGATGTCCAAGAAGGGAAGTTGATCCTCCGAGTAGGGGGGGATCAAGTTACTTATGATATGTTCAAAGTTGTGAACACTACACGCACTGAGCACCGATGTTTTAGTGTCAATATAATTGATACACTATCTGTTGATGCGATGCAGGGTAAGAGTGAGAAGAAGGAGGAGGTCACATCGAATGGCCAACAAAGAAGAGGTAAATTTGGTGTAGGAGACTCGGTATTAATGAATAGGAAAAAGATGAGATTTTTTCCATGGGAGTCTGACGTACCATGGGCTGGACCATTCAAAGTTGTCGATGTTTTACCATTCGACACCTTCAAACTGAGAGATGACCATGGGGGACTATTCACTGTGAAAGAGAAGTGGTTACGACATTACCACATGGAGGATGGAAAATCGTCCCCCACTGGCCCTTGCGGCACTTGAGCGTAAATGGTAAAAAGTCCAGCTTGGGACTATAAATCAAGAACTATTTCCTATCCCTTTCGCTTTGTTTTAGTTTATTTTGGTTTGTTTTTGTTTTTGTTTTTTGATTTTGAGAGACTCCATGCGTGTTGTGACGTGTTCCAACAATATGCCCCACGAGCTGATGAGGAATTGGACAACGATCACTGACGGTCGTTGTCAACGGTACATGCTTTGTTGTACTTTCCATGCTTATTACATTGAGGACAATACATGAATTAAGTTTGGGGGAGTGCATTACTGTGTCATGCTTCTTATTTGGAAATTGATCGTTTCTGGAGCACCAACAAAAAAAATTTCTTGAAAATGAGTTCAATTAGTAAGATAAGAATAAATCATAGTAGTGGTCTCTATTCCATGATGATATTAGTCTCACTATGCATGTCAACTTGAGTTTTGATGATTGTAAGACTTGTTTGTGAATATCTTGTTTTGAGTAGCATGTCAAAGATGAGGAATATTTTGAGCACATTTGAGTCATAATCTTGTGAATTGCATTTGTAGTAGTGAAATTTTTTGTGAACTTGATGATTGTTTTGAGCATCTTAGAGTACCTCAGACTATTTTATGATGACACTTTGAGGCGAAATTTTATAGTCATGAACTTGATTAGGAGATGATATAGGCGATCTTTGGACCGTTTGAGCCTTTCAAGCTTACAATGTTTACATCAATCTCTAGTATCCTAATTTGAGCCTAACTGAAAAAGAATGGAGTATGTTTAACATACTATTAGCCCCCATTCAACATTCTTTGGCAAACTCATTATACCCACCTAATTGAGCCTAAATTGAATTTTTTATCTTCACCTAAGGGAGTATAATGATTCTCATTAGATGCACATGAATTGCTATATTTTGATGAGCTTATTGTAAAAAAGATGATGAATGAGAAAAGAAAAGAACAGAAAAAGCCTTGAGAAAAAAAAAATTATTATCGAACTAAGACCCAAAGTGGCCAAGGCTAAAAGAGAAAAAGAAGAGAAGCTCAAGTTGTGCTAACAATATGAACATTACATGCTTATACTCTCTTCTTTTTGCTATCCTATCCTTTCTTTGAAGCCAAACACCTAGGCCTAACGCTATAAGCTTAAAAAGACCTATTGATCCAAGTCTAGGGAGTGACTACATTAGTGGAGAAGTGTTTGAAAATAGAAATATGGGGTACTCAAGGATAATCTTAACTTTCATTACCTAGCATGATTTGATCTATGAAAATTGCATGAAACTTGAGAGTGACAATAGCACACACGCACGTTCTGATTCGAAGACATGTTGTTTGATCTAGGAGAAAACACAACTTGTTAAACTTTCTGATTTATTTTTGTTTGTCTGTAAGTGAGATGTCTGAGCTACATGATTGACTATGAATTGGTTTATTTGAATCTTCAATGTTGAACTTGACTGTTTGATCTTATTTTTTGCTCGAGACGATCAAGTTTAAGTTTGGGGGAGTTGATAGGGTTGAATATTAAGCGTTTTTAGGCTATGATATGTATATGTTTTGGTGTTGATTCTTGGATTATTTTACGGTTTATGGTATATATTTCTATATTTCAGGAATCAATGTTGAAATGCATAAAAGTAGAAGAAATGAACCAAAAATGATGAAAGAATGAATAAAGTTGAAGAAAAGAGGAAAAAACCAGAATTCAAGACACATGTTGCTCCTTTCTCCTCAAATTACTATATGTTCGAGCCATGTTTTGGAAATGTGGTCCATATAAAAGTTGTAGAACTTTCTCTTATCTTCGCGTGGACAGCTGATTCATCAAATTTGGAGTTCATATGAGAAAGTTATGGCCAAAATACAAAACTCGCCAGAAGCTGAAAAAAAGGCGAAGAAACATCATTGAATTAATTCAACAGGCGTAATTACGCCTACTTTGAGGCGTAACTACGCCTAGCCCACGGCTTTTGAAAATTTAAGTGGCGTAATTACGCCACTTTGGAGGCGTAATCACGCCTATCACGCGGGAAGCCAGATTGTTGACACGTCGACAGGCGTAACTACGCCACTTCGGAGGCGTAATTACGCCTGATGAATTTTGGAAATTTTTGACTGCTTTCCTTATTTGATGCACGGGATTTTTTTACAAGGGACGGACGAGACCTACTCAAGTGGGGAGGAGAATTGAGACCTGGAGATGATAGCCTCCATCACCCATCATCCTCTCCAACCATCTATACACCATAACCATTGAAGAGAAGACGCATCGGGAGAGACGGGACGACGGAGCAACGCAAGGAGTCAACGCCTCTCGTTATTTCCGTATTTCTAACTCTAGTTCTATATTTTCATTAGATTTTAATGTTTAGAATGTTGCAAAACATGTTTATGCATTGTTATTTGATGGAGATTGTTGGCTAGGTTTGTTATCAAGACTTAGGGGATCCTTTGTATGAACCCATGATTTTAATTGAATGTTTTTGATTGGTTCTTATTATCTAAGTGCATAGATCATTGTTCTTCATGCTTTTAAGGGTTTGGACATCCTTGAATGATATTTAAATTACAATCGAGATCGAGAGATAAAATTGTGATTCGATATAGTGATTTACGCCGTGGATTTCAGACTGATATCGAGAGATGAAGTCAAATACACGTGTGATAGCTATAGATATCTAGTAATCGAAAGCTAGAAGTTTTCACGGATCTTAATACAATATTGTGTTGTTAAATAAGTACACGAGAGTGACTTACTGCAATTTGATATTAGGTTTAATATAACTCGAGAGAGTATATTGGATAAATTTGGAAAACTCGTCACCTTAAATTGTTTGAATTCAATTCTTAACTAATAGGTGAATTGTGGGGGATTATTCAGGTGAACCGAAAGTCTTGATAATTGTTTCTTCTGATTTTATTCTTATTCGTTCTTGTGTTTTTGGGTTGATCTTGAGTTCATTAGTCAATTTAGTTAATTAATCACAACCAGTTATCGTAGACTAAATATAGTTAAACTAGTGGAGTTTGGTAATTATTTCCTAGTCCTCGTGGGTTCGACAATCCGTACTTTTCATATCATTATACTAAAACTTGACACCGTGCACTTGCGGTACACAATCGCTACACTGCAAAATACTGTTTAAAATAATAGCGATCAAGTTTTTGGCGCCGTTGCCGGGGACTAGTTTTAATAATATCAAACGAGATTAGTTGACTGTAGTTTAGTCATTTGTTTTTTTTTTATTTTCGTTTTTTCTTCTCTTCTACTGTTTCTTTTTGTTTTGGTTGATTGTTACAGGGTACTATCTCTTGGTGCATGCTAAGGAGTAGCAACCCTACACTTGAGCCCTTTGATCCCGAGATTGAACGCACTTGTCAAAGGAGGCTAAGGCAAGCAAGAGCACATATGGCTAATGCCGAGGAGATTCCGGTCCCACCAGTTGCAAGATCACTCATGGACTACGCCCACCCTGCATTCCATGGATCACTGTCAAGTATCACGAGACCAACCATACAGGCTAACAATTTTGAGATCAAGCCTGCTATCATACAAATGATCCAACATTCGGTCCAGTTTGGGGGAGCTGCTACAGATGATCCAAATGATCACATCTCCAACTTCTTGGAGATTTGTGATACGTTCAAGCATAATGGCGTTACTGACGACGCCATCAGGTTACGTTTGTTTCCCTTTTCTTTAAAAGATAAAGCTAAATCCTGGTTACAATCGTTGCCTGCAGGATCTATTACCACGTGGGATGGAATGGCGCGGTTGTTCTTGTCAAAATTCTTTCCACCATCCAAGACGGCCAAGATGCGCAATGACATCACTACTTTTGCCCAATGTGATCCAGAGACACTATATGAGGCTTGGGAGCGCTTCAAAGATCTACTGAGGAGATGCCCACATCACGGCCTCCCTATCTGGCTGCAGGTACAAACATTTTATAACGGGTTATTTTCTGATAATCGTTCTATGATTGATGCAGCGTCAGGAGGAACTGTGATGAGGAAGACGCCCGAGGAAGCTTATACACTATTGGAGGAGATGGCTGCTAATAGCTGTCAATGGCAGTCCGAGAGGAACGTGCCAAAGAAGCAAGTCGGATTGCATCAAGTGAGTGAAGTCACTGCCCTAGCTGCCCAGTTGGAAGCGCTGAACAAGATGATCGATAGTTTGAGCATGCATGCAATGCAAGTCCAAACTGTTACATGCGAGCTTTGCCATGGAGGACATCCGAGCACTGAATGCCAGGTTGGTAACCCATTCATTACTACTAATGAAGCTGTTAATTTCGTAGGGAACCGACCACCACAGACCTACCCCTACCCAAATACGTACAATACTGGGCCGAGGAACTATCCCCAACCACCACCGGGGTATGCACCAAAGCCAAGCATGGAGGAGCTGCTAACTAAGTTCATATCATCGGCTGAAACAAGGATGAACAATCATGAGGCATCGATAAAGAACTTGGAAGTCCAAATGGGACAATTAGCAAAGATCGTAGCCGAACGAGCACCAGGATCACTATCTAGTGACACTGAGACGAAACCTAGGGAGCAACGGCATATGGTGCAGCACTACCCGGAACTATTCTCTGGTATGTTTTTAATGTTTAGTTCCATTATGATGATGCATGTGGATTTCGAGGACGAAATCTTATAAGTAGTGGAGTAATATAATACCCCCGAAATGTGATATGTTTATGTTCTACGATGATAAATTATGATGTGTTTAAGGGTTGTGGTGTATTTATATTGGGGGCCACGAGTTATGTTATGATGATATGTTGTGGGGAACATGTTGGGTGTTTTAAGGGATGTATTAATTAAATGAAGTTAGAAAATATCGAGTGAGGATATTTTAATACATCGTACTATATACCGGGATACAATTAAACACCACATGATCACCCAACCCACACCACCCCCCTGCCACTCGGCCACCCCCCACTTGACAAGCCCATACCCCCACTTGGCAAGCCCATACCCCCACTTGACAAGCCCTCATACACTTCAATCACCTCTTTCCTCTTCACTTCTCCTTCCTTTTCTCAAAAAGTCGCCCCTGAAGTGTTGCAGAAAGAGGAGAGAAAACCTTGGGCTAAGGTGTACATTGATTCACACCAAAGGAGGAGAAAAAGGGGGTAAGACCTGGTGCTCTGTTTTTGTGTTTAAGCTTGGGTTTGGTGGGTTGTTTTGATGCATGCTAAGTTTAGGTTTGGGTGAAACCTTGGTATGGGTGCTTGTATGAAAGTATTATGTAACTATTAGCATGTTTGCTCGAGCATATTACATGTTTTATATGGTAGATTTCTAGTTATGAAACTATGTGCTCGAAAATCTGGGCAAAGAAGAACATACTCTGTTTTCTGTAAAGTTGGTTGAGGATGAAGATTATGATGATGTTATGATGCATGTTAGCTTAGGTTTTGTTAAACCTTTGATTTAAGAGCTTACATGGATATTTTATGAAGTTCTTCACATGTTTGTTTCAGCATGAAAGATGTGTTATGAAGTAGAAAAGATGGTATGAAAATAGGTGCTCAAAAAAATCTGGGGAAGTCCCGATTTTTCAGAGCTCTCGATCAATCGAGATTTGGTCCCGATCGATCGAGCGAGACAGAAGGTCTAATGCATGTTTTCAAAATTTTGGTGCCGATCGATCGAAGGATTTCTCGATCGATCGGTGAAGCTCCTCGATCGATCGGTGAAATGTTCGATCGATCGAGCGAGGCAGAATACTAAGGCACTGTTTGTGCACAGTGTCTCGATCGATCGAGACCTTGGGCCGATCGATCGAGAGAAGCAGAAAGTTGAAAAGTATAATGATGTTTTATTTTGTTAAGTTTATGATGTGAGATGGTTTGAGGCATCTAATATGGTATTGTGTGGTCTTGTAGAACCATCCCAGGTACCGGCACCATCAAGGAGATAAAGTCTGTTGACTCCTCCTCCTTTTGAAAAGGTACGTAAGAGGCGTACGGGCATCGGACGGTAACACACATCTTTATACTACAACTATGCTTTTATTGCATGAGTATTCACGATGAAATGATGATGTTTATACGATGTTTACATGATGATGTTTATACGATGAAGTTCGTACGATGTTTATATGATGATGCTTATATGATGATGTTTACACGATGTAATTGTGGTAAGATGCCATGGGGTAAGATGCCCCACATGGTAAGAGGCCATGCGATGTATTGTGGTAAGATGCCCCACATGGTAAGAGGCCATGCGATGTTATTGCGGTAAGGTGCCACGGGGTAAGATGCCCCATATAGTAAGAGGCCATACGATGATATTGTGGTAAGATGCCACGGGGGTAAGATGCCCCATATGCATGATTATAAATCAGGGACAACAATAAGAAGTTAATGAGAAATCCAGCATATTTACTTAACAAATATTTCATGCATTTACTATGATGTTTTTATGATGCTAAGTAAGATTGAATATGCTCATGATGTGTTGTCCCTGTAGGTACACTTTTGGACGAAAGGACTAAGGGTCGGGTTGAGGCAGTGAGCTACTAGGGACACAGGAATGCATAGGATTCAAGTTATGATTAGTATCTACTCTAGGAGTAGTGTAAATCTAAATGACATTCTTTTAGAATGTAATGAATTATTTTTGAAGTTTTGTATTTTGGCCTGTAATCCTGTTAGCTCGTGTAACAACCAAAACATTAAGATGTTACCTTAATGCATGATTAGTCCTTCTTATGTCTTTTAATCACTGTTAAGGTGGGAAGACCCCACAAATGTTTACTCAAATTAATCACTGTGTGATAATTTTAAACACCACATTAGGATCGGGTCCTCACAAATACAGATCCTCCTGAGACTGGTTCATATTGATCAAACCATTCTCTCCTAGACGTCATGTGCCACGTCGCTCCTGAATCCATTATCCATGTGTCGTAAAATATTTGTCTGCCTTCCACAACAGTTGTTGCTTCACTGAATAGTATTTATCCACCGTCTGAGGTACTTACAACATTTCCTTGAGAATATTTTTCACTACTCTTCTTACTCATACAATCTTTCTTGAAGCGCCCTTTTACCACCACATTTATAGCAGTAAAAATTCTTCTTCTTACTTCTGGATTTGGATCTACCATACTTGTGGCTCCCACTGGAATGGCGCTCCGTCGATTTTCTTCACATCATCGACAAAGCCTCTGCATGCTTCAAACTTGCCAACCTGTCTTCATTGTTTTTGCGCCTACTTTCTTCTTGAAGAACCGCGGCTGCAGCATTGTTGAAGACAAACATATCAGTAGTGATATTGTTGGTCAGGTTGATGATGAGTTGATCGTATGAATCAGGTAGACTTTGAAGTAGAAGCTCTGCACGTTCAACTTCCTCTATTTTATGCCCCAAAGTAGCGAGCTGCGCAAATAGAGTATTCAAAGTATTGATATTGCCGGTCAACGGTGAGGATTCCGACATCCGAAGAGTATAAAGCCTTCTCTTTAAGAAAATCTTGTTGTGAAGTGACCTGGCCTCGTACAATTTTACCAGAGTATCCCAAATATCTTTTGCACTTTTCTTTTCAGCGATACTTGATACTCCACCTGCTAGAGCCAAATGCAAATTGGCAACAGCATTACCATTTATCTCATTTCAACATTCATCGTCCGTGATATCCGCCGGTTTATCTACGATAGCCGCCAAGCATTTATCCTTTCGTAAAACTGCTTGCATCTTCATCTTCCACATCATGAAATTACTTCCATTGATCTTTTCAATATCGAACAGTGCCGCCATTCCGACAACAAAAAAATTGCCTCAAAAAAAAATATCTCAAAAATCTTTTCTGATGTGGAAGATCAGTCAAAACTGCAACCATAGAGCATACTTAGAATTTTTAAGATTTTTACAACCTGGCTCTGATACCACTTGTTGGCCCCAGGTGCGGCAATATGAGATAGAAAAATAGGGAAAATGAAGAATAAAATAGACACCAGAATTTACGTGGAAAACCCCTAAAAATTATTAGGGTAAAAACTCGGGCAAGTTGAAAAGATTCCACTATAATATTTTGTGGGTTACAACCTCTCACAATCTTTCTTGGAGAAAAACACTCTCAATATAGGAGAAAAACTATCTCACAAATATTATAGAATACACACTCAAATATTGAGATATGAGATAACACTCTGAAAATGGAATGAATGAAATGAAATCAAAAGATCTGTTTATAGGGCTGAAAATGCGCATTAAATGTACAACATCCAACCTCCAACAGCTCAACCTTCATCCGTCAAATTCAATACACCCACGTTAATTGGGCATGCAATTTGTTTACCAAGTTGATTGCCGACAGCTATGAAGATCTTCATCAAGATAAAGTGTTGTGGGTCACAAGGTGGAGATTGATCGAGTTGGACCTTTTTGTCCCACATCAGGGGGGAAGAAATGAAGGGGCAACTCTTTTGTTATAAAATGTGGCTTGATCTTTCAGTTTTAAATGCGCCAGTAAATAACTTATCTAGTAACTTTTGGCTTTAAGAAAATCCCATATATTGTTTTAGAATCGTATAAAATTATGAGTATGCTCTATGATTGCAGAAGACTAATCTTCCACGTCAAAAAATTTTTTATTAAGCGTCCTTCTTGTACAGGAAAGATGTGTAAGTTATAAAATTTGACTAGTGAGAAAGCTTTTGTGGGTGCATTTGGGGTGACTAGAGAATTGTGTGGCTGTAATAATTTTTCATATATTACATTTCCTCATTTGATCCTGATAGTTTTTCTCATGATTTGTGAGTTTTTCAAGTTAAATCACGGTGTCATTATCATTTTTCATTTTGATTTCGTTTTTTCTAAAAGGTGTACTAGATGAATAAAATATCAAATGACATCTCGTTACTCGAACATAAGTCGGACCTATAATGTGAAAATTTTATAATTTTTTCGGCTATACCACGAATGTACATATAGTTCGTTAAAAAGAAAATTCACAAATTAATGGGGAAATTGATTGATTATGGACTTAATATTATAGCACATGCACCGTTATAAAACCAAAAAATTAACAAATAAAGCCAACCTATGTTGCACGGATATGGATACGTGGATACATGGATATGCAGATATGGGTACGACTGCACGGGATTTTCGAAATTTGTAGGATACGATACGTCCGGATACGACAAATTATAGTAATTTATTTATATATATATAAATATATAATTAATAATATTTGTAAGAAATCAAGTTTAAAGCATATAATCAACATTAAACGCATTAGAAATCAGAATAAAGTTGCAAACTCACCAACTTCACGACAAATGGTAAAATATTAATCCATGACATCTAAAAATTTCAAGCATATAATCGACATAAACACATTAAAGTGGTTAGGAAATAGGGATTTAGTTAAATAATTTAATTTTAATTACAGTTTCAACCATATTTTTTAATTTTTTTTCGAAAGTTTCCGTATTTAACCCGTGTCGGATACGGTCAGCGGCGTATCTTAACCGTATCCGAAATAAAAACTTTTTTTTTGTCCCGAGATATGCCACGAGGCGTATCCGATACGTATCGGTGCCGTATCGACGCGTATCCGGTTCCCAGAAGTATCCGATACTTGACCGTGAATTTTTTTGTAGTATCGGTGCAACATAGAAGCCAACAAATATCACTAAGAAACTGGAACTACAAAATTAACAAATAACTATCAGATTCAATTAAAAAACAAAATATCACAAACCAACTCATATGTACAACTCCAGCATTCCGTCTCCCGAAAAGCATAGCAGCCGTGTGGCCAACGGGGTTTAGTAGACCAATGACAACAAGCTATCAATAATGGGAAGTTCGATATCCATAGTTTGATTTACTTCGAATTATATGGTAATATTAACAAGTTATATTATGACTAAATAATCTTTGATAAATAATAGTATGTTTATTTTAAATGGTTGATATTGAGATTATGATTGTAATTATAATTCTATGATGTATAATTATTTTGTCCTCACGTTCTTTAAATGATAGTATGCTTTACTTTAAATAACCTTTTTTTATTTACCCTTCATTTTTTATTATCAAAATAAATATTACATAATTTATTTTATTTTAGGTATCTATAATAAAAAAATTATTTTTATATCAATATAGTTAATAAATTATAAATCTGCGTACTTTTTTTATAAATATTTATTAATAAATATTATCATTGGATTATTTTTAATTAAATATATTTTATATATTTTCAATTTCATACATACATACGTATATATATATATATAATTTTTAAATTTTAATTGTTAAAGATCTATTTATTATTTTTATTTAATTTTAAATAATAACATGAAGAGAAAATAAAATAACTAAGATTTATTTAATTTTATAATTTGAGGAGGGGAGGAAATTGTTTTTTGAGGTGTAAAGCTAGATTTTTTTTAATCGGGGAGGGGCGAATTTTTTTTTCACAATTGAGATTATTTATCACATCTCTAAATTAGGAATAAAAATCAAAGGAAAATATAGTACATAGAGTGGGGCTAATGGATGCAATGGGAATGTGTATTTTTAAAGTTAACATGTGATAGGCTGTGATTAATAATCTAATCCTTGTCTTACAAGTAAACATAGCAGTGTAACAAAATATATTTACCAAATTATATATTATATATTAAAAAACAATGAGCTTAAAACCAAATTGTTATAATTTTCTTGATGCATCATTTTTAGATAAAAAAGTATATTTCGTTCAGCCCATCCTACTCCTAGATTCTGATTTCGCCCCTGCCTCCAACAATCTCCGGTCCAAAAGGTTGATGAAACTCGGACACTAGGGAAAAAATTTAAAATTCTGGCACATGACCTTCTGCATCCTAGGCATATTCAGTCCTCTAGCTACCATGGACCACGCCACGGATCTGTGATTTTATAATATGTGTGTGTAACATAACTGTTTGCAAGGAGATGCGATGATCCCTTTTGAGCAATATTTAATATTATTCTTTTGGAAGAACTCACAAAGATCCAGTGATACAATATGCTTGCGAAGCTGCACACATATAAATAACACAACTATGTGTCTCCTATTCGTCACTAACATTTAGCTCACCATCACCAATCTTGATTCTCTGAAATCTCAAAGGTACTGTCTTTTCTAAAACCGAGACGTTAACGTTGTTCCAAACATCTGGTTTTGTGGGGAGCTGAGCGATTTTCTCGGCTATCACCATGTCTTCGGGAAGTACAGAACCAAATACAGTGTATGAATTTCTCCACTCTTCATGATTCGCTAAGCTTATGAAGAATTCAGGGCCAGAACCAACCCAAGCAACAGAACCCCGTTTTACGGTGGGACAGTGCTCCGTTTGAATCTTGTTGAACGACGTTCCTTGGGCTTCCAAGGTTCCTTGGATAAGGGCAAATGGAGGACCAAATGAAGCCTAAGATTTGAAAAGGGAGGCAAGAGTCATAATTCATGTCACTTTCTTGATTTAAAAATATAAATTTCCATGAGGCCTCCTAAGTTTCACTTTGTATCAGCTATGATCATATAAAGTTCACAGAGCTGGTCAAAAAGGGCACAAAAAAATTAATGAAAGGGAAATAGTACATTTTGAGGGGGCAAACTTACATCTTAAAACAACAAACACGAAGTTCGAAAAGAAAACTATTTGAGAGGGAGAGGGAGCATGCCTGCTCAAATATAACTTTATTAAGCTTTAGTCTTACATCTTTAATGTGGTTTCCTTTGACATCCCAAGATCGACCCCGATTTTCTGCCCGATAAAAATGGCAGCCTGCACAGTGGCGCAGCGCCAACAACTCCAGGATGTATGCAACCGAATGTGGAGAACAGTGGGGTAAAAGCTGACCAAAGATTATAGAAATCATCAGTTAAGTAGAGATAATAATATAACTTGCATTCCAAGTGACTGAATAATGCTGCAATCAAGGTATCCCTTTTTAATGTCCTCATTCTTTCTTTTACATGATGCATCTGTTCTGCAATTTTCAGCTATCTTCTCAGCACATGGAATCCCTTGTTTTTTGAGGTGTATCGGCACCAATGTAACCTTCCTCGATCTTTAACTTTAGATAGTGCTCAAACTGCAAATCTTTGGAACACCAAAGGTGTTCGGTGATGTCTAACATTTTGTTCAGTTTTGAGCTGAACTTAGATTTGTTCAAACCACATAAAAATCCTAATATGACTGTTCTCAGAAGCCCGTGAAAGCAATTAAACAAACAGACACCAAAAACTGATTTCATTATGTCTAAATCTCTGTTTTATCTAAAGCAACATAAACCTCAAACTCAAAGGGTTTATATCTTTTGCTCATTGTATTTGACATCAAACTTGTATTGAGACAGACAAAAATACGAGTTTTACTAAGTAACCTAATCCATATGGCTGACCACGTATGAAAGTTCACAATATATTTCTCAAAATATGTGTGCTTCTACGAAACCACGAAAGTAGAAGCAACATTGGAAATCAATTATTAGAAGTCCACATTAAGCCAAACATACTAATCATCCATATGTTGACCAAAAAATACTCAAAATTTGCACTTTCAAGATAATAAATTGTAGTTACGTCCTTCTAAAAAGGCAATATTGAATGAGTAATTCCCGCAAGGAAAAGCTACAGGCCTACAGCATACTGTTTTTAAAATGTTATGATTCCTCAACTTCATCGATGACCATTAAGCATTACTCGGGTTTTCCCACCTTGTTCAGACAGAGTGAAATAAGGATGCATGTACATCAAGTCTAATTTGCCATGCTTTTAACTAATTTTCAACTTCAACATAAGTTCAGGTATATGGATAAAAAAAAGGGGATTCCTGATACACATTCTTGAACAATATTTACAATAAAATTCATCGAACAAAAAATATTACTCAAAAAGGAGGTTTCTAAAAGGTTCCGAGATTTGATTCTATATTATTCTATAGTCATCAATTAATGGTAGTTATAACGTGGTCCAATCATTCGACACAAATACATAAAATATTTAGAGAGCCACATTCTCAATATAAAGCATGCAATTAAATGGGAAAGCATATGCATTCTCGTTTCTGTACATAAAAGCACATACCTTGATGTGAAGGGTACCATATTCCGTATCTAAGCCAATTATGCCCTGCAGTAAGAAACATGGAGTGAGAAGGAAATCCGAGTAAAATAAAATGAACCCTACTGAAGACTAGCATGACACCAATTTAGAAGGGGAATTTTTTTTAGAGGAAAAAAAAAAGAGAGAGATCATGGATGGTGTAAGCAGGAGCGGATCCTGAAACCTAGTCGAGTGTGCAATCATGTATTTTTAGAACATGTACAAATGAAATATGAATTCCTTTTTATTTTAAAGGCGTATAACCTTGCTCAATAGTGGAAGAACAATGAAGCAACAGATAAAAGGCTCATCATTCATCAATATAGAGACAATACGAGCCTAATCGAGGCGATATAATGAGCAACAGGACCATAAAGAAACCAGTCATTCTAAGATTCATAAAATAGCTCGTTATTGCAATAGGAGATGAAAATAAAACTGGTCAAGGGTATAAATACCTCTCCTCTTCCAAAAACAATGCCTGACGTCCACATGACTTTATTTCCAGCCTCATGCTTATCGGGAACCAAGACGTCTTTCTGTTTCTTAAGCCAACACTGAACCGTAAAAGGAATGGAAATAATGAGAAGATGAGCAAACACTTCCTTACCAATGACAGGAGAAAAAGTTCACTTGTTAAAACAAGACATTCGCTCCAACAAGGCATGTCTATTTTCATCCAGCCAAGCAATTCTAGACAATTTTACAAAGGTACATGATTTATGCTCACAATATAAGCTCCACCGAGGGGTGGACAAGAGGCTCAGCAAAGAAAAATAAACAAAAAGAACTTCCAACCAATTCAGGTCTTGGAAATTCAAGGTGATTTATAGTCAAGATAAGAGCTCTACTAAAGGGAATTTATTTTAAGGGGTGGACCAATGATTTTAGTCCAAGAAAGTGTTGTAATGCAATTTGAGGTGAAAATTGTTTTTTTTTTTGGAAAACTTATATAAAATGTAAGATAGAGGGGACAACCACATCTACTAAACCAGTGCAGCAGCCCGTGCTAAATTTACAAGGAAGTGAAGGAATTAAATGGTTTTCTTTACAGTTTTATGTACTAGTTCTCTCATAGTTTCAAAAATCTGCTTGTTCTCTCATATTTTATTCTCATCTCCTTGTAATATTTCAAAAATTAGCTTAGCCCCATCAAACTAAAAGGAACATATCTCACACTCAATAAAGGGGAATCAATACAGTAGCTAAATTGTTTACACTCATATTATGAACTCTTAAACAAACACAATAAAATTCAATCATGACAAAAACAAACATAATCAATAAATTCACACCCACCTCACCAAATTTCTCCCCACAAGCTTCCTTATTCTCACAAAAAACCCATGTATCACAAAGACAAGGCCCATCTTCCCCTGTACACATAGCCATACAAGCTTTGCAGCATTCTCCAGAAGTATTGAACTTAAAATCGGTGCCCCATTTCACAGCAGACCCCCAAAGCTCCACACCCTCAATCCCTCCACAACAATCCCCACCATTTTGTCCCAGTCTAGAATTTTCTCTATTTTCAGACCCCAAAGACTCGATTTTCACATTGGCCGATGGCCTCAAACTCATTATAGATGACATGAAAATGTAAACCATGGAGCAAGAGATCAAACCCATCAAGAAGAGGATCAGTATGCCCCATCGGGTCGATTCGGATTCGCTTGGCTTGCGACCCATTTTGTTAAATTCCGGGTTTCTATTAACACCAGCGACTGAAAACGGAAAAAAAACCCAGAAATTAACAAGGGTTATTGGGGAGAGTGATGTTTTCTGAAATTTTTCTTCAATTTGGGTGATGAATCTCCTTGTGATGTAGTTAAGGGTGTGGTTGACTTGGAAAATTTGGGTTGTTGAATTTAATTATGAGCCCTCTTTGTACTGGATTCGTAGGTTGGTTGGCACTTGGCAGCCTTGATCTGACTTCCTGCATATATATTTTAATAAAATAATTAATATAAATAGGGATAATAAATTAAAAATATCTACAGTTCCATTCTATTATGATTTAGCATCTAAAATATTCAGTTACTTGATTTAGATCCAAAAATTTTTTTTAAAAAATTCTAATTCGGTCCCCGATGTCGACGTTAAGTCGGATGTGAAACAGAGTAAACTAATTCGTGAATATTTTTAAAACTTTAGAGCATCTATAGTTTTAAACGTATTCCAGACTTAGTCCCTCAAAGTTTGTTTTTTACGATCGACTTGACGTCGGTGACTGCATTGAGAATTTTTTTATGGACTAAATTGGGTTACTGAAAATTTTAGAAACTGAATCAAGTTTATAGATTATGATCAACTTGGTTTGAACGATTGTTGGTCATTTTTTTTCTCTTTTAAGTTTAATTGTTATTTAAATTAACAAAAAAAATTACTTTTAGTATTAAATCATTACAAAAATATTTTAAAATTATAAGCTAGACTTTATTTTAGGAAAGAAAATTCAGTATATCATAAGCTCCAAAATTTCTCATTTTATAAAATAAGATAGTATAGATGATAGCTGATTATCTTTTGATAAATTACTTATTCTATCCGATCTTAATAAGTTATTTATAAAAATAGCTATTTTTACTCAATATTATATAAATAAGCTTATATTATTTAAATATCCATTTATATTCACCTTCAATAAATAAATATCATCAAAACTTAAAACATTTGACTATTTGTCAATGAGAAATCTAATGTATTCTTAAATGATTGGAAAGTTCTTTACATAACAAACTTATAGATTGCACCACAAGATGTATAAATAAAAATACAACCCCTATCCGTCACCCAAGGACTAGTCAGGCGAAAGCCTGGATACCTTGTAAATCAAAAAAAAAAAAAAAAATACAACCCCTAACTCAATTCATGATCATCACAATTAATGTTACTTTCATTAAAGAACAAAAACTTTACAATCGAAAATAACAGGAATCAAAAGCTCAGAAACTGTTTAAAACATTTTTGTCATACATGACGTGAAATTACTGATCTTAGCGCATCAATTTATTTTAAAAATACAATTCATCATGAATATTTTATTTATTTTTAGTTTGCTTCATGAAATTGGTGTTATCTTTGATTTATATAACTCAATTCAGAAAGTTACGAACTTTACATAATTCATCCACAAAAACTGACGATTTGCGAACAAAAAAACAAAAAATCAAGTTAATCATTGTTTGTGATAATCAAAAGTCTATATAAATTAACAAATGAATTAATTGTAGTTAAATGCTACTTTAAAAAAAATTAACTTAAAGGATATATTTGGGACTTAAAAGATCCTCGATATAGAAAAATAATATTCGAACTTATTCTCTAAATTACCATATCTCTTGTTTACTCCTATTTTTTTAATTAACCTTTTTAATTCTGTGTTCATATATTTAGTAGGGGAAATTACATGGAAGTCCACTTTGGTGACACAAAATCTACTTAAGTCTTGAGAAAAAATCTTAGTGCATAAAAAGCCAAATTGGAAACAATTGTGTTGAAATAAGTCCACTTTTCAAATTTTCAAATCAATTGGGTGTTTTATGATGACTCTTTTACCCCTCAATAGTTTGATATAGTGCATTCTATCCTTTATGCTTTTGTTTAAATTATAAAGAAGTCTATATATAATATTTAATTATCTTTTATATCCTTATATTTATAGAAAGCAACATTTAACATCGTCTTTTTACAAGTCCCCGTGTTTTGCGATCCTTGGCACAAAATGGTATCAGAGCCTAGGTTTATTCTGGAAATACTATGATAATATCTTCAATATTAATTTGTAACCTATACGGAGGAGACGATTCAAGAAAAATATGGACCCTAACGTTTGTTCGAAGTGTCATTCTTACAGGTGGTATTTCCAGAAATTGGAAAAACTAAATCAAAAGCATATGGCAGAAGCTCAACGCTTCAACCATAAGTGGAAACAATTATGAGGAACATGTTTATGCACTCCAAGCATAAATCATTACAAGAAATTGGAAAGGATGGCGAAGAGGCTTCATCAAGTGAACCTCAAACTTCAGTTCCAGTTAGCCGAACTTCAGGAGGACAATCATCCTGAACACGAGGACGTTGTACCAGACCCCAATGATCCAACAGGGTCCGGACCGGATGAATAAGATGGGTGAGCCAACCTTTCGAGAAATCGAGCCCGATTCTTCTAAGATTTCCCAAGATCTTAGAGAGATCCAAAAGACAGTGCAGCGCTATGGATATCTTCAATACCATGTCCCTACACAAATCCATCAGATCCAGAGTCAGATGGAGACCATGATTAAACATCAGAAGGAGATTCTTGAAAACCTTCAAGATGTTCAATCCCGAGTAAAGGAATTGGAGTCAAGGCCCAGTCCTACAGGAAGAAGAAAAGGAGGATGGTTGCCACCATCTTACGGAACAGAACCCCTTTTACACCAAAAGGGGAAAGCAGAGGAGGTCCGAAGGCCGTTAACTGAGTCTGAAAAAATGATTGCAGTCCTACGAGGAGAACCCATACTTACCACAAAGTAATGGAAAGAATCAACCTGGAAAATCTACGGGATCTTGAAGATCTAAGGGATCTTGCTGATTCATTTGCGGGATTAAATCTCGTAGAAATCAAGACAGGAGAGCTTGTACAAAGACCTCCACCACAAGAGAGCTTCGGGTCACACAATCCACCCGAAGGAGACCAAAGTATGCCACACAGGGATGATTTCACCTCAGCAACTTTGGATCCCCCGGTAGGAACAAGGAACCGTTCCCGAAGGCCAGATATTCATCAGACGCCATATGGGAAGTCACAGCTAGATCCAATCCACCCATATGGACTTATGCTCAACATGGATAATTTGGATTTCAAAAACAGAGAACTTCTTATTGATGAATGGGCTTCAGCAATGAGAATAGCAGCAGGAACACTTGACTTAGGCAAAGAAGGATTCATTTTACTTCTAAAAATGAGTCTGGAAGGATCAGTCAAGATTGCCTGGGATCTTGGAGACCCAGGAACCAAGGAAGAAGTTCTAGCCGGAGAGTCCCTGAAAGAGATCGTGGACAAGATGGCGAGATTCTTCAAAATCTGTTTCATCGGAATAAGCTACTTCGAGGGAATGGAGGAAGAAAAGGCTAAGAAGTACAGGCAAGCTCTAATTAGCCTAGAACTACATGACATCTGCTATGTAGATGAATACATCAAACTCTTTACAGAGTATCGATGGAAGTCGAAGATAGCGGAGAACGATGCAGCGGAGCTGTTTTTTGTCAAAATTCCGAGCCCATGGAGAGAAATGCTTATCCAGGAGTATACACCGCATACAATCGAGACGGTGTCCAGGAGAATGTCATTTCTTAAAGTAAAGCTGGAGGAGTGGTGCTACCAAGCAAAGCTCCAGAAAAATTTCAAGAAACTCAGAGGAATCAACAAAATGGCTCCTCTTTGTTGTACGATAAATGATATCCCTACAATCATTGGGAACTACCCACAAAGGCGCAAGTTGAATAAACACAGAAGTCAACCGTATGCCCGAGGAGGTGGTTCAAGAAGAAGTAGGTCTTCATGGAGACCTAGAAAGTTCTGGTCAAAGCAGAAAGCCCGAAGCTATAGATCAGGGCAAAGGTGAGGACCAACAAGGAGTAGAATCTCATCGACAGGTTCTAATCAAGAAAGTTCTAGCAGGGCACCAACGAAGAGAACTTTCAGACGCACACCTACCCGTGCAAATGAGAGTTTCAGAGATTGTAACTGTTGGACATGCGGAGCAAGAGGACATATCTCGACAGATTGTCCAGAAAACCAAAGCCGAGGAGTTAGACAGTTCGAGCATACCAAGGAATTTGAGGATGCTGTCTATTTTCAGGATTTGGTACAGGTGTATAAATTTGAGGATATTCCCTCATATGAAAGCATCTACGAAGAAGAGATCTATTCTGAAGATGGAGGTGAATCTAGCTCAGAATCAGAGTGAAGGAGAGTTCCTTCAGCACGTGATTAGAGAAGAACCATCGGGGTTTTTCTCGCATACCACGGTTTCTCATAAAACCCTTATGAGAATCATGAAAGAAGAACCAAAGCTTCAGATGTATGATGGATTTACAATTGGAGCAATAGAAAAAGCCATGGATATGATTGGTCTTCGTAGCAGAAAGCATCAGATTATCCATAGGGTGACAATAGGTGAATTTGCGATCCCAATGGAATTAACGGGAAACCAAATTGAGATGCAGTTAATCCCCTACAGAGAAATCCAGGAGATTAAGAACAAGGTCAAAAGAGAAGTTGCGAACACGCTCTCATGGATTCATATTGGCGCCATTCGAGTAATCATCAAGGCAACTTTCAAAGAAGGAATTGATTCGCCCCTCAACCTGGCAATCTTTGACAAGAGAATCCCGAACCTCAAAGATTCTTGTTTGGGAGCAGTGGCAGGAAATCTGTATGCAGGAAAGATGGCCTTCAACATCTATCCGAGGATTGCATACAATTTAGGAGATCGAGACTTTAACAAAGTTCTCACTCTTCATCAAGATTTTAAAAGAGAAGATTTGATGAAAGAAGGGAACAGACCTTACTCGATCACCTACAAGGTGTCATACGCACTCTCGAATACTCATCATTCCGAGGTATTCTTGAGAAAGGAATTCATCGAAGTCCCCAGAATCTTCGAAGACTTCGCCAAAGCAGTATTGCCGGACATCATTGATACTCCGACAATATGAGAGATCGACATGAGGATACAAGATCAACCTGTTCTCAACAGAAGCAGGAGCCTTATGATCGAGCCAAGAAGGATGTCTTTCTGTTGAGCCTTAAACGCATGGTTGCGTTTAATGCATTAAATTATCCCCGGTCAATCTTTGAGTTTTGATGATCAACAAAACTTGTGTTTGTTATACTAATGCATCTACTTAGTGTGCAGATTAAGTGATGAAAAGTAGAATGGAATGAAGAATTTCAAGTGTGCACATTCTGGGGAAGATCGCCCCAGGCGATGGGTGCCAGGAGGGGCATCGCCACGCACATCGACAGAGGCGATGGCTAGGCGAGCATGCGAGGGAGATCGCCCCAGGCGATGGTGATCAACGCCTGAGGCGATGGCAACCATTTGGACTTCGCCCCAGCACATCGACTGAAGCGACGCCGAGGCTTGGCGCGGGCATGCGCGCAGGGAGATCGCCCGAAGCGATGGCACGAACGCCCGAGGCGATGGGCTGGAACGCCTGAGGCGATGTGGAGATCGTTTGAGGCGATGCAAATTTTGGACATGCTGAAGCTACGGCCTTGATTCTTGCTGCTGATCGCCTGAGGCGATCCAGCGATCGCCTGAGGCGATCTGTGCATTTTTGACCGTTGGAACGCGGCGATGGGTGATCGCCTGAGGCGATGGCTGAGGCGATCCAGGAGTGATTTCAGCCTTTTGAAGTGCAACGGCTAGTAGGAGCCTTGGAGGCCTTCTACACTATAAATATGGATGCTTTGGAGCATTTTGAAGCTGAGGAACAAGTCTACAACTCATACAAAGTGTTGATCAATTGTTGGTTCAAATTATATCATAATCTCCATACATTGTTGTTGTATTGGAGCTTGTGATTTTCTTATTTTGTTGAGTCTTGTGTTTCTTCGTGTGAGTACACCGTGAATGTGTTTGTTGGTTTAATTCATTGTAAAGGTCCTCCAACACCAAAGCAAGTTGGAAAATTGTAAAGTCGCCATCAAGTGAAGGTGGTGCAATTGTGTGGCTATCCTTGGAGCCCTTAAGGCCAAGAAGACTCGTGAAGAGTGTTGGTTGCTCGGGAAGAGCTTGTGTACTCGGGAAGAGTATTGTGCTCGGGAAGAGCTTGTGTACTCGGGAAGAGTAGTGTGCTCGGGAAGAGCGTTGTAACTCGGGAAGAGTTGTGTTGTGGCTTACTTGGAGCCCTCAAGGCCAAGATCAATTATTCTAGTGGAACCTCGGTTGGAGGTTATCTAACCGGGAAGAGGAGACGTAGGCGATTCATCGCCGAACTTCTACAACAAATCTTTTTGTTATTTACCGCATTATTTCCTTTACGCATTTATTTATTTTATTGTTTATTTATCGATTGACTAAAGGCTTCCGCAAGCGCAAAATATTTTTATTTTACAAACTCATTTTAAAAAGCTAAAGTAGCCAATGAATCTCATTCACCCCCCTCTTCGATTCCAACAAGTGGTATCAGAGCCATTTGATTTTTGTTTTAAATCAAAATTTTTATATGGCTAATCTAGCAAATGAGTTTGCACAAGGTCAATCGACGAATCGCCCTCCGCTCTTCACGGGTGATAATTACGGTTATTGGAAAAATAGAATATCTCTATATATCCAATCCGTAGATTATGACCTATGGAAGATCATAGTGAAAGGTCCACACATTCCTTTAAAGGAAATTGGGGGAATTAGTGTTCCCAAAGAGATGGACGATTTCACTAGAGCGGATATGATATTAATTTCTCAAAATGCTAAAGCGATTAATATTTTACATTGTGCTTTAGATATGAAGGAGTACAACTGGATCTCGATGTGCTCAACGGCAAAGGAAATTTGGGACAAATTACAAATTTGTCATGAGGGCACTAATCAAGTGAAGGAGACCAAGATAGATCTCCTACAACTCAAGTATGAAACCTTTGAGATGGATTCCGGAGAAGATGTGGATTCAATGTTTAGGAGGCTCACTCAAATTATAAATGAGCTTGCTCAACTTGGAGAGAAGTACCCTCCAAAGCAAATATGGAGGAGAGCTCTAAGGGCCTTACCAAAGGAATGGGATGCCAAGAGGACGGCCATCATAGAGTCCAACAAAGGGGAGAGTGCTTCCTATGATCTTGATGAGCTCCATGGCACCTTGGTGACTCATGAGCTAGAAGTTGCAACAAGAAGAGAAGTAAAGGAGGAGGATAGATCCAAAAGGAATGGGATCGCCTTGGTTGGTAGGAAAGACCAATCCGATGATGAAGAAGATGATGATGATGAAGAGATGAGGCTATTCACAAAGAAGTTCAAGAAGCTCTTCACCAAGCATATCAAGTCAAAGACATCAAATGCTACCAAACAAGATTCCAAAAATGAGGTAACTTGTTATAATTGTCAAGAATTAGGCCATTATGCTAACAAGTGTCCTAGGAAGAAGAATGAGGACAAAGGCAAGAAGAAGGCGTTCATAGCAACATGGAGTGATAGCGACTCCGATGAAGAAGAAGCCAAAAATCTATGTCTAATGGCTCTTGGAGATGAAGATGAAGAGGAGGATGATGAGGTACCTTCTTATGATGATTTATTAGATGCTTATAATGATATCATTGATTGCCTTGGTAAAACCAAAAAGAGCAACAAAGTACTTAAGCTAGACTTGGCTAAGAAAGAAGAAGAAAATACTATTTTGAAAAATCAAGTGCTTGATTTAAAGACTTCTCTTGCCAAGTTTAGTGATAGTAGTTTAAAGATGAATGAATTGCTTGGCTTACAACGTTGTAGCTTTGACAAAGCCGGGTTAGGCTATTCAAGCAAATCAAAATCCTTTTCTAGCTTGTTGGCCAAAGCAAAGCATGAATCTACTACTTGTCACTATTGTTGCAAAAATGGTCATACCAAGAACAAATGTAGGTATGCTAGAATCCAATACCAACCTAACAAAAGGTGGAAATGGATCCCAAAGGTGCCTAAGGTAGCTAACCATCATGGACCCAAAAATCAAATGGGTACCAAAGACCCCCCTATTGTTAATTTATTTTGTAGGGACAACCATGAATTGGAGGAGGAAGGGCCAAGCAACTCAATGGAGGAGTTTGTTTTGTTCACAACCATAGAAGAAGCAAGAGGCATTGGTCCAATGACAAGAACTAACTCTTGTCATAAAGGGTAAAATTTATTTTTTTTAATGTTAAAAGAGCAATTTCAAAATTCATTGGCACAAATTAATTGTGTTCAATAAATTATGAAGCTCAATATTGATTTGAGTAAAATGCATAACCCCTTAGCATATTTGTTAAGTGCATGATGTGTGCTTATCTTTTTATAGTAAGTAGCATGATATGCTTTGTATTCAAATTTGAAATATGCTATGTGCAATTATATGATTTGTTTTAATGCATTGATATCTTTATTATTTTGTATTGGGCATGAATGCATGAACAAATTCACACTTTGCACTTTTTAGAATTAATTGTTAAGTGCCTTAAACACATGGTTATGTTTCATCTCTATGACTTAATCTTAGGCTTGTTATGCCTATTATATGCTTCATGAAGGACATGTGAAAATTGTTAAATTATGCCATGTTTATTTGAATTTTATGTTTTTTGATTATCACAAAAAGGGGGAGAATTTTGTGATAAACTTGAACCTTAAAAGATGCATAGTTTAAGGGGGAGAGCGTATGTATGCATGGTTTGAGGGGGAGAGTTAATTGTTTATTGATTTACTTGATAACTTGTTTGTGTTATGCAATTGTTAAGGGGGAGTTATTTTTACTCACATTTCATGCATATTACTTATTCAAGTTTATCAAGTTTTGTGATCATCAAAAAGGGGGAGATTGTTGAGCCTTAAACGCATGGTTGCGTTTAATGCATTAAATTATCCCCGGTCAATCTTTGAGTTTTGATGATCAACAAAACTTGTGTTTGTTATACTAATGCATCTACTTAGTGTGCAGATTAAGTGATGAAAAGTAGAATGGAATGAAGAATTTCAAGTGTGCACATTCTGGGGAAGATCGCCCCAGGCGATGGTGATCATCGCCCCAGGCGATGGGTGCCAGGAGGGGCATCGCCACGCACATCGACAGAGGCGATGGCTAGGCGAGCATGCGAGGGAGATCGCCCCAGGCGATGGTGATCAAAGCCTGAGGCGATGGCAACCATTTGGACTTCGCCCCAGCACATCGACTGAAGCGACGCCGAGGCTTGGCGCGGGCATGCGCGCAGGGAGATCGCCCGAAGCGATGGCACGAACGCCCGAGGCGATGGGCTGGAACGCCTGAGGCGATGTGGAGATCGTTTGAGGCGATGCAAATTTTGGACATGCTGAAGCTACGGCCTTGATTCTTGCTGCTGATCGCCTGAGGCGATCCAGCGATCGCCTGAGGCGATCTGTGCATTTTTGACCGTTGGAACGCGGCGATGGGTGATCGCCTGAGGCGATGGCTGAGGCGATCCAGGAGTGATTTCAGCCTTTTGAAGTGCAACGGCTAGTAGGAGCCTTGGAGGCCTTCTACACTATAAATATGGATGCTTTGGAGCATTTTGAAGATGCATAGTTTAAGGGGGAGAGCTTATGTATGCATGGTTTGAGGGGGAGAGTTAATTGTTTATTGATTTACTTGATAACTTGTTTGTGTTATGCAATTGTTCAGGGGGAGTTATTTTTACTCACATTTCATGCATATTACTTATTCAAGTTTATCAAGTTTTGTGATCATCAAAAAGGGCGAGATTGTTGAGCCTTAAACGCATGGTTGCCTTTAATGCATTAAATTATCCCCGGTCAATCTTTGAGTTTTGATGATCAACAAAACTTGTCTTTGTTATACTAATGCATCTACTTAGTGTGCAGATTAAGTGATGAAAAGTAGAATGGAATGAAGAATTTCAAGTGTGCACATTCTGGGGAAGATCGCCCCAGGCGATGGTGATCATCGCCCCAGGCGATGGGTGCCAGGAGGGGCATCGCCACGCACATCGACAGAGGCGATGGCTAGGCGAGCATGCGAGGGAGATCGCCCCAGGCGATGGTGATCAACGCCTGAGGCGATGGCAACCATTTGGACTTCGCCCCAGCACATCGACTGAAGCGACGCCGAGGCTTGGCGCGGGCATGCGCGCAGGGAGATCGCCCGAAGCGATGGCACGAACGCCCGAGGCGATGGGCTGGAACGCCTGAGGCGATGTGGAGATCGTTTGAGGCGATGCAAATTTTGGACATGCTGAAGCTACGGCCTTGATTCTTGCTGCTGATCGCCTGAGGCGATCCAGCGATCGCCTGAGGCGATCTGTGCATTTTTGACCGTTGGAACGCGGCGATGGGTGATCGCCTGAGGCGATGGCTGAGGCGATCCAGGAGTGATTTCAGCCTTTTGAAGTGCAACGGCTAGTAGGAGCCTTGGAGGCCTTCTACACTATAAATATGGATGCTTTGGAGCATTTTGAAGCTGAGGAACAAGTCTACAACTCATACAAAGTGTTGATCAATTGTTGGTTCAAATTATATCATAATCTCCATACATTGTTGTTGTATTGGAGCTTGTGATTTTCTTATTTTGTTGAGTCTTGTGTTTCTTCGTGTGAGTACACCGTGAATGTGTTTGTTGGTTTAATTCATTGTAAAGGTCCTCCAACACCAAAGCAAGTTGGAAAATTGTAAAGTCGCCATCAAGTGAAGGTGGTGCAATTGTGTGGCTATCCTTGGAGCCCTTAAGGCCAAGAAGACTCGTGAAGAGTGTTGGTTGCTCGGGAAGAGCTTGTGTACTCGGGAAGAGTATTGTGCTCGGGAAGAGCTTGTGTACTCGGGAAGAGTAGTGTGCTCGGGAAGAGCGTTGTAACTCGGGAAGAGTTGTGTTGTGGCTTACTTGGAGCCCTCAAGGCCAAGATCAATTATTCTAGTGGAACCTCGGTTGGAGGTTATCTAACCGGGAAGAGGAGACGTAGGCGATTCATCGCCGAACTTCTACAACAAATCTTTTTGTTATTTACCGCATTATTTCCTTTACGCATTTATTTATTTTATTGTTTATTTATCGATTGACTAAAGGCTTCCGCAAGCGCAAAATATTTTTATTTTACAAACTCATTTTAAAAAGCTAAAGTAGCCAAGGAATCTCATTCACCCCCCCTCTTCGATTCCAACACTTTCCAACAGGATAGGTTAATCAGCAACTATCCAAAGGAAAAGCAGAAGGCAGCCTCAAGCAGAATTCAGAAAATTCCTGATGTTTTCACAACAATAGGAAAACTGAAGTGCCCAGAAGGCTGGAGAGAAGTGCAGATAATTTTCGACATCACCGAGAAGAATAATATCTTCCCCTGCGATGTTCTATATTATTTGCAACAACCCACAGTTGGAAAATTTCAAGGACACCTTCAAATTGGTGAAATTGACCTTACACTTGAAGGCATTGCCGGACGGATCCCAGAACAGCTTATTCTAGGAATTGAATTTCTTGAGGAACATAAACCTTGGGAAAGATTGCAAGATGGAATGGAATTCACGGTCGACGGAAAGAGATACCGAATCAGATGACCACCAGTCCATTCTCCATATACATCTCCATTGGGATGTTATACGAGAAATACAGGGCAGAATATTTTGCAGCATACATTGACTCCGGAGCTGGAATATGCACTGCCAGGCGAGAAATCTTCCCCAAAGACGTTGGTGAGAAATTACCAGCCATTGCCGGAAGAGACTTTTCCAAACGGATCCTTATTCTTAATGAAGGAGTCCAATGAGCGGAAATAATTCTCGGCGGAGCAGGCGGTACCCCATGGTACAAAGTTAAAACTCCACCTATATATTTCCATGATACAGGTGCAGATATGCTGTTAGGAAACAATTTCCTACAGACATTCAAGACATCACTCAAGAGAATGAAACGCGAAGACTTATTTTCACAACTCTATGTGATCATAAGATTATGGTACAACGATTACGGGAGGCGTTTCACCGAAAATTCCCTATTCGTTTTCGCAACAAGCGTGGTGATGAAGGAAAACTTCGACACCCAAAGATGAAAGATTAGCGGAAATTTGGCGAGGCAATTCTTCAGTTCCGACAACAAGGTCCTAGTGAAAGGGGGTCACAAACTTTTGACTGGGTTAATATCATGTCTTTCAGAGAACAAGATGAGGAAAGAGTAACTCCAGAAACCCTGTTGCTACTGAAAAATGCTTTACGAGAAGAAGTTCTACAACCTGAATCTACCCTCGAAGAGCGAATCACTCTAGAGGATGTAAAAAGGAAGATTCGTAGGAACTACAACGAGGATCCACTGGCATGGTGGAACAAAAATGAGCTCAGAGCTACTTTGAAGGTGAAAACTGGAAAAGAAAATGAGTTTGTTAGGTATAGGCCGATCCCCATGAACCAGGAAGATCGGAAGGATATGCAGATCATACTTAAGGAGCATCTTGACCTTAAGTTAATCTCCGCAGGTATTTCTCCATACAGCAGCGCAGGATTTCTTGTAAGAAATCATGGAGAAATTAAACGAGGAAAGCCGAGATTGGTGATCAACTATAAAGGGATCAACGAAATCTTGGAGTTCGATGGATATTTTATCCCAAGCAGAGAACATTTGGTAAATAATATCAAGAATGCCAAAGTGTTTTCTAAATTCGATTGCAAGTCTGGGTTCTACCAGATTAAAATGGAGGAAGCAAGCAGAAAGTTCACGGCATTCTCCACACCACAAGGACATTATATCTGGAATGTCATGCCAATGGGATTAGCAAATGCTCCCCAGATATATCAGAGGAAGATGGATAATCGTTTCAAGGATTACTTCAGCTTCATGTTCGTGTACATTGACGACATCCTCATAGCGTCAAAAAACATGAAAGAACATCTTAAACATCTGGAAATCTTTTCAGACGTTTGTTACAAGGAAGGATTGGTGCTTTCCGAAAAGAAAGCAGTAATTGCTACAAGACAGATCGAGTTCCTTGGAATTGAGATCGATGAGTCTGGAATCATCATGCAAAATCATATTGTTGAAAAAGTACAAGGATATCCGGATGACCTCAAGGATTTAAAACAACTTCAGAGTTTTTTAGGAGTTGTTAATTTCGCTGGGATGTTTATCAACAATCTAGCAAACCACAGGAAGGTGTTCAGTCCACTACTCAAAAAGGATGTTAAATTTGAGTGGAATGACGATCATAGACAAGCTGTCAAACAGCTGAAGGAGGTTTGCAGGCAACTACCAAAGCTTGCAATACCAAACGACGAGGATGAACTGGTATTATACACAGATGCCAGTGATCACTGGTGGGCGGCAGTTCTCATGAAAATTACACCAGAAGGAGAAGTGCCATGCAGATATTGTAGTGGGCTATTTGATAACAACGAAGTTATCAGATGGCACATCAACGAGAAGGAGTTCTTTGCTGTTCGAAAGGCTTTTAAGAAATGGCCACTTTTCCTACTTGCAAAGAAATTTATCTTGAAAATAGATAATACGAGTGTCAAAGCCTTTTTAAAAAATAAAATTGAATCAAAACCAGAAAAGGCTAGAATTTTAAGATGGCAAGCTGAATGCCGATATTATGATTATGATATTGTCATTGTAAAATCTGATAAAAATATTCTTGCAGATTTTTTGACGAGAGATGGAAGCAAGTGAAGCTAATTCCATCATCACGAGATCAAAGCACCTCCGAGAAAATCTGGAGGAGCTAGACAAGAAGATCAACGGCCTTGTGATTAATTCTCAGGTTGCGGGTCAAGTACAGGAACTGGATCTCACGAAGGTCCAACAGGCTATGAAGGCTACCATGCAGGCTCACACCTGTTTATGGGATAGTCTTTATATTCCCTTCCGACGGGATGCTTCATCGGTGAAGCTAAAGTCGTGTTTCAGAGAGCCGGGCTCATCAACCGGTGTGGAGGATTCAAGTACTGCCACTACAGGTCCTAGTATTGATCCTTTCGGGGAAGATACAGAAGGAAATATTGATTCCAAGGTATCTGGGATATCGGAAGAATCAAGCCAACCCAGCACCTCAGGGGTTAAAGAGGGAGAGATTAAACTTAGGCCATCGGCGGGCAAATCTAAGGTTAATACTAACGAGAATATTGTTTCCCCAACTTCCCCTTTGCAGGAATATCAAAGATCATGGGAGAAACTTTGTACAAGAATGGGTATAATTCCTGGAAAAATTACAGCAGACTGGTCAGGAAAATACCCAAGAATGTGGATGCATCCTGGTGTCAAACCAGAAAGTGTTCGTGAGTGGTTCGATTTTGGCTGCCTAGCCTCAGTCTTTACCACAGCACCAAGTTTTTCGGAAATCGCAAAATTACCGGATTGGATCTCTGAAGGAGTGCATGACTCATGGCAAAATAATCATACACTGGGACGGGGAGATGTTCTGGAGCTAAAATTCATAACTGCAGCCCCAGAAATCACAGGAAAAGGCCTTCACCCTAGCTTTCATTTTGTAAAGTTACAGAGGCCTAACTGGAAGGCGATGGATCAAATAAAACCACCGCCCGAAGGAACAACACTAGTTTCCCCGCTCACAGAAGACGACATTACAACCAGAAGAGCTTGGGGATTAGGGGTCTGTCTCACGGAGATGGACAAAGTCAAGTATCCGTTCAAAATATTCCAGAAAACAGCGAACGGATCATTCATGGTTAACGCCATGACAAGCCATACTACAAAATTTGCCGAGGACATCTTTGAAAAGAAGAGGCAGATATTATGGGACAACAAGATTCCGGCAACCAAAGAAACGAGTCGGAAGTTCTGCAACATGGCTCATGTGGGAAGATGGCATGACTACATCTGCCCAAGCTGCCCAGAGCAGAAAGAGCCACTGTTCGGGAAAGGATTCCCTGTCAAAAGGGACCAAAAGAAAGAGGACAAAGCAGGACCAGGCAAACGTGGAAAATTCCCACGTGGACTGCAAATGCCAAATTTTTAGGGACCACAGGGAGACAAGAGCCATGTGACTCTGACGAGGACCACTACCATTTGCAAAAGAAAACAAAATGGTAGGACAGCTCTTCGGCCGAAAGTCGAAGGGACCACAAGATACCAAACAAGATAGAAGACGCATGCAATGACGTCTGATTATTAACAAGACTTGAAGTCCGGACTTCACATCCACCTCCAGACTTCTATAAATACCAAGGCATTCAGGAAGCTAAGGACATCGAAAATTCTCCATAGTTTTCTGAAAATAAATATTGTAGTCTCCAAGCTTTGTAATCTTCAGCTTTCTTAGCTTGGTAATATTTCTTTTCTTTCTTTTATTTCATCAGTGTCTGTAATATTGTTCTGTTTGTTTCAAGTTTATGTTTTCTTGAGTCAAGCCTCATCTATATGAGAGGCTAAACAAGTCCGTCTCCTCCCAAAAGGAGACGTTTTAATGTAATAGATGTTATAAGTATTCCAGAATAAAAATAAGGCTGTTGCCCAGCTATCTCCCAGATTTCTTTAAATCTTTTTTATATCTTGATTATACCTTACGCCCTAAGGTAGGAAACGAATTAGGGCTGTGCTGTACGGTTTCTGAAGGAGTCGGATAACTGGCAGACTAACCTCGCCCGTGTGCCGAGGTTGAATGGTGAGGAGCCATTCGTAAAACAGTCTGGAGGCAGTAAGTTTTCGACTGGTGGAAGTTGCGACCCACCTCACCCGGTGCCGTTATGGTCAAAATGGTATTTTTCAGTTTGCTAAAATTTTATTGTAATACGGAAGCATGTTGGGCCTTTTATTTATTTTTAACTTGATCTTCAAATCGGGTTGAATTATAATTAGACGAACGTTATATAAACCGTGAGTCATTTGCAAAAGTATACTCTTGGGATTCATCTCGAGATGACAGAAACTGAAGGATCTCATGTTCATATAATGTTTCTGTTTGATAAATATTAGGATGAAAACAATGATGAATAGTATATTGTGGCATATTTTGTTCTTTAAACATTTTCTAGGGCTAAGAATACAATTTTATTAAAGATTGGTTGGACCGCGTGGACCGCTTGGACCACATGGACCACATGGGGTTATTATGGTCATTTCAACCTAGAATGGACTTATGTCAACTAATGTTTTTTCGCTGGACTAGGATATATTATGTTTCACCAAAGTATACCGACCCGTAATTTTCCCTATTTAGTAAACCCGGATAGGTTCTGTATTCGGAGCTATATTTGCCACGAGGCCCAAATCAAGGTTATGATGGACCCGATCCGAAATATATATAACGTTGATTTCCTGGGTAGGGTTTAACGTTCTAGCTTTCCTCCTCAAAATCCAATTCTCTTTCACGCCACTTTTGAAGATTTGCTATCCATTCTCCACTCTGAAGGTTCTAAGGTTAGATCTTTCCATCCAAAATTCTCGCTTCCAAGCTTTCTGCTGCACACAATTGACGTTATTTGATTAGTTTTGTGATTGATTCTTCGGATTTATTTTCTGCGTTTGAGTTGTCACTTCTTTTGATGATTTAGAGAGGTTCAGTTGTGGAAACTTCGATAGTGTGTGAGCATCTGTCTGGTCGCGCCTAATCCCAATTTCCCCAAGCCCCAAGGCAGCTTTGTTGTTTGGGGAGTAGCAATTGGCAATTTCACAACTGCGTGTTCAGCACACAGTGTTGATTTGATTATACATAAGGGCTTGATAGATCAAGATTAGGTAATTGTTTGTCGGAATTTGGTGAAGCATTTGATTTTAGTGCAGGGTAATTCGACATGGGGAGAGATTTTGTTTCAATTGCCAGCTTTATTTCCGTTCTTTCAGGAGTTTTGGCATCAGAAAAGAGAATCCTGGAAAAGAACTTTTTTTTTTCTTCTGTATTTAGTCTTTTTTATAATTAAAAAATTGCATGTCTGGGTCGTAGTCTCAGTGATTTGCCTCTTATCAATGACGTGTCGAGATAACAATGCTGGTATCTACATTAAAGTCTTTATATTTTTCCATATGGATGTCAGGAAACCTATTTCCATTAATGATCTTAATGATAATAAGGTGTTATCCAGCACTTTAACATACCTGGCGTGAAAGGGAATGCATGAATATCTTCTATGCACAGCGTTATTTTGAAATATCTTTTTTATTGTTTTGGAAATGACATTTTTTTAAACCTTTAAAACGATAGATTGACTGGGCTATTGATGGTGTAGATTTAGGTTTCTTAATTAATTAGTTTCCTATTAAGATAATATTTTATTACTGGGATAATATTTTATGTACTGGGATAATATTTTATTTACCAATAAGTTTCCTATTCTAATTAGGTTTCTTTACTACTTTGTTTCCTAATCAAATTAGGTTCCATTTTACACCATATATAGCTAGTGTTGGGTTGTTATTTTCTATTTTGCTTGTTTTCGGTATTCTATGAATCAACGAACAAAAGTTGATTATTTTCTTGTTTTCTGGCTATTCTTCAAGAATCAAGAGATTACTAATCCCATCACATACTTCCGTTGTGTCAGCTATTAATTTCTTCTTCTTCTGCACATGTGAATCTTTCTTACATATTTTCATCTGTTAAGTTGCCACTCAACAGATGATATATCTACAACATTCACTTTACTTATGGTTGTTGACTGCCTTTTTTCCCATTCACCAGGAAATAAATCTGAAAAATGAGCGGAGGAGCAGAGAGAGCATCGACTACTAAAACTCCAGCTGATTTCCTCAAATCTATACGTGGACGACCTGTTGTGGTCAAATTAAATTCAGGGGTCGATTATCGAGGTGAGTCACCTATAAGTATTTTTGCCCTTCTCTTGTTTTTTTTCCATTTTAAACCTTTTTGATAATCACAGTCATGCTTTGCATTTATCAATTTTTTTGGCATTGCACTGTTTCAGTTATGTTGGTGAGTTAGACTAGAGTTATCTCATCAAATATTTGACACTTTGCACTAACCACCCCCCCCACCCCCCCCCCCCCCCCCCCCCCCCCCCCCCCCACCCCCCTGGAAGTCAAAAATTAAAATAATTGTGGAACTTCTATTTTGCCTGGGCATCAATGTCATCGGTAGCATTTCATCCTACTGCAAAACTGGAACTTATTTATTCGGAAAAAAACTAACTGATTTTGTCAACACGCCAATCCACCATTAATCTTAGGACCTCAGTTTCCTGTGGTGAATAAATAAGTAGATTTCAATAAGATAAAGATCAAATTGGTCCAATGTTGACATATAGAGAGAGCTGGGGAAACATTAGAAAACTAAATTTAACCTTAATCATGTATGTACAAGATTCAATTACAATCAATTAAAGCATGTTCTGGGAAATACGAGCCAAGTATGGTTAACTAAGGCATAGAGAGATGCTTGGCTGTGGAAGAGAACATAGTTTTGACCGTCTGGCCAATTTTTAGTTTGATGGTTGGGGGGAATAAATTTGTAGGGGGGATAAATGTGTGTAAGATGATTCTTTGAACATTATTGGTGTAATATTCATAGTTTTAGTTAAGGATGTTTAATGCTTCAGTATTGCAATTTTCAGTGATTTGACGTACTTATGATTATCCATTTGTGTGTACTTTAGTACTTTATTAAGGGTGAAAAGTGAATTAGATGGAATTGGTGGTTTTAGAATTTACGTAGAGATGGCATAGCCTTAGATGTCATCGATAATACTGTTCAATCTGTCTATTGATACACCATAAATCTGTGGGGAAATGTGTGATTGCGGACCCTTGGTACCTTTCCATCTAGGGGTGCCGGGGAAAATGTTACGGGAAAAGTAAAAAGTAGGCCCAATATTAGAGACCAAGAAGAGAGGCCCATGATATCTCCAACACGTAAATATGGTGGGGTGGAACAACTAGTTTGTTGGAGGAGAGAGATGGAATTACGTGAATAAAAGTTAGGGGAAGGGGGGTAGTTTTCTCAGACTTGAATTTATAATTTCGAGAGAGTGGCAAGCGTGAAGCTTGGGCAGGGAAGAGGATCTTTCCTGAATGTGTGTGTTGAGTCTTGTATTTCCTTTCCATTCCAGTAGCAATATAAGAAAATTTCAGAAAATCTGTCGTATTGATTTCAGCTTTTTGTGCTTTTGAGAATTTGTGTTCCTAACAATTGGTCCAACCTGCCGACGACGACGCGACTATGGCGATACCATAGCATGACCACCATCTATTTCGCTAGCTGGTTCACGAAGGAGGAGCAGAGGGAGGCGAAAGAGGCTGAAGAAGTAGAGCGGGAAAGGATATCTGAAAGGTTAAGGCTGATTTTGGATAAGGTGGTGACGCGTAGGGTGGTCCGAGTTCATAAGACTCCAGTTAGACCACGTACCTACGACGAACAACTGGATTTGGTGCAACAATCACTTCAGAGGCTGGAGGCAAGATGGGGAAGAGAAATCGAGTTGAATACAGGGAGATTCAATGGAATTTTACAGACCTACGATGACGATTGACCTCCAACAATAAAAATAAGGAGAGCAACAATATCGAAGAATTGGAGGATACAAATGGCGATAAGACCCTCGACTCTATTAAAATAGAGGACGACGGTTCTGAAGAAGAAAATGTGGAAGATGACACCATCATCATCACAGACAAGCTTTGTGTGACAGAAAATTCTATTGTGATAGAAGTGAGAGAGGAGCAGATTGTGAGCAGTGAATTCAGGAAGCCAAATCAATGGGGCCAAAAAAATTATCAAATGGGAAAAATGGGGATGTAAGGGAAGATGCCCAAGCAATTAGTTATTGGAGTCCGACAAACTTTTGGAACCAGAAAATTGAAGACAAGATTCCTTGCAGAGACGGAGAGGTGGCGGCGGTGGAATTGATATGGAGATATGGGGGTCGGAAGGCAGCTAATTGTCGTGGTGAGTGGCTGGTGTCGTTATCGCAGGCAAGCAGAGAGGGTGGGGGTCGCGATAGAAGGGTGAAGATGACGACGCTGGGGGATAAGCTTAATCCCGGGCCATTGAATTTCAATCGGGCCATAGAATGGACCCATTCAAATAAAGAGGTTAGTGGAGGTTTACAATGTTCGACTGTATTTCAGAGGCCAGTTTGGGCCCAAATAAAGGATATGGGCCTTATTGTAATACACCTACCAAATTGCAGACCGCGTTCCAGAGATTGGGAAATGAACTTCAAGATTACGGGAAACTGGAGCGCCAGAATCGTTGGACAAGGGGTGACCAGGGGATCGCCGATGTTCGGGACGTAGTGCAGGCGGCGACGCTGTGAACCCGGATGCACTTCGGGAAGTGAGGAATGGGGCTTCGGATAATTCCAATAAGGTTGCTGTAGTTACTGCTGATTTTGTGAAGGAAGTGGTTGTTCAAGGATCAGTATTGCCAAACGAACCTATATCACCCAAAAGCAAGTTTGATGACAAAATCGTAGCATCTTTTGCGAAGATATACCTTCATTATTATTATTCTGCATTGGTTGAGAATCCTGTGGATTTTCTTGATTGCATAGTAGTTGAAACTGGTGCTGGTAGTGGAATCTTGTCATTATTTGCTGCTCAGGCTGGTGCAAGACACGTTTATGCTGCGGAAGCATCGGAAATGACAGAATATGCACGGAAACTTAGAGCTGGTAATCTATTTTTAGCCAACGAATAACAGAGATCAAGGGCTGATTTGAAGAGGTTGACTTACCTAAGAAAATAGATATTTTAATATCTGGATCAATGGGTACTTTGAGAGTCAAGGAGAGAATGCTGTCTGGAGGGAATAACTTGAATATGGGTTGCAGTTGTGTGGATAATTCATACTCCTTAAAAGTCTTACTTTCAGGGCAAAAGTAACTTTATACGTGTATTGAATCTTGAGAAACCATGTTCATGGACTACGATCTTCAAGAAAAACGTGAAGAGTATGGATTGATCTTAGTTTATCAAATTGGAGACATTGAAATACACTCCTTTCCAATTATTGAGCTGGTGGGAGATACCTCATTGATGTCAATACTCAGGTGGAGCTTCAAAAATAATATGGAGAAGACAACGTGTGCTTCTGGCAAAGGGCAGATTACCTTGGTCAAGGATGAAGCCCTTGCTTCCGCTGCGGATGCTGATGTTAATTTCACTCAAAATCAAAAGTAGACACAGGGCACAATGCCAAGGTTTATTCGTAACATGATCAAGGAGTTACGTCCTATTATCGAAATGGGGGATGTCTTGGATGCCAATAGGACTTGGGATAGATGAAAAGATTTACTAATTGTATTGGTTATGCTCAAGCTCCACACCAGCCTTGAGGACAATGCTGTTTTCAAGGGGGGATATTGTTACGGGGAAAAGGAAAAAGTAGGCCCAATATTAGAAACCAAGAAGAAAGGCCCGTGATATCTCCAACACGTAAATATGGCTGGGAGGAACAGTTAGTTTGTTGGAGGAGAGAGATGGAATTACGTGAATAATAGTTAGGAGAAGGGGGGTGGTTTTCTCAGACTATAATTTATAATTTTGAGAGAGTGGCAAGCGTGAAGCTTGGCAGGGAAGGTGATCTTCTTTCCTGAATGTGTGTGTGTTGAGTCTTGTAATTCCTTTCATTCTATTTCATTTCCATTCCAGTTTGCAATATAAGAAAATTTCCAGCAATATGATTGTGTTCTTGTCATTTCAGAAAATCTATCGTACCTTGCCTTTGATTTCAGCTTATTGTGTTTGAGAATTTGTGTTCCTAACAGACACACTGTCAACTTGCTCCCAGCATGTCAACTTATCCCCAGCCAAAAAATTTCAAGATGGACATATGAGCATGGACACGTCGCAATCCTATGCGTCATTATCTTGAACATTTTTACTTCTTTTGTCATGATCGCTCCCGCGCTGTATATCTATATCGGCCGATTGCTCTCATTTTTTTTATCAGGCAAATAATATATTATAAAAATAAAAACGGAGTACCAGACGTGCTCTAAAGAGTTACAAAGAACAAAACCAAAAAACAAAACTCCTTAATTATAAAGCTAAAATACAGACAATTGGTTCCTTGACCCAGTCCGTAAATGAATACAAGAATTTTCTATTACTCCTATTCCGAATCCAGATCCAAGATCGAAATAAAACTAAATCCATTAAATCTTCCTTCTGTTCCTCCCTTCCTCTGAAGATTACTTTATTCCTGTATAACCATAACGCCCAAACAACTGCTTTCCAAATCGTAAGCCAGCTCTTCCCTCCTCTTCTATGTACCCAAAGTCCTTTATGCTGTATTAAATGGCCCTTTGGATCTTGGTATGCAACTGTCGTGAATCCAAGCCATGCATAACATTTCATCCATAGAGCATAAGCCATTGAACATGAAGAGTAAGTGCTGAGATTTCATCTTCGGATTGACAGAAATCGCAAAGATCTGAAATTAACCCCGTTCTAATATTCCTTCTTCGCTGATTTTGTTTTGTTGGTATCCGATCTCTAATTAGTCTCCATGAAAAAGCAGCGACCTTAGTTGGAGCGAAACTATTCCAGATTATATCATAAGTCTCTTTGAATTCGCCAACAACATTTGTTTCCTCATTAAGAAACGCATAAGCTGATTGCACTGTATAAGCCTTTGATGGGTCATGTTTCCATATCCAGCTATCCTCATGTCCCTGAATCAGTTTTGACCTGTTAATAAGAGTTAGTAGAGCAGAAAAAATATCTTTCTTCCCAATCAAATAGTCTTCTCCAACCCCATCTCCAAACCCAAATTCCCTCAACCCAATCCCCCATGTTCCCTATCAAAATGTCTCTATCCCTTGCTATCATAGCTAATCTAGGAAATCTTCTTTCCATTGTCAAATCCTCTATCCATAAATCTTTCCAACATGTCGTCCCAATTGAGAGCATGCAGGTTCCATATTTTTTTGTGTTATCTTGTGAATATGGATGGACCTCGGTTAAATGGTTAGAAGTTCTTGGTTGTTGCTGAGCCTAAACTATTTGCCTATTTGTTTTGTTGAAAGATTAGGATATCCCTTGTCCCTTATCTATCCGGTGCATTCATCAATATGTTTTACCTGTCATATGTTCTCATTAAATGTCATAGTAATGAGTCATTGTTTAATAGTTTCTTTCAACATACGAGTGTATAAAGTGTATATATATTTCTCATGCCTTGAAGTACCGATGTAACTTTGATTAGCTAGTCTAGTCATGAGTAGCGGATTTTGTATGGTATTCATCCTCTGTTACAGTTGTGAGATCTGTCAATAATTTTCAGCCGAGTTCTGGTGAATGTTGACATGATTGAAACAAAAAGTATGTTAATTTCTTCTATAGGTATTCTTGCATGTTTGGATGGATATATGAACATTGCCATGGAGCAGACGGAGGAATACGTCAATGGCCAATTGAAGAACAAATACGGGGATGCATTTATTCGAGGGAACAATGGTAAGAATGAGTCTCAGGGTTATTTTATTGAATTTATATATTACTGTTGTGACTGTTATAATAGTGATGTTGATTCATATTCTTTATAACACAGTACTCTATATAAGCACGTCGAAGAGGACCCTGGCAGAAGGGGCGTAATGTTGGGACGCGACAGAATTCAAAGATAATGGAATCATGTTTATCGTTAAAAAGCACGAGTAGTTCTTCACAATATATGTTACATTAAACTTACCATGGAATGCTGATATTTTGTTGGACTGTGGTTACGTGTGCTTCAACTATGTATTGTTATCTGAACATATGTTTATGCCTTAAAGCTTTCTCAATGTGGACACTGGGCTTCAATTGCATTATCATTGTCCGAGTAAAAAGCCTTGTGTTAGAACAATGTTAGTCCCCAGATTTAATTTTTGAATTCGATCGATATCTGATGCGTGCATGTGGGAAAAAAACGTGCCGTTTATTAACAAGCCGACCCTCTAGGAAAATTCAGTTTCTTTGTTTTTGCAATAATCTTGCACATAGAAATGAAGGAACTAAATTTGAGTTCACTGGCTTTGTTCCTTTCCTTTTGCAAATTCTGTAAAGGCCTTCGATAAGGAACTAATTTTGAGTTTGCAGACTTTGTTCCTTTCCTTTTTTGCAAAATTCTGTAAAATCGTGATTGTTCACATTATTAATGAAATTGGAATATAATAGTCATTTGGCTGATTTACGGGTCTTGTGCAAAATGATTCATTTACTGGCGTTATAGGAGATGAAATAAAAGTTTGAGATCGTGACCTGAAATGCGAGTATCTTGCACTGTATATAATGAGCCAAACGCACGTGCTAGTGCTAATAAATTCTTCATAATTTGAACTTGACAAAGATAAATACATCTCAACTCGGGATAGTTACATTGGCTCAGTACTGCAACACCGTATAAATAAATAAAAATAATAATTGCAGAATGGAGAGTGCTCTTTTTTCATCCCTCTCCTTTATGTAATCCAATTTATTCTGCGCCTAGCACATGCCTTTTGTGACAGATTCGAATCATGGATCCGCCCTTGATTACATTCGCATTTTATTTATTTTTATCAGAAAAATCCCCTATTTGGCGCATGATCAGTTTAGCAAATGCGTGATCAAATGAGTTAGAGAGGGCTGGCCATCGGAGAGCTTTGTGAGACCAAGGGGGACTGGTGGATTTTAGAATTATAGGCAAATCCAATGTTTGTCCATCAGCATTTTAAAAATCTCAAATAAATATAAAAAAATAACAAAACCATCAATCAATGCATCATTAAAGATCGAATCTAGGGTTTGAGTAAAATTGGTATCCTCATCATTTTTGCTACATTACACTGTGTATCTGATTAATCAATTTTGTTGTTTATGTCAGAGAATCAATATATACCAAGTAAACATCTAGTTATCAAAGCAATTTTGGTGTTGATCATTGCCACCATGACATGATATTCTTGATCTATATACTTTGACAGTGTATTTGATTAATCCATAATAATTGACAGTAGTATATTATCTTATCTTATTATGATATCTCGTTTTATCATAATGAAATGCATCGTTGACGCATCTCCAGACTATAACATTTATGTAACTACAAGCATTTAAAAAATTATAATTGAAAATAATAAATAGATTCCAAATTTAATTCCAAAACAAATGGTGGAGTTTGCAAAAAATAAAGTATCAAAACAGTAAAATCACATAACATAGATCTTTATTCGACAAATACCCTAAAAAGAAACGAGCATACGAAAAATACACTCATAAATCTCCAGAATAAGTTCTGATATCACCTAAATTTGCGATGACTTGCTGATATCAATAGAGAGGGGGTTCACCTCTCTTTCTCCTCCAACACTAAATATAACAGCCGGGGTATTAGCAAATATCCTCTGCAATGACCTGAAAATACGAAGCAAATGTGAGAAGGGGCCGGAAGTTATTCCGGCGGGTCCCCTCTGACGCTCAAGTCAGGCGAGAGAATATGAAGAGAATATATGCTGTAAGTGAAAGCAATTATAACATTGGTCCCTAATCAATACTCCAAACCTGGTATTTATAGGCGGAAACCTAAGAGTAGTATGGCAACAAGGACTCTTTCCATGTTTATCCAAATCTTACCCAGATATGTCAAGATCCTGATAATACAATCAAATCCCTGATATTGCTCCGCATATCTAGGACCAGATATCTTGGGGAACTGGTTTCCTTGCTGAGAGCCGGTAGCAACAAGGGAAATGAGGAGAGCTCGGCCTATCAGCTCGGGCTCTCAAAAGAGGTCTCACGGCGAGTTACTGGAGGGAAACAGGTAAGGCGAAGAAGGTCGGCCAGACAGGTCGGTCCTCGCAAAAGAGCTCGGATGGGTAGGCGAGGTCTCGCCGAAGAAAACCGAGTGACATGCCTTGGAGCTAGGTCGGCTCGTCAGGTGGTATCTTCTAGTGGGTATCACAGTCCCCCCTCCCTGTCGAGCTGACGTTGTAGACCAGAAGCTCGTATGTGCTGAGTTATCCTGACGAGCCAATTCTTGAAAATAGCAAAACTTGATTTAGGCGGGAACTAACGGCTACAAAATTTGAATTTTAAATTGAAATTGTGACCGTTGGGCTCCCTCCCCGATTCCCGAGGCTAATCTAGACCGTACAGCGCATCAAGGATCAACGGCCAGGATTCGTTGAGGTCTCCCTATATATATACCACTCCGGGTCCCTCATTATCCACTTTTGCCATTTTCGAAACAGATCGGATCCGACCTCTTTAGCTTGCCATTTTTATTTCTGAAAACTCCTAGGTACGTTTTCTCAGCTGTTTTTGTTACAATGTCTTCACCTGATCAATTGTTTCCTTCCCCTCTTACTGACGAGGAGCTTAGAGCGGTAGATCAGTATGTCTCATTTTATCCCGAAGGGATTGCCCTTCCTGAGGGAGTTGAGCCCCTTGAAGAAGTGGTGCGCACTGAGGCTCCCCAGGAAGCTGGGACCTCAGCTGAACCCGACCTTCAAGTGACTGAGGTCAGCCCTCGTCTTAGATCAGAGTCGCCTCCAGGCAATTATCCTTGGTATGAACTTTATGTTCCTGTCTTGGATGAGTCAGATGAGGCCAAAATACGACAGGTCAGCCAAGCCCCTTCTGATTATGAATTCATCTTCCCTTCTTCTTCTCAACGACCCAACCAACCTCCTCAGGGTTTTTTTACCTTCTACCGCGGTCAGCTAGAAGGGGGTTTACGTTTTCCTCTTCCTGAATTCTTTCAAGAGTTCAGTAGTTTTTATCAGTTAAACCTTGGCCAATTTTCTCCCAACTCCTTCCGAATTTTGTGTAGTCTCGTAGTTATCTTTAAGGCGTTAGGCTTACCTTATGACCACCCCACCCTCTCTTATTTTTTTCACATCAAGAGATCAGATGAGGGCCCCTGGTATGTCACCAGCCGACCTGGCTGTGCATTTGTTGGGGGTTATCCTAGCAAAATCAAAGACTGGAAAAATGAGTTCTTTTTTGTAAAGCCCTCCCAGCCCTGGGTCTGCTGCTCTGATTGGCTTGAACATCTCCCGGCTCTCCCCTCTCCTCCTAAAAATTTCAAAAAGAGCACCGCCTTCTTAGATGTGATGAACGCCATAGGAGGTCACTGTTTTAATTCATCTAAGCTGGTGGTGGAGGATCTGCTTTGTTTTGCTGGGCTGAGTCCAGCTGATCTGACCTTAAGGGGAGAGCCGGTACTTGTTCTAACATGCTTTAACAATTATTTTATTCACGTGTATTTTGTTCGGTGTGACTGAACTATGAATCTGTTTATACAGAAGACAGAGTTATGAACTCATTAGTGCTGAAAGCTATTCAGAAGAGGAAGCAAAAACAGGGCCAACCCCCAGCAGCCGAGGGAGTCACCATTGTGGATGTAGGAGGTGAGAGCCCCCCCCGAAGATGTAGCCCAGCTCTCCAGGAAAATACCGGCAGCTCCTGGGGGTTCGTCAGGGCCTACTGCTGTTGAAGCTCATCCTTTGAGGCAAGTTCGGTCACGCCCAGATCCGTCTGACCTCCCTTCAATGGGTGAGAAAGGGGGTGCACCAGCTCGTGTGGAGAGATGTCGTGAGCGGGTGATGGAAGCTTACGGAGGTGGTGTGCGACTAGTTGGGGAAGGCCCGAGCACCGTTGCCTTAGCTGTGGCTCGTGATCTTCCCAATACTGAGGATGCCCTTTATATGAGCCAACTGAGCTGGGGGGACCTGATGACCCGAACTGGGAGCCGTCTGACCGAGTCTATGCTCTTGATGGGTGAGTTTATGTCAAGGGCGAATATGATCCGAAGACAATCCTTGAAAGATGCCAAGGTCTTCGATAATATGCAAGACACCCTTGCTGAGGCCAAATCTCTTCATGAGAAAGACATCTCGGAGCTGAAAGCTCAGGTTGAGAAGGGGGCCGTCGCTGTGGCCGAGGCTCGCTCTTTGGTTGAGGTCCATAAACGTCAACATGAGACTGAGCTCCGGGATCTGCGTAATGAGTTAGCTTTAGCTAAAGGGCTAGCTACTTCTGCTGAGCAGGAACTAGCTAAATCTCTAAAGGAGGCGGCCGAGGAGAAACAAAAGTCTGAGGAGTTGGTAGGAGAGAAACTCCTTACTTTTATTGAGGCTGGTTTCCAGGGATGTCTTAGCCAGATCAAAGAACGTGGCTGTCTTGTGCCTGACGTCTCTTTAGATTTTCTAGACATAGAGAAAGTAGCTGCCTCTCTCCCCCCTGATCTATAGATGTAATTTCCTCAGAATTGTTCTCTTATTTAATGTTATTTCTATTTTACCGTTCTTGTCATTTTTTGTGGCGGACCAAGCATGTCGTAGCTCGGATTAGCTTAATAATTTACCACGTAATGGCAAACACTAAACATATAGGACCAAGTTAGATACAGATCGGCCTGGTTTAATAATGTACCAAATAATGTCAAACATTAAACAGCTGGGACCAAGGGCGACATAGCTCGGCTGGGTCTAATAATTTACCAATTATTGACAAACATTACACAGCTGGGACCAAGGGCGATGCAGCTCGGCCTGGCGTAATAATTTACCGCATAATTGCAAACATTAAACAGCTGGGACCAAGGGTGAAGTAGCTCGGCCTGGTCTAATAATTTACCAATTATTGACAAACATTACACAGCTGGGACCAAGGGCGATGCAGCTCGGCCTGACGTAATAATTTACCGCATAATTGCAAACATTAAACAGCTGGGACCAAGGGGAAGTAGCTCGGCTTGGTCTAATAATTTACCAATTATTGACAAACATTACACAGCTGGGACCAAGGGCGATGCAGCTCGGCCTGACGTAATAATTTACCGCATAATTGCAAACATTAAACAGCTGGGACCAAGGGGAAGTAGCTCGGCTTGGTCTAATAATTTACCAATTATTGACAAACATTACACAGCTGGGACCAAGGGCGATGCAGCTCGGCCTGGCGTAATAATTTACCGCATAATTGCAAACATTAAACAACTGGGACCAAGGGGAAGTAGCTCGGCTTGGTCTAATAATTTACCAATTATTGACAAACATTACACAGCTGGGACCAAGGGCGATGCAGCTCGGCCTGGCGTAATAATTTACCGCATAATTGCAAACATTAAACAGCTGGGACCAAGGGCGATGCAGCTCGGCCTGGCGTAATAATTTACCCGTGCTCCTGAGGCAGGTGTCACACCCATGCTCCTGGCGTGACCAGGGCTGAGCTCGTGCTCCTGAGGCAGATGGCACACCCATGCTCCTGGCGTGACCAGGGCTGAGCTCGTGCTTGCACACCCATGCTCCTGGCGTGACCAGGCTGAGCTCGTGCTTGCACACCCATGCTCCTGGCGTGACCAGGCTGAGCTCGTGCTTGCACACCCATGCTCCTGGCGTGACCAGGGCTGAGCTCGTGCTTGCACACCCATGCTCCTGGCGTGACCAGGGCTGAGCTCGTGCTTGCACACCCATGCTCCTGGCGTGACCGGGGCTGAGCTCGTGCTTCTGAGGTTGGTTGCACACCCATGCTCCTGGCGTGACCAGGGCTGAGCTCGTGCTTGCACACCCATGCTCCTGGCGTGACCAGGGCTGAGCTCGTGCTTGCACACCCATGCTCCTGGCGTGACCAGGGCTGAGCTCGTGCTTCTGAGGTTGGTTGCACACCCATGCTCCTGGCGTGACCAGGGCTGAGCTCGTGCTTGCACAGCCATGCTCCTGGCGTGACCAGGGCTGAGCTCGTGCTTGCACAGCCATGCTCCTGGCGTGACCAGGGCTGAGCTCGTGCTTCTGAGGTTGGTTGCACAGCCATGCTCCTGGCGTGACCAGGGCTGAGCTCGTGCTTGCACACCCATGCTCCTGGCGTGACCGGGGCTGGGCTCGTGCTTCTGAGGTTGGTTGCACACCCATGCTCCTGGCGTGACCAGGGCTGAGCTCGTGCTTGCACACCCATGCTCCTAGCGTGACCAGGGCTGAGCTCGTGCTTGCACACCCATGCTCCTGGCGTGACCAGGGCTGAGCTCGTGCTTCTGAGGTTGGTTGCACACCCATGCTCCTGGCGTGACCAGGGCTGAGCTCGTGCTTGCACACCCATGCTCCTGGCGTGACCGGGGCTGAGCTCGTGCTTCTGAGGTTGGTTGCACACCCATGCTCCTGGCGTGACTAGGGCTGAGCTCGTGCTTGCACACCCATGCTCCTGGCGTGACCAGGGCTGAGCTCGTGCTTGCACACCCATGCTCCTGGCGTGACCAGGGCTGAGCTCGTGCTTGCACACCCATGCTCCTGGCGTGACCAGGGCTGAGCTCGTGCTTCTAAGGTTGGTTGAAAACCCTTTTCCTGGTTGTACAATATCTGGCAAAAATTATAAAACTTTGTATAATAAAAGAGTATATTGTCCAAAAACAAAAACAATCTTCGCTAAAATTTAAAGAGCTAAACTAAGAATAATATTTTCGGAGATGGTATGCGTTCCATGGTCTTTTCAACATCTTCCCATCAGGACCTCCTAGGTAGTAAGCTCCTGAGCTTAGCTTTTCAACAATCTTGAAGGGACCCTCCCATTTAGGGTCAAGTTTGCCCACTTGAACTTCTTGCACCTTTCTTAGTACGAGATCACCGACCTGGAAAGTTTTCTGGATGACTCGTCTGTTGTACATCCGCGTCACACGATTGCGGTAGGCTTCCATTCTGATGGCCGCAGCCTCCCTTACTTCTTCAATCAGGTCCAGGTCAGCAGCTCTTCTATCGCTGTTTTGTTCGTCATAGAAATGCACTCTTGATGATTCCGCTCCAATTTCAGCTGGGAGTACCGCTTCATTTCCGTAGACCATACTGAATGGGGTTTCACATTTTCCCGTTCTTGGTGTAGTTCGATACGACCATAGAACATTAGGTAGTTCTTCAACCCAATTTCCCTTAGCTTTTCCCAACCTAGCTTTGATGCTTTGCACGAGAGACCTGTTGGTAACTTCTACCTGACCATTGCTCTGAGGATATGCAACGGAAGTGAAAGCCTGATGGATTTTTAATTCTTCACACCATGCCCTCAGCAAAGCTCCTTGGAATTGCCTTCCATTGTCCGAGATGATCTTCCGCGGGACACCAAATCGGCAAACAATGTTTTTCCAGATGAAGTTGAAGACCTCTTTCTCAGTGATTCTGGCTAGTGGCTCTGCTTCCACCCATTTAGAGAAGTAATCAATGGCAACAATCAGAAATTTCTTCTGAGCTTTACCTGTTGGAAAAGGTCCTACTATATCAATGCCCCACTGATCAAATGGGCATGCCGCCACAATAGCTTTCATCATCATAGCTGGATGATGCTGGAGCCTGGAGTGTCTTTGACAACTATCACATGATATAACCATAGCAGCCGAATCCTTCTGGATCGTAGGCCAGAAATATCCGGCTAGGAGCACCTTCTTTGCCAAGAAATACGATCCTAGGTGATTTCCGCAGCACCCCTCATGAATTTCCCTTAATACGTAGTCTGACTCTTTCGGACCCAAACAACGCAGAAGTGGTTGGGCAAAAGACCTCTTGTACAGGACGCCCTCAATGAGTATGAATCTCTGACTCCTTTTTTTGAGTCTATATGCTTTTTTGGTATCAGAAGGGAGCTTGGCATTGGTAAGATAGTCTAAGAGCTCTTGTCTCCAATCATTCTCTTCCACAGATTCAGATGGGACGTCCTGAGTAGGAGTCAACTCAATTTGAAACACCACGTCTCTATCTTGCCAAGCGCGGAGAGCACTAGCCATTCTTGCCAAACTGTCGGCCTTTCTATTCTCCTCTCTTGGGATCTGTTTGAATGCTACCTCTAGAAATCCCTCCTTTATTTTTTCTATGGTACTTGCATAATGGATTAGCTTCTCGTTTCTAACCTCATAGGCGCCATTCATTTGTTGGGCTACCAGCTGTGAGTCAGAGAAGACATGTATACGCTTAGCTCCAACATTTCGAGCAGCCCTTAATCCAGTCAATACTGCCTCATACTCTGCTTCATTGTTGGAAGCTCGGAAATCCAATCGAACTGCCAAACATACCTCTTCTCCGGTAGGAGAGATCAGCACAACCCCAATCCCACTTCCCTCGTTACAAGAAGAACCATCTACAAATGCTTTCCATAATTCTTCTTTTTCGGGATGTACAGTCTCCGCAACAAAATCTGCTAAGGCCTGAGCTTTGATAGCTGTGCGTGGCTCATACTGTATATCATACTCACCTAGTTCAGTTGTCCATTTAACAAGTCGTCCAGAGACATCCGCGCGACTGAGTATTTTTCCCAGGGAACTGTTTGTTAGCACTGTTATAGGATGGGATATGAAGTAAGGCCTGAGTCTCCTAGCTGTGATGATCAACATTAGAGCCAATTTCTCGATCTCCTGATACCTCAGCTCCGCATCCTTCAAGGCATGAGATAAGTAATATATCGGCTGCTGTTCTGATTCCCTTTCTTTGACGAGAACCGAGCTGATTGCTTCCTCAGTCGCTGATAGGTAGACGTATAGCCTCTCTGCCTGCATAGGCTTGGCCAAAATTGGAAGTTCAGCTAAGTATTTTTTCAATTCTTCAAATGCTTCCCCACATTTTTCGTCCCAATCAAATTTCCCAGCCTTCCGGAGTATCTTAAAAAAAAGGAGACTTCTATGAGCTGATCTAGAAATAAATCGTGATAAAGAAACGATTTTTCCAGCCAAGCGTTGCACCTCTTGAAGGTTCTTCGACGGAGACATCTCACAGATAGCTCTCACCTTTTCTGGATTAGCTTCAATCCCCCTTTCTGTCACTATATAGCCTAGAAATTTTCCGCTTTTTACCCCGAATACACATTTATGAGGGTTTAACTTTAACCCGTAAGACCTAAGGGTGGAGAAAGTCTCAGTCAGATCGGCAATGAGATCGGTGCCACCTTTTGATTTTACAAGAATGTCGTCCACATATACTTCCACATTGCGGCCTAGCTGTTTTGAAAACACCTTGTCCATCAAACGCTGGTAAGTAGCTCCTGCATTCTTGAGACCGAAGGGCATAACAACGTAGCAAAAAGTCCCATCTGATGTGACAAAACTGACTTTATCTTGATCTTCTTTAGCCAGAGGAATCTGATGATATCCCTGGTAGGCATCCATTAAGCACAAGTACTGATGTCCCGCTGTTGAATCAACCATCTGATCAATCCTTGGTAATGGGTAACAATCCTTCGGACATGCCTTATTAAGATCTCTGAAGTCTATACACATCCTCCACTTTCCAGAGCTCTTTGGTACTAAGACCACATTTGAGAGCCATGTTGGAAATTGTATTTCTCGAATTTGACCTGCCCGAAGGAGCTCCTCCACCTGCTCTCTTATGACCTTATCCTTTTCAGGTCCAAAATGTCTTTTCTTCTGTTTTACAGGTTGGACTCCCGAGAGCACATTCAAATGATGTTCTAGTACGTCAGGTCTAATTCCTCTTAGATCTCGAGCACTCCAGGCAAAGATATCCTCATTTTTAATTAAACATGAAATGAGGTCGGCTCTAATGTTTATTTCCAAGTCCTTGGCTAGTTTTAATTTTTGATCAGTAGAGAATAGCTCAATTATTTCAGGTTCTTCATCCAAGCTGTTGGGAATGCCTTTGTCTTTAGGAACACTATACCCAGCTCTTTCAATACAACCGACCTCCCGGCGAGCTCGCTTCACGTCTTCCTTTACTTCGTCCACGTAACATCTGCGGGCTGTTTTCTGGTCACCACAAAGAACCCCAACTTCTCTACCCACTGGGAATTTTAATTTCTGATGATAGGTAGAAGCTACCGCCTTGAAGTCCTTCATTGCAGGTCGGCCTAAGATTGCATTGTACGATGAAGGTGCCTCTACCACAGTGAAATTAACCATCTTTGTTATGCGAGACATCCCATGACCCAGAGATAAGGGCAAGTTGATCTGTCCAAGCGGTTGAATTGCGTGCCCGGTGAACCCATACAGAGGAGTTGCAATGTGTTCATATTTTGACCCCTCTATCTGCATCTTTTCTAAGGTCTCTTTAAATAAGACATTGACTGAGCTCCCTGTATCAATAAAGATCCTTGCTACGTCATAATTAGCTATGGTTACAGTCACGACTAGGGCATCGTTGTGTGGAGTTGCAACTCCTCTCAGATCATTAGGTCCGAAGCTTATGACAGGCTCATCCCTTTCAATTAACTCTTCTGATACTTCGAAATTTTCCATTCTTCTACCATGACTTTTCCGAGCTCTGCCCGAGTCTCCATCCGTGGGTCCCCCTGAGATCATATTAATAGTTCCTCGGGTAGGATTATTATCCACCTGTTCGACCCTTCTCCTATGATTATCTGTTTCTTTAGGAGCGATACCCCTTTCACGGGACCTGGTTCGGCCCCTATATGGTGTCTTTTCTCTTCTTTTACCTCGGTACCGGCTTCTACCCTGTCCTTTCTGAGAAGGTTCCTGCTTCCTTGTTAGCAGAGTTTTTATTTCAGAGTCTCTTCTGATGATTCTTTCTACCTCATCTTCAAGCTTCTGGCACTCATTCGTTATACGACCGTACTCTCTATGGAATTCACAATACTTATCAGAAATAGGCGTACGGGTCCCATTATCCATCTTCCTGTGTCTTTCCAGTTTCTTTCTATCATCACATATTTCCATAGCTCTTTCCAAGCTCATGGATAGAGGTATGCGTGATGCAAATTGACTTCTAGTTCGACCACTTTCATCAGCCCTGTCAACAGTTCTTTTCTTGCTTAACTCTAACTTATCCTTCTTCTCTGATGGCCGCAGATCAACCATTCTCTGTCTCTGAGCATCTTCTAGATTGATATACTTTTCAGCTCTTCCCATAAGTTCGTCATAGCTTCTAGGAGTTTTCTTTACCAAGGATTTAAAGAACTCTCCTGCCTTAAGCCCTTGTGTAAAGGCATTAATAAGGACATCCATCGTTGCAGTGGGGACCTCTAAGGCTACCCCGTTAAAGCGTTGTACGAACTCCCTCAAGGACTCCTGCTCATTCTGCTTGGTAGTGAACAGGCTCAAAGAAGTTTTTTGATACCTCTTACTGCTGGCATACTGGTTTAGAAAGGCCGAACTGAACTCCTCAAAGCAGCTCACAGTGTTTGGTTTAAGTAAATTAAACCACTGTTGCGCCGATCTAACCAGGGTGGTAAGGAAAACTCGGCATTTGATCCCATCAGAATACCTATGCAACAGAGCAGCATTCTCAAATCTTCCAAGATGCTCTTCAGGGTCTGTGCTTCCATCATATTCTCCCACTGCAGGTTGTCTGAAATTTGGCGGGAGTTCCTCTCTTAGAATAATTAGGGAGAATGGACTTTCTCTCCTAGCCACTGGAGTTCGGCCACCAAGATGCTGACCCAATCGCCTTATCTCTCCCCATACAGCCTCCATTGGATCTATTAGCGGAGGCTCTACTTGTGTATCTACCACAGCACTGGCTACCCTATTGTTTTCACGGACCTGTTCTGGCTGAACTGGCGAAGGCGCCTGATTTGTTTGAGAAGGCGGTGGAGGTTGATTAGATTCCGTTGGTGGCGGAACCTGGTGTTGGAAAAGAGTATTTTGCATGGTCTGACTGATGAATTGTGCCAGTTGCTCCATAGTCATATCTCCCACCTTCATAACAGATGGAGGTGCCTGATCTTCCTGCTGTGGAGGAACATCTTGATTTTCCACACTGGGATTTAGTCTTTCTTCCTGATTCCTCCTGACTCCACGCCCACGTCCACGTCGTCCAGCCATATCAACGTCTTCAATTCAGTAAATATTTCCCACAGACGGCGCCAATTGATATCACCTAAATTTGCGATGACTTGCTGATATCAATAGAGAGGGGGTTCACCTCTCTTTCTCCTCCAACACTCAATATAACAGCCGGGGTATTAACAAATATCCTCTGCAATGACCTGAAAATACGAAGCAAATGTGAGAAGGGGCCGGAAGTTATTCCGGCGGGTCCCCTCTGACGCTCAAGTCAGGCGAGAGAATATGAATAGAATATATGCTGTAAGTGAAAGCAATTATAACATTGGTCCCTAATCAATACTCCAAACCTGGTATTTATAGGCGGAAACCTAAGAGTAGTATGGCAACAAGGACTCTTTCCATATTTATCCAAATCTTACCAAGATATGTCAAGATCCTGATAATACAATCAAATCCCTGATATTGCTCCGCATATCTAGGACCAGATATCTTGGGGAACTGATTTCCTTGCTGAGAGCCGGTAGCAACAAGGGAAATGAGGAGAGCTCGGCCTATCAGCTCGGGCTCTCAAAAGAGGTCTCACGGCGAGTTACTGGAGGGAAACAGGTAAGGCGAAGAAGGTCGGCCAGACAGGTCGGTCCTCGCAAAAGAGCTCGGATGGGTAGGCGAGGTCTCGCCGAAGAAAATCGAGTGACATGCCTTGGAGCTAGGTCGGCTCGTCAGGTGGTATCTTCTAGTGGGTATCAAGTTCCAAAATAATATATATGATAACTTAGAATGAAAATTCTACAAATTTTTATTTTTCTACAGACTTATCGATTTTCTAATTAATTGGCTCGATCAATAATTTAATCCATAAATAATCAATTCTAAACATTTAAGCCACTTAAAAATTTTCAAACTCCAATATTCGTCATTACATTTACAATTTCTTTATTTTTTTCAATTATTTTTGTAAAAATCCAACCAAAACCACTATAGATAAATTTCGAAGATTCGTCTAGTCGTTTTTGTATAATTGGACTCTTTAATTTTCACCATCGTATCCTAGATCACATAAGTTCGATGTAAGGGCGGAAACAGATGTGGGTGCGCATGCACGAGTGCGTCAATTATCAAATTTTTTGAGCGCGGGTGCGCATATTAAAAACATATATATATATATATTCATAAAATAAAATTAAACATACCTAATATACATCATATTTCACAGAACTTAAATCATTTTTATATCATTTATAATATGAAGTTCTCAACAAAATATTATCATTAAAAAAGATATCTTCCAAAATAAGATTCAAAATGATAATTTATAAGACAGCAATATCAAATAAAATTTGGGTTTTGTTAATCTAATATTCTAAATATTAAAAAGGTATAACAATAAGTCGCAATCTTTTAAAACTTAAGTCACGACTTAGTAAAACTTAGTTAGTCTTAAAGCGCAATATGCAAGATCGGAGTGCGAGATCACGGCCAGAGCGCCAGTGCGCGGATGATGGTAAAATGATTATGTGACTTAGTTGTTTATCTAGTTACCATATAATATAATTTTCTTATCAATCCAAAGCCGCAAAAAACCATGAAAAATTCATCTGAACCCAAAATCGGAGAAATTGTTTTTTTCATAATAATTAAAAATTTCGAAAAATTAACAAGTTTTAACAAGATATAGTAAACCTTAGGACGTAGGATAACCTTAGGTGCGCGAATTAGAAAATATTAATTTATCTTAAAACGGAGCACACATATTCAGTTCGTCAGATCACGATCAAAGTGCAGTCTGTGGAGGAGTGTAAGAGAATTACTTGACTTAAAATTCGTACGATTAGAACTTCCCGAAAAGGACATTTCTCAAACGATTCAATCAAATGTTGTCTTTTGTCTACGAATCGAGTTCCTCACAATAATATAATAATATACATAAATGATATTATTATATATTTTATTAATTATACGTACTAAAATAAATATGATAGAATATTGCAAATCAGATATATACTTCAAAATTGAAAAAGTAAAATTAAAATATCAAACTATTTAAAAAAAAAAAATTTTAGAAAGAGCATATGAAATACATCAAATGGTTAGATACTCGATTCTCCCTACCGATTGAATATAAAGTGACCGTGAAACTGAAAATTAGGGTTTCGAAAGAAATCTGGCTTTTGGTGTCAATCTTTGTCAAAGGTACTGTTTGATCTTCCCAATACCGTGAGTGATACACGTTGCGACAATTCTTGTTTTTCTATATCAGCAGAATTCATGGTAAAATAACACGGGATTGATAATTGAAGATAGGGTTTCCACTTGTCTGGGGAAATACGTGATATGTGTTTGTGAAGTGAATATCTGTCTTGATTTGAGGGAGCTGGTAACAAAGTTGTAGGAAAGATTGGCAGCGCAGATACGAGGAGGGAGACCGCTGCTCTAGGGTTTGTAGCGTTGTAGAGAACAATAAAAATGGATTTTGCAGAGCAAGCCATGAACTTGTTCGGAGAATCTTCAGATGAAGAAGGGAATAAAAATCACTCAAATTACAATGAAGAAGAACAAGATGATGATAGGGGGCAGCAGCAAAAGCAAAGCTCTTCCTCGTCGTCGGCTCACTCTTCCTCCTCATCATCGGGGCGTTCTTCATCCGCGTCTTCCTCAGCGTCATCCTCGTCCTCAAATCGGAGCAGCAGCAGCAGCAGCGATGGTGAAGAACAAGAACAAGAGCAGGATAATCATGTTGCAGAGGAAGTGAGGTTTTCTTCTCACAATAGTTACAATTACGAGAACGATAGTAACAATCATTGTTATGGTAATGAGGTCGATGAAGTTGAGGACGAGAGTAAGGATCTATTTGGCGACGACAATGAGGATTACGTTAAAACCCTTTCCAAAAGCCCTTACCTTGTTCCCGGTATTTCGCTTAAAACAGATTCTTTGTTTTCAATTATTTTTCTTGATCCTGAATTTTCATTCATGGTTTTCAAATTTGGAATCTGTCTTGAACTGCTGAGGTTAAATTGCAAATACTATATTAAGCTGTCTTGACTGTGGGGTTTTTTGTGGACTGTTCTGTTTTGGTTTCCTGAGTACTAAAGGATACTCCTTCTTCTGAAATTTGTATATCTTTCCGGTTTCTTCTACCGTCTCTCATTTTATTTTCTATTTTTGCTACGTTATGGGAAGATTAATAACACCCCCTCCAACTGAATCGTTATATGAATGACAGAACTTGGTAATTCTTCAAGTGTATGTTCTGACTTTATGTTTTTGGGTGATTAAGGATTGTTGGTATTTCTATATCAAACGAAGTACGGATGGCTATGTTACGAGTCGGATTAAAGACATTATTTTGCAAATACCGAGAAAGGAAATTAACAATCATTGTATTATGATCGGTTAGCTCTGAAAAGATAGGTGCATGGAAATAAGGTTAAATTATTTCTAAGTTTGTTCTCGTTGATTTTGTTAATTAGGACATAGGAAGGCAAGATTTTTTTATTATGACATATACTAACCTGGAACTGGAACTGGAATTATTCATGTATTTTTCTGTGGTTTGATTAGCTACTATCCGAATGCTCGCCATCTTAAACAATATCATCGAACTTGTATTGATGTATGCTAAATGAAAAGGTGACATTTTACGTGTGAGCACATTATTCTGTTGTAGATTTGAGAAGGTAGTCTATAATCCTTTAGATGGAATATTTGTCATTGTCTTTGGATTATAATTTATCTTCTCATTCTGACTTGTGTACTCAGTTTTACCTGCCATACGTAATACAAACAATCACACAAGAGGGGGTTTTGGCCGTGGTCGTTGGCAGAATGATAGAGGCATTCTTCCCCGTCCTGGACCTTATCCGCAAAGGCAAAACCATGGTTATGGTCCCAAATTCTTTAATCCCCCTCGTGATGAACGGTTTGTCTCTGAGTTGAAATTTTCAAAGAGTGAAGAAACCTTAGCAAGAAAATGCATTGCCTTTCAGGAGGTAATGGTTAGCTTATATCTCGTAGAGCTGCAAAATTCTCACGAATATAAGGCACCGCTTATTGTTAAGCTTGTCGTGTGTGTTTTTGTTAACTTTTTCCTGTTTTGAGTAAATTATAAGCCATAAATATTTGTTATGATGCATACACTTGTTCACTCCCATGGACCTCGTGAGGAGCATAGTGTTTTTGTTGGTATTGGCCAACATTCTGGTAATTGGGCCACTTGAGTACTGCCACATTTTATGCATTTTCAATGATTAGTATATGCTGTAATAGAGAAAAAATCACTGACAAAAATATTGTGAAGTTTAATTATATGGGTGAGAGTGAGCTACAAAAAATCTTGGGATTGAATTCAGGCAGCATAGGAATGGGACAGGAAAGGATGTAAAGAACACTGGAAGATAGGGTTTGGTTAACTTTTTGAGAAGTTTCTGGTGTTGATCAATGACATTTAAATATTGAAAGCGCTCATTTCTTACCTTGGCCTTATGACTTTACCTACAACCTGAACTGGTGAGCTGCACTCTATTGTCTAATCATCTTTGAATGAATTCTGTGAGACAGTTTTCTTTATCTTAATCAGACATCCTTGGTCAAGTCAGTTTTAGCTGCAAGATCAGGAAGTGCTTGAATTAGCTATCAGATCTTGAATAAGTTCTACATTTCTGGCACGACTTTTACCCCTCAACTTTCTGAAAGCACATCCAGAAACAAAACACATAACTTGCGGAATAATTGCCTCACCATCCTCGATGTTTCTCTCTCTCTTTCTCTCTCTCTTCGGTCCTCTTGAAAAAAGGCATAGAGTTGGAAGAGTTAGCATTTACTGGAGCATTTTGAGTCATGCTTATGTATTGTGGTGAATGAATTTGGATTCTGTTTCTGATCCATTCTCATTTGTGTATTTTAACATGTAGCCATGTGAACTTGCTTGCTATAGTCGTGTTGAAGGTGGAAATGTCTACTTTGATGATCGCAGTTTGGTGAGCTTTACTTCCTTTTCCTTAGAATTCCTTTAGCTTTTTGAATTATCAGCTTCTGATCTAGCTAACTGTTTCTCGTTGCTAGAGGTTGTTTAAGAGGCTTATCACCGAAGATATTGGAACTGACCTGAATGAAGGTTTTGATACATTCATTGAGAAGCAAGGTGTGGTGTATCTTACATTGAAGGGTTTTTGTTCATTTGAATCGAGTTTGTGGATATCAATGATGCCATAAATTATTTGCTTCCTTGCCAGATTTGGGTTCTCAAGGCTTTGGAGACCTTCTTGCTTGCATAAGAAATAAAAGCATACCGCTTCATAATATGCACTTTGTGGTAAGATTAAGCCAGACAATCTGCTTTATTGTGCCCAAGAATATGGTTTTACACAGTTAATATCTTTTTTCCCCATTTCAATTGCAGACATATCGAAACAACCTTAACAAGGTATCTGACTCTTTGGTTCATTTGATGGGTGGTGTTGTATTACCGATTATGTTACAAATATTTTACTCATCAAGTGAATATAACATCTCTAGATACTGGCTACTGCTTATATCAGACACGAACCTTGGGAAATGGGAGTGCATAAGAGAAAAGGTGTCATCTATCTTGATGTACATAAATTACCAGAAAGACCGCAAAGTGAACTGGACCGTCGGAGGTACAAGATTACGTTTTTATGAATATGTTGTAAGGACTTATACTTTGGCGCTTGATCCACGTTTTATCTTGGTTGGGGAAGGGAAAAGGTGGCTCGAAAGTTAGAAATAAGATAGTTGTGTTTTTAAATCTGGATTATTTGCTTCTTTGATACCGATTATTTATTCTTTCGGTGAGCTGAAAAGTGAAAAGTGAAAAGTGAAATAATTGGGTTTAAAAGCAATGATGATGTAGTTGATGCACTGGTTAGTAATGAGGAAACAGCAATCTCGGCAGTTAATAGTATTAGGACGTACAACTGAATTTACATGTATATTAACTGGCAAAAAGTAAATCTAGAAGACAGATGTTATTGGGGGTATTGTTTTGAGAGATGTTATTGGGGGTATTGTTTTGAGAGATGTCCCTTTTACTTTGTATAGTTATATCATTAAGTATTGCACATTTCCTTTATCTTATTCGCTCTTTTCTAATGACAGATGTTATTGGGGGTATTGTTTTGAGACTCTTGCTACTGAGGATCCAAGAAGAGCTGATGGTGAAGGCATACATCATATCGACAGTAATGTTGAATACTGCTCTGCGATTAAAACCAAATTAGGGGCCCATCGAATATTGATGGGTGCTGAAATGGACTGTTGTGATTCAACTGATGACGGTAGGAGATTTTATGTCGAACTAAAAACAAGTCGTGAGGTTTGCATGCCTGTTAAAGTTTTTAATTCTCTCCTTTTTACCTGTCCAATTTGTAACTTTAAACTCTTTGATATGTGCTTCTACAGTTGGACTATCATACTGAGGAAAGATATGAGAGGGAGAAATTGCTTAAGTTCTGGGTAATATGCTCTGCAATGTTTCCTTTGGATCCCTGTCTGCTTTTATAAATAAACACTGGATTTTTTGTCTCATTTTTCATGTCTGATTCTATTTTCCCTCTGCACTGTTGGTTACATAATGAATTCATTTATATTTGTCTCTTTGAATATTCTAGGTGAGACCCAAATATTATTTACTTATTTGATATACAGATGATTGGATTTGAGTAAATTTTTCTTTCCAAAAATATTATTTGGCTTTAGAACCACAAGCTTTGTTGCTGGAATTTTGAGAAAGGGAAACCCCTGTTTTGAAATAAAAGGAAGTCAGAAGTGTGATACTCCTTGATTTTTTGAAAGGGGACTATCATCATTATGAGTTGTTTATGGACTGAAATTGCATATGCATATGCTTTGTCCGAGTTGATACCAACCCTAGTCAGTCTTTAAGATGACAATTTAAGTGACATTATTTTGGTGTCAATATGGAAGTTTTTTTCCATTTTCAAATTATAGCGAGCAACTTCAAATTTATAGGTGATTTATTAGAGAATATGTTCTTGTTGTGGATGGTCTAGTAGTCACCTATCTAAAAATACCTCCGACGTTTATTTGATGAAGGATCAAGCTTTTCTTATCAATAGTTACGGTTTATGTAAATATTACAACTGAAATATCCTAAACCATACATCATCCAATGCGCAATGTTTCAGATTCTCATCCAGAGGGAGCAATTATTGTTCCCTATCAATAATTGAATTAGCTTACAACTCATGAGAATCTTACGCATGATCTTGACTCTGATACCAACTTTAGGACTGAGCATGTGTTGTTTTACCAAAATTTATAGCCGCTAGTAACAATGCTATTCATATTTTAAACCATACAATAACCAAGTGGCACTTTTTGTTCGCGCTTCCAACGGAAGTAATTATTTCTCCGCTCCCCAACATCTACCCCTTTTTTTATGCCATGAATATAAGTTTTATACTTTTTAGCGTTCAGGAAGAACCAGTGAATGCTTTGTTTGAAGCCACTCTTGTGATCCCTGCAAGTTTACCTGTTAACCGTTATATTTACTGACTTGTTCTGGTCGAGCTTTGCTCTCTGGGTGAAAAATAGAGTAATTTATTTTTACATTCAGTTAAAATATTACATCCTGTTATAACATTGCCAGTCGGGATGCAGATTCAGTCATTCCTTGCTGGTGTTCCTTATATTGTGATTGGATTCAGGTATATAATCTCTGGATTATTCATTTTAGCTTCCACCACCTGATAAACTGAACTCTTCTCAGTTTTTTTTTATTTTGTTAATCATTCATGCGGTTTGGTCCGTTTAATACAGGGATGATGGTGGGCGGCTTGTTCGTACTGAACGACTAAGAACCAAAGATATTACACAGAGGGTAAAGATGAAAAACTATTGGCAGGTACGTTGACATCTCCATCTAATATGCCATCAATTTTTTTCTTCTACATTTCTGTCGGGTTTAGTTTCATTGTTCCTACTACAAGTCTCTACATTCTAGGATTGTTTCCGACAAGATGGCAGTTATTAGGACAAGTTGAACTTCAATTATGGGAATGCTATATTGTTTGATGAACAGGGAATGCATCAAAGTACCTTTTGGTCTATTGGTTATTTATGTTTCATTCTGTTAACCAAAAAGAATGCTTCTTTCTATTGAATCTCATATAATTTTGGTATTAATTAAATGAATGCTTCAATTTTGTTTAAAGACATTCCTTAACAATTCTTCGTTTTGCGAAATGGCAACTTTATTGTCGAAGTATCCCTTCACTTAAAAGTAAGGATTTAGGTTGCGTTAGGCTGGAATTCTACTCAATTCAACTGAAAAGCTATGAAAAGAAATTTAGTAATATCTTCTGGGAATGATATTTAGATAATATGAGTGAAAAATGTTGAAATAAAATAATTAATGGGTTGAAAAAGTAAAGTCCAAAGGGAAAAAAAGTATCGACTGTGTACACAGTTTTATTTCAAACAGTTGATTTGAAATACAAAATAATTATTTAATAGAAAATAAAAAAATAGAAGAGAATTTTGAGCGAAATTTTGAACGTGTTGGATAAATTATGAAATTTTGAGGTGGATTAGGTTCGAGTTTGGCAGCACAAACAGATAGGACTTTTTTATCGAGCTAGTGGCTGATTACTCCCGTGGTTTTGAAAATAGGCAGATTACTCCCACGTGGTTTGAAAATAAGCATTTTACCCACTGTGGTTTTGAAATTAGGCAGATTACCCTCCTTTGGTTTGGAAAGAGGCATTTTATCCCGCCCTATCGTTTTGAATATAGATAGTTTACACCCTTGTGGTTTGTGAATAGGTGCAAAATACCCCCTCCGTAGATACTATTTTTTGCAAACCATAATGAGGTAAAATGCATATATTTAAACCACAGGGGGCTAATCTGACTATTTTCACATCACAGGGTAATCTGCCTATTTTCAAAACCACAATAGGGTAAAATGTCTCTTTTGATACCACAGGGAGGTAAATTGCCTATTTTCAAAATAATATGGGGTAATCCGCTATTAGCTCCTTTATATCACTAATCAAATGTTGAAACCTTTTTAAGCTTTCATCCACCATATGGACCTTTGTGCAAATTCACAAAGGATCCTTGTTAAATAGGCGAATGAAGCATTTATATTTCTTGTTCTAGGAGTGCCAGCTTTTCATAATGCAAATGCACCTGCACTAGCCTCTTTAGCTGTTGGATACTTGGATCATAAAAAACACACTCAGTAACTACATACATGTTGTGGTTTTTCTACTGCAACTCTTTGCAGGGAGGCGTTTGTCTAGCATTTGCTGATGAGGTGTTGTGCTGGCTTTATGGGACAGTCAAAGAAAGTAAGAACCTGATGTAATTTTTCATTTGGATAGTCGGATTCAGTTCATCGCCGAAAATCAAATAGAAAGGCGAATTTTGCGTGACATTCCATACATTTTTATAAAAAAAAAAAATTATCGCTTGCTAGTTGTTTGTGTTCGAAAAATATGATGATTTACCTCTCATTTTATATCTGCAGATGAAGACTACATATTGCAATTTGCTGCGCCCTTCACTCGACTAGAGCTTCTTCAAGCCCAGTCTTGCCCAGATGCTATCTCAAACCATGTTGAACAGCTGGGACAATCTTGCTGAAAAAGTAATCATACAGATATTGTCGTGCTGCCCCATAAACATGGGTCGATAAACTCGAACTCGAGGAGCTCACCGATTAGGTTAACGGCTTGCTTATTTTTTTGCTAAATTTACATACATCAAACATGGCATGAAATATCAAACGGAAGTAAGTTATGGCCTGCCTGTTATCTTTTGTTTCATGTATTCAGTCGAATCACATAATTTTTATTTTTATTTTTAAGTTTATATTCCAAGATATAAATGTCACTATCTTCCTAAACTGGAAAAATGGATGACCCTGTATTAGGAACATAAGATGATGACTGCAATAAGTACATTTCAAAATTCATTTCGTTTATTTTGGTGATTTGGTTTTTGATTTTCTAAAAGTATAAGAAATAAGTAAATTAATAATTTAGAATTTAAAAATGAAAGATAAGACACCAGACTATCCATATGATAAAGAATATTAATTAAGGATGTTTAGTCTGCTACGAATATAATTAATAGACATCGATTTAATTTAATATTGATATTCGATTTGTTTTTTTGTTTTTTTTTTCCCGAAAAATTGTTAATTAATAATTGCCATTTTAATAATTTTGCAATTGTTTTTGTCATACATATGTTTGTAGTGAAAAAAATGAATTGTCATTTAAAAAAAAAAAGAATTATCTAAATAATTTGAGCTCATCCACAAGTCCTATGGATTGTGTTACAACTTACTAGTTACCACTATAATCATATATCTTTATTACACATTTTAAACTCTGAGATTGTATTTATTTTGAATGATATTATTATATTGATAGGTTGTAATATGATTATTAGTATCATTCGAAATGCTACGAAATAAAGATTGATAAATAATAGTATGTATATTTTGAATTATTAAGATGTCGATTATAAATCTAATTAGATGATAAATTATTGTTTTGTTTATATTCTTATTAATAATATTAAATTTACTGCTATAAATTACTTTATTTTTAATATAATTAAATAAAATTCTGATTGAGTTATGATAATGAGGCTAATAGTAAATTTGATTATTTTAATATTTTTAATTAAAATTATGATAACAAGATTAATTATTAATTTCCTAAATTTTAATACTAGTTAAAATTCATTATTTCTGATTAAAATTCATTATTATTAATAGTAATAATCAGTGTAGAGAGAATTTATATGTTCCCGCCAAACAACAAGAAGCCAAAGATTAATTTTTCCACCATAAAATTGGGATTATTTATCAATTGGGAAATATATTTTATCCTGAGATTGATTGTACATATTTTTAAAGCAAAAATACTCTAACATACCATTTGAATTGTAGGATGAGATAAATATTGAGTGATTAGAAAATCAAAGACATGGATAAATAATATAGTGTGAAAATTTATATGATGTTTGATATTAAAGGCGAGAGATAAGGTGGACAACTAATATATATATATATATATATATATATATATATATATATATATATATATATATATGACTACGGATTTATTTTTTTGCCCTCTATATTAGGGTTTTTTAATTAAATATTCGAAAAAATATATATATTAACAAAATAATCAATATTGGGTTACTTTATTAGTCGTCATCTCAGATGACGCCTTCTATGTTTTTTAAAAAAATTATATGGAATGCGCCATATCAGATGGCGGCTTCTATTTAAATTGAAGATATGGTCTTCAATCATATTTTTTTAAAAAAGTGAAGACGCCATCGGAGATGTGTTACTTTGATAAAGTAACTCAAAATTGGTTATTTTGTTAAAACAATTTTTTTTTTCGAAATATTTATTAAAAAACCTCACTATATTACCCACTCATATTAATAATTTACAAGCCCATGAATATCGGGTTATTTAATTAAATAACCCAATTTTTAAAAACATTTAACAAAATAACCATAAAATATAAAGTCTTATTTTTCTGACCCAACACGCCAACCCAGTTGGCGTGTTCAAGAGTCACGCCAACTGGGTTCAAGTTGGTTCCGCCAACTGGGTTGGCGTGTCCAAAAATCAAAGTAACTCAAAATTGGTTATTTTGTTAAACAATTTTTTTTTTCGAAATATTTATTAAAAAACCTCACTATATTACCCACTCATATTAATAATTTAAAAGCCCATGAATATCGGGTTATTTAATTAAATAACCCAATTTTTAAAAACATTTAACAAAATAACCCTAAAATATAAAGTCTTATTTTTCTGACCCAACACGCCAACCCAGTTGGCGTGTTCAAGAGTCACGCCAACTGGGTTCAAGTTGGTTCCGCCAACTGGGTTGGCGTGTCCAAAAGGACACGCCAACCAAGTTGGCGTGGCCAACTTTCCAAAGTTGGCCACGCCAACTTTGGCTTTTTTTTTTATTTTTTTTTCAACATTTAGTTGGCACTTCTGCATTTTATTTTTTTTTCAACATTTTAAAACTAAAATACAATACATAAAATATAGAAATCAACTACCACTTCTACACAATGATTAAATATACACTTACTGCAAAAGCAACTACCCAGTCCATACATGAGTAGCAATCTTTCAGGAGTCACCCAGCGGGCCTAGTGCGAGGAAATACTCGTATTGACTTGGTTTGCGCACAACTTATAAATCAACTAAATATGATTAGTAGAGCCATCTAGAAGATGATAGAGTTACGTGATTGTGGAACTGAAAGACATATTTAAAGGTTAATATAAATATAAATTCAGTTTGTACTATTTGTATCAAAATAAAAATAAGACTGGGTTGGCGTGACTCTTGAACACGCCAACTGGGTTGGCGTGTTGGGTCAGAAAAGTAAGACTTTATATTTTAGGGTTATTTTGTTAAATGTTTTTAAAAATTGGGTTATTTAATTAAATAACCCCATGAATATCCCTATTTTAACTCATCACTTCAACTTAATTGTTTACACCAAAAATAGGTTTACGGATTGCTTCAGCTCTGCGCCTACTTTGGATTTCAAATTTCAACTCACCTTCAAATTTCGAAAGGTGGTATTTGTAATGTATCTCTATTATTGACTTTTTATCTTTTTATATGAACATTTAAAGATTCGAAATTAAATTTGGATATTTTGAAGGTGAAATGTTTGAAAGCTGGAATGTGTATTTGGGTGTTGTGTATTTGGGTGTTTTATGTATTTGGGTTTGAATTCTATAGTTTATATTATGTGTTTATAATTAATCTTATCCTAATGAAATTCATCTTATTCAATATACAAAATATTGTATTGGACATATTTTTTGCAATTTACTTCAGAATCTAATTTATTAACATTTATATTAGTGTTGAATTATTTTGTTATAAAACTTTAAGACTAACAAACTCATTGGTTATTGTAGGCTATTGATTGCAATGAGTGAACATATTATTAAGTGGGTAAAATTAAAAACTCTACATCTTTTTTACCATAAAACAAATGACGACCAAGCATGTGTAATCTTCCTAAATCTACAACAACTGAAGTTGAAAAAGTTGATATTCGATCAACTACTAGTGATCCTTACTTAGAACGTGATCCCAGGTTACGTTTGTCAATATGATCATATCATGTTGATATGCATGATGATATTTGAAAGGATTATATAAAATGGGACCAAAGTTGAGCAAGTATCCACCCATTAGATATGCAAGTCAAAAGCGGCATTTTCAAAATGTTTGGTTTGAACACCGCTCATGGTTAGAAACTCAACAGCAAAGAATAGTGCATTTTTTTTCCCATGCTATCTTTTTTTATAGTTGTTCCTCGAAGTAAGTTACATTTACTCGTGAAGGATTTCAAGATTGGAAGAGAGTTAAAGGTAGAAAAAAATGTCCATTTGCAGAACATGAAGGCGTCATGATTCACTACATAATTTTGCTATGGAAAAGTGGAATAACTTAGTGAACAAATTTCACCAAATTAACAAAGTTATGAATGAAGATAACTTCTCAAGAAATTGAGAAAAATCGAATGCGACTTAAGACTTCAATAGAAAGTGTGAAATAGTTAGCTATGCAGGTGTGTGCTTTTAAAGGCCATGATGGATCTATCAATTCCACTAATCGTGGAAATTTCATTGAATTGATAAAGTTGCAAGGAAGAGCGAATGGAGATATTGCTTCACTTGTCTTTTAGAACATGCTCATCAAAATGATAAGTACACATTTTCTAAGATTCAAAAAGAATTATTGCATATTCTTGCTAGTCAAGTACGAAATATGATATATGAAGAAATGAGAGATGCCAAATTTTGTATTCTTATTGATGACGCTCTTTGATGAATCGGATAAGGAATATGTGGATTGTAACAGTTTGTTCGAGAGCGTTTTTTTGAAGTTGTTAATGTGAAGGAGACAAATGCATTAACTCTTAAAAATGAGATATGCAATGTTCTTTCTTGTTACATTCTTTTGGTTGAAAATTTACGGGGTCAAGGAGATGATGGAGTTAGTAATGTGCGAGGTGAATGGAATGGATTACAAGCTTTTTTCGTAAAGATTGCCCGTATGCCTATTATATGCATTGCTTTGCTCACCGTTTTTACAACTTGCTTTAGTTGTAGTATCCAAAGAAGCGCATGAGGTATGGCTCTTCTTTTCAAAATTGAGTTCCATTATCAATTTTTTTGGTTCTTCTTTCAAGCATCATTGTGAATTAAAACCCATCCGAGGAGATGAAATTATTGATATGATAGCTTCAGGAAAGCTTAGAACTGCTGCAGGGGCTAATCAAATTCGTACTTTACGACGAGCTGGAGTAACTCAGTTGGATCTCTCATTTTCCTTCTGTTAGTAATTTGATTGATATGTTTAGTGCAACTTGTATTCTTTTTGAAAGAATGGTTGGTAATGGGCTTAAAGTAATATACGGGTAGATGCTAAAAGCATCTATAACGAGATCGTGTTATTTGAATTTGTATTTATCGTGCACTTGATGAATGAAGTTCTAGGAGTCTCTCATATTCTTTGTCAAGCATTATAAATGAATCTCAAGACATATTGAATGCGATGAATTTAGTCTCATCAACCAAATACTTCTTCAAAAGTTACGACAAGGTGGATGGGACAAATTTATGGAAGGCGTGGTGAAGTTTTGCGAAAGGTAATTAATTTATTTATTTAACTACTTATTTTTTACATGATATATCGTAATGGTGGTAATATTTTTTATTGAAGTACAACATTGAGGTTCCTATTAAGTCTGGTCGATTTATGGAAGGTACAAGACGTTCTTGTCAACATAAAAACGATATCATAGTTGAAGATATATTTTAATTGATGGAGTTGAATGATAGATTTACCGAACAAATAATGGAACTCCTAACTCTTAGCTCAGCTCTAAATCCTATTGACACATTCAGATTGTTTAATATTGAGGATTGTACTCTTGCACAAAAATTATATCCTCAAGATTTTATTGGAATTGAGTTAGATACTTTGAGAAGACAGTTGGAACATTATGAGTACGTTGTGGTTCATCATGCAGATTTTCAGAATATTGCTTCTCTTTCTGAGATATGCCAAGTATTGATTGAAACAAGAAGATTTGAGCACTTTTTTGGTGGATATGTTGATTCGATTAGTGTTGACTCTTCCAGTATTAACAGTAACTACAGAGAGAGCATTTCCAGCCACGAATGTTGTTCAGTCCGCAATAAAATGAACAATGATTTTCTCACAGATTGCATGATTGTTTATATTGAGCGAGATTTTGTTCATTCAGTAGATATTGAATCCATAATAGATGAGTTTGACGATAAGTCTCGAGAGTAAAACACAGTTTCAATGAAGCTTTTTGATTGTATTTACATTGTGTTTTAAATTTGTTATCTTTTTGACTTGTTCATCTACATATTCGATTGAAATATTATATATTATGTTATCTAATTTATAGAGCATTAGTTTTTGACCAACAGATTTATTCATATAAAAAAATATGTGTTGCGCCTTAAAACGCTGCAACTCTCATTTCTCTATTTTAAATAAAATTATCGATTTTTGTTTTGATGATTACAAAACCTATGTTTTTTGTACTAATGATTTGTGTTGAGTATGCAGCATAAGTTATGATCAAATTAAGCATATTAAAGATTGACAAAGTGTTGAAATGCGAAGAGAAAATAATTTTTTTGATCAAGCGGATCGCCCCAGACGATGAGTGTCATCGCCCCAGGCGATGGGTGCCAGGCGAGGCATCGCCACACCCATCGACAGAGGAGATGGCGAGGCGAGCGTGCTACCAAGATAACCCCAGGCGATGGCAACCATTCAGGACTTCGCCCCACACATCGACTGAAGCGACGCCGAGGACCGCACGCATGGATAGATCGCCCGAGGCGATGGCAGGAATGCCTGAGGCGATCCTGGAACGTTTGAGGCGATATCTTGTTTGTTTGAGGCGATCCAGATTTTTAGCTACGTCATTTGTTTTTGGTGATGAACGCCTGAGGCGATCCGGACACCGCCTGAGGCGATCTGTGCCATAATGTGACCGTTGGTGCGCGGCGATGAAGATCGCCCGAGGCGATGCAGGAGTGATTCAAGTCTTAAGTGTAGCAACGGCTAGTAGGAGCCTTGTGAGCCTTCTACACTATAAATATGGATGTTTGGGCTCAAGTTGATGTTAAGAAACAACAATATACAATACAAGCAAGCTATACTCAATCCAACTCAAGCTATTATAGCAAAACTTTTCTATTCTAGTGTCTTGTATTGAGAGTTTGTTTCTTATTCTTGTGTGAGAGCTTTGTTCTTCATTTGGTTACACCGTGAAGGTGTCATTTGTTGTAGCACAAGCTGTGAATCTTTGTAAAGGTCCTCCAACACCGACGCAAATTGGAAAATTGTATAAGTCGCCGACAAGTGAAGTTGGTGCAAGGTTGTGGCTATCCTTGGAGTTCTCAAGGCCAAGAAGAAGTTGTGTGTGGCTATCCTTGGAGCCCTTAAGGCCAAGAAGAAGTTGTTCTAGTGGAACCTCGGTTAAACGGTTTCTAACCGGGAAGATGAGACATAGGTTATTCATCGCCGAACTTCTATAACAAATTCTCGTGTTCTTTATTGCTTTATTTATATTACACATTTACATTATTTTATTATATTGCTTATTGGTCGATTGACATCAAGTCTTCCGCAGGGCAAACTCAATTATTTGCAAAATCATTTTAAAAAGCTAAAGTAGCCAAGGAGCCTCATTCACCCCCTCTTAGGTTCCAACAATATGAGTTGTATTTAATTCAGCCCCTATCCCCCCAACTAAAGAATCCTGGTTTCGCTCGTGTTTGATATGAGTTTAAAATGATGGATTAATTTTTACGTATTTTATTGTAATGACTAAAATACCCTCATACCTATTTCTTTTTTCTACTTTTTTCCTTTTGGGCAAAGAACCTTGCAACGCCAACAATTCTTCTCACCTCCTCAAACTTCAATTATAAATCCTTCCTTGCATCTATGACTGGATTTGTTTTGAGAATCAATGGAACTAGTGGAAGGAACAATATTATTGGCTTCGTTTCTTTCACGGAGGAAGACGGCGGTACCAAGGCATAGGCTAGTTCAGAGAAGATAAATCCTACGATAGCAGACGACAGAGATGAGTTAACGCTAAATCGACACGGGAACGTGTCAGAATCATTCATATGAGTAAATCAAGAACTTGGCCACCAAAGATTAGAGCTTTCCGTTCAATCTGCGCCGCCATTGTAGATCTGAAACCTATTGTCGAGTGGTGTTCGTAGGAAATTGTGATTTTTAACAGACATTGTAGAGAGAGTTTTGATTTTGGAAAAGTGGGCATATCGGGAAATGGGGGTAAATTTGCTTCACTTTTTGATGTGAAACAATGTTGAACAGATATGAGCCAAAATGTGATATATAATAGGCGCAACATGTGCAATTCAAACAATGGATAAGTTAAAAAAGACATAAATCCAACTCTAATAAGTTACTTCAATCAGGGCCTAAGAGTCATTTTAACCTAAAAATATACTCTCTATTTTTATTGTTAATTATTTTTTGTCCCCTTAAACAAAAATTCTGTGTACGCCTGATTATAGCAGACATATACATCTTATATATAATTTATCTTCAGAAAGAGTTCTTAATCATCTATAAGATTAACTTCATATTTGTTGGAAATTTTGTGTTAATTATATTAAAACGTAACTGAAGAAAATCGAATTTCGGATTTTCCGAGTGCCGCGATCAATCGGCCCGTGTCGCTTGATTGATCACGATAGTGCAAATGGAAAAACAATTTTCTGCAATTTCTGCATAATCATCTTGTTTATCCTTCCTTTTGTTGAGCACTCTTAAACCTTTGTGGTTTAAATGATTTGTGAATTGAAGTGCTTCTTTCACAAATCGTAAGTCGTTGTATCTTGGGAGACAAATTGCAAATGAAACCGGTAGCACGAATGCGGGGCAATATTAGCTTAAGGATGGAGATTACAAATCTCGTCTCGACGTTCTTCGTAATAATCAATTTCATTTCTCGCTTGCCTTTCATACATATACCAGAGTATATGTTGAACAACAATCTTAAGACAATATCAAGCGTCAAATTGCTTCTTCGAGTACAACGACGACTCCCATTCATCATGGTGAAAGGCTGGAGAAATTCAATGGCAACGACTTCAAGCGGTGGCAACAAAAAATGTTGTTTTACTTGAAAACCCCTTGGGCTGACAAGGTTCTTAATGAGGATGTTCCTACCATCGCGGAGGAAGAAACTGACAATCTAAAGAGGGCTGCGGTTGATGCATGGAATCAAAGTGATTTCTTGTGTAAAAACTGTTGGGTTTCCGTACCCCGGCGCCAGATCCAAACGCAGCGGAAATAATACAATAAACAGATCTGACCCGGGGACGGTCGATCGCGCCTGATTCATATATAAACATGCAAATATCATAATATAATGCACGAAAAGGGATTACCGATAACAGCGAAATCAATCTGATGGCGGTGATCCTCTAGTCCAATCAACCTGACCAGATCTTCAAGCTGGACACCAGTGCTAGTGTGATGACGGCTTTTCTATGAGAGTTGGTGTATTGAATGGAATTGGTTAACCCTAGAGTGAACCTTATATTTATAGTGTTCATGAGAAAGCTAATTGGGCTAGGGCTCATAAAGCCCATTGTGCCAACGTTTGGCTTGCTGGGTATTTTATGTTAACAATCTCCCACTTGCCCAAAAGCCAACACAAAACAATAAATTCATAATCCAAGTAAGTCAATCCAATTGAATAACTTGATGTACAACCATTGTACATAATTATGAAACATAAATATATCAAATGATTTAATTTTAGAACTTTCTATAGATGAAACACTTTCAAATATAGAAACTCCACTAGAATGAGGAGCTTTCAAAAAATTAAATTCATCTAATCACTCAATTTGAGCACTTAACCTTTAAGTCTCAATTCTCATCGATAGATCGGCGGCCGGTTGATTGTGACCCAGCGAGGCTAAAGTGTATCATAGCAGTAGGATCACAACCTTTGTGATTTTAGAAGTCAAACAACTTCTTGGGCTTACCCTGAATGCCCCATTGTCAATTAAACTCCTTTAATAGACAATGACGGAAATATAATTCCAGCAACAACCTACCGATCGTGGGTAGCGCCTAGCATCTGCGCTTCACGAAGACCTAGATACAAATGACTAGCAACGTACGAGAACCTGTCAGCCATAGTTAGCGTGCAGTACATTCCTTTTACTCAATATGTCCCGATTGAATCAAGGGCATTGGTTGATCGAGACCCTTTATGATTTCAATAACTATGCATTTGTTTCACATTATATGATTCATTGTGTGCGTATATGAAAAACTCTTTTTTTTTTCACAAGCCCTATCCACTCTGGCCAGAGATTCCTTGAATCATATACAGAAAAACACATAGGACATCCTGGTTCATCAAGACCAGTGGTGAATCCCCAACGACAATCATAGGTCTCTGACATCATCACTGCATACCCAAAATAACAACTTTATGACCCACATGTGATCAGTCATTAAATCAAAGTACATAGTTATCTATCAAGACCTCAATGACGCCTCGGGTCATGAGGAGTAATGGTGCACAACTATGACTAGAAATTCTATACTCGACAAGTGGTAACCACTTATAGAATTCCGAGTAGGGTCGTTCAGTGAACTCATTCCTAATGAACACCTATTCATGTGTGCTGACTTCTCCAAGCCAACGCCGATGAAACGCGGCGCACTACAATAGACACATCATTAATACCAGTCTCTAACGAGCATATATCGATATCCCATTCTCGAAGGCTCATCGACCAGGAACATTTAGAAATCGCAGTCGAGAATGTATTTCATGGTCACCATCATATGCGTAACCACATTCTGTGGACTATAGCAATCTCAAGGACTTCATCAATGCATCATGATACATGGGTAAACAGATGAAGAAGTGCCATATATATTAATATTCAAACAAATATTTGTCATAATAAGATTACAAGTATAATCAATCAACTATTGATTTACTTAATCATGTATGACAACAATATCTTTCACTTTCCCAAAGCCAACTACTCATGTGTCTTAAGACCATCTTCCCAAGATGTCTGACAGACACCAATCGTTGTGAATGCTTTGTCAGTGGATTCGCTAAATTTTTCTGTTGAAGCGATTTTCTCGATAATAATTTCGCGTCTACCATCTATCTCATTAGATGGTATTTTCTCAATATATGTTTGGATACTGATGAGATCTTGGCTATTCATAATAGCTCAAATGTTGTCACAGTACCAAGGACTGTGTCAATTGCACTAGAAATTACACCAAACTCTTGGATGAAATTTCTTATCCAAACTGCCTCTTTGCTGCATCGTATGCTGCAATGTATTCAGCTTCAGTGGTGGAATCCAATGTGGTGTCTTGCTTGGAACGTTTCCAAGAGACATCACCATCATTGAGCTTAAATACAAATCCGAACATCGATATGGTATCATCTACATCCAAATTAAAAACCAGCATCAGCTTAGCCTTCAACTTTTATTTCTCCACTTACAGATCCAAAAACCATGAACATATCATAAGTTCTTCATAAGAACTTGAGGATTATTTTCACAGTTTTCCAGTGACCTTCACCGGGATCGGTTTGATGTCTGCCCATTACTCTAAGAACATAGATCAGGCCAAGTACATACCATAGCATACAATATGCTATTAAAAGTATAAATATAAGGTACCAATGTCATCTTTTCACTCTCCTCATCAATCTTAAGACCCGTTGACCCGAGAGATGAATACTATGACATATTATGAAGTAACTCATTTTTCGACTATTCTATACTAAACCCTTTTAGCACAGTGTTTATGTACGTAGATTGAGAGATCTCAAGCATCCTTTAGATCTACCCCTATAGATCCTTATGCTAAGCACGTATGACGCTTCTCCCAATCTTACATGGAGAAATTAGTAGATAATCATGCTTTAATTGATTAATCCAATACCATTCACAATGAGCATGATATAATCGACTTAAAGCATCACAAATGTAACCATGCTCCCACTAACCCTTTTGCACACACATGTCACTTCCTGATTTTTAACAAAACCAAACACTTTGATGATGTTAGCAAAACGGAAGTTCAAACTTCGAGATGCCGTTTTAGGCCCATAAATGGACCTCTGGAGTTTGAAAACATTTTTCTCACTCCAAGAAGTTGTAAACACATTTGGCTGCTACATTTCTACCTCAATGCCACCACTGAGAAATGTTAGTGTTCACATCCATTACTCATATCTCATATTCATAATATAAAGATATAACTAATAAAATCTAAATAGACTATAGCATCATAACAGATGAAAATTTTCTCATAAACAACTATTTGCCTATGAGAATAACCGTTTCTCACCAGTCAAGCTTTGAAGGTCACTACCTTCCCATCCACTCCAAGCTTTCACTTGTAAATCCATGCAGCCAATGGGAACAATTCCCAAAGATGATCTACTAAGGCCTTACCTTATTGGAGTACATGGAGTCCATTTCAGATTTCATGGCATCTTGCCAATGTCTCGAATCAATATCTGACATCGCCTCCTTGAAAGTCCAAGGATCATATCCATGGTCTATTTCTTGACTACTTTCAAGGAGTAGATTCATTCTATCAGGAGCTCTTGAAACATTTTCAAATCTCCTTGGTGTGTGTAAATCAAAGGTTGTGATTGACTAAATTAATTTCACTGTTTTCACTTTTCTAGTGGTTTGTGGTTCTTGAACCCTTTCAAGTTATAATATTTTGTCATCCTTTCTAATATAAACATTTTCTCTAGAAAGATTGCACTTGCGAAACAAACTATTTGCCTGCAATTGATAATATAAATTTCCACAAAATAACATAAGATAGATCAATTATCCAACTCATCTCCCACTGGCTCCTTCACATAAGCAGAACAATCTCAAAATAAAAATTTGGATTATTTTTCAGTCCATATCGTATATGGAGTTTTGGTCACTGCATTGGTATGAATTATATTCAACAAATATGTAACTTTAGAGAGTTACTCAGAGAGAATCACATTCTCTTTAAGATAACTCAACATCATCTTGCACTAACATTTAGTGCTCCACTTACGTCCATATGAATCAAATTCTATGGACATTCAACACATGCTAAATATATGTCGAATTTAAGTTATCATTCTTTTATATTCTTTGAATATAATCATACTAATCATTCATAAGTTCACCAGATTCAATAAAACATGCATTCTTAAAAATACTGCAAATCACATTCGCATATTTAAAAGAATATCATTCTCTATCAAAATAGGAACAATGCTCATGATTAAATCTAGAGCAAATAAATAATTGCTCAAACCAGTTCCTAACCAGTTCAAGATTTTATATTAAATAAATGTTTCAAACAGCCTTTGCAACAACTCTTGCTACAATGCTTAGCCTCAGGCAGGTTTCACCTTTTTATGGCTCTCTACTTCTTCACACCACATGCAACTCTTTGCAAAAATGCGAGCACAACTGGCATCATATACCAAAGAAGTAGAACAATAGAAACATTTAATTTTAATATATAACATACCATTTCTAGAACGCTTCTAGTATATGTATTCCTTACAATTTTGCGCCAGTGACCAGCAGTGAAAACATAGATGCATCTCCTTTCTTAGTTGCTACTATATCATTTTTCGTCTTTTAAGGTTGGGAACCATTTCCCTTCCTCTTCTTTATCCTTGAACTCTTCCTACCATTGGTAGAAGATTCGAGAAGAAGAACACGTTTCTCCTTTTGAATCAAGGACTAATGAGTTTCCAACATTTTGACTATAAGATCAAATCTATAGCCAGTTAATGAGGATTTGTCACATTCAGATTTTCCAATTTCTCAACAAGAGATATTTTTCTTACACCATGCTCATAGACCGAAGCCTCATCTCGCATGTGAATTGAAAATAGCTCTTTTGAAATCGCGAGTCTCAGTAATCGCGTCCGTTCACCAAACAACATTTGTAGGTGTTGGAAAATATCAGCAATGTGAAATAATTTCTCATATCAGTGTTGAAATTCATTGGTGACATTGATGCTATCAAATAACACCTAGTCTAGAGATCATCGTCCCATCACTTCTCAAGTGTGGCAATCTCTTCGTGAGACGAACCGAGAGACACTTCAACAGGAGGCTCCCACCAAGGGTATATAGCAATCTTTTAGAAGCAAGCACTATTTTAAAATTAATAGTCAATCAGAATAATTTGGTGCTGTTACTTTGTTTGTATCGAGAATTGATACAATCGGATTCACGGAAATCACAATACTGAGAATAAACAGAAAATACATGCAAACCGTCTGATTATATTCAAAAACTATGGACTTTAGTTATCGAATGCTCCCACTAAATTTTTCGAATTCATCACCCTCATGACAAAAGAACGGAAAATCATATTTTCTTAGTGGCTTGGAGTCCAACTAGCTCATGAAAACCCCGGACGTGGGCCCACCGGCTTCATGATACTAAAGGTAGATCACAATTGCATCATATGCAACCCCCAAGATATTTGTCTCGCGATTGACATAACCCTACGTGGGCAGGACAATTATGCCTTCTCACGTCAAACTAACCCATCCCACAGATGGAAATGTCACGCCCAAAAGACCCCACGTGTGTGAGTAATCTAGAAGGTTAACATAACCACACCCTTAATTAAGTGGCAGTTAAACGCACAGCTTTCCCATGCCAGATGCCCCCCACGTGGGTGAGTAAGGCAATATGACACAAGTAGCGTCTCATGGCTTAACTGTTGATGGAAGACAGGAAGCAACAAACCCTTTTAAGCTCCCTTAGCAGTTTGATATTAAAAGTTTTGAATCATATTCAAAAGAGGGATTTAATTTATTTTAAAATCTCATCAATTGCTTGTTTCTTTGTTTGTTTGCCGGATTCATGCAACTATGTTTTATTCATGCAATCATATGTACTAATGAAACATACAAACAAACATTTATCATACATCAAATGCATAATAAAATTAAATATGGACGATTACGGCCTTTTCCTAATTGATCCACGTGAGCCATACGTGGATCACAAGTCTGTCTAAGGTGATGCAGGTATGTAATGCAATCCTATTACATTTTTGTTTCCATTATACATGTCTTGATTCTTGATGATCCATCTTCAATCTCGATCTCCCACTAATTCTAAAGTTTTTACATTTAAATCGTGCAAACAAGAGAATAGGGATACAAATCCGGGGTGGGATACATCAGAAAATAGAGAGAGCGGGCTCGCAGGCCTGATAACCAAAATCACAACTATAATGAAACATAAAAAACCTAAACATTCACCTAAACACATTGGTCAAGGCCCGTAATCTTCCATCATGCAATCGCAACATATGTAATTAAACATTAAACTAAACAATTACATCATATGTAATTGTACTAATCACATTACATGTAATTAGAATACAATAATTAATTTATTCTATCGTTTCCCAGTAATCGTTTCATTAATTAAAAATAAAATTAAAAATTAAATAAAACCATTTTATTTAATTTCTAATTAATTAAATTTCTATTAATTGATAAAATCTCTATTTTACCTTTTAATCATAATACTAATCGAAAATAAAATTAACAAATTGAATGAAACACTTTCATTCAATTTCCAATTAATTAAATTTTCAACTACTTGGTAAAATCACTAGTTTACTTACAAATCATAATATTAGCCAAAAATAAAATTAACAAATTAAATGAAATATTTTCATTCAATTTCCAATTAATTACATTTTCAACTAATTGTAAAATCTTCATTTTACACTTAATAAATTAAAAATCATATTTTTAATTAATTAAGTTTATGATTTATTATTTCAAAAATTAATATCCGGACAAAACATCTAAAATGACCCAAAATAATTTATGGACTCCAAACAATTTGGACCCAAAAATTAGAATGCAATATTAAATCCAAAATTATACTATTTTCGGATTTTAAAAATAATTTTTTTTTTATAATTTCCGAAAATTACTGTTCATCACCATCAAAATCGAAAATTGGAACTTAGGGTTTTTGAAACCCATCGCACATAGCCGCCGCCAGCCACCCCGCGCCTCCTTTGCTGCGGCAACATTTGCTGCCGCATGAAGCAGATCCAGAAGAGTAATCGCAAGAGGTTGCGCGAGTTCCATCTGCAACATTTGCAGAATCAATAACTGTGTGATTTTGCTGCAAATTCTCACCCAGAAAACCACATGCGCCGCCCTGTCGATGTGCCGCAAGTTCACTCTAATGCGGAACTTTTCCGACACGTTCGTCCGACTTACGCCCATCACCTTCGCGGCAACGCGGCCACGCCGCAGGTGATCCAGCGGCGTCGCGTGTAGAGGCGTTAACCACCACCACCGACGCTGAGCGTGACAGAGCTTCAACTTCCGGCAGCGGCTCAGTTAAAATTTTTTTAATTCAATTTCTATGTCTTTCCGGATTCCAAAATTTCTGAATATTCAAACATGATTACTATTGTTGGGAAACAATCTAATAAACTTAATTATCAAATACATGAATCAAAGCGACAACCTGGCTCTGATACCACTGTTGGGTTTCCGTACCCCGGCGCCAGATCCAAACGCAGCGGAAATAATACAATAAACAGATCTGACCCGGGGACGGTCGATCGCGCCTGATTCATATATAAACATGCAAATATCATATTACCGATAACAGCGAAATCAATCTGATGGCGGTGATCCTCTAGTCCAATCAACCTGACCAGATCTTCAAGCCCGGCACCAGTGCTAGTGTGATGACGGCTTTTCTATGAGAGTTGGTGTATTGAATGGAATTGGTTAACCCTAGAGTGAACCTTATATTTATAGTGTTCATGAGACAGCTAATTGGGCTAGGGCTCATAAAGCCCATTGGGCCAACGTTTGGCTTGCTGGGTATTTTATGCTAACAAAAACTACATACTTAATGGACTGGACAACAAATTATACAATGTGTATTTTCTAGTGAAGACGGCCAAAGAACCGTGGAATTCTTTGGAGAAGAAGTATCGATCCGAGGATGCCGGCATGAAGAAATTCGTTGTTGGACGAGACCGAAGATAGGATATTAAACGACTTGAATGATCTAATGCTAACCGCGCTAATATTTGAAGTGAATTTGGTTGACAATCCTATGGAATGGTTCGCCGATTCCAATGCAACCCGACATGTGTTTTCGGACAAAGCCATGTTCTCCACATACACTCCAACTCTATATGGAAACTTCACTACATTTCTGATAGTTGGATTGGGGAAGGTGGTTCTAAAGATGACTTCGGGAAAGGAGTTGACTCTGATCGATGTCCTACATGTTCCTGACATCCGAAAGAACCTGATATCCGAATCGGCACTAGTCAAGACGGGCTTTAGACTAGTTTTAGAATCTGGTAAAATTGTACTCTCCAAAAATAGAGTTTTTGTAGGGAAATGCTATATGGAGAGAAGCCTGTTCAAAATGAATGTAATGAGGTTATACGTCAATTTGAAAGCAATAACGTGAATGATTCTACTTATTTGGTTGAGTCTTGTAATTTCTGGCATGATAGTTTGGGTCATATGAATTATGGTTCACTTAAGAAATTAGTGAAGTTAAATGTATTGCCTCAAATAAATGTTAACTTAAAACATAAGTGTGAGACTTGTGTCGTGGCCATGTTAACGAAACCGCCATTCATTCAATTGAAAGAACAATGACACCTCTTGAATTAATTCATACTGATTTATGTGATCTAAACTTTTTGGAAACTAGAGGTGGGAAAAAGTACTTCATTACCTTCATTGATGATTGTACAAGATATTGTTACGTCAATTTGCTAAGAAGCAAAGATGTAAGGCCTCTTTACCTTAATAGTGAAATAAGTAAGTAAACAGGGCTAAACATTCATTAAAGGTATCTTAGGGTTCCGGTTGTAGTTTTGAGCTAATAAGATTACAGGCCAAAATAAAACTTCAACAGTTAATTAATTACATTCCCAATAATGAATGTTAAAGCGATAGCATTATACTACTCCTAGAGTAGAGACTATCCAAAAAATCCTGTATCCTATCTCCTTTCATGCCCTTTTTAGCTCACAGCTTCAACCCGACCCTCAGCCCCTTTGGTCCAAAAGTGTACCTACAGGAACAACTTACCATGAGCATATACATCACCAGTCAACACAATTCAACATAATAATATAAATAAGCGCATGAGACGATTAATAAATATGCTCCCTGATTTACCACATTAGCGCATTTTCATTGTTGTTCCTGTTTCATAAACTCATGCACAAAATTATTAGTTCACATCATAGTGATCGATATCACGTTCCAATTATAATCACAATATTCCACCTTAATCACTTAGAATTGTGACTGTTCCGGTCCCAATACAACAGCAGAATTTTAGGACCCCTCGCTTCGACATATAGCGGCATCATATGATATCCCTCTCTTCGACAATGACAGCGGCATGTTACCTCGCTTAGACATGACAACGGCAAATATCATACTACCATCGCTTCATATGACAGCGGCAAGTACCTCCCTCGCTCGGAGATAAAGGCTACCGGAACATTCATCAATTTCCACACAATAATCAAACACAATAGTTGATCCCATTATCACGATATAACACTATCATTTCACATATTCCATCACATATAAGGGCTCACTATCCACGATATACATAATCAAAAGCGTAACACGTTTTACCGTCCGATGCCCGTACGTCTCACTACGTACCTTAGTTTCAAAAGTGGAGAAGTTGTATAACTTTATCTCCTTGACGTTGTTGGCACCTGAGATGGTTCTACACAACCATACAAATCAACATTAGAAGCTAAACAATAGCCAAATACCAAAAATTCATCAAAATCCAACATTTGCCACATTTTAAACATCGGCGATCGATCGCTGCACGAGGCGATCGATCGCCTCACTTTTTGCCTTGCGGCGATCGATCGCGCCATTTGAGGCGATCGATCGCCTGTTGCGCAAAATGGCTACTGGCCATCGACGATCTATCGCGCCATTTGAGACGATCGATCGCCTACACTCGTTTTGCCCACTGCCTCTCGGAGATCGATCGCTGGATTTGTAGGGATCGATCGCCACAACCAGAAGTCGCGATTTTCACCATTTTTGTACCAAAATTTCTTCCCAACTCCCACAACACTTATACCAACAAACTCAAAACACAAAAACACTAAAAACCTTCATCAAACATCATCAAAACACCAAAAATCTATCATCCCACCAAAAATCACACCAACCCAAACAAACCCATTCCAAAACCCCTTTAAAACCCTTCAAAACCCAAACCATACTCTACAAAAAAAACAAGGAGTGATACATACACATCCTAGGTCTTAAATCTTACCAAGAATCACAAGAGTGAAGCTTTTGCAAGAACTTCCTTCCCACTTTGAAGCCAAAAACGAGATTGAAGGGAAAAGAGGGTTTGGGAAATGATTTGGGGATATAGAGTGAAAATGGTAATGTGAAATAAGGTAGTGGGGGTAAGGGTTAAAAGCTTTTAATAAACTTGTATCCCAACAATTAACATGATGTATTTTATACCCCAACATGGTATTTCAAAAGCATTACACTACAATGTGCCAAAATTCTAATTAAATGCATGATACACCAAATAGTTAACCACCAACACATTTAAGCCATTTAAAACACCCAATACCCAACTTGCATGACATTCACCCTGAAATGCTCTACCGGGTCACGCCCTTGTGACTAAGCATTCCCACATCATACTTAATTTCTCACACATAAATCAATTATCACCATAATTAATCATATGAACATAATCAATGCCTTAATTGTGATTAATTAATTTCGGGCATCACAAAAGAAGATGCCTTGAAAGTATTTAAACACTACAAGAATGAAGTTGAAAATCAATTTAGCAAAAACATAAAGAATGTTCGAAGCAATCGAGGTGGAGAATATGGAGCACCGTTTGAAGAATTTTGCATTGAGTATGTCATTATTCATCAAACCACTGCCCCTTATTCACCACAATCAAATGGTATTGCCGAACGTAAGAATCGTACTCTAAAAGAGATGATGAATGCTATGTTGATAAGTTCTAGATTACCCCAAAACTTGTGGGGGGAAGTAATCCTGTCGGCCAACTTCATCTTGTACAAATACCACATAAAAGAAAGGATGAAACTCCTCATGAGTTATGGAAAGGTCACAAGCCTTCATACAAATACTTGAAAGTGTGGGGTTGCTTGACTAATGTAGAAGTACCAAAAAGCAAGTCAAAATAGGGCAAAAAACAATATATTTCATTTTTATTGGATATGTACATAATAGTAGTGCATATCGATTCCTAGTTCACAAATCAGAAATACAATGTAAGTATCAACAAGCATGGTACGCAGCGGAATAAAATTTGGATTACTAGACAGCGGATCTATACAAAGGGGTTCATATCGGATAAAGGATCAAAGATCTCACCCTTGTAGCGTGTTTGAGCAGATTCCACGAAGCAGCACCACATCCAACGCCTCCTTCAAGTCACTAGCAAAACTTATCAAGTTTTGCCTCAACGGTATCCACACGATCAAATCGGTAAGGGATCGTTCAAGAACAAGTTGCTAGACTCGTTCTTGAACCGGAATCAAAACCACACACGGTTCACAACCGATTAAACGACGGCCAAACAAACCCCAAGCTTACACGGCGGCGGCCGAGAACTTCTTGGAGCTAAGTGAGGCGGCCGAGAGCTATTTTAGTGGCTAGGTTTTATTTTGAATTGTATCATTAACTATTAATCAAAACCTTGTATTTATATTATAAGACTTTAATTAAGGTTCAAGACTTTCTTAAAAGTCTCATGGGCCCAAACCCATGATTTAATTAAATCCTTATAATCATTTAATTAAGACTCTTCTTAATTAATTAATTCATCCCATGAATTTAATTTCCCTTCTCGATTTAATCTTTTGTGCGACCCGATATGATCTTGTAATGTTGGCAGTGACATAAAATCTCATTTTACGTCACAAGCAATGAGCGGTATCTAGAAACACATCAAGGCTACCCAAATTACAAGAATGTCTTTGACTCGACATAACCTTTAGAACTTGTGATAATATTTACCATGTAACTTAATCCCTTTGTCATTTGTGTTTAGATTGAACACGAGTCATGGAATAGTCATACTCGTATATTCAATCTCTATTTCTTGATCCCCAAGTAGAACTAGAATAAACGAATAAGCTCGATATCTCATATCGACTCATTCGAGCATGGCCATGCATTTTAGTCTTACTTGATCAAGGGCCCAAACACTTCTCCTGTTATATAGGAGGGACAAATCCTATCTCGATCAATCAACATCCCTCTACATAATTCGTAGTGTATCCAATAGTCGCCTTTATAGTTTACCCTGTTACGGGTAACGTTTGACAATATCAAGATACATAACTCCTTATGTTGGGATCTCTGATGATCACAAGTCGTAAGGATTACATACATTATTATCACTATGATAATTTCTTATGACAATCATATAACTATCCATGTAGCATTCTCATGGTGGGTCTGTCCAGTACATCGTTCTCTAACATGTACCCATGTGTTGATTTGATATCTCATATCTATGAACAATTCATCAATCAAGACATACTAGTCTCAACGTATTATCATTATCCCGTTTCATGATAATACTTGACTAGGGACATCTTCAAGAATAATACAATATTATTCTAGGGACATTAACTTATATATCAATTTATATTGCACAGATATTAGAATAATATATACTAATGATTTGCCATAAATAAAATCATATTACATTGTATGTCATAAACAATCATCTAATGACTTGTCTTAGGGCATATCCCAACACACAAAGGTACAATCATTGAGTCAGGGAATGTGGTATTCTTTGAAGACATGTTTGCTTGTAAAGAAAAGGAAACAAGCCATAAGAAAAGGGTGTATGAAAGACGCTAAACATGACTTTATTGAGGAAGTAGAGCCACGACGTAGCAAGAGAATCAAAGAGGGTAAGAGGCCATCAATGGCGAGTTAGAATCCATAATGCAAAACCACACGTGGGAGTTGGTAGACCTTCCAACCGGAAGTAAACCATTGGAATGCAAATGGATTCTTAAAAGGAAATATAAGTCTGATAGTTCAATTAATAAGTACAAGGCGAGACTCGTGACGAAAGAATATAGACAAAAGAAAGGTCTTGGTTACTTTGACACATATTCGCTAGTCACGAGAATTACATCCATTATAGTGATCATCGCTATCGCTGCTCTAAACAATTTAGAGATACATTAAATGGATGTAAAATGGCATTCCTCAATAGGGAACTTAAGGATGAAATTTATATGAAACAACCCGAAAGGTTTGTGGTTCCCGGACAAGAGAAAAATGTGTGTAAACTCGTTAAGTCATTATATGGGCTTAAGCAAGCACCGAAACAATGACATGAAAAATTTGACAAAACAATGTTGTCAAATGGTTTCAAAATTAACGAGCGTGACAAATGTGTATATATGAAAAACACGCCTAAAGCATATGTAATAATATGCTTGTACGTTGATGATATGCTCATAGTGGGAAGCAACTTAGAAATCATCAACGCGATGAAGAAATATTAATAAAACATTTTGAAATGAAAGATATGGGTGAAGCTGATGTAGTACTTGGAATTAAGATCTCCAAGATATCCGAAGGACGAGTGTTGTCGCAGTCTCATTATGTTGAGAAAATACTCGAGAAGTTTCTCGCAAATGACACGTCGTCTGTAAAGACACCATATAACCCAAATCTACATTTGGTTAAAAACAAAGGAGACCTGTCATGCAATTAGAATACTCAAAGATAATTGGCAGTCTCATGTATCTCATGAACTGTACACGCCCTGATATTGCACATCTGGTTGACAAACTTAGTAGATTCACGAGCAGTCCAAACAATGACAATTGGAATACATTGACGAGGGTACTTAAATATTTAAGATAAACCATGAATTATGGATTGCATTATACAATATATCCTGCTATATTGGAAGGATGCGGTGATGCAAATTGGATATCAGACACGCAAGACTGTAAGTCGACAAGTGGTTATGTGTCTACCAAGCAAACTTGTATTGCTAGATCCTCTATGGAATCTGAATTTATAGCCTTGGATAAATCGGGAGAAGAATCCGAATGGCTTAGAAGTCTTGGAAAAAATTCCTTGTTGGGAAAAACCCGTGCCTGCAATTAAAATACATTGCGATAGCCAATATGCTATAGGAAGGGTACATAGTAGCATGTATAATGATAAGTCTAAACATATACGTCGTAGACACAATACTATTAAATAATTGATCTCAAATGACATTATGTCCATTGACTACGTGAAGTCAAAGAAAAATATTGCGGATCCGCTCACGAAAGGTTAGCCTAGAGATCAAGTATATAGTTTATCGAGGGGAATATAGTTAAAACCCTATAATCAAAATCTAATTGTAGATTCCCAACCTTGTTGATTGGAGATCCCAAGATCTAGGTTCAACAGGGAACTAAATTATGAGATTTTATAAACACCTTAGAGATCAATCTCCAACCCATTCATATGATAAGGGGTATAGCCTGCAAAAAGGGTATGAGGATAGATAAGGCCTTTAATGATTCCTAAAACATATAAGATATGTTGGAGTATAGCAGAATACTCTTTTATGAGATTACCTATGTAAGTGTGAAGTGTGACCGCTTCAAAAGAATGGAAACCACTTATGAAACCAAGCGTGATCCATGGTCGAACGAACGCAACCGTAAGAAACCAATGCGAAGGCTAGAGTTGTTATGGTGTGTGTTCAATTCTCTCGATTTACACGAACGACTAAATAGTTCAAGACTGTAAGTTCACTATTAAGTCAAGTAAATTCGATTGAATTCTACTACAGAAGGTTCAATGACGCAAGCCACCTCTCCAGATACTATAACAATTCGTTAAAGGTGCTCAAACTGCATTCATGCAATAATTTAATTCATGTGGGGGATTGTTGGAAATTTTGTGTTAATTATATTAAAACGTAACCAAAGAAGACCGACTTTCGGATTTCCTAAGTGCCGTGATCGATCGACGTGTGTCGCTCGATTGATCGCGATAGTGCAAATGGAAAAACAATTATCTGCAACGAGCGCTCGATCGCGCTTCAGTGGACGATCGATCTCCCGAGGAAAGTTGAAGGAAGAAGGCGCGATCGATCGCGCCTTGCACAGGGTGCGAACTTTCGCGTTTGGTTGCGTTTTTTTCATGATGAGACGCTTCTAGATGATGTCTTTTGATGACACTATTTGATCTAGTATAAAAGAAATAACCACTGAACGAATTTAGACATGATTTTCGTGCATCAAAACACGAGATTAAAGCAAAATTCTTACCAAATTTCTGCATAATCATCTTGTTCTCATTCATTTTGTTGTACACTTTTAAACCTTTGTGGTTTAAATGATTTGTGAATTGAAGTGATTCTTTCACAAATCGTAAGTTGTTGTATCTTGGGAGACAAATTGCAATTGAAACTGTTAGCACCAAGACGAGACAATATTGTCTTAAGAACATAGATTACAAAATCTCACATCGATATTCTTCGTAATAATCCATTTCAGTTCTCGCTTGCCTTCATTACATATACCAAAATATATTTTGAACAACAATAATTTATTAAATTATAAATATATATTGGATTGTCAACCAGAGCCGAACCCATACTCTATCATAAAACAAAACCCAATATTCTTATTAGTCTACAGCCAATGAAAGAGAGAGTAAATAAACCAAAAGGGCAGGTCAAATATCTAGAGATTAATTATTTTTATTACAAATTAATTTATTAATTATCTATTTATTTTTGGTCTGGAAATCAATTTTTTGTCCGTAAAACTCGAAAGCGCCAGCTCATAGCATAGGCCTCTCCTTCTCCAGCAGATTCAATCCATTTTCAAACCAGGTCTACCGAAAATCTGAACCGCATTGCTCTGATCCGTGACGTTTCAAACCCGTAATTGCATTGTCTGAAGCGCGAATTCTAAGTTTTTGAACGATCCCATTTTTTGTTTGAATTTGATACCTGTTGTTGATTTTTAACGGATGTGTTTGGATTGAAGGAGAGTTTGAAGATTCTTGGATTTCTTTGGTTTTGATTGTTTTTTGAGGCAATGACTTCGTTATCTGCGGTGAGCGAAGAGCTCGCTGAGATCGAGGGGCAGATTTCGGATATTTTCCGAGCACTCTCGTGAGTATTTTAATTGTTTGTTTCGTTAATTGTATGAATATCTGTCGTTTTGTGAATACAGCTGAAATGGTTTTTTGTTGGATGATGATTGGAAAGATTCTACATTTGCGCGTTGACATTTTGATCTGTGTCATGAATTTGAAAATGAAGGAATGGGTTTCAAAAATTGGAGAAGATGAAGGATTCCAATAGGCAGAGCAGGCAGCTGGAGGAGCTCACTGAGAAGATGCGCGAATGTAAGAGGTATTTATCCTCGCACCAACTTCCATTTTGCTGATATAATTTTCTTACATGTTAATATGTGTTTGGTATTGGTCGTGAACTATGTTATAACAATTGGCGATCTTTTTCCTCAATAGAAGTTTCTGTGAATTTTAATAAACGTAGATGTTTGATGTTGTTCTCGAGATCTTGTTATGCTAAAGTTCTCCGAATATCAAAGGACAGTTGGATGAATGGCCAACCAATTAGCATAGCCACGGAACAGTTGGTTCCCCATCTTAAACATTGGTTCAACTGGTCAAGTCACATAGATTGTGTATGCATGAATAAGAAAGGACACCTACTCCATCGTGTCAGTGTATGCAACAGTTGTCTGATTCAAATTTTATACTGATATAGCCTCTCAATATAGTAAGTGATATTGGCATTGTGTAAGTACTAAGTAGTTATAGTACCAATTTGGATATGATGCAGTTACGAATTACGATAAATCTCTTGATCTTGACCTCAGTTTTGGGTACTACGCCAATGAACGTCTTGCCTCTAGCATGATGATTCGCAACACAACTTTGTGGAGTTTTACATATTTCTATCGTATAACTCAGTTGAAGTAAATTAAGTGAATGAAAAATCAAGGAATGTTTTCAAACCAAACAGTTTAACTAGTTGGTGGGGTTTCTCATTCATGCATGTCCAGAAACATAAGTTTCAATTTACAAGGTATGGTATATCCTTTCTGTTGTTCCAGGCTTATTAAAGAATTTGACCGAGAGTTGAAGGATTTGGAGTACAAAAATCCCCCAGACACAAATAAGATGGTGGCAGAGAAAAAGCAATCAATGGTGAGTTCAATTCCTTACAGATTCAATTGATGCTGCAAATAGCATGTTTTTTCTCATGAATTCATTGTCCTTTTTGTTCAGATCAAAGAGTTGAATTCATATGTTGCACTCAAGAAACAGTAAGTCTATCTGGAGTTATCATTCTAATAACAGATATGTTAGTGTGGTTTGACTCCTAACTTTAGTGTATAAATGTTCTGTTATTCTCTCCTCTCGGCTTCAAATAGTTATCTAGGCATTTCCATATACCGAAGTAATGTCTCTGAAGGCTTCAAAATAACTGCATATCACATGTCTTGAATAATGTAACAGACTCTACTATCTGAGCCTTTTAATTTATGTTTCCTCTATTTCTTTCCTGGCAAATTATCCACCATACTTTCTTGGATTTTATTGACAATAAATAACTAGTGATGGTGAGAACTGTGTCATAGACTCATATGGGCATTTGTTGAATTAAGTTTTAAGAGACAAATTAGGTAAGTGGTAGATCTGTTGGTTTCCAGGTACGAAGCATGTGCAAAAAAAAGGATTTGAGAAACCAAATAGATTTTATGTCAAAAAGTATATAAACTGAATTAAGCCATGCCGTCATGTTAGATGTATTCACCAACCAACCAACTAATTCTGTTCGAAGGCCTCATTTTTAATTGATTTCATATGAGAATAGCAAAGATGAATTATTTTTTTCTGTTTGTTCTAGTAACTGTGAATTTGAGTTAGATGGAGTTCATATCATTACTTTAAGTAAGGTTACTTTTGAACAAGATTTGTCATTTACTACACTATGTTTGTTTGTTTTCTATGTATCCTGAAAAATATTTTATGGGGAATACTTTTTGGAGAAATGTATTGGAGAATTTGATGGTGTATGAGGTATTTTTAAAATCCAATATATAATTGACTTGTTAGAATATAATATAACAGTACACAAGTTTTAAGTTTCAAATTCAACACTTTTTTGTCTACAAACTGATAGAGTCCATGTTTATTTACACCGAAGGCCAACTCTCTCTGGTGAACAAAACATCATTGCTGATTTATTCAAGAATTTTCTAACTGATTCTCTAGGTATGCAAGCAATCTTGAAAACATGCGCGTAGATGTCTTTGAGGGACCAGGTGAAGGATTTGCAGAAGAAAATGTATTGCTCACTTCAAGTAAGCAATTTTCAGCCGTTTACTCAAATTATAGATACTCTATTATTGGTTATTAACATCATGATTTACAATATGTTGAAGTGCAAAATTTCTCTAACGTGCAATGACTGCTTTTAGAGGCATTGTGAATAGTAGTCATTTGCATTTTCTATTTGGCTTCTACATGTATTTGCTAACTGAAGATGTATGGTTGCATGGAGGAGTAGAAAAAATAAATAGATAAGAAGTGCAAATATATACTCGGATGTCTTATTGGCACCATTTATCATCAGCCTATTTCCTCATGAAGAAGGTGCCCTTCTTCTTTATTGCAGTTTACTGATTCGATGTATCTGGTGAGGAAAGAAGTAGTCTTTGGGCCCAAGGACAGTGGTTTGGCTTAGTGTTAGTAGTCAGCAGCAAATTTTAAAGTGGATAGAGATGGTTTTGGGGGGGGGGGGGGTGCGTAATCATTTAGACTCAGCTGGATATGCAAGTGAAGCTTATTTTTCTGCTTTAATGGGACACTTGAGGGTTTGGAATTTGTGTGTGAAAAGCTACCGAAATTTGACTACTATGATAAAAAAAAAATTAATTATATATATATGCTTTATCTATTCTGTTATTAAGAATTTTCTGAGGGTTGACGTGATATTGTAGATATGACAAATCAACAGCTTGTGGACCACGGAAATCAGATGATGGATGAGACTGATCAAGCAATTGATAGAGCTAAAAAAGTTAGTGCATTTGAGAATTTCAAGATCCACAAATCACTTCGCTTGCTGGCGGCCCTTTCTTATTATGCAATACCCCCCACCAACGCTGTAGAATTATATTTATTAAATGGAATACTCTCTAGCATCTTTGACTATTCATTTCCTGATTTGTTTCTTTAGAGTTGAAGAGCTCTAATAATCCAACTTGTGCAGGATCTTGTTTTATTTTGTTGAAAGCCATATATCAAGCTGCTTTATCTGAGGTTCTTCTAAGGAGTGCAGTGTATTTAACCAAAAAAAAAAGAAGAAAAAAAGAAAAAAAAAGCACACGATAGTATGTAACAGCTTAATGAAACTAATCGAACCATTATTTGAACCTATGTGAATGGTATGCTGCTCTATTTCATTTGATCCATAAGGAAGTTATTGTAAAGAGGACACGAGAGCTCAATGCTTAAAAAATAATCTTACAAACTAGGACTTTAAATGTCATTTGTAATGCTTTATTGGTGACAGGTTGTCCATGACACCGTTGATGTAGGAACAGAGACCGCCGCAGCTCTCAAAGCTCAGGTGTGTTATTTGAAATAGAAGCTTTGGCTTTTGCGGAAATTGTTGAATCTGGAATATGACATCAAAATTCTCCCTCGAAACATTTGCTTTCTGACTATAATCGTAATCATTTATGGCCAGACTGAACAAATGAGTAGAATTGTTAATGAACTGGATTCCATTCATTTTTCCATCAAGAAGGCCTCACAGCTGGTCAAGGAAATTGGTAGGCAGGTCAATCTCTGAAATAAACATCGGCTCCTGTCTTATGCTCAATGTTTATTATTGTACTTGTTTTACTGACTTTGGTTTTTTAATTAGGTTGCAACTGATCGGTGCATCATGGGACTTCTCTTTCTTATTGTGATTGGTGTCATCTCTATCATTATTGTAAAGGTTTGATGTCTATTTAATTTCCGTCAAATTGCTACCCCTGATATTATTCGTACATGCAAACATATGCTGTGATACAGACTAGCTTAGAGGAGTATTCTTTCTTACACACCCATTGATGGTGTCAACAATGTATAATCATCCAACTTTAACTCAATCGACTTTGTACAATTCTTGTCATGAAAGTGGACTGGATTATTTCTTCTGCTTGCAAACTTAAACTTCTTCAAAAGGCTTTTATATATTTTTATACCTTGTAAATATGGAATATTCTATGAAGAGGGATAAAGATACAGAAAGGTGACTGACAGGGATGGCATAGTAATACTGTTGGTATCCGAAGGCTTCCTTGTTGGTAATATTGGAAATAAGTGCAGCCACTATTCATCGAATGGTTGCTTTGCCATTTTTTTATAGAAATAGTTTACTTGGACTCTTCATTTTTGTTATTTTTTTGTGTGCGCCCCTAAATCAAGCTGATACAATCGTTTCCCTTGGCGTTATGAACTAACAAACAAGTCACCTTCCACACTAAACTCAAAATCTTTTCAGTTCCTGATAGGATTTATGAATTAGTTTGCAATCCTACATCATCTTTGAAAATCTTAAAATGCCTATCTTGTTGAATCTTATTGTCTGTTGGACTCTGTAGTCACTACGCCTACAGGCTACACTTAAACTCCTAGTATTGTGAGGCCATTTCTAGATATAACATAAAAATAGTTTTCGCTCGTTCTCTCAAAGCCTTACACTTCTCTTTTCATGAGAAAAGCACACGAAAAACAAACTGATTTGCTTGTTATTGGTTGGTTATTTGTCCACGGCACTTGTTCATGGTTCCTGAGACATCATTCTTGTTGAATTTTCAGATTGTCAACCCACATAACAAAGACATTCAAGACATACCAGGGCTAGCTCCTCCTGCTCCTACACGAAAACTGCTTTGGAATGCTCACTGAAGTGTGAGTACTGTATCAAATTACTGTTTGGTTGATTATATCGGTTAAAATGCTATCGGAGGCATCTGCTTTTACCACGGAGGATTAAATTAAATCAGGTTGATGATCTGAATCCATATCACAGATTTTTTTTGAAATGGCAGCTCCCATATTTGTATCACCCCAAAATGATGGGATTGAGACTTGATTGTTTGTTTGTGTACCATACAGCAATTGAATGAGGAATTATTGTATTCTGGTGTTCGTATTCTTTTAAAATTTATTGTTTGTTTATTGAAAGAGGAATCATTTCAACTGACATCTTGCAGTACAATGTGTGTTTCTTTCTTTCTGTCTGTTGTGCTTATATCCACTTTCGGACAACATTGTCCCCTTTCAATTATAGTATTCTCCTTTCAATTATAGTATTCCCAATGTTCGAAGTTTGGTCATTTCAGAGGATTCTGTTTCAAACTTCAAATATAGTTGATGGATGATCGAATTATCAGTCGAACTCGGAATTATTGTTCTAAAAAAACAGATACCGAGTCTGTTACGTTCGGTGGAGCTCAAGCCATTGGAATTCCCAAACAAGAGGGGGCCCATAGCCCCATATAAATTAATGTGGAGTCTTAAGAGATTCAAGGACTCCTACCACATTCCTACCACATAGGGTGTGACACATCTCATGTAGCATCGAAGTAACTGTGATGATTTTCTGTTAGCATAAAAATACCCTGCAAACCAAATTTTGGTCCGATGAGTTTTATTAGCTCTAGCCCAATTAAGTGACTCATTACAACTATAAATGACACTCCTATCTAGGGTTATGGAGAACCCATCATTCAAATCATATATTCTCATAGAACAGCCAACATCAAACTAGAACGGGTGTTGTGTTTATAGATGTAGTCAGGTTGATTGGACTCGAGAGATCACAACATACAGATTTGATTTCGCCGTAGATCGGTAATTTCTTTTCGTGCATTTTATATTTTATATTTGCATGTTTATATATGAATCGCGCAATCGATCGTCCCTGGGTTTAGATCTGTTTATGCTTATTTTTCGCTGCATTTGAATCTGACACCGGGGACGAAACACAACACTTTCTCATATTTATAATGTCTATGGGTACGTTTCCATAAAGAAGTCTTACTTTAAAATGGGTATGAGAGTATTACATTTTAATCGAAGCTATGGTAAAAAAAGTGGAAGTTTAATAAAACCAACAACGTCAACCCAAATCCGATCATCGATCGAACGACAACGAGGTTTCGAACATAAGATTTTCCAGCTCTTGTAATTCTTTTTGTAACTACATTCATATTTTCATATTTAACTAGGCACATATAACATGAAGACTGCAAAACCAATTAACGTAAACTAATTAAACAACAATAACAACAACAATTAAACTTTTAATCACAATGAATTGAGGTAGACTACATGAACAACAAAGAGAAGCGAGTCGAGACGGACACTTGCGTCAATATTTTCCAAGCGCTTATATCGGTCAGAATATCATCTTCAATCCATCATTGCGTATAACTTTGAGACCTGTCTTATTCGGTCGTCCTCTTGCTTTCATGAAATGGCTGAAATTCATGGACTTCACCCGACACACATGCATTGCTAGGCCTATGTCGTATATGACTTTCTTGTATCTTTTTTCTATATATGCTACACCTACTTCAGCTAAATTTGAACGTTATCTTTATTTTATTTTATGTACTTGGTAAAATACGTATATAAAAATGTGTAGTGATACATATAGCAAACTAGGTGCAAATGCAAATTAATTTTATATTACCATACGATGATTTAATAATGATTATTAATCATTTAAGATTAAAATACCATTTTTGATACAACGATACGATGATATTACAAAAAATATATTTAATTTAATAAAGAAATAAACTAGACATTCGTTTTAATCTGTTGTGAATGTCTAAATCTGATGCAGTGTTCTCAACTGATCTCAAGACGCACAACAGAAGCATAGGTTAGTTATTATATATATACTCATTTCTGAATATATATATATATATAATTTAGAAACCCAGCAATGTGGATATGCTAGTAGAGTCTATGGATTTTGACCATGTCATTAGAGCAAGGGGACGATCGAAGAAGACATGTTTAGAAGTTATATACAATGATGTGAAGTCCAAAAGGAATAACGACCAAAAAACTCTTGGAGCAAACTGGTGTATGTCTGCGACATGGCTTGATTCTTTGGTTTCTAAAGAAAAAAGTGTTGGGAGTAATGTGAGAAGAAGCTTGAGTGAGAAACCCAATTTTTGGTTAATGATAACAAATTGGGTAAATGAATATTGAATGGTCAATTGGCTAGAAATCTCACTTGGAACTATGATACACTTGTGACTTGTTTATATTGTAAAACAAATAAATAGAGTGTAGTCATGGGGAAAAGAGGGGTGCCCCTCGCATGCATTCGGTCGGCCGATCCGCTCGCCGCGCCGCCTGTGTCGCTGCCGTAAAGACACTCATATCTTTTTACTACATGGATTTCTGGAAAATTGATTTTTCACATTCTTGACTTTTCGCCTCCTACTTAATTGTTGAGTTAATCTGATTTAAGTGTGAGACTTAAATCTGTGATAAAGTTTGAGACTTGGCATTTAATTTTTTGACCTTTAGAAGGTCTGTTGTTCAGCTATATAAGCTGCTCCAGCTTCATCCTTCAAAGCATCCAAAAAATATTAATAATTCATACATTCATATTTGAGAGTGCTGCACGCTACAAGTGTGTTAGTTTCGGATTTTAAAGATGACAAAACAGATCAAATCGATCGAGCCATGACAAAACAGATCAGACCGATATAGTCTATTGCAAAATCAGAACGGATCGATGCAAACCAGTCTGACCAGATCGAAGCACAGATCAGCTCAATAAAGATCAGATCAAGAGCAGACAAAGTTAAGTAAGCTTCGTCCTTCAGTCCGAATAATTAACGGCTATTTATTGAAGCATTTAATGATGCATTTAATGCTGAAAAAGACCAAGGACTGAAGATTACCTTAAAAGGTAAGTAGACAAAGAAGAGTCTACCTGACAAACGCCGAAAGCACAGACCAGAAGGGAAAGTGCCTAAAAGAAGAAGACTGAAGCTCGTTCAGAGAATGAACAGAGTCAAGAGTTGCACAGAAAAGGAAATAGTGTCATTGGTATAAACGACTATATAAGGATGCAACTAAGGTACTCGAAGCAGGACTTTTACTAACCAATCAAGAAACAAAAATAACACAAGCTTACAAGTCAAAACATTCTTGAGCAGAACCGTCGCTGAAAGATATTCATCTTATCAGTCTGCTCAAAGTTTTCATAAGCACAGCTTATTGTAATATTTTATCATCAAAGGATCATTTTGTGCATAGATAAATTCACTTTGTCTTCTGTATTTGTACTAAGATAGAGAGTGAGATTCAATTGTTACTGTCAGACAGATTGTGTCTGAATAGATTGAGAGACTAGGAGTTTCAGTCTAGTAGTGGGGTAAATCCAGCTGAATCGGGGTTGTACAAGTAGTTGTATTACTCAAAGTCTTCTAGTGAATCCTTCCTTGATTGGAAGAAGGGGAGACGTAGAAGGATTTCCCTTCGAACTTCCAGAAACACATCTTGTCTATTTACATTCTATATTACGTTACATTTTATAAGCCATCAAGCCGTTCTTACTAGCCAAGAACAGACCGTTTCCGCACTTCCATATTCAGTGATCTGTTCTGCTTAAAGGTTGATTAAGAACCAGATTTCACTCACTAACATGAGAGAAATCAACAAGGATTAATTTTTAAAAGAAGTATTCATTCACCCCCTCTAAACACTCCAGTCCGATCCTAACAAGTGGTATCAGAGCAGGTCGTCTTAATCATTAAATATACTTGGACTGATGACATCATTCAACAAGATTCCCATGTTCTCAAAAGAAGATTATGATGATTGGAGAATCAGAATGCAAGCTCACCTGGCAGCACATGATGACAATATGTGGTACGTCATAACAGACGGACCAATGAAAATATTAAAAGTGAATCCTGCACTAGGAGGATTAAGTGTCGAACCTCAGATGATCGAGAAAGAGAGGGCCACCTGGACAAATGAAGAGAGAAAGAAAGCCAATCTAGACAACGTAGCCAAAGACATCTTGTTCAAGATGTTGGACAAGGACATGTTCAGCAAGATTAAAATGTGCTCAACTGCCAAAGAGATTAGGGAGAAGATAGCACAGCTATGTGAAGGGAACGACCAGACTAACAAAAACAAGCTGACTGTAGCTCTACAAAAATTTGAGAGCATAAAGATGAAGCTTGGAGAAATTCTAAACGAGTTTGATGAAAGAGTCACTGACATTATCAATGAACTGAATGGTCTGGGCAATGACTATTCTAACAGAGAGATTGCTCTGAAGGTAATGAGAGCATTACAGGAATGGGATGTCAAGACAATTGCAATGAGGGAGTTTAAAGATCTGAACAAGGTTGAACTCCATGACTTGTTCGCAGATCTTAAGGCGTATGAGTTTGAACTGATCACCAGAGGTGAAGCAGAGCCATATAACTCTCAACCAAACAAGGCACTGGTAGCCATTCTAGACCAAACCACCCCTTCAACAGACCGATCTATCGAATAGATAAGTAATGATGCTATTTCATTATTTATCAAAAAAATTGGTAAATTCATGTCTAAGAATAAAATGAATTTTAAACCTTCTCATCAGTATAAATCAAGAAAAGATGATACTGTTAACGATCAGGCTTGCTACAATTGTGGTAAGACCGGACATTTTATTGCAGATTGCACCAGACCGAAGAAAGATGAAAGAAAAGAAAGGCATCGTGATGACAAGAAAAAGAAGCATTACAAAAATCATAAGTCATCATGGAAAGTCCCAAAAGGTTCTGGTAGCAGAGGAAGGTAACAACAAGTGGGCTCAGACTGACTCAGAATCAGAGTGCTCAGAATGCTCATCCAGTGAAAGCGAGGAGGAAATCCAATGCCTAATGGCAGACGAGGAGATGAGTCAGATGGGCGAGGTATTTGACTTTGACTCAAATGAATTCACACGAGAAGAGCTCATGTCTGCACTGCAAGACATGGCTAATGATTATAGAATATTAGCTGAACCGCTTGAGAAAACTAAAGCTGAAGCCAAAGATCAAACAGATAAGCATCAAACCAAGCTGCTCTGAGCTAGGTGAATGCAATAATCTGAAGATCGAGCTGGATAAACTGAAAATCTCTTACGAACAGCTCCATAAAGAAAATAAGAAAATTAGCACACAAAATGCTAAACTTTCTCACATTTTCAAAACATGACAAAATCAAGAGCATCATTGGAAGAGTTGCAAGAGGTACAAAGAAGTATCGGTGACATCACTGGCATAGGCTTTGGCACCAATGAATGCACCAAAGATGAATCTGAGTTGTTGCTGAAAAAGAACAAAATCAAACAAATGACATTCGTTAGATCCAGCACAATATATAAATCTGAAGTGCCTACAATTCAAACGGGAACCTCCTTCAGGGATCAAGGTCTGAGAAAAGGCATTTGGTACGTTAACCAAGCCAAGGAAAAGGCACCAGTAAGCTTTATGTCTATCAGACCAAACCCAAAGGTGCAAAATCTAAGGCAAGGGAGACCACCCAACTACCACAACTCACGACAAGTAAAACGAAGATATATGTTACCTTATAGAAATCAAAGGCTTCCATATCACACACATCATCAAACACAACATCGAAACAGATCAGCACACACCACACCAGACACACACAAGCCATTAAAGCTGATTCAGGTGTGGGTTCCCAAAGGGCTAATCCGTTCTGGACCCAAGTGGGATTGTGTACCATTTGATGACAGGTACTGAAGAAGCAAGTGTCGGACTGGTACATAGACAGTGGATGTTCTCGACACATGACGGGAAACATCGAGCTGCTGTCTGAAATCACAGAATGTGTTGGTCCTAAGATTACTTTCGGGGATAACTCAAAGGGTAAGACCGTGGGCAAGGGTAAGATTGTCCATTGTAATATTATCATCAATGATGTGCTCTTAGTTGAAAATCTATGCTATAATCTGATTAGCATAAGTCAATTATGTGATAATGGTTATGCTGTAGAATTTCACAAACACACCTGCACTGTCAAATCATCAGATGGTATGACCATGCTTGTAGGAATCGAAAATGGAAATACTTATAAGATTGACTGGAATTTCGCCCAACCTGATAATCCTACTTGTTTCATCGTAAATAATGATAATAAACACTGGCTATGGCATACACGCTTGAATCATCTTAACTTTAAGACTATTTCTAGCCTGTGTAAACATGATTTAGTTGTCGGTCTGCCCAAGATCGACTTTGCTAAGAATAAGATCTGTGAAGATTGCCAAATGGGCAAACAGATCAGTTCTTCCTTTAAGAACAAGAATGCCAAATCCTCCTCACGTTGCTTAGAACTATTGTATATGGACTTGTTTGGTCCTATACCAATAACAAGTTTAGGGGGAATGCGGTATACTCTTGTTGTTATTGATGATTACTCACGCTTTACATGGACTATATTTTTGAGCAGTAAAGATCAGACCGGTCCGAAGTTGATCAAGCTGCTGAAACGCGCTCAGAATGAAAGATCATCTGGTATAGATAGGATTCGAAGTGACAAAGGCACTGAATTCTCAAATCATAATCTTGAATCCTTTCTAGAAGACCAAGGAATTAATCATGAATTCTCAGCCGCTCGAGCTCCTCAACAAAATAGAGTTGCAGAACGTAGGAACAGAACGCTTAAGGAGGCAGCAAGAACAATGCTTGCTGATTCTGGTATTTCCCAAAAGTTCTGGGCAGAGGCTATAAATACTGCATGCTATACACAAAATCGATCCATGAGTAACAAGAAGCTAAATTTAACACCATTTGAAGTATGGGCATGTAACAGACCGACTATCTCTTACTTTCATGTATTCGGCTGCAAATGTTACGTCCACAACAATGGTAAGAATCATCTTACAACATTTGAAGCTAAGTCAGATAATGGAATATTCTTAGGATATTCATCTGTTAGTAAAGCTTATCGTGTCTTCAATAATCGAACCTTAACTGTAGAAGAGTCAGTTCATGTAGTGTTTGATGAATCCTTGGGTATTAAGGAAAACAAGAAATTAATTCAAAATCAGATGGAAAATATCCATCTCGAAACTAACAGTGATGATGAGATTGCAGTTAACAAATCAATAGACAATCCACCGGAACCCGAAGTACAAGATAGACCGGATCAAGGCACTGAAGTTATTCTAGATCGAGCCAATCCGGAGGTTATGAACTCTGATGTTAAGGCAGATGCTGACAATGTCAATACTGCTACCCCATCTGGACCAGATGTTCTAGAATCAAGCTACCGTTGGACAAAGAGGCATCCCCCTGATCTAGTGATTGGAAGTCCGTCTGCACCCATAAGAACCAGAGGATAGATGATGGATGAGTTCACTCACGCTGCTTTCATATCTAATCTGAAACCCAAACAGATTAATGAAGCTTTGACTGATTATAACTGGATAGAGGCCATGCAAGAAGAGCTCAACCAATTTGAACAAAATCAAGTATGGAGCTTAACCCCCCAGACCAAGTGATCTGCCTGTTATTGGAACCAGATGGTCTTCAGAAACAAGCTAGACGCAGATGATGTGGTAGTTAGAAACAAGGCCAGACTGGTTGCACAAGGCTTCAGACAAGAAGAAGTAATTGACTTCGATGAATCCTTTGCACCAGTCGCCAGACTTGAAGCCATCCGAATATTTCTTGCATTAGCCACTTTTAAAGACTTCAAAGTATATCAAATGGACGTAAAGAGTGCATTTCTTAATGGTAAACCTCTGGAGGAACTCTACGTCGAGCAACCTCCTGGATTTCAAAATCACTCGTTTCCAGATCACGTATACATACTGAATAAAACAGTGTATGGACTGAAACAAGCTCCGAGAGCATGGTATGATACTCTGTCTCAATTTCTTCTGGATCATGATTTTCAGATTGGTTCAGTAGATAAAACTTTATTTAAAATTATTAAGGGGGAACATACTTTGTTAGTTCAAATATATGTTGATGGTATTGTCTTTGGATCAACTAACCCCAATCTCTGCGAGAAATTCTCTAAGTTAATGCAGGGACAGTTTGAGATGAGTATGATGGGAGAACTGTCATTTTCCTGGGTCTCCAAGTCAAACAGCTCAGCAATGATATTTTCATCAATCAAACCAAGTATACCAAAGAGCTACTCAAAAGATTCGGAATGGAGACTTGCTCAACTGCGTCAACTCCAACGAGTCCATCAATCAAGCTAGATAAAGACGAAGGGGAACAACAGTTGAGGTAACAATGTATCGAGGTCTGATCGGATCGCTATTATATCTTACAGCGAGCTTGCCTGATATTATGTTTTTGGTCTGCATGTGCGCTAGATTTCAGTCTGATCATAAGCAATCCCACTTTATTGCTGCTAAGCGCATTCTTAAATACCTAAAATGATCTCAGAATGTTGGTCTCTGGTATCCCAAAGATCCAAATTTTAATTCAACTGGATATTCAGACGCTGACTATGCAGGGTGTAAGATCGATCGCAAGAGCACCAGTGGAACATGTCAATTTCTAGGTGAAAGATTGATCTCGTGATTTAGCAAGAAGCAAACATCTATTGCCACATCTACAGCTGAGGCGGAATATCTTGTTGTTGGAAGCTGTTGCGCTCAAAAGCTCTCGGTTCAACATCAGCTCAGAGACTATGGCATTCAAGCTGTTGAGTCTCCGATCTTCTGCGACAACACAAGTGCAATTGCTATAAAGTATAATCCAGTCTTGTACTCTCGAACAAAGCATATTGATATCAGACATCATTTTATTTGAGATCATGTTGGCAAAAAGGAGATTCGGATCGAGTATATTTCAACGGACCAGCAAGCCGCATACATCTTCACTAAACAACTCCATGAGGCTAAGGTTAGTTATGTTCGTTCAAAGAATGAACAAAGTCAAGAGTTGCACAGAAAAGGAAATAGTGTCGTTGGTATAAACGACTATATAAGGATGCAACTAAGGTACTCAAAGCAGGATTTTTACTGACCAATCAAGAAACAAAAACAACACAAGCTTACGAGTGAAAACATTCTTGAGCAGAACCGTCGCTGAAAGATATTCATCTTGTTGGGATATGCCCTAAGACAACCCATTAGATGATTGTTTATGACATACACTGTATTATGATTTTGTTAATGGCAATTCATTATTATATATTATTCGTGTATCTGTGTAATATGAATTAATATATAAGTTAATATCCTTAGAATAATATTGTATTGTTCTTAAAGATTGTCCCTAGTCAAGTATTATCATGAATTAGGATAATGATAATGCATTAAGACTAGTATGTTTTGATTGATGAATTGTTCCTAGATATGAGATATCAAATCAACACATGGGTACATGTTAGAGAACGATGTACTGGACAGACCCACTTTGAGAATGCTACATGGATAGTTATATGAACGTCATAAGCAATTCTCATAGTGATAATGATGTATGTAATCCTTACGACTTGAGATCACCAGAGATCCCAACATAAGGAGTCATGTATCTTGATATTGTCAAACGTTACCTGTAACATGGTAAACTATAACGACAATCATTGGATATACCACGAATATGTAGAGGGATGTTAAGTGATCAAGAAAGGATTTGTCCCTCCTATATAACAGGAGAAGTGTTTTGGCCCTTGATCAAGTAAGACTAAAATGCATGGCCGTGCTCGAATGAGTCGATATGTGATATCGAGCTTATTCGTTTATTCTAGTTCTACTTGTGGATCAAGAAATAAAGATTGAATATACGAGTATGACTATTCCATGACTCGTGTTCAATCTAAACACATAGGACAAAGGGATTAAGTTACATGGTTAATATTATCGCAGTTCGTAGGTTATGTCGAGTCAATGACATTCTTGTAATTTGGGTAGCCTTGATGTGTTGCTAGATACCGCTCATTGCTTGTGACATAAAATGAGATTTTATGTCACTGCCAACATTGCAAGATCCTATCGGGTCACACAAAAGATTAAATCGATAAGGGGAATTAAATTCATTGGATGAATTAATTATTTAAGAAGAGTCTTAATTACATGATTATAAGGATTTAATTAAATCATGGTTTGGGCCCATGAGGCTTTAAGAAAGTCTTGAACCTTAATTAAATCTAACATATATAATTTGATAACAAGGTGATTAAGTAAGATATTAATCCTTTTATCACAAAACCTAAAGAGCTCTCGGCCGCCCACCTAAAACACCATCATCGCCGCCGCCGACGTGGTGTTTTGGGTTTTTTATTGGTCGTCGTTGATCGGTTTTGAACCGTGAGTTCATTCTTGGTTTACGAACGAGTCTAGCAACTTGTTCTTGAACACCCTTTCGATTTGATCGTGTGGATACCGTAGAGGCAAGATCTTGGAAGTTTTGCTCGTGACTCGTGGTTTAGCATCGTTTCTGCATCAAACACGCTACAAGTGTAAGAATATTTTACATTCCGATATGAATACTTTGTATAGGTCCTCGGTTTGGGAATCCATAGTTTTATTTCTGCTGCGTATTGCATGTTGGATTCCTTACAGTGGTATCAGAGCCGTGTACAAAGCTCATATCGAAAATATGTGGTTAATTGTTTAATCATATTTAGAATTATATTGCACGCTTTGAAACTGTATATAATCATACATGATATGAATAAATCGAGTTTGTGAAACTCATCGTAAAATTATATATGATATAATTGACAATTTATGTATATGATACACGAATGCGAAAAGCCGAGCCCATGGCTCTTGATGGTTCGGACCATGGTTCACAAAAACATGAGGGTTGGCGGCTAACTCCACGTGAGAGCTAGGGTTTTTTGAACCCCTTGGCTCGAGATGGTCGAGCCGCCAACGTCATGAATCGTGCATGGAAAGGCCGAGAACTATAACAAGGTTTCGAACCTTGTGGCTCGAGATGGCTAGGGTTTCGATAATTTCATAAAATTTATTTTACAGTTTTATTGGAATTAAATTTTAAAATGTTTAGAATTTAATTCATTAATTGTTATAGCATGTTTTATGTGGTTGTTTGAGCATGGTGCATGGTTATAGCCCTATGACCTATTAGATAGGAGTTTGTGAATGTTTGTAATTTAATACGGCCTGCGAGTCGTGCATTCTCTATTTTTTCTAAATGTTATCCCTCCCCTACGTTCCCCTCGAATGTAACTCGAAAAATTCTCTATATCATGTAATTGTTATATAGTATAGTTTATTTAATTGATGGAGATCAATGATGATGGATCAAGGTGCCGGGATGAGGAGGCCATTCACAAAAGGGAGCCAAAGAGGTGCTTGGTGAAGTTACCTTAGGTTGACCTTCTAGTATTTTCTCATTGGCTTGAGAAAATCATTAGTTGGGGCTATAACCATGTCACGTTTATTTTATGTTGATGTATGAGATGCATGTTTACTGTTTTATTTAATATTGATGCTTGATATACATATATGTAGATATGTATATATTCATATATGTACCAGACATATTTTCAATATTAATAAAATCATGAGATCAATAAATCCCTCTTATAATATTAAGTCATATCAAGATGCCTTCCAATTAAAAATACTCGTCAAGACTTCGATTGAACATGTGTGGGTTTGCCAAAGCAAAGCACCGTGACAATCTTAGTAAGGCGCGAAAGGATAAAAGTGATATCCGTGTTATTTTAAAATTGGGCTCGACTTAACTAGAGTTATCTCAATAGGATTGAGAACCTAGAGGCATGCGGTTGGATAATAATTCATTAGATGAATTTGAACAAAGTGTTGTTCGTCCAACCATCCAAGAATTACATGTGATGTAATTGACAAAGTGTTGTCTACCTAAATAACCTAGTCTTGGGTGATTAGCCAAAGCTAACTCAGGATTAGGTGAAATATGGATCTTGGCCCACTAATTTTTCGAGGGTTGATATTTTAAACAAAATAGTGGGAGTATCATTTAATATAAGACCTTATTAAATGATTAAAATCGTAAACTTATTTTGCATATTTATATTGTAGATATCCATGGCATCAAACAACGTAACTAGCACACTGTCATTACGATCGGTCATTGAGAAGGACAAACTTAATGAGACTAATTTCCTAGACTGGTATAGGAATTTGAGGATTGTCCTCAAACAAGAGAAAAAACAATATGTCCTAGAGGAACCCTTACCTGCTGAGGGACCTCCCTTGACGGCTGCTAAAGCCGATAGAGATGCTTACAAGAAGCATCAGAATGACGCACTTGATGTTGGTTGCCTTATGCTTGCCACCATGAACTCTGAGCTTCAGAAGCAACATGAGGAAATGGAGGCGTTCGATATGATCGAACACTTAAAGCAACTCTATCAACATCAAGCTAGACAAGAGATGTATGACGTCTCTAGAGCGTTATTCCAGTGCAGAATGGTAGAAGGAAGCCTTGTTGGAACTCATGTACTAAAGATGATTGGGTACATTGTGAATCTTGAAAAGCTGGGTTTTCCATTAGACTAAGAGTTGGCCACAGACGTGATCTTGCAATCGTTGCCTGATAGCTACAATCAATTTGTCTTGAATTACAATATGATTGAAATCGAAAAGACATTACCGCAATTGCTTGGTATGTTGAGAACATATGAAGCAAATTTAAAGAAATCTAAGCCTACAAATGTTCTTATTGTGAATGAGAGCAAAGGAAAGACTAAAGCAAAAGGCTACAAGAAGAACAAGAAAGTCTTTGTTAAGTCTAAGCCTCATGCTTCTGCGCTCAAGCCAAAGGGAGGAGTGTCTAAGGAAGGGAATTGTTTCCATTGCGGTGAGACCGGTCATTGGAAGAGGAACTGCAAAGTATAACTGGAAGATCTTAAGAAGACAAAAGGAAGTGTGACTTCCGCTTCAGGTATTTTTGTTATAGAAGTCAATTTATCTACTTCTTTATCATGGGTATTAGATACTGGATGTGGTTCTCACATTTGTGTTAATGTGCAGGATCTCAAAAGGAGTAGGTTGTTGGCGAAAGGCGAGGTTGATCTCCGAGTGGGAAATGGAGCAAGAGTTGCTGCATTAGCAATTGGAGATTATTCATTAACTTTGCCTTCTGGTTTATTATTAGATTTACAAGACTGTTATTTTGTGTCATCTATTACTAGAAACATTATTTCAATTTCTTGTTTGGACAAGATTGGTTTTTCATTTATTATAAAGGACAAGTGTTGTTCCATTTATTTGAATGATATGTTTTATGCGTGCACAATTGATTAATGGTCTTTATGTATTAAATCTTGATATGCCTGTCTATAACATAAATACTAAAAGGATTATGAATAATGATTCAAATCCAACTTATCTCTGGCATTGTCGATTGTGCCATATAAACGAGAACCGCATATCAAAACTTCATAAGGATGGAGTATTGGATACATTTGATTTTGAATCATATGAAACATGTGAATCTTGTTTAATGGGCAAGATGACTAAAGCTCCTTTCAAGGGACATGTTGAAAGGACAAATGATTTATTGCGTCTCATACATAGTGATATATGTGGACCAATAAGCACACAAGATAGAGGTGGTTTTCAATACTTCGTTACATTTACTGATGATTTCAGTAGATATGGGTATGTGTACCTAATGAAACATAAACATGAAACCTTTGAAAAGTTCAAGGATTTCAAGAATGAAGTACAAAACCAGCTTGGCAAAAGTATCAAAACCCTCCGATCAGATCGAGGAGGTGAATACCTAAGCCAAGAGTTTCATGACTATCTAAAGGAGTGTGGAATAGTCCCACAACTCACTCATCCGTATACTCCACAATGGAATGGTGTATCCGAAAGGAGGAATCAAACTTTGTTGGACATGGTTCGATCAATGATGAGTCATGCAGATCTTCCGACTTCCTTTTGGGGACATGCTTTAGAAACAACGATATTTATACTGAACCGTGTTCCATCTAAATCAGTAGAAAAGACACCATATGAGATATGGACTAAGAAGCGTCCTAGTATGTCTTTTATGAAGATTTGGGGTTGTGAGGCTTACGTGAGACGTCACGTCTCCAATAAACTTGGACCCAAATCTGATAAGTGTTTATTTGTGGGGTATCCTAAGGAAACGAAAGGATACTATTTCTATTATCCCACCGAGAACAAAGTAGTTGTTGCTCGGACTGGTGTCTTTCTTGAAAGAGAATTTATTTCAAGAAGAACTAGTGGGAGACAAATAGAACTTAGTGAAGTTCAACCACAAGAAAACATTGAACATGATATTGAGATGGAAACAGAGCAGACACCACAAGCAGTTATGGATGAATTGCCTGCTCAAGAGACACAAGCCCAACTTAGGTCTGTAAGAGAACACCGTGAGCCACAGAGATATGGATTTCTTGTGACTCAACAAGGTGACTTATTACTCATTGATGAGGATGAACTGTCATCTTATCAAGAAGCTATAATGGGTACTGATTATGAGAAATGGCAAGAAGCCTTGAAATCTGAGATGTAATCCATGTATGCAAACCAAGTATGGACTTTGGTTGACCCACCTGAAGGGGTTAGACCCATAGGGTGCAAATGGATTTTCAAGAAGAAGACCGACATGGATGGTAATGTACAAACCTTTAAAGGTTGACTGGTTGCTAAATGTTTCAAACAAATTCATGGTATTGACTATGATGAAACTTTTTCACCAGTTGCCATGGTTAAATCCATTAGGATCTTACTTGCAATAGCTGCATTTCATGACTATGAAATCTGGCAGATGGATGTCAAAACAGCTTTCCTTAATGGAAATTTACTTGAGGATGTGTACATGACACAACCTGAAGGTTTTGTCGATCCAAATGATGCTGGAAAGATATGCAAGCTACAACGATCCATTTATGGATTGAAGCAAGCTTCTCGGAGTTGGAATCTTCGTTTTGATGATGCAGTCAAAGAGTTTGGTTTCATCAAAAACGTAGATGAACCTTGTGTCTACAAGAAGGTCAGTGGGAGCATAATTATCTTCCTGATATTGTATGTGGATGACATACTTCTCATTGGGAATGATATCCCTGCCCTGCAGTCTGTAAAGATTTGGCTAGGGAATTGCTTTTCTATGAAAGACTTGGGTGAAGCCACCTATGTATTAGGTATCAAGATATATAGAGATAAATCAAGAAGATTACTTGGCCTAAGTCAAAGTACATACATAGACAAAGTGCTAAAACGGTTTAGCATGAAAGAATCAAAGAAAGGATTCGTGCCTATGACACATGGAATACATCTCTCAAAGGATCAGTGTCCTTCAACACCAGATGAGAGACAACGCATGAGTAAGATTCAATATGGATCAGCTATTGGATCTATCATGTATGCCATGATATGTACGCCTCCCGATGTCTCGTATGCTTTGAGCATGACGAGCAGATATCAGGTTGATCCAGGTGAATGTCACTGGATTGCAGTCAAGAATATCCTGAAGTACTTGAGAAGAACTAAGGATACATTCTTGATTTATGGAGGTGAGGAAGAGCTCAATGTAATAGGTTACACTGATGCAAGCTTCCAAACCGACAAAGATGATTTTCGATCGCAATCAGGATATGTGTTTTGCCTAAATGGAGGTGCTGTAAGCTGGAAGAGTTCAAAGCAAGAGACAGTAGCCGATTCTACAACTGAAGCTGAATACATTGCTGCCTCAGATGCAGCAAAGGAAGCTGTTTGGATCAAGAAGTTCATTTCTGAACTTGGGGTGATGCCTAGCATACTAGATCCGATTGAACTCTATTGTGACAACAATGGAGCCATCGCATTGGCTAAGGAACCTAGATCTCACCAAAGATCCAAGCACATACTTCGGCGCTTTCATTTCATTCGAGAAATCGTTGAAAGAGGAGATGTAAAAATGTGCAAAGTACCAACTGATGATAATGTATCTGACCCACTGACGAAGCCACTATCACAGCAGAAGCATGATCGTCATACTAGATCTCTAGGCATTAAGTATATGTCTGTTTGGTCTTAGTGCATGTGTCGGCCCGCCCAGACGGGTCGTCCGCCGTATTCAATTGCTTGAATACAAGGCTTCACTCAATTCAAAATCTTGTTATCACTTTGAATTTATGTTTAACGGAAACGTTTTTATTCTTATCGGATGTTTAACTTAATTACTTTTTATCCGTGACTTTTATCTTAGAAAAATTTGGGCAGAGTCTCCTCTGAAAAATTGTGCCCTGTGATCTTACTAGATCACTACAACCATAATAACAAAACCATAAAAATTCCAAATAAACCAAAATCAGTCTTAAATACCAAAATCAAACTAAAAACATAATAATTCATGTCCTCAACATAACTTAAATTCTCAACATAATTAAACTTGCATTTCATATTTAAATATCCTCGACATCATCTAAGTCTTCAACTCCATCTGTAATATGTCACATTACAGGTAAATGTAAGTTGCAACATTTTATATTAAGCATAATAAACATTTGATAATAAATATCAAAACATCATTTTTCATAATGTGACGAAAAATAATATACTTTCATATCAAAATAACTTTCCCACATATATGGTTTAATCCGAGCAGTCAACGGAACTAAATTTCACAAAACAGAATCATAACGGAAATAACTGCACAGATAACCAACGAAACGTAACGGAAACGAATAACAATATCATAAACATATAATGTCTTAACATTAGCCATGTAGTAGTAACCATTAGCAATAGAATTAACCATTAGCCATAGCCATATAGAATTAACCATTAGTCATAGCGATGCTGTAATGAAACAAACGCATACTCAAATACGGATGTGACACAATGATATCATTCCAGACTATACCCGCTGGAAGGGTATCGACATATATTATACCCCCTCTGTCTTCGGGCAAAACGAAATGCGTTTCTTTATTCTCGTCGCCAACGAGCCGAAAGTATGCGCGTTTTTATCCTCGTCGCAATGCGAGACACAACGAAACGAAAATATCCACAGTTCACAAACCTCAAATCGTATTCACCAATCAAGAGAAACATGGCCTTTCAAAATAGTTCTTCACACACAATAAAATGTTACTCAAAATTCTATTTTTCAACAAAATACATTTTTATCAAAAATCATATTTCAAAAACAATTCTTGCATGCTTACTATTCAAAACATTTCAAAAATAATTAACGTAAAATACTCAAAGTAATTTGTGAAAATGCAACTTCATTTACGTACCTCAAAGCTTCCTATCAACGTTCAAGCTACAAACCATCCCACAATCTCCAAGATATCAAGGAATTCCTATTACCCATTTCAACATTATCAAAAACCATATTCATTTAACTTGGTTCTATAACAACCTAACATAATCCTAACTTATTTTCAAACTTAGGTTCACTATTCAGATTACCAAAGCCGACAAGTATTTTTTTCTCCAATAAATCAAGAAACAGATTTGTATAAACAATATGCTCAAGGAATTAACCCAAAAGTTTCGAAACTGTGATCCACCATTTTCGAAACAATATCATCTTCAAATCCTCAAATTACAGCCTAAATCCTCGAAATAACCGAATACCATTTTCGAAAAATACAATTTCATTTCTTCAAAATCCAAGCATTTTCGAACAACATCAAAACTTTCGAATAAAATTTACAATTCCAGTAACATTTTCGAATTCCATTTTCTGTATAATCTTCAAACAATATAGCATAACATTTTCGAATTTAACAATATCAGATCTTCGAACCAATATACATTTCCGAACTAAAATTCCAGTAACATCTTCGAAAAAAAACAGTACCATTTTCGAACTCAATTTCTTACAAAAATGGTGTTCTAGGTCTAATTAATCCAACTTCCCTAACCTTACCATTACAAAAAATCGAAAACAGAAATCAAAAATCGAACTTCACACATCAAATTCATACTTCGAAATTCATACCAGTTTCCTACGTTTTCTGCTCAAATTCCGATTTCCTCCCAGACGTGCGCTACAACTCTGATCTAGAAGAATTTTTGAACTAAAAATTGAAATTTACAAAAATCTGGAATTTTCTGAGTTGAGAAAAATAAAACAGACAGGAATGGTTTTCGGTTTTCTTGTTGATAGAACTAAATATAGATGTTGATTCATACCTGTTACAGATGTGAGTAGGTGAAGGGACGAGAGTTATCGGCTGAATGTTGGGAGAAGAAGAGGCGAGGGAGATGAAGCGAAGGTAACGAACGAAGCAAGAAAAATTGACGAAGGTGAAGCGAAGGTAACGGACGAAGCAAGAAAAATTGACGAAGGTGAAGCGAAGGTGAACTGAAGAAATGAGGCAAAAGTGAAGGGAATTTGAGGAAAAACGTTTTCAGCTTTACACGCTTTTCACACTTTTATTATTATTATTATTATTTACAAACTTTTCTAAAAAAAATTCGGGTCAATAATTTTCTTTAAAATTGGACTATTACAATCTCCATACATTCTAAAAAGTTTTGTCATTAATTTTCTTTAAAATTGGACTATTACAATCTCCATACATTCTAAAAAGTTTCGTCATCGAAACTTGCATCGCATTTTACATCTGGATATTTAGCATATAGTTCTTCTTCTTTTTCCCATGTTGCTTCATCAGGTGAATGATTACTCCACTAAACCTTAACAAAAGGAATTGTCTTAGTTCGTAGAATTCTCTTTTGACGGTCGAGTATCTTGATAAGATATTCTGAATATGTGCATTCCTTCGAGATCTCAATCTCTGTTGCCTTAAGCACATGACTTTCATCTGGAACATACTTCCTGGGCATCGAGACGTGAAATACATTATGTACTCGATCTAGTTCCGAAGGTCGAGCAAGTCGATAAGCCAAAGTTCCTATTCTTTCCAGAATTTCATATGGTCCTATGAATCTCGGACTTAACTTCCCATGCTTACCAAACCTCATTACTCCTCTGAATGGTGATACTTTCAAGTATACCTTATCCCCTTGCTGGAATTCTAAATCTCGTCTGCGAACATCAGCCCAACTTTTCTGTCGACTCTGTGCTGTAAGTAATCTCTGTTTGATGATGGATACATTCTCATTCGTGAGTTTGATCAACTCTGGTCCTTCCAATACCTTCTCTCCAACATCAAACCAACACTGTGGTGTTCGACATTTCCTCCCATACAAAGCTTCGAATGGTGCCATTTGAATACTGGATTGATAACTGTTATTGTACACAAACTCTGCCAGTTTCAGATGAAAATCCCACTGTCCTTGAAAATCCAAAATACATGTTCTAAGTAAATCCTCGAGGATCTGAATCATTCTCTCAGACTGTCCGTCCGTCTGTGGATGGAAAGCTGTGCTGTATTTCAAATTCGTTCCCAACACAGATTGTAAACTCTTCCAGAATTGAGATGTGAATCGAGCATCTCGATCTGATATGATACTGACTGGTATCCCGTGCAAACACACCACTTGATCAATGTAAAGCCTTGCTAAATCATTCATTGATGTAGTCTTCTTCATCGGTATAAAGTGAGCACACTTAGTAAGTCGATCAACAATAATCCAAACTGAATCCTTTTGTGTCGTAGTTTTGGGCAATCCGGTCACAAAATCCATAGTAATATGCTCACATTTCCAGTTTGGTATATCTAAGTTTCTCAGTGTTCCTGCTGGCTTTTGTCTTCCAACTTTCACTTGTTGACACACCAAACACTTAGACACAAACTTTACGACATCTTGCTTCATTCCTGGCCACCAAAATAATTGCTTCATATCTTGATACATTTTATTCTGTCCTGGATGCATGGCCAATAATGTCTGATGTGAATCCTGTAAGACTTCGCCCCTGAGTGTTGATACAGCTGGAACGAATAGTCTATCATTGAATCTCAAAGTCCCATCTTCATGCATTCTAAAACTTTCTTGGTTTGATTGAGCTCTTTGTAAGAAAGTCTGCCACATAGGATCCTTTGATTGTGCTTCCTTAATCTTGAGAATAAGATCAGGTTGCACCATGAGATTACACAACATCGTCGTCCCATTTTGGTCATCTCTTAATTCGACATTCAGATTTAACTTTACATCTCATCAACTAGTTTCTGTTGCGTAGTCAATGCATTGATCCATAACTCTTCCTGCTTAATGCATTTGCTACCGCATTACTCTTTCCAGGATGATAGTGCAATTTCACATCATAGTCCTTGATCAGCGCTAACCATCTTCTCTGTCTCATATTCAACTCATTTTGAGTAAAAATATACTTTAAGCTCTTGTGATCAGTGTAGATATCACATGTGGTTCCATATAAGTAGTGTCGCCATAATTTCAGCGTAAAAACCACTGCTGCCAGTTCCAAGTCATGAGTGGGGTACCTTATTTCGTGTTCTTTCAACTGTCGTGAAGCATATGCAATCACCTTTCCATTTTGCATAAGTACACAGCCTAACCCCTCCTTTGATGCATCGCTGTAAATACAAAATCCATGTCCATCAGGCAACGTAAGAATAGGTGCCGTCACAAGTAGATCTTTCAACTTCTCAAAACTTGCATGACACTTAGAATCCCATTCAAACTTTACTCCCTTTCTAGTTAACTTCGTAAGGGTAATGCAACTCGAGAAAATCCTTCCACAAATTTTCGGTAATATCCAGCCAATCCCAGAAAACTTCGAATTTCTGTTACTGATGTCGGAACTTTCCAATTGGTAATGGCTTGAATCTTTCCTGAGTCTACTCGGATTCCTTGAGTATCAATGATGTGTCCAAGAAATGATACAGAATCCAACCAGAAGTCACATTTCTCGAACTTTGCAAATAATTGTTGTTGTCGTAGTCTCTCCAATGTCATCTTCAAATGTTCTTCATGTTCTTCCTTTGATTTGGAATAGATCAATATATCATCAATGAATACTATGATGAATTTGTCGAGCCATTTTCGGAATACGTGATTCATTAATGCCATAAATGCTGCAGGTGCATCGTAAGTCCGAAAGGCATCACTAGGAATTCATAATGTCCGTATCTGGTTCGAAATGCAGTTTTATGAATACCTTGCTCTTTAATTCTGAGTTGATGATACCCAGATCTCAAATCAATCTTCGAGAATATTTGTGCACCTTGTAATTGATCGAACAAATCGTCAATCATTGGTAGCGGATATTTATTCTTCACAGTGATTCGATTCAACTCCCTGTAGTCAATGCACATTCTCATGCTGCCGTCCTTTTTCTTTACAAACAGTACCGGTGCTCCCCAAGGTGACACACTAGGCCTTATGAAACCTTTATCTTGTAGTTCCTTCAATTGTCCTTTCAATTCTTTTAGCTCTGCTGGTGCCATCCTGTAAGGTGCTTTGGATATCGGTTCTGATCCCGGAATAATATCAATAGAAAATTTCGTGCTTCGAATTGGTGGCAGTCCTGGCAAATCCTCTGGAAAAACATCTGAGAACTCTTTCACCGTGCAAATCTTATTTATTTTTGCTTCCACTTCAGAGACATTGCCACAAAACCGTCCATGCAAGTTCACGCCTTCATAACAGATCTCTTTACCCGAATTCGTTTGTAGGGTTATGATCTTTCGGTAACAGTCAATGCAAGCCTTTGCACTAATCAACCAATCCATTCCAAAAATTATGTCAAATTCTTTCATGTTGATGATGAGTAGGTTGGCTTTGAATTCTTCGCTTTCCACAATCAATGTTACATCATTACATACATATTTAATTGTGACTGTCTTTCCTAATGGACTCAATACTTGCATTAAATATAACAGTGGACTGAAATGCAAATCAAGTTTCTCCACACAAGATTCAGAGATAAAGGGATTTGAAGCGCCAGAATCAAATAACACGTAAACATCTTGATTCAAGAATTTAAATTTACCTCCGATCAACTCATGATCCTCTCAGCACGGACATCATACAATCTAGTTGGATTGCGCTGTTGTTGTCCACGTGGTTGATTTGTTCCTGAGGTTTGTTTCAGACTGGGACAATCTCTAATCCGATGATCTTTAGATCCACATTTAAAGCAACATCCAGAGTTCCAGTAACATTCCCCAGTATGACTCCGATTACACTTGGGACAAACTTCATTCTTCTTAGTTTCAACGATCATCTGTCTGCGAGCTGGCGGTCTTTGATCTATGTTTCTGAATTCAGGCTTTCTCTTTCGATTTTGAGGAGTCTCTAGATTCCTCAGTTCAGATTCCACGAACAATGCCCTCTCCATGAGTATATCAAATTTGGTATCCATGAGAGGTGCTACTTTGAGTCTGATGCCAGTGCGAAGGCCTTGTCTGAACAGTGTAATCTTGCTATTCTCCGATTGCAGATATAGAGGACAGAATCTGCCCAGCTCTTGGAACTTCCTCAGATATTCCAGCACAGTCATATTCTCGGTTTGCCTCAGCCTCAAAAATTCGTCTTCTTTAGTCATTCGGACCGCGTCAGGGAAATAGTGCTGCAGAAATTTGTAGGGTCTTCCTACCTTAACATCATATCAACAACATATTAAGGACCAAATGTGCATTAATGACATCTTCGGGTTCCGGTTGTAGTTTTGAGCTAATTAGATTACATGCCAAGAACAAATTTTTCAAAGTTAAATTAATTACATCCTCAAAATGAAGTGTATCGATAGAATTATACTACTCCTAGAGTAGAGACTATCCCAAAAGAAATCCTGTAATCTATCTTCTTTTATGCTCCCTTAGCTCACCGTCTCAACCCGACCCTTAGCCTTGGTCCAAAAGTGTACCTACAGGAACAACCTATCATGAGCATGTACATCGTTACTTAACATCATATGGCATATAAATAAATGTACAGAAATAGTTGATAACATGTACTTCCTGGTTAATCGTATTATCCTTCTTTGGTTGTCCCTGTTTCATAGTTATGCATATAAGACGTAAATGGTTAACATCGTACTTTGCATATATGCACACAACAATCCATGTTACTTAGTAATGGGACTATCCGGGTTCTATTATGACAGCGGTACAATTGGTCCCCCTCGCTCGACATAACACATCGTATGATACCCATCGCTACGCCTTGATAGCGGATGTATCTCTTTGTTCAGCGGATGATACCCCTCGCTACCCCTTGATAGCGGATGTACCCCCTCGCTTAGCGGATGATACCCCTCGCTACGCTTTGATAGCGGATGTACCCCATTGCTTAGTTATGTGAGCGGCAAGAACCTTCCTCGCTTGCCCATAATAGCCACCGGACATTCAACCATTCTAAGTAGCATAGTTAAACATACATTATTATCTTATGAGCATCATCATCTCCAAACATCATCATCTTATCATAACTGTCATCGTAACATCATATCATCTTTGTTTATCACAACATCATCATCATAACTTATTCTTCATAATCATCATCATAAATACTTATGCAATCAATGCAAAGTCATGGTTTAGGAATATGTTACCGTTTGATGCCCGTACGTTTCTTACGTACCTTTTCAAAATATGGTGAGGTCGTAGCACTTTATCTTCTCGAAGTCGTGGGTCCTTGGGATGGTTCTACACAACCATACAATTCAATATTAGAAGCTAATCATGGTCCAATATTCAAAAACCCCACAAAAATAAAAAATACCCATATTTTACATCTCGCGATCGATCGCTGCCCAGGCGCGATCGATCGCGAGATCACACTGGACGGGGGGTGAAAATTTCTTTCTTCGGCGATCGATCGCCATAGTTGGCGCGATCGATCGCCATTGCCACCGATCGATCGCCCAAAAGTGGCGATCGATCGCCAAAGGCTTTTGGAGCCTACTGTTGGCTCGCGATCGATCGCCAGCCTCTGCACTTCGAAAATCCACCATTTTTACACATTAAAACTTCACCAACCTCAACCAACATTTATTCCATCAATTCAACAACATAAAAACACTTAAAACCTTCCTCAAACATCATTAAACCACCAAAAACAAACATCATTTCAAAAGTCATCCCTACCCCCAACAAACCCATTTCAAAACCCTTCAAAACCATTCCAAACTTAAATCAAACATTTCAAGAACATCAAGGAGTGATATACAAACATCTTAGGTCTTAAATCTTACCAAGAAGTGCAAGAACAAAGCTTTTACAAGGACTTCTTGTCCACTTTGGTGCCAAAATCGGGTTTGAGGGAAAAAGTGAGGGTTTGGGAAGAGATTTGGGGATTTGAGTGTAAAGAGTAAAGTGAGGTAAAAATGGTGGGTTAAGGGTTAAATTCTTATATTTAACTTGTACCCCAATAATTAACATGATGTATATAAAATGCATTAACATGGTAAGCATTTACAAAATGCAACCAACTTCATTAAATCCATACCATCCTCGTAATTAAAAATCAACATCCTTAAATCATGATAATTCTTCATTTTCCACACATAACTTAATCATCGTAATAATTCATCATATAAACATAATTAATGTCCAAATTGCCATTAATTAATTTCGGGGCATCACAAAATTTCTCTCTAAAACTCGTCCAGGTAATGGAGTTTCGTTCCATACTTACTTCCACTGAAGTCCACCAGTGCTTTGCATTTCCTTCCAGAAATGGAGTCACCACTGTAACTTTTTCTTCATCGGCAATGTTTATAGCCTTCAGTAATTCTTCAATCTTAGTCAGCCATTCCTCAGCTTTCATTGGATCAGTCTCGTTTCCAAAGTACGGTGGTCGGAGTGCCCGGAATCTCTCAAATTCAGTCCTTCTCGGTGGTTCCGGCTGTAGTGGTGCCGAAACAACATTTTGTTGCAACACTCCAGCTATGATGCGACATATGTTCGTGATGTCCACCTCAATCATTGTTCCCACATTTATATTTGGATTCCACCTTGATCTTCATTCACATTCCTATCTTGACCGTCTCCTGAATCGTGATTCGAGCCCTCCTCTTGGCTACAACTTCGATTGCTACTGGTTCTTCCTCTAGCCATTTGAAATCTTAAAACGAAAGTGAAATTTATCGTAAGATTAATAAACAAAGAAAATAAATAGTCAAACCTAAATAACTTCATTCTTAAGTCCAAAAGTCTAATCACAAACATATAACAAATATCTAATCCAAACTTATAAACTAAGGCTCTGATACCAACTGTGACGGCCCGCCCAGACGGGTCGTCCGCCGTATTCAATTGCTTGAATACAAGGCTTCACTCAATTCAAAATCTTGTTATCACTTTGAATTTATGTTTAATGGAAACGTTTTTATTCTTATCGGATGTTTAACTTAATAACTTTTTACACGTGACTTTTATCTTAGAAAAATTTGGGCAGAGTCTCCTTTTAAAAATTGTGCCCTGTGATCTTACTAGATCACTACAACCATAATAACAAAACCATAAAAATTCCAAATAAACCAAAATCAGTCTTAAATACCAAAATCAAACTAAAAACATAATAATTCATGTCCTCAACATAACTTAAATTCTCAACATAATTAAACTTGCATTTCATATTTAAATATCCTCGACATCATCTAAGTCTTCAACTCCATCTGTAATATGTCACATTACAGGTAAATGTAAGTTGCAACATTTTATATTAAGCATAATAAACATTTGATAAAAAGTATCAAAACATCATTTTTCATAATGTGACGAAAAATAATATACTTTCATATCAAAATAACTTTCACACATATATGGTTTAATCCGAGCAGTCAACGGAACTAAATTTTACAAAACAGAATCATAACGGAAATAACTGCACAGATAACCAACGAAACGTAACGGAAACGAATAACAATATCATAATCATATAATGTCTTAACATTAGCCATGTAGTAGTAAACATTAGCAATAGAATTAACCATTAGCCATAGCCATATAGAATTAACCATTAGTCATAGCCATGCTGTAATGAAACAGATGCATACTCAAATACAGATGTGACACAATGATATCATTCCAGACTATACCCGCTGGAAGGGTATCGACAGATATTATACCCCCTCTGTCTTCGGGCAAAACGAAATGCGTTTCTTTATTCTCGTCGCCAACGAGCCGAAAGTATGCACGTTTTTATCCTCATCGCAATGCGAGACACAACGAAACGAAAATATCCACAGTTCACAAACCTCAAATCGTAGTCACCAATCAAGAGAAACATGACCTTTCAAAATAGTTCTTCACACACTATAAAATGTTACTCAAAATTCTATTTTTCAACAAAATACATTTTTATCAAAAATCATATTTCAAAAACAATTCGTGCATGCTTACTATTCAAAACATTTCAAAAATAATTAACGTAAAATAATAAAAGTAATTTGTGAAAATGCAACTTCCTTTACGTACCTCAAAGCTTCCTATCAACGTTCAAGCTACAAACCTTCCCACAATCTCCAAGATATCAAGGATTTCATATTACCCATTTCAACATTATCAAAAACCATATTCATTTAACTTGGTTCTATAACAACCTAACATAATCCTAACTTATATTCAAACTTAGGTTCACTATTCAGATTACCAAAGCCGACAAGTATTTTTTTTTCCCAATAAATCAAGAAACGGATTTGTATAAACAATATGCTCAAGGAATTAACCCAAAATTTTTGAAACCGTGATCCACCATTTTCGAAACAATATCATCTTCAAATCCTCAAATTACAGCCTAAATCCTCGAAACCGAATACCATTTTCGAGAAATACAATTTCATTTCTTCAAAATCCAATAGCATTTTCGAACAACATCAAAACTTTTGAATAAAATTTACAATTCCAGTAACATTTTCGAATTCCATTTTCTGTATAATCTTCAAACAAAATAGCATAACATTTTCGAATTTAACAATATCAGATCTTCGAACCAATATACATATCCGAACTAAAATTCCAGTAACATCTTCGAAAAAAAACAGTACCATTTTCGAACTCAATTTCTTACAAAAATGGTGTTCTAGGTCTAATTAATCCAACTTCCCTAACCTTACCATTACAAAAAATCGAAAACAGAAAACAAAAATCGAACTTCACACATCAAATTCATACTTCGAAATTCATACCAGTTTCCTACGTTTTCTGCTCAAATTCCGATTTCCTCCCAGACGTGCGCTACAGCTCTGATTCAGAAGAATTTTCGAACTAAAAATCGAAATTTACAAAAATCTGGAATTTTCCGAGTTGAGAAAAATAAAACAGACAGGAATGGTTTTCGGTTTTCCTTTTGATAGACTAAATAGAGATGTTGATTCATACCTGTTACAGACGTGAGTAGGTGTAGGTGAAGGGACGAGAGTTATCGGCTGAATGTTGGGAGAAGAAGAGGCGAGGGAGATGAAGCGAAAGTAACGGACGAAGCAAGAAAAATTGACGAAGGTGAAGCGAAGGTGAACTGAAGAAATGAGGCGAAAGTGAAGGGAATTTGAGGAAAAACGTTTTCAGCTTTACACGCTTTTTACACTATTATTATTATTTTTATTATTATTATTATTATTTACAAACTTTTCTAAAAAAAATTCGGGTCAATAATTTTCTTTAAAATTGGACTATTACAGTGCAAGTGGGAGATTTGTTAGGATATGCCCTAAGACAACTCATTAGATGATTGTTTATGACATACACTGTATTATGATTTTGTTAATGGCAATTCATTATTATATATTATTCGTGTGTCTGTGTAATATGAATTAATATATAAGTTAATATCCTTAGAATAATATTGTATTGTTCTTAAAGATTGTCCCTAGTCAAGTATTATCATGAATTAGGATAATGATGATGCATTAAGACTAGTATGTTTTGATTGATGAATTGTTCATAGATATGAGATATCAAATTAACACATGGGTACATGTTAGAGAACGATGTACTGGACAGACGCACCATGAGAATGCTACATGGATAGTTATATGAACGTCATAAGCAATTCTCATAGTGATAATGATGTATGTAATCCTTACGACTTGAGATCACCAGAGATCCCAACATAAGGAGTCATGTATCTTGATATTGTCAAACGTTACCTGTAACAGGGTAAACTATAAAGACAATCATTGGATACACCACGAATTATGTAGAGGGATGTTAAGTGATAAAGAAAGGATTTGTCCCTCCTATATAACAGGAGAAGTGTTTGGGCCCTTGATCAAGTAAGACTAAAATGCATGGCCGTGCTCGAATGAGTCGATATTTGATATCGAGCTTATTCGTTTATTCTAGTTCTACTTGGGGATCAATAAATAAAAATTGAATATACGAGTATGACTATTTCATGACTCGTGTTCAATCTATACACATAGGACAAAGGGATTAAGTTACATGGTCAATATTATCGCAGTTCGTAGGTTATGTCGAGTCAATGACATTCTTGTAATTTGGGTAGCCTTGATGTGTCGCTAGATACCGCTCATTGCTTGTGACATAAAATGAGATTTTATGTCACTGCCAACATTGCAAGATCCTATCGGGTCGCACAAAAGATTAAATCGATAAGGGGAATTAAATTCATTGGATGAATTAATTAATTAAGAAGAGTCTTAATTACATGATTATAAGGATTTAATTAAATCATGGGTTTGGGCCCATGAGGCTTTAAGAAAGTCTTGAACCTTAATTAAATCTAACATATATAATTTGATAACAAGGTGATTAAGTAAGATATTAATCCTTTTATCACAAAACCTAAAGAGCTCTCTGCCGCCCACCTAAAACACCATCATCACCGCCGCCGCCGTGGTGTTTTGGGTTTTTGATTGGTCGTCGTTGATCGGTTTTGAACCGTGAGTTCATTCTTGGTTTAAGAACGAGTCTAGCAACTTGTTCTTGAACACCCTTTCGATTTGATCGTGTGGATACTGTAGAGGCAAAATCTTGGAGGTTTTGCTCGTGACTCGTGGTTTAGCATCGTTTCTGCATCAAACACGCTACAAGGGTAAGAATCCTTTACATTCCGATATGAATACTTTGTATATGTCCTCGGTTTGGGAATCCATAGTTTTATTTCCGCTGCGTATTGCATGTTGGATTCCTTACACATCTTACCAGTCTGCTCAAAGTTTTCATAAGCATAGCTTATTGTAATATTTGATCATCAAATGATTATTTTGTTCATAGATAAATTAACTCTTTCTTCTGTATTTGTACTAAGATAGAAGAGTGAGATTCAATTGTAACTGTCAGACAGATTGTGTCTGAACAGATTGAGAGACTAGGAGTTTCAGTATGGTAGTGGGGTAAATCCATCTGAATCGGGGTTGTACAAGTAGTTGTATTACTCAAAGTCTTCTAGTGAATCATTCCTTGATTGGAAGAAGGGGAGACGTAGAAGGATTTGCCTTCGAACTTCCAGAAACACATCTTCTCTATTTACATTCTGTATTGCGTTACATTTTATAAGCCATCAAGCCGTTCTTACTAGCCAAGAACAGACCGTTTCCGCACTTCCATATTCAGTGGTCTGTTCTGCTTAAATGTTGATTAAGAACCATATTTCACTCACTAACCTGAGAGAAATCAATAAGGATTAATTTTTAAAAGGAGTGTTCATTCACCCCCTCTAAACACTCCCGTCCGATCCTAACAAAGTGTTCGAAAGAGTCTGCTCGGAATTCTGCTTCGGAGCACTACAAGTGTTTGAAAGAGTCTTCTCGGAATTCTGCTTCTCTCCAAACAGAAGTGATTGGATGTTCTACCTTGGAACTCACTTGTCCAGGAGGCCAAAAGCCTATATGCGGACAAATTTGAGTTTACGGGAACACGGCTTGCTATGTCCTCATCCATGATTCTTTTATTTTTCTGATGTGAGGACAACTTAGCAGTTTATAAAATGCTGTTGTAAGTCTCCTGTTAGTGTATTTCGATTTGCTTTTAACATCAAAGTTTGTCAAACTGTGTATTTCGATTTGCTTCATTTACCATCAAAGTTTGTATAAACTGATTTAATCCATCAAATTTTGTTTACAGAACCAACAAAAAGGAATTGAATGAAAAGAGAAACAATTTATTTAATTTCAACGTGAGCACAAGATGTTTCCCTTACTATCTATTTAACAATGCAGGGCCCTATTTGTAAGGAATGAAATTATCAAGATAAACATACGATAATGTAGATAAAATCAATATTGTTGTTATTGCTAAGGTAAGCTATCTTAACATATTTATTGCTGGATCTTTAGGCGTGTATAAGGCTCTTGGATTGATACCCAATCTTCCCATTTATTGGATTATATTCTGGTTTGAATGAGCTGATCTTGTCCTTATCGCTCAACTTCTTTCCACTGACATTCGAAAGATTGTGAGGATCATGAATCATCTTATCTCTTCTATGATCCTCATGGAAACTGTTGGTGCCAACCTTATCATTTCTTGATTTTGAAATCACATCATCTCTTATTTCATCCATACGAAATGTGTTGGTGGAATTGTGAGGATCATCAATCTTATTCATCATCACCTTATCTCTTATGTGATCCTCACACAAGCTATTGGAGCCAACCTTATAACTTCTTGAGTTTGGAATCACATAATATCCTCTTTGATCCCCACGAAGTGTGTTAGTGTTGAATTTAGATGTGTTAATACCCTCTCACAAACGGTGACGGGGTTGGAGGCAGATTTTGGTTCGAAAGTAGGCTAAGGCAGCTTTGGACATCGGTTTGGTGAAGATGTTAGCATTTTGGTGACCAATGGAAATGTGTCGAGTGATAAGTTGACCAAGAGCAACTCGGTCGCACACAAAATGATAATCCAATTCGATGTGATTACTACGAGCATGAATCACATGCTTAACTGTCATATGAAGTGCACTGAAATTGCCACAGAGGATGAGGCATCGGAATTCACAGATCTTTCAAGATAAAAGTCATCCAAGTCAGTTCAACGCCAGTATTGGCCATAACATGTTACTCTACTTCAGTACTTGAGCGGGAGATCGTATGTTGTTTCTTTGCACTCCAAGAGATGATTTTGCAGCCAAGATAAGTGCAATATCCGATGGTGGATTGTCTAGTGTTAGGACAACCTGCCCAATCTGCATCTGATAAAGGTTACATATCAAGTGTAGAATGTGAAGTGAAATTTATCCATAAATGAATAATTCATTTGACATATCGAAGAATTCGTCGAATCAGTTTTAAGCTTGATGCACGAACACTGACACTGGGACACGGACACGACACGACACGAATATGGCGACATGGATTTTCAAAATTTTCAGGATACGACATGACACGACTGGGACACGCATGTATATTTTAAGATTTTTTGTAAATATTACTTCAAGCTCAAAATGAATTTTCACTAAAATCATTATAGTATTACTGATACCAAAACCAATGCATATTACTTCAATTACCATAAAGTTTAACAAACACACACAAATTTTATTTTAGTCAAAAACTTTTTAAATTGTACTATTACCCCCAAAAAATATCGTTTCCTTGTCGGACACGTCTCTCGTAGGTGACCGACACGGGTGTCTGAATTAATTTTTAATTTTAAATTTAGGACACGTCACGTGGCATGTCGATACGTGTCCGAGGGGTGTCCGAGGGGTGTCGGTGTCTTAGAAGTGTTTGACACTGCACCAAGTGATTTTCAAGAGTCTCTGTTCATCATAGGTTTTAAGTGAGCTGCTCTGGGAAGATTCATGAACTGTGATATATAATTGACACTAAATGAGAGATCTGGACAAGTAAAGGTGAGGTATTGTAAAGACCTGCAAATTCCTCGAATGTAACTTTGATCTTCCAAGGGAGTTTCGTTGTGAGAGATGGTTGTTTTTTGTTTCTAGAGGTGTACTCATGGGCTTACGGTCAACCATCTGTGTCTTCTCAAGAAGTGTGTTTGTGAAAGATGAATGCCATCAGGTGTATGGGAAATTCAATGCCAAGGAAGTGGTGAATGGGCCCCAAAATCTTTCTTTGCAAATTCGCTACTGAGTAGGTGAATGAAGCTATTGACAAGCTCTTGAGTAGATCATGTAAGCAATATATCATCAACATATAGAAGTAGGATTAGTTAGCCATGTTCAGAATGCAAAATAAATAAGGATGGATCAGCTAAGCTACAAAAGAACCCATATTTTAAAAGAAATGCACTGAAACGATCAAACCGAGCACGAGGAGCCTGTATTAGTCCATATAGAGCTCTTTGAAGTTTGCAGTCATGGGTCGGGTGTTGAGAATCATGCACTCATGAGGGTTGCTCCATGTATATGTCTTTAGAGATAAGACCATGAAAAAATGCATTCTTGACATCGAGCTGACGAATTGGCTATTGTTGTACAAGTGCTACACTAATGACCATACATATGGTTCCTGGTTGATAACTGGAGAAAAAGTTTCAATGTAATGAATAACATCAATTTGATGAAATCATTTTGCAACTAAACGAGCTTTAAGACGATCTAGTGAGCCGTCAGCTTTGAGTTTTGATTTATACACCCATTTGGACCCAATAACATGCATAGTAGGAGTGCGAGGAACAAGTGTCCAAGTATGATTTTGATGCAAGGCTGCAAGTTCTTCATTCATAGCAGTTTTCCAACCAGGGTGAGCTAGAGCAGATCGCACATTGCAAGGTCCACGTGGAATATTAGCAGTGATTGTGGTTAAGGCATACTTTGGATTTGGTTTAACCACACCATAGGATGATCGAGTTGTCTTATGTCTACCTAAGAAGAAATAGACAAGGAGTCAGTGTTTGTAGACAATGGAGGAGATGAATGCAGAGAAGGAGAGGGAATGAGAGCAGAATGTAGGGGACCCTTGGTAGGCATACAGTTGGAAGCTGGGAAGTGAGATCAATGGGTTGTGAATCCTGAATGGGTGATGGACTAATTTGAGGTGATGAAAAAACTGATGGCAATGGGCATAGGCAAGGTGGTGTAATTGGAAATGATGAAGTGAAGTCAGAAGAACTAGGAATGGTGGAAGATGATAGACAGTAGTCAAAATACTAAGAGCATGTGACATTGGAGGAGAGGTTGTGGGTGTGCGGTTGGCCTTAAATGGTAAAACAAGTTCATCAGAGACCATGTCTTGCTTTTAGGACTAAAACATTTAGAACCAAACATACGAAGTGATGAATAATACATGGAACCATTTTTGGATCAAATTTATGTCATCGCGTGTCTCATGTGTAAAACATTTAGAACCAAACACACGAAGTGATGAATAAGCTGGATGAGTACCATGCACTGTAAAGTATGGGGTTTCAAAATTAATTACAGATGAAGGTAGACAATTAATAAGATATATAGCCGTAGTAAAATCCACTACCCATAGGAATAAAGGTGCACCACAGTGAAAAACATAGTCATGCCTAATTCACGTCTAATTCTATGACATCTTTCAACCATACCTGTCTGTTCAGGAGTGTGTGGGCAAGAAACCAGATGAATAATGCAATTAGAGATAAAACGTGATGACAATTTTGTGTTTAGGAACTCACTGACACCATCTGAATAATTTTTTTTTATTGAATTGCCAATCCATATAGTTTTCAAAGGCCAAGTATGCATCAACAAAATCAGACTTATGGTGTAAGGGAATAAGCCATGTATATCTAGAAAAATCATCTACTAATCATGCATAGTATCAAAATTTGCCAATAGATAAAACATGATATGGACCCGGCAAATCACAATGTATTTTTTTTTCAAAAAATAGCAGAACCTTTATTGTCAGAACAAGAAAACGGTAACCTACTAAGCTTCCAAAATTGACAACTATCACATAGGTGCTTTAATTTATTGAGTCCTAAAACATTAATTAAACCCTTATTTTGTAATAATTGTAAAGCCGAAGACCATGGGGTGTCCTAAACTCTGATGCCAAAGAGCCGCAGAGCCTGATTTGAAATGAGAAAAAATGTAATTCCGGGGGATCTGAAATAACATAAAGATCACCCTTGCGTCTTGGTAGAGCTTATCGTGTACGCCCAAATTAACCCCACTCAATCCTCAAGATTGATAACAATAATGTAATAGTGTGAGTAGGGATCGATCCCTCGAGGAGGTGTGATTTTTTCTTGGTATCAGTCGACTCTACCTCGGATATTATCATATATTTCATTGATTCACAAAAGACACAATTTTATTTGAATATTCATCAATTGGAAATCTTATTCCTCCCTCATCTTATTCATAGTCAATTAGTCCAAGTGTTCTAATTTAACTTTCATCAATCAATCAATCTCTATATGCATATTCAAGATTAGAATCACGACACCATTCAAAACTAGTGAGTGATGAATCTAAACAACATAAACACAAGTGGTTTATATAAATTTAGTCAATGGGTTTCCTTAAGAACTTAATAAATTCACAAGTGCGAAATTATCAGTCTTAGTTACTTCTTCAATTAGATTATTCAAACAATTTCTTATTTGATATCCAATTAGCAATAGATTGTATGCAAGTTATTAGGTTGTCAATCCAATAAACGAACACAAATCATATCAATAAAATCAGAAAAAACAATGATATTCAATAAAATCGATAAACAAAAGTGTATGAATCTCACCAAGATAAATAAATCCATGGTTTTGTCTTCCTCAACCAAGAAAAAAACTAGCTAAACATAATTAATAAGAAAAATGACAAATAAAAGAAAGGAAAAGAAAACTAATCCAATCTCCGCTCGTCGAGGTTTTCAATCCTGCATTCGCTTCGATCTTCGTAGCGTTCTTCAACAAAATTGAGAGAAAAATTGTAAAACTATCCTAAACTTCTCTACCCTAACTATGTAGATGCTTTAAGGTCTGATATTTTGAGTTTATAATGTTGGGGAAGCTTGGAGGATAGGTTAGAGCCCATGTGAGAAGGAAAGAAACCAAGAATCCAAACTTTCCAAAATTCTGCTGGCGTAGAGACACCTCAAAATGGCGTATTCACGCCGATGACGTGTTCAATTTCTGCCTTCCTGCGTATCTGGCATATTTACGCCTTGAATCAGGCGTAGCTACGCCTAATTTAATTCTTCATATTTTACACTTGCCGTAGCATTTGTCATGACCCAAAATTTTACACGATCATGCATACGTATCATGACATATATGAAATCATTCATAAGCATAAGTGCATATATTTTGACATATCATATGTGCATTGGAAAGTATAGAGAGTGTAAAATATGTAATTGATTAAAGTTAGGAAATATTGATAAATGAGTGATAAAAATACATAGAATGAATAGAATTTAAGAATAATAATAGATATATTGAATTGATTTAAGAAATTGAGTAATGAATAAATGTTAAGAAATAGTGAATAAATGTTAAGAAATATTGAATATATATATTGAATAAATAGTATTAAAAATTGAATAAATAGTAAATTTAATGAATAAATTGAAAAATAATGATTAAATTTAGTGATTAAAGTTGAAAAGAATAGAATAGATGTTGAAGGGTAGTTTGGTAATTTTTGAAATTTATTAAAAAAATAATAATAATTAAAAGTAAAATAAAATCTGGAAACCGACTGAAAAACATCAGATTTGCACACATTCACACTTTTTAGTGTGTGTAATTACTGTGATGTTGTGAGAGGAGAGAAAAGAAAAGGAAAAGTGGGTTCCGTTGATTTTCAGACTTCGAAACGACGTCAAGACTTGAAACTAAGTACATATCTGGAATCCTCGCATCGTTACCTTCCTTTTGAGGTAGTTTTTCTTTACCTTTTCTTATGTTTAGGGTATGACTTAATTTGAAATAATGCCCAAAAATTATGAAATTCATATATGTGATAGATTAAACATAAACAATATGTAACAAGAAAATTGAGATTATGTTGTAGTTTTGAATTTATACAAAATTTATGGGTATAAAAAGTCATGTGCATATACTGGTTACACTAAATGAAATTGAGAAAACATAATTGTAACTTTGAGAAATAATGAATGGTAGAAAAGTAATATTGCATCTGGTATGAACATTTCATGCATAACTATAATTACTTCATATTGAAACATATGATATTGAGTTTGGTTGTGCATTTGATATGCAATGATAGGTTCTACTTTCTATACCGGCACCAGTAAGGCGAATTAAGCACTTCCTACGAGATATGGGTATCGATTGTGAGTATATCCTTATAACTTGGTATTTAACTTTATATAAGTATGTGATTTGTGTTATATAAGTACCTTGAATTGGTGCATGAATTGCAATGAATGCAATATGATGTGCAAGAACTAAATTGAGTTCTGAAATGTACATGTTGAGACATGATGTTATACGTTCTACATTATGTTATTTACCCTATGATTTGATGTTATGCATATGATTATGACATGTGCATTCATAAGAGATTAAAGAACTTTGTTATGGCCATTAATGACCTTGAACCATGTGTTAGTTCATTCTGAGTACGGTCAGAATTACAGAATCAAAGAATATCGATCCAGAGTTAATTGAGAACTCAAAAGGGGATCTACAGAGTGCCATGGCCATATCGTGATCATTGATTGTTCTTGGTATTAGTTGGGTCATAACAGAATAACAATACGGACATGCATGTGCATCATTTCATTTTATATGAAACATGTGAACTGATGTAAAGCTTATGATGATTAATCATGTGAGTATATTCATGTGCTTATGTGGATATAAATTATATGCTTATGTGATGTGTAAATATTACGTTATTTGAATATGCTCATTGAGAATGCAACTCACCCAAATGCAAATGTTATTTTTCAGTTGGTGTAGATAAAGTTTGAACATACAAGGTGTTTCTGCATATTTTGGAAGTCATGGATCCAAGATCGGCTGGCTGACTCTAGTTCTTCTCCCTCACCTCATCATTTGCATATACTATATAGGTTTTTGGTTGGGTTGTGAGGGGTACAACTTGGTTATTTTTGTGGCATACATATCTCGATATGCCTTGTAAATTATTATAAGATGCTAAAATGTCTTGATTGCATGATATTATGAGATTGAAATTTCCGCTGCCATTAGATATTATGTTATATGCCTCATGTGTATGTGTTATATGTTATATGTGTAAGGGGTGTCACAGTTGATTTGGTATCAGAGCGACGCTTAGAGGTTCTGTAGACTGTTACATGTGCATTGTCATTATCTAGTAAATGGTTGCATAAGTCATCATTTATGTCATATAGGTTTAATGATGAGCAAAGTATTCATGGAGGGGAAGGATCAGCCTAGCCTGAGTCACATTCATCATTTTCACTTCCACCTCATGCACAAAGAATACCAGCTGAGGCATATCGACAGTTTCCACCTGTTTATCCTCCGGAACCACGTGAAATGAGGTATGATAAATTAGAAAAATGGGAGCTGTTGACTTTATGGGTACTACTGATCCAGCTGAGGCAGAGACTTGGCTGAAACGTACAGAAAGAATTCTGAAGTTGATGAAATGTACACCTGAGGAGAAATTTGATTACACGGTGTCACTTCTTCAGGGTAATGCTTATGATTGGTGGGAGACTATCCACATAGTACTGATCAGCCATCTGTTTTGACATGGGATGATTTTTTGTTGCATTTTAATGATGCTTACCTACCTGAAGTTTATAAGGATCAGAAAGAGAGAGAATTTCTTGATCTGAAACAGTGAAACCGATCAATAGCGGAATATGATGTACTCTTTAACCAGTTATCTCATTATGTTTCACATATGATAGCCACAGAAAAGAAGAAGTGTAGTAGATTTGAGGCAGGACTTCGATTTACTATTCGTGATCGCCCACACCTACAGACATGGAATCTTTAGCAAGTTGAAAGCTGCAGTGGTACGTGCTGAATAGTTGGAAGCTGAATCAAAAGCTTTCCAATTGAATAAAAAGAGACAAATTGAAGAAGTTAGTGGATTTGGAAAGAGAAAAAGGTTTGCCACACCTACACAGAAAAGTTTCCCCAGTGGTTCTAAAGGTGTCAGTTCCAGTGGTGCAACATCTGCTGCTAAAAGTTCTGGTTTTACACCATCAATTATGACTTGTGTGCATTGTGGTCGAAATCATCATGGAGAGTGCAGACTGCTTACAAGAAAATGTTTTAAATGTGGAGAACCTGGTCATATAGCAAGATATTGTTTAAAGCCACGTGAAGAACCTACAGTTCAGCAAACCAGGTCAAGTGGTTTTACACCTAACAGAGGCAGAGATCGAGGACGATTTTTTATGGGAAGAGGGATCGGTATAGAGGAGAGTAAAGCCAATAATCATGCCCGAGTTTTTGCTATGACACAGGAAGAAGCAAATGCAGCACCAGCTGTGATTACTGGCAATTTATCCATTTCTGGTACAATTGCTTATGATTTATTTGATCCTGGTGCAACAATTCATTCATATCACAATTATTCATGATGCATTTGCATGAAACACCGGTATCATTGTGTTATGATTTATTTGTTCAAACCCCAGTAGGAAGCATGATTGTTATAAATACTGTGTATCAGAATTGTAAAATGTTCATTGGGAATACTGAAATGCATGCTACTTTACTGGTTATGCCGTTAAAGGATTTTGATGTGATTCTGGGTATGGATTGGTTAACTGAATATCATGCTAAGTTGGATTGTTTTACCAAAGAAATAGTAGTGCAACTTCCTGATCAGTCCCAGATAGTATTTCAAGGAAAAAGAAAAATATTGCCTACATGTGTAATATCTGCATCTACGACATTCAGATTGGTGAAGGGTGGTTGTGAAGCATATTTAGCTCACATTATAGATAGCAGATTATGTGGTTTGAAACTTGAAGATATTCCAATGGTTAGAGAATATCCCGATGTATTTCCAGATGACTTACCAGGATTACCCCCAGATAGAGATACTGAGTTTACCATCGAAATACCAGTGGGTACAGCGCCAATTTCTATTTCTCCTTATAGAATGGCACCTATTGAATTAAAAGAATTGAAAACTCAGTTACAAGAACTACTAGATAAAGGATTCATTAGACCAAGTGTTTCACCATGGGGAGCACCGATATTGTTTGTTAAAAAGAAGGACGGTACTTTGAGGTTATGCATAGATTATCTGCAATTGAATCGAGTGACTATAAAGAATAAATATCCACTGCCTAGAATTGATGATTTATTTGATCAGTTACAAGATGCTACAGTCTTTTCAAAGATTGATCTGAGATCAGGGTATCATCAGTTGAAAATTGTTGAGTCTGATGTGTCAAAAACAGCTTTCAGAACCAGGTATGGTCATTATTGTGAGACCCCGTTATCACATCAAGATATTAAGGTGCAATTTAGAGAACTAAACTTACATGTGATTATATCAGAGTAATGTGCCGTGTTGATTAACCTGAGCTTTAGAGATTACAGTACCAAAATGTTCCAAAAGGAAAGACATACTTCCTACAAAGGTACTACATCATAGTCTTACTCTACTCAGTAGAAGCTATACAAAAACTCTAACATGCTACTCCTGTAGCACTCCTTAAAGCTCAGCATATCAACCCCGGCCCTGGTTCTCGTCAACAAAAGCACCTACAAAGACAACCCCCAACACCTGAGCATAACACAATTCATATTTAACATAATATGAAAGTAAGGCATAAATGCAAATCTTAAACACAAGCCCTTCCTGTATTTCCAGCATTTATATCTCCCATTGGTTGTCCCTGTACCATAATTCATAATAGAAACACATTATATGAATGTATGGATATGCAATGTCATGACATTCTTTTTCCTTAAATCCTTATTTCATCCTGAGCCCTTATCATTAGTATATTTTAATGCTTCTTGCTACTCCATGTAAGCGGAATTCTTCCTCGCTTCCAATGGACTTTAGCGTTGCTACTCCATGTAAGCGGAATTCTTCCTCGCTTCCAATGGACTTTAGCGTAAGCCATTAAAATCCTTACTAAGATAACTTTGACTCGTGAAATACACCTCTTATATTTCACAACATACATATGCAAAACAATGCATAAAAACATGTATCATAATCTTAATGCACCATATTGCATTCATCATGTGTCATAAAGACAAACATAAAGTACATGTTACCGTTGGGATGCCCGTACGTCACTTACGTACCTTTCAAAAGATAGAGGAGTCAATCGACTTTATCTCCTCGGTTGTGCTGGCACCTGGGATGGTTCTACATAGCCACACAACACAATATTAGGCACCTCATAATAATCCGGAAGCAAAACCAAATTAAAAACCAAATTAATCCTACAATATCATCTCGCGATCGATCGCCCATGAGCCCCGATCGATCGCGAGATGCTACTGCCTCGCATACCAAAAAAAAACATTCAGCGATCGATCGCCCCAATATTGGCGATCGATCGCCAAAACCTACTGGAACGTCGCGATCGATCGCGCCTCCTTGGCGATCGATCGCCAACCTTGTTCCTTTGGCGATTTTCCAGAATTGCTTAACACCGATATTCATACCCTTAAATCTAACATGTAGGACATAATACATACCAAGACCATCATGCTAGCATTTGAACTACACTACCCTGAGTGTATTCAAACCAAAAATACACCCTGAGCATAAACCTACATGCATAAACATCGATCATTTAAACAAGTACTGGATCAACTTTTTCTGGAAACAGGGCACATTTTCATTTCCAGAATTCTTGAGCACCTCTTTACATGCTATTAAAACTAACACATATAACATAAACCGTGCTCAACTAAACATGCCATGGGTTTCACAAAACTACCAAGCATATTTTTACATCAAAGTTTTTCCAAAACTTAAGTTTATCATGCATGATAACACCTTCATAAAAGTACTCTTCGCACATATATTTCCAGAAAACAGGGCACTTGAACCTTGCCCAGAATTTTCGAACACTACCTTTCACATGATTAAATCTTTCACATAACACATGCAACATGCTCAAGGAAATATACTGGTACCTTCAACAAGTTACCATACATAAAAACACATCAAAGGTTCAACCAAATCCTAAGTTAGCATGCTTCGAAACATCATGGTAAAACCCTTCCTAACATGGAAAACAGAGTACTTCTCTGCTCGGATGTTCGAGGAACCCTTTTCTCTACTACAAATCTAGAACATAAAGCATGCAAGTTTCTTAACTAAACATGCTAAGGGCTTCACAAACATCACATAAAGGTATTCATAACAAGATAACATCATACCCTAAACTAGCATGCCAAATCTGCTACAAAGAACAAGCATGCCAGGAAACTGAAAACTGGGAAAAAATGTGACTCCTCACCACTTTTGCCCTTCGATTTTCTATATGAAAAGAAGCATGAAACCCGATCACTTTTCTCCTGGAACTCGACCAATTTGCAGAGAGATGAAGGGAAAAAGAAGGAAGCTTTTGGAAGAGGCAAGATCCAAAATATCTAAGTCCAAACATGCCTACAAGTCAATCTGCTTTCCCAGAAAACAGGGGAAGGGCGTGGGTTTGGCTGCAAGTGGGGGTTGGGTGGTTGCATGTGGGGTGGTTTGTGGTGTTTAATTGTGTCCCGGTATTTCATACGATGTATAAAAATATCCCTCCTCGATATTTTATTATTCTACCACATCAACACAACAATTAAAAACACCTAACATGCTTCCTAAACCACATCATCAAATTAAATAAATTAATCCCACATACAAACGCTTTAAACATATAGGTTCATAATTAACCACCCTTAAATGCATGATTACCCACATAATCTTTTCGGGGATATCACAATTATGAATTTTTGGTAAAGCCTTTTGGTTTGACTAATGCACCTGCTGTATTTATGGCATTGATGAATGATGTTTTTAGACCTTACCTGGATAGATTAGTGATTGTCTGACATTTTGATATATTCTAAATCGGCTGAGAAACATGAACAACAATTGAGAATTGTGAACCTTGCGTGAGAAACAGTTGTATGCAAAACTTAGCAAATGTGAGTTTTGGTTAGATCAGGTTGTCTTTTTGGGACATGTTGTTTGTAGTGATGGTATTAAAGTTGATCCAGTGAAAATTGAAGCAGTAACTAACTGGGAGTGTCCGAAAAATGTTGCAGAAGTTCGTAGTTTTCTTGGTTTAGCCGGGTACTATAGGAGATTTGTTGAAAATATCTCTCTTATAGCTACTCCACTGACAAAATTGTTGCGCAAAGGTATTTTGTTTAGGTGGACAGATGAATGCCAAAAGAGTTTTGACGAATTGAAAGAACGACTTACTACTGCTCCAGTTCTGACAATACCTTCAGGTACTGATGGGGCAACTTAAACCATATGAGATGTCTTATCCTACACATGATCTTGAACTTGCTGCAGTTGTTTTTGCATTATAGATATGGAGACATTACTTGTATGGTACCACATTTCAAATCTTTACCGATCATAAAAGTTTGAAATATTTGTTGAGTCAGAAAGAATTGAATATGCGACAACGAAGATGGCTTGAATTATTGAAAGATTATGATTGCACTATTGAATATCATCCTGGAAAGGCAAATGTTGTTGCTGATGCTTTGAGCATAAACTCATATGGTACCGTTTCTTATCTGTCAGTGCATTCGTTACAATATTTGTTAGACTTGAGAAAGCTGAATGTTGTCTTGAATGTTGATGAGCTTGGTATTATCTGTGCTTCACTTTGTATCCGTCCAGTAATGACTGAAAGGATTAAAAATGCTCAATTTCGTGATGATAAACTAATCAGTATTGCAGAAAAGGTGAAACAGGGAAATAGTACAGAATTTGTTATCAATGATGATGGTAGTTTGTCAATCAATCGACTATGTGTTCCTAATGTGAATGACATAAGGCATGAAATAATAGAGGAAGCACACATTGCACCTTATGCGATGCACCCTGGTAGCATAAAGATGTATCAAACATTGAAAACCCATTATTGGTGACCTAGAATGAAGAAGGATGTGGCCGAGTATGTATCTAAATGTTTGACTTGCCAACAGGTTAAAGCCGAACATCAAGCACCGGTGGGTAAATTACATCCATTTCCTATTCCAGTTTGGAAATGGGAACGCATAACAATGGATTTTGTTTATGGGTTACCTGTAACTCAGAAGAAGAATGATGCAATTTGGGTGATTGTTGACCGATTGACAAAATCAGCTCACTTCTTACCATTTAGATGGGGATCTACACTTGAAAGTTTAGCCAAAAGGTATATGAATGAAATTGTTAGATTACATGGTCTGCCTTTATCTATTGTATCAGATAGAGATCCTTGTTTTACATCAAGATTTTGGGGATGTTTACAAGAAGCTTTGGGTACTAAATTACATCTTAGTACAACATTTCATCCACAAACAGATGGACAATCAGAAAGAACGATTCAGACTTTAGAAGAGATGCTTAGATCACGTCTTCTGGATTTTAGAGGTTCATGAGATGAATATATTGCTTTGATGGAATTTGCATACAATAATCAATATCATAGCAGTATTGGTATGGCACCATATGAAGCCTTATATGGTAGAAAGTGCAGAAGTCCAGTATGCTGGGATGAAGAAGGAATGCGAATAGTAGAAGGTCCAGATCTCATTCAAGAGACAGTTGAAAAGATAAAAAATGTGAAAGATCGATTGAAAGCAGCGTAAGATGAGAAGGTTGATCAGCATAGAAGAGAAATGGATTATCAAATTGGCGAAAAGGTATTTCTTCGTGTTTCTCCTTGGAGAGGTATTCTTAGATTTGGAAAGAAAGGTAAATTGAGTCCTCGATACATTGGTCCCTATGAGATTCTTCATAAAGTTGGACCATTAGCTTATCGTCTTGCCTTGCCTCCTGAATTGTCCCAGATTCATAATGTGTTCCATGTTAGTATGCTTCGGAGATACAGATTGGATCCATCTCATATCCTGCAAAATGAACCAATTGAAATTTCTGAAAATTTAAGTTATGTTGAAGAACCGGTTGAGATATTAGAATACAAGGACAAACAGTTAAGGAGTCGCGCAATTCCTATGGTAAAGGTTCTATGGAAAAATCATTCTGTACGGGAAACTACGTGGGAAACAGAGGAACACATGAAAACACAATATTCGTGGTTATTTCCTGATACATGTATAAATTTCGAGGCCGAAATTTTCTAAAGGGGGGAAGAATTGTCATGACCCAAAACTTTACATGATCATGCATACGCATCATGACATATATGAAATCATTCATAAGCATAAGTGCATATATTTTGACATTTCATATATGCATTGGAAAGCATAGAGAGTGTAAAATATGTAATTGATTAAAGTTAGGAAAATATTGATAAATGAGTGATAAAAATACATAGAATGAATAGAATTTAAGAATAATAATAGATATATTGAATAGATTTAAGAAATTGAGTAATGAATAAATGTTAAGTAATAGTGTAACGAAGTTACCGATGTTGAGAAAGAGAGACGCCGTGAAGAAGGAAACCAGTCGTTTCTCTTGTGCTCATAATGGCTTTGGTACCATAAAGAATAAAGAATTGAATGAAAAGAGAACCAGTTTATTTAATCCCCTACTATGCATTTAACAATGCACAACCCTACTTGTAAGGAATGAAATTATCAAGATAAACATATGATAATGTAGATAAACTCCCGTACAATATTGTTGCTATTGCCAAGGTAAGCTATCTTGACAGATTTATTGTTGGATCTTTAGGCGTGTCTAAGGCTCTTGGGTTGATACCCGATCTTCTCATCTTTATTGGATTATATTCTGGTTTGAATTAGTTGGTCTTGGCCTTCCTTTGCTCAACTTCTTCCCACTGATATTCAAAAGATTGTGAGGATCATCAATCATCTTATCCCTTCTATGATCCTCACAGAATCTGTTGGTGCCAACCTTATCATTTCTTGAGTTTGAAATCACATAATCTCTTATTTCACCCATACGAAATGTGTTGGTTGGATTGTCAGGATCACCAATCTTATTCATCACCACCTTATCTCTTATATGATCCTCACACAAGCTATTGGAGCCAACTTTATCACTTCTTGAGTTTGGAATCACATCATCTTCTCTATGATCCTCACGAAGTGTGTTAGTGTCGAGTTGAGATGCGTTATAATTTCATGTAGCCTACTCAAATCCATTGATATTAAAGTCTTCATAATAGTTGTTTTTGTCAAAACCCACAAAAATATCAATAAATATACCTATATATAATGTGTGCAATTAACAGGTATTCGTTGTAATAGTAAGCGAAAAAACACTACAAGAAATAATCTTGGTAGGGTTTTATATTAAAAGAAATCTATGTTCTATAGTAAAAAATCCACAAACAAGTAAAGTTGAAATTATTTGATATTCCATTTGAATCTAAAAAAACTAGCTCATGCTTAAACATTGGTTTGAGCCAAGCTCAATCCATGATATATGCTCTTTAGAGTGTTGAATCAAACTCCAACTCTAGTTCGACCACGGTTGTGTTGGGCTTGGTAATGATATACCAAATTTTTAATTTATTTATTTTGCCTTTTTTCAGTGTTTGATTATTATTTTAAATATTTCAAAAATAAATTACTGTGTCAAAATTTAATTTAGTTGAGAAGGTGGTAAAATTAAATTTTCATCAATTATTTTTACAATAATATGACATAAATTACAAGCAATAAATTATAGATTATTATTATGAGATATATGACATTACTTGTATCTATATTTTAATGAGACATTTTCCAAAATGACCTTCATGGAAGTGCTATAATCAATTTTAGCCTTTGTTTAGGTTATTATTATTATTGTTTTTTTTTTATCAAATTAGCCTTTTAATTATGTTAAGTTTCAATTTTATCCTTTAAACCATATTTTTTTCTCTCACATCAATTTCCTCATCCTATTTTATTCTCCCACCATTAATCTCATTGGATTATCTCCCAATTCTAAAGGATTTTTCTCAAACTAATCTCATTTCTCTACATTTCTTTCATCTTTGATCTTTTTGTTTGTGTGTTTTCATATCTTATTTCTCAATTATATAGAGTTGTATTTGATTGTAAATTTTTAACAATTAATTTCTACATGTTTATAAATTGTTTAGTTCATCAAAGTCGAATACTTCTTACAATATTTTTATAAACTCTAGAAGGATTATCTAATGGATTATATGAAGACCATGCTAGTGGATTGTATAGAATGAAGAGAAATTAAGGATTCTAACACATCTTAAATCCATATTTTTAAAAATTATGTCGATGCTTTGGGAGGAAGGTGTTGGAAATTTATGTGGTCTCGTTGAGAATTGTAATTATTATGCACGTAAAATATTTGTTTATGTATTTATTGTACTTGGTTTAAAAGATAATAAATAAATTATTTAAAAAAACTATTTAACAAAAAATATATTAAAATAAATATTCATATTATTTATATTATTTTAAAAAAAATATAAGAAGTAAAAAGTTATTCCTTATTAAAAGGTTAAACCTTCATAATAAAGGTATTGCTTTTGATTAAACCCATTGGTCTTGCATCGAGGTGTACCACTTAGCGGTTAGCATTCTAGTTAAAAAAATTATATTTCGCGTACTTGTGAAAATTCAAAAAATAAGGTCCTTATATAATAAATAATATTTGAAATCCTAGTATTTTTAAAAATCAAGTGTAAAACTCTATGCATATGGGGCAAATATGTCAGATTTTTTAAAGTATAGGGTTTCATTAATTTTATACATATAGTTTATACTTTTTTGGATTTTCACATAGATGTATATGCCATTACTGTACAAGTAAAGAAAAATAAAATTCGAGAAATTTTGAAGTTCTTTAAAGATTTATAATAAATCATAAAATTAAAAACTAAATTTAAGCAAAATTTAAGTTGGTTCTTTGTATCGACTAGGAAATCCTTTAGATAACTGCAATTTATATTGTGAGTAGATTATCGTGTTATATTTTGAAATTTTGACTGGAATGACTTAAGAGTGATAATTAAAAGAGAAAGTATTCTATTTTAAATCTATATTTTTAAAAATAGTATTATTTAATTAAAAAAGGTATTTTAGAATTTTTAAATTATAAAAAACTATTTTAAAAACTATTTAGCTATTTTAAAAAAACACGAATTTAAATTCAGATCTATTAACCCAGGCCAACTTCATACTTTGCCCTAAATTTTACTCTTCCCCTATCTAATTATTAATCCCCGTTGATTTTCAGTATCAGAAAATGCAGAAGAGCTTCACTCTGCTACAGACAGTAGGAATTGCCGGCGTCTTCTCCGCCGTGTCTCTCTGGTGCTCATTTTCTCTCTCACCTGTTCATGTATATTTCCTGTCGATTTATACTAATCTGTTTATTTCAGGTATGGATTTATGTTCGGTAGAGAGTCCGCTCGCAAGGAGCTTGGGGGTTTGATTGAAACCCTCCGCCGCTCAAATTCTGATCCTCAGCCTCCACCTCAGCACCTCTAAATCATGTCTTGTTATGATCAGAGTTTCTAACTTTTGGATGTTGAGATTCTTGACGAATTAAAGTTTATTTTGTAATACATTTGCAGTTGCCAATGAGCAACATCAAATGGATTGGGGATAATGAAGCTTCTTGATTTCTTACTGGAACTCAATCATATTCAGCAACTGAAGGTACTCGGGATTGGATAAAAGGCTCTGCTGTGATGCCCATAGGAAGCATGTATTTCATCTCTTTCTATATTCCCTATGGATTTCATGTTGTTAAGCTATACTAAATTTGTGGCAGTAAAATTCCGTTGGAGAAAAATATGTGGGAATTCTCTATTGTTAGTAGTATCAGTAACGTTCTTCTGATTAAAAACCCGTCTATAAGTCTGTACAACAGGATTTCGTACCTATGAGTTAGTTAATATCATTTATACAACATAAAATAACCTCCAATACAACAGGAAAAAACGCAAGTCACTTTTTTCTCAAAGCGCCACTTGTCTTTGATACGTGCACTATTTCTCATTGTAGCTCTCCCTCTCTTGCTATTTCTCTCTGTTATTAATGCAGGATATATCATTTGAACTTCTACATGATCGATAATTTTGAATGCTAATTGGGACGCTTTTAACATTGCAGCCTTTTATGGATTTCATTAATTTCTTTCATCTTAATGTCCTTTGTGAAAATGGACTGCAAAGAGATTGATATGGCCTCATGCGAGTCTACATCCTCCACACACACACACGCACACCCCAACCCCCCCACCCCAAAAAAAAAAAAAAAAAAAACCAACCAACCCCCCACCTACCCACCCCTCCCTTCTTTCTTCTCTTTCTTCATTATGTTTTTCCTCTTTTTGGACACTATGTTTTTCCTCTTTTTGGACACTATGTTTTTCCTTTTCTTGAAGTGTTCAAGGGGGGACTGGGAATTAAGTTTTTGAAACATATTTCATGCCTTAGGAAGCATTTGAAACCAAAGTTGGTGTCACATGTGTTTTTAACTAATGCAACAGTATACGAAGGATTATTCATTAGATCTATATTGGCATCTCATTTTACTTTGAATCAATGTCTTGTAATTGGATTACGAGCCTTTGACAAATTCCCAACTCTCGCCCCTTCTATGCAATAGATTTTTCTTCTCTTCTTAAATGTGTCTTTGGGTATCTGGCTATTGCCATTTTAGCACTAAAACAGTTACTTTGGTACTGAATCATATACCTGATATGACAGGAAATGCCATTACGGGATATGTTTCTTGTTCCTAGGTTCTTTATGTTGCCTCTGAGACCTGAATGTATGATTATGGATGTATAAGTTGTGAATAATAGAAGAAATTTTATGTTGGCAGTTTGATGCTTGAATCGAGAAGCTGTATATCCATCACGTGGTATGACTTGTATTTTTCCTGGTGCAATCTCATGATTACTTTTTTACTCACTTATGTTACCACTGCTGCTGCCTCTTTTCGAAACTACCGATATGAAATCAAATCTGTACGTGTGTAGTGTGCTGGCCTTTTATATGCCATCTGAATGCACAGAGATTATCCGGTCGTGGCATGAGGATCACAAGTATATCAAAAAATACATTTTAGTATCATTTGTTACAAAAATGAAAATTGAAACTATAATATGTTGGATGTCAACAAATAGGCAGGAAAGATATTAAAGAAATTTTTCTAATGGAAAAGAACATAAGTATTTGATCATTGCATCTGATATGTGTTGCTAAATTTCTGGCTGTCTTGGAAACCGTTGATAGTAGAGTTGGGAATATTCTCATGTACACTCTCTTTTTTTTCTTGCCCCGAAGATATCGCCTTTCATTTATTTTCGGTATCTGTGGCTTTGGCTGGAGCAAATATTATGTATCTTGCGTTCTATATTTCTTTGTGGCTCCATCATATTACTTTCATTTAATTAGAATGAAGCACTCATTTATGCACATGCACGTGCATTCTTTATACCAGGGCTGCTTCCTTTATCTTTCTCTCATTGTTCTGTTTGATAAATCCGACGTACAGGTCTGTTCCAATTGTATCACTCTCCGGAAGTCTCGTTTTCCGGCCACCTTCTGACATGCTTTTTACAAATCCAACGAAATTTCTCCAGTTTTCTGCCTCAAATAAATGCTTGTTCATTCTTAAATATGTAAATGCACTCAGTCCATGTCCTGAATCTGGTATACTTGTTGCCACTACTTGCGAGTAAGCTCCCAAATCGTACCTCTCTAGTGCATTTTCTCCAGCAAGTTCTATTCTAGCTGTTTTGGTTGCTGCCTTGACTTGTCTAACTAGACCTTCTGGTGAGCAGCTAGCTTCCCCTGGCTGTTCTCCATCTCTCATTTCCATACACGTAAAGTTAAGCACAACCCCATGTTTACCCATCATTTTTGCTATCGGTAGGTAACCATCTCTGTTTCTGGTGTTGTAGTATCCTGCTGTTAGTTCCGCTGCATGTGATCTTGTTTTGTAACTCCAATGAATTCCAGCTACTTTTCCTGAAATTTTGGCTCCAGTTCCTTTAAATATACTTTCTGCTGCTGTAAGAATTTTCTCCCCGTGCTCAAGTAGCTTCCCAGAATACCATTCTAAGAAAAATTGCCCATATTCACTTTTCCATGTACCATCACTTCGAAAAAATCCAGTGTCTTCTGGGAACTGGTTATATTGGCCGGAATCATGTGGCCCTCCTTGTCCCCAGTCATCTTTCCCAATTGCCTCTGCTGTTGCTGCTAGTGAAGCTTTCATGTACTGTTTCACGGAAAAAGAATTAAGCAAGCAGATGCATAAACAAGGAGAATCTAATTTTTTTATTTATGGTTTCGTGAGTTACCATGTCATAGCATTGGAATTCCCCTATTCCTGGGAATCTCCAGGTACCATTGCTTTCTGGATAAGATGGATATCTTAGCTCTCCACATGGTCCCATCCCCACTTGAATCTCCTGCATTATGAGTAACAAATTTGAATTGTCAATGCGAGATGTTTTTTGTTCGGATTGAGTTAGATAATGAAATGAGTACGTCGTGGGTCTTGAACATGAGATATTTTCATGCGCATGAAACTAGAGTTGTCCAACATTGTGATTATGTAGAAATGAATGTAAACATATATTCGAATAATGTCATAATCCTGTTCATCATTCACGTTTAACTCTTTCCACCGTATCTGCGTGTTCCCTCTTAATGATAATTCTACTTTTAAATATATCTTCTTGATCTTGGCCATTTGGGTCAAGCTAGAATATAATTAATAGGGAATCGAAAAGTTTATACGTATTTAGTACTAGTAAATTGCATTAATACGCCAGATTGCTAAAATATATCTTGGTTCAAATAGTTAATTAATTGGTTAATCATTATATTTGGTGTTTTTAATACGATACAAGGATCGTCGATAATGATTTCAGTTTCATTACTGGTCATGATATGATGCATCAATTCCCACATTTTATCGTTACTAACTGTACAAAATTGCTACGAACTTTTAAGTCTTCTCTGGTTGAATATGGTTGGAAGTGCGTTATGATGAAATATATTAAGAAACATCCCTTTATTCTCCCCTTTCTCCCCTTTTATTCACGTCTTTATTCTTTTTGGTTTCTCATCATGTATTACGTCAGTGTTACTAAATTTAGAAAATACTTTATTTGAAGGTGGTGATGGTGCTAATACATTCCCTGCCTAGAAACTTATAGAATGCTGTTAAAGATGCAATTCTGTCTCAATATTGTTAAAGTTAAAGATATGTTAGAAAAATAGAAGCTGTACCGCAATAACTCCTCCGAGGTAGTCCTTGAATCTTTCTCTAAAACTTCTCATATAGTCAGAATAGACCTGAATTGGTGTCCTTCCTCTAAGAACCGGTAGTGAGTCGCAACCTAAGGATATATACTCAGGGTTGCGCCGACCTGATCTGTCCGTATAGACAAGATTAGGATTCTTGCTAATCTCTTCGAGCACCCATGGGGGTAGAGGAACGCTGCAAAACAGAAGAATGGTTTGAATGCTACGTTTTACAACAAATATGACAATATGAATAGCAGCTGCGACACCTACCATCTAAACAACAAAAGACATGTATAATGACAGAAGTTGCAAGAAATTATAGTTTAAGTATAGAAAAAGTTAATATAAAGTTTTAACTAAGACATCTGAAAGAGTCTAGTTGGATGAACTCTAATATCATGTTGATTGAATCATGTGGTCAGGGAACTCTGGTATCTTTGTGAATGATTCTAAATTAGCATTAAAAACTGGTTTCGTACAAGAACTAAATGATATGCAGTTATACATAACAATTGATATAATTTTCCCATCTAAATGTATCCAGTTTGAATCTTGATGGCTGGTTATTAAAGATCGCATGTATTTTTAAAGCAGTTAAGCAGGAGAGAACCATTGTGTTGTAATTTACCTGCAAGAGTCTCCAACATTTCCTCCACACTGATGAAAAGACATGACAACTTGAAGCTTCAAGCCAAGCTTTCCTACCATATTTACGAGCTCTGCATAGCCTTCCCAATTGTATTGCATAGGTCCATCTTTCTCCACCAATCCCCACCATGCGTCGACCATCACTCCTTCGACTCCAGCGCTCTTCAAAGCCATTAAACTAGCGAACATAGCTCTTGGTTTGTTCAAATTCCCCCCAACAGACACAGTATCAAGCGGCAGCATCACGAAAACAGGTACCCTTGAACCATCATGGCTGTGAAAACTTGCCATTCCATGTAGTTTTTCTCTTTGCTCACTTTTTCTCCCTTCTGAAAACGAGGATGTTCTTTCCACCGGTGAAAATTGAGCTTCTTTTGTCGAATTCTTCACCCGCAACTGGAAAAATGGCTTTATTTGGGGGAAGCCAACTACGCTAGATAAGTCATTAGGAATTTTACAATTCCTGTTATCATTTAGATTGATAAAAGAAGTTGAAGAACGAAGCGTTAAAGCCATGCTTTCTTTGAAAATTAAGAAATGTAGGAATAATGTATGAAGGCTGCTGGTGTTTATTTATGAAGATAATCTGCTCTAGGTTCTTGGCTTAGACAATTTTGGTGGGCTCTATTTTGGAAGAAAAAGCGCAAGAAATCAAAACAAGTCGCTGTACCATTTAAAGGCTTTTTTTGAACGCGCTTAGGCTTTTTTTTATCTTACCAGGGGAAAGAATCTTTTATTAGAAAGAACGCTAAGTGCAAACATATTTGCTGTTTTGAAAATTGAGGAAAGTATTTGGTGGTGATCAAGGTTGATGAATCCAACTTGCATTATATATCTTTTAAGAGTACTTCATCTATCATTTACTTCAACTTTAACACAACTTAGCGGTTATGACATGCTAACGGTTCTAGCAGTATTGTAGTTGTAAAAATGTAGGTTAATCTATGAGCTGTAAGTTTGAGGATTTTGCAACTTTTGCTATCCGCATGGTTATTTTAGTAAAGATGCGTGAGGTAACCTATTGTGGTATAATTTTTGAAGGGTCCAATTTTACCTAATTTACAAGTGCATATAGCAGTGATTCCTTGTTATTAAACTTCATTCTCGGTGCATGCTTTCTTCTTGTGTTTATCTTAATCTTACAACTCTATTTCGGTTAATCTGAACAATGATGTCCTAAACTCAGTGTATGAATGAGTGTTTGATGTAGCTGAATTGGATGCCTCAAATAGGGGGTAGATATGCAGGTATTGATCAGTTATGTATGAAAATTCTTGAATCAGTTTAGCAGTGTTGTTGCGCTAATATTTTACAAAGCATTTTTTGTATTTACAGCGTCGAGTCAACATCATCTGTTCTTCAGTTTTTTCCCCCACGGTTTTCAATATAATCCATCTAATCCACAAAAAAGGAGTGAATGCAAATTAGTTGGAGCGTCTGCCCTGCTTGCTTGATCGTCTCTTTGTGTGGCTTTCTTTTGTTATGACTCAGCCAAACCCCACAAGTTTTGATTGTTTCTCACTGGTCTTTGTTGATGAAGACACTGCACTTTTGTGGATGAGAAACATCTTATTTTTATTGAATTTGCTTTGAAATTCAGGATAAGAAGGAATAAAGCATCTGTCTAAAACTAAGATATGTGGCAGTACCATAGTCCATACCTTCATTTTCTAGGAGTTTCTTCTGATAATATATTATGCACATGTGATTAGGCATACTTAGGTAATACCAGATCAAATGTTAGACGACATGGTTAAAACTTAGAATTGCTAGTTTAAGATAATATTCTAACCTTGCTAATTGAATATTGGATAGAAGTCAGAACTTTACTGAGTCTGAATTTAAGATTAAAGTTGAAAGTTTCAATCGTCGAACTTATTCAATAGATTATCATGTCGTGCACTCAATATATTTGGACATAATCAAAGATCCATCGGCCAAGATAAGAAAAATATCTGCCTAAAACATGGTTGACTTTTTTCAATAGATTAAGTCACAAGATAATATTCACATTATAAGGCAGTCATGCCGAGCAATATATTATGATGAGATACTACAATGTGTTATTATTCAACTGCAGATCCAATGGCCACCATTGGTTCATATGAATTTTTTTTTTTTTTTAAAGTCTGGTCATTGGATCTATCATCAGGGTGACAAGAACTCAACCATAATAAAGGATACTTTGAGGTTTTTGGAGAATATCTGATCTAAAAATTATTTTCAAAATTGGGGGTTTCTACATATAGAGAGGATAAGTTATATGGAGCCTTGCAGTGAAAAATCCTTTTAATCAAGTTTAATAATTCCTTGTATTATTTTTCGTTGTATTATTATAATTATAATAATAACAACTATATAAATAAGTGTCAAAGAGTTACTAATAGTATCAATGTAATGAATAGGAATTTATTATTCATTACAAAGAGTTATGAATAGTACTATGTAATGAATAGTAATTCACTATTTAGTACAATTTTTTTTTCTTTTAATTTTTTTTTTTCAAAATTTATTTTTGCTGATGCGCGTGTTTGACCTGAACCGACTAGAAAAAAAATCTTAGTCGGTTATTGATGCGCACAACTTCATATATTAATCTTTTTCAGTTTATAGTAAGGTGGACATCATGTTTTTAAAACAAAGTTAAAGTCAGTCATTTGATTATTTTTTTCCATTCAATTACAGTAGTATGTTCGTTTTAATTTTTTTTGTTGATGCGCGGATTTGGTCTGAATCGACTAGAAAAAAATATCTTAATCAGTTGTTGATGCACACAACTTCAAATAATATTTTTTTTTCAGTTTATAGTGAGATGTGCATCATTTTTTTAAGAAAAAGGTTAGAGTCAGTCATTTTATTATTTTTTCTCATTCAATTAAAGTAGTATGATAGTTTTTTTTAAAAAAGGATTGTTAAAGTCAGTCATTTGAATGTTATTTTCGATCAAATTAGGAAAAAGATTAGCATGCTGGTACCTGACATCACACATTGGGCAATGCCAATAAAAACTTGTATAATATATATATTCTACGAAATTTGAGTGATTAGGAGCACACAAGTTTAGATTATGCTCTACAAATGTGGGGAAGTACACAAGTTTATATAAAAATATGAGTAAAGTAAGTTATTGCATAATATTAGGATTTACAAGATATATAAAGGGTTTCCATAACGTACAGTTTTCTAGTTCTTTTATAGCCGGGTGGAAAAGAAAACATTGAGGAACTCTAACACCTTGAACCTTTATAAACATTTCACTTTATGCGTCTCGCCATTTTCTCTGTTATTCTATTTGTTTACCACTCATTTTATCTGTTAACCAGATTTATATACAACATTTCTTACACCAAATCCGAAATCATAGAGCTAATCAAGTTGTAGCCAACTTAGTAAGATTGATAGAAATATTTATATGTGTTATTATAAAAGGAACTGAGTGACAACCCAGAACTAGCTTAATGGTTTGTTACCCGGCTCCCCTCATATTGGCGATGGATCGACTCTTTCACCTCCACCAAAAATTGTAGTTGTAATAATGATAAAAAAACAAAAATTAAAAGGAAGTGAGTAAGACATCAAAGATAATGGTATTTTTTTGTAGAAGAATAGGCTATGATGCACTGTCACTCCTAAGAATCACTCGGTGTGGTGTTGGACATTTATCGGGCATCGACACTACTCGAACACGTATCGGACACGTCACATGGTGTGTTCTTAATTTTTTTTGACAATAAAATCAGACACTTCCCTCAAAATCGGACACCCGTGTTGGACGAGGATGATGTGCGTGTCCAACATAGAAAAGACACTTTCGGGGCAAATTTACAATTTAAAAAGTTTTTGGCTAAAATGAAATTTGACGTGTTATGTAAATATGTTAATTGAAGTAATATATATTTGGTGTTAGTATGTGCGATAATATGATGATTTAGTTACATGCATTTATTTATGTATTTTGAATTTGGTAAAATATTTTTGGTTATCTTTATTTGGACGTGCTTGTTAAACTATGTGTTAATTGAAGTACTATGCATTTGATATTAGTATGAGTGGTACTATGATGATTTCAGTTATATGCATTTATTTATATGCTTCTTGAATTTAATAAGAATATTTTGTTGCTTTTACATGGTTTTAGAATTTAAAAAATGTTACTTTTAGTATTTTGTAATATAGTACATGTATAATATACAAATATATACATGCGTGTCACAAGCGTGTCGTATATTGAAAATTTTAAATATCCATGTCGTCGTGTCCGTGTCGTGTCGTGACAGTGTCATTGTGTCAGTGTCCGTTCATTGTAGAGAGTATGTGATCAAGTGGGGTAAAATTAATTTAAAAAAAAACATATATATTTTTTATTTTTCCATTTGAAATAAAATGAACACAGAAATTTAATTGAATAGAATGGGATTTATATTTTAAGAATAATCTATAAAATTTGTTCCATTAATTAAGATTTTATTGTGCTTGTGATAGTGAATATTGGGGATAGATACCCATTAAAAGTTAGATGATTAAAAACAGTCGAGATATTATATTTAAAATATCTATGATATATTATTATTTTTTGAATTAAATTTATGATGATTGTCTTGTTACAAGAAAACCCTTTATCAAGTTGCATCTTTCTTTTGGAAGATATTCCTAATTCAAGAGAAATGGTTTGATTTTCTAGCCGGAGAGTGCTTGATTGTTGATCACCCAACAAAATTTCAAGAACAGTGGGTTTTTTAGCAATTTAACCTTAATTTTTATTATAGTTATTAAAATAACCGGAATTTTTTTTTTTATAAAAGTAACCTAAGTCGCCATTTGAGATGGCGACAATAATAAAAATTTATTAATGTCGCCATCTCAGATGGCGACAACAATATCATAATTTTTTTTTAATATGTCGCCTTCTCAGTTGGCGACATCAAAGAATTTTTTTTTTTTAAACTTATGTCGCCATCTCAGATGGCGACATCAATAATTTTTTTTATTGATGTCGCCATCTAAGATGGCGACATCAACACAATAAGAAACCCTACTCTTCATTTCATACATCGGCCGCCGCTTCTGTTTTCTCTTCAAACGCATTCCACGCTCACTCTCCATAAAATCTTCTTCTCGTGTTAATCCACTGTGTAAAAATCAATTTCTCATCTAACTTATTTAAGGTATGTTTTTTATTTTTCATTATGCTTTGATTTTAGATAAATCATGATATTTTATTTAGAATCTTTTGTTTGATTTTTGTTATTGTTTAATTTTAGATTAAATATGATTTTGATATGTAAATTGGGAGTATATGTGTTGTGGGTTAATATTTTGACGATATTGATGTTGAAATGTTGGTTCCGGTGGGCGGCGTGCAAAAATGAATATGCCCGGCGGTGGGCGGCCTGCGCAGGTGGCGGCCCGGCGGCTGTGGCGGCCCGGCGGGGGGTGGCGGTTGTTGACGGTCGTTGTGTGACGATCGTAAGTAGTCGGCGGATATTGTTTGTAATGTTGAGATTAATGTTTTTAATTTTTTGTGTTATATTTCAGGATGGATCAAATGAGGCAACCAGGCCCGATCGACACACATCTTTTGTCATTGCAGTCTTCACATCGATCCAAGGATGTGTGGGCAGGTGATATGGATAGCATACTGCGTGGGAGAAACCCACATAGTTATCATCGTCAGCAGACTCATCCTCAGATGGAATTCCCTCCGGTTCAGACCGAATATTATCTCCAAAATCCACAAAACTGTCTGCTAGTGGCTCGGGAACAACATTGTCAGCAACTATCGGAGCATCATCTTGAATCATAGAGGTAGTTGGTCTTTCTGTAACTACTACATATGGACCACTACCAGTTGTTGGCATTTCTGTAATAAAATCATAAGCACATGGTTCTGTTTGTATATACATCTCCAAAAAAGTATGATTTTGTTCAATATCCAATAGCCATGCTAGATTGTAATCTGCTGTCAACGGGAAAAATTGTTTGTTTCATCCCCGAAAAATCACTGAATATATATTTACAAGATATTTTCAAAATGAACTGGTGACGATCGATGCCAATAATATCATATACATCGCTCAATAACTGTAAATAATTAATATTGCGAGATATTGTCATACCTTTTGACGGACCACGATCATATCTAACAGATTCTGAATCTTATAATATTTGGCCTCCCCAATACAACAAAACTTTAATTGACATACCTTAAAAAATAAAGATAAAATTCATAAATTAATACATGATATATAATGCTGTTAAATATGATTATTTATATAACAACGTACCTAAAATATGCTGATCGGAGCAAATAACTGGAGGATATGAAATGAGTTATATGAAATGAACTGAATATATGAAATGAGTTATATGAAATGAGCTGATTTCGTTCGAATAAATAGATGAAAAAAATTGATTAATGTCGCCATCTCAAATGGCGATATAAAATAAAAATGAAATTTTTTTTATTGTCGCCATCTGAGATGGCGACAATGTTATAATTTTTTATATTTTTACGTCGTTTTCTGCCGACAACACGTAAAAAATATTTTATAATGGTATTGACGTCGCCATCTAAGATGGCGACATCAATAAAAAAAAATTTTTTATTGGATGTCGCCATCTTAGATGGCGACATCATAAAAAAAAAAGTTTTTATTGATGTCGCCATTCCAGATGGCGACATCAATAAAAAAAACTTTTTATAATGTCGCCATCTTAGATGGCGACATCATAAAAAAAAAGTTTTTATGGATGTCGCCATTCCAGATGGCGACATCAATAAAAAAAAAACTTTATAATGTCGCCATCTTAGATGGCGACATCATAAAAATTATTGATATCGCCATTCCAGATGGCGACATAAATAAAAAAATAATAATTTTATTATGTCGCCATCTCAGATTGCGACAATAAAGAATTTGGTAATTGTCGCCATCTGGGATGGCGATTTGGGTTACTTTTATAAAAAAAAAAAAACTCGGTTATTTTTATAACTATAATAAAAATTGTGGTTAGATTATTAAAAAACCCGAAGTAAAAATTCCAGCCAATGTAGAGTTCCGTGGCTTAACACTTTCCACATACGCAATAATCAAGTTGTTTGGGAACGGAATTCAAGATATTTTTTTCCAGATATTTTCAGATGTCATTGTCAAGTTGTTTTCAAACTTTTTTAGCCATAGAGTTACGTGGCTTCATATATTTCCATTCTGTCCGTCGGTTAGATATACGACACAACCATGGAGGAAATTCATTATAGCTTCATGTAAATTTTTTTTTATAAAAAGTTTCACGAAATAATTCTAATTTTATATTTTTAGCCCAATTATCTAAGTCATTTAGCCCTATTTAACCTGATCAGCCTAGATGATTTTGAATTATGACTACATAACTATTAAATATTATATATGATACCCCTAAATATGGAGACACCACCTCATGAGCAGACCTGATTCAACTTGTATTACTTGCATTTCTTCAAAAGACCTCGCATGCGCTTCCGGGCTCCTTGTCTGGACCGACCTGTTGGGCCTCACCTGTTGCCCCTTCGCCAAATGTCTCGTCGACCTCTTTTGAGGACCGAGCACATCGGCCGAGCTCTTCTCATTTCCTGCTTGATACGTGTGCTCAACAAGGAAACTAATTCTCCTAAACTAGGTAAGTCATAGATCTGCGGAGCAATATCAAGGATTTGATTGTATTCACAAGATCTTAACATATCTGGGTAAGATTTGGATAAACACGAAAAGAGTCATTGTTGCATGACAGTTCTCGGGTCTCTGCCTATAAATACCAGGTTTGGTGTATCAACTGATTAATTCATAATTGCCTTTACTTACAAGTATTTATTTTCTCTAGTATTCTCTCGTCTGACTTGAGCGTCGGAGGGGACCTGCTGGAAAAACTTCCGGCCCCCTTCTCACTGTTGTTTCATACTTTCAGGTGATCTCAGAGGATATTGATTGACACCCTTGCCTTTATTTTGAATATTGGAGAAGAGAGAGAGGTGAACACCATCTTTATTGATATCAGCAGGACATCGCAATTTTAGGTGATATCAATATATATCTCATTTTGTTAAACAATCCATCCTTCATCACTATGGATTCCAAAAAATTAAAGTGTATTTTTTTTCCTACTAATGATCTATGAAAAATCAGTAGATGACCAATAATCATACAGATTTATAGACAAGCTCGGAGATTCGGGAAAATTCGGTTGTTTTGTATTTAGAAAAAAATAAATATGCATTATTGGCTTTTCAAGATTTAAAAGAAAATGTAAATTTTGTCAACTTGTAAGCAGAGAGACACTTAAATTGATGAGATCAGCCGCTCTTTCATACAAATTCATGTCGTTTTTGGGAAAATTGGTAAAACCCCTTATAAAATATTAATAGAACCTCAAATCCGCAGTTGCAAATTCACGTACATACGATATTTCATATTTTATACTTCTAAATATCATAATTGTAAAATGTTATTTCTTTCGGTTCTTATATTATATTGTGTTGTTAATATAACTTTTGTATTTGACGTAGTAAAATCACGTCATAAACCAAATATCCATAAAACTAATAATAAAATGAAGCAGAATAACTTTATCTTTCGAATTAAAAATAATTAATTTTTTTATAATGACAAACTTTTTTGCTCAAATTTATATAAATTGATGATTTTATTATATCAAATTGATAAAAATTTGTAATTATGCAAAAAATAAATTATTTTTCATTTGAGAGAGATAACTATCCTATTTCGTTTTATTATTCGTTTGTGGATATTTTTTATTTATTCAATTATTTTATTACGACAAATTGCAAAAGTTCATAACATTTTATGCCATCAATACAATTTAATATGTGAACTAAATGAAATTGTATTTTATAAATATGATCATATTTACAAGAAAAAAATGTGAAATATACATTATTAGATGCACTTAGGGTTGTATGAACTTCTATTTTAAAAACGGAGAATTAAACAACTATTAATATTTTATAAGGGTTTATGTAACTTTACTTTTCACAAGGAGATATAGTACATTTTTCTAGGGGTGAACGTTGGGCTCGGATATTTGGATACCCGACCCTAACTAACCAGGAATGGAAATTCGAGCGGTATATCTGGTTAATTCCTGATGGGTAGGGATTCGAGTACCTGATCGGGTTTTCTTTTTTTTTTTAAACGAAATGAATAAAGAAAAATCTATAAATTTAAGCACCCGATACCCAAAATTTCAGGTCGGGAATTATGTAGTTCTTATAGGTACACGACCCGAACTACCTGAACCCCGATTTACCCGACCCGATCCCAGCCCTACATTTTTCTCTTCCTGATATCAAGTTACGTCAACTTATCCGTGTTTCATTTGTATTTTATAGAAGGAGTTGGACCTAGATGAGAGATTCATTTTTATATCACGTAATTTCACATAGTTTTATTGTTATATGAAATCTTAGTGTTTAAAAAAGCCGGATTATTAAAAATAAATAAAAATCCTTCGCGCTATTGGGCTTTATGAGCCTTGGAAAAGCCAGCCAACATGCAATTGTACTTGTAATTCATTACAAAAGGCCCAGGCCCGTATTTTGTTTGTATAAAGGGCATAATACATTAAACGGTCTATCTTATTCATTTCCGATTTAATCCATATTATTACGCTGACTCGATTTAGTCCCTTTAGTTTTCTAATTTGTCCCAAATCAATCCTAAACGTTAAATACACTGTTAAAACTAACGAAAATAGACTGAATCGGGTCACTTAAAACTTCAGGACTGAATCAAGAATTGACGCAAATATTAGGGACTGATCCAGAGCCTATGAGATTCGCCACAATTCTTTGAGATTTGTCCCTGACTATGCGATTATATATATTATATTTTACCCACAAAAATTTAAATATACTATATTTTTGCACTCTAAATATAATTTTGCCCACCAAACTTTTAGGCTAGATTCGCCAATGGCTATAAAATTCACATCAATTAGTCGAGATTTACATAAACTGGGTCACTTAAATCGGGTCAGTGCAAACAATAGAGACTAAATTGAGAATGAGTGCAAACAAGAGGGGATCATATCATGTAATATCCCAAGGCAATATTGAAGTTTGCTAAATATTAGGGGTTTAAAATGTAATTAAATTTATAATAGATAGACCAGACATTTTCAACTGAGGAGGCTCATGGATTTTGGTTCATCCCAACTCACAAATACTGCAATTTCCTGATTCAAAGTCAGCGGTTCACATTCCATTTAAATTCGCCCGAGATTACTCGACGGAAGACGTGTAGGAGGAGTCACCGTGTCGGAATTTCGCCGACGGATCGATTTTTTTGTTTCAGTGTATGAATTGCAAAGGAATTTTGATAAATTATATCGTCTATTGATTTAAGCAAGCTAGCAGATCTGTTTGCTGTAGATCTGAGTTGGATCGAAGCTCTTCGTATCCTAGTCATGCCCGTGGCAGCTTCCGCTATTTACTTCCTCAATCTTCGTGGCGATGTCCTCATCAATCGTCTCTATCGTGACGATGTCGGGTTTGTCCTTTTTCCTTTGTTATCTTTCTCTCCCTTCTTTCGCACTTGCAGGAATGCAAGCATTTACGTATTTATGCTGCTCCATGATTTAGGTATTTTATTTTTGTATTTTGAGATTGAATTGAGCTGCAGTGAGGTATGTGCCTGAAATTGGTTGAGTACGTTGTCTGATTTTGAGATTCATTGGTTGGCGTATTTTGATATTTCTGAAATTGTATTTGGGAATGATTTCACACTGCCATCTTCACTTCAGCTAATGAGCTAGAACATATCTTGTACGTGAATTCGAAAAGTCCATAGTATCCATGGATCCATGTTTCTAGAAAACGAGGTTGATAAAGGCTGAATTGTTGTTACTGGTGATTCTTAAACCTTTCAGACCTGTGCCTGAAAACCCGAGAGTAGCCAGCCATCAGGGACATGGAACTTATTTGCTCCGGGTTTTCATATTAGCACTTCATCCTATTATGGTTGGGGGAAGGGGTTTGTCATCTCGCAGCTTCTTATTTGAAAGTGATAATCTTTTTCTTAAATGATGAGCCATTAGCAAATTACGCATTGTCTATCACTGTTGTGAGCATCACCTTTTTGTAGTAAATTTTTGGTGTTCTTGATGTATTAGTAAAACTAATACCCCTGTAAACAATAACACTTAAATTTGCTTATAGTTGTTCTCTCTCTCGTCTCTTCCTTTCCTTGATCAACCCTCCAAGATTTTCCTTTATTCATATTTTTAATTTCATTAATTACACCTTTATTCATAGAAGTTTGTTCACAGGTCAGAATCTAGGACCGTTTTTCAAAAATTGGATCCTGCCAAGTTTAAGTCATGGCAATAAAGCCTTCTTACTCATCTATCTGTTCTCATGAGAAACAATGATTCCATTCACAGCGATTCATCATTTTTGGATTCCGATGAGAGAAAAGTATTGGGAATAAATCTTGGAAATTCTTATGTACTTTCGTTTCCAATCATTTATTTCCTAGAGTAAATTTCTGGAAAATGTATTGGAGAATGTGATGTATGTTTGGTTTTATTTTCTGTAGAATTTAATTTTTAGTGTAGATTTATGTCATGTAAGAATACACTGGATGAGTGATGTCATGTTAGGAAGATATAATTATTTGAATGAAATTTTAAAATTTAAAATATAGTTTCTTATTTTAGAATAAAATAAAATATGATAAAAGGATGAAAATTTTAAAATTTAAAATATAGGATAAAAATAATGATAAAAGAGTTTTTCAGGGAGTAGTGAAAAGTTAAAGATAATATGTTTTGAGGAAAGAAAGAGTGTAATGTTTGGTTTCATTTCCTGGAAGTAGAGAAGGTTGGTCCCTTTCTTTCTAGTTGGGAGGTTCCCGTGTCTTCTTCATCGTTTATGCCAATTGTGATTAGTTGTGGTAGGATCCTGAAGTGTAAATTTTTTGCCATTTATGTGATTTTCGTTACATCACCTTCTCAACGTGGTGCATGAATCTTGTTGCATTTCTGTGTCAAACCATCAAGGTACTATCTTACTTGAAAAGATAACTATGTGTGTGCTGCTTTTGAATCATTGAGTGTCATTAAATATCATAAGATCACTCTTTTTGTTTGTTTGCTGATCTGTGAATGTCACATTTCATTTTGTCTTAGGGTTTATATGGCTGTACATATATATTTATGATGTAATTCTTTTATTGACATTAAACTGTATGGTTTCATTCACTTTCATGCCGAAATTATTCAGGGGAAATATGGTAGATGCTTTTAGAACGCATATAATGCAAACAAAGGAACTTGGCACGTGTCCTGTACGGCAGATTGGTGGCTGTTCTTTCTTTTACATGAGAATTAGCAATGTTTATATCGTGATTGTCGTCAGCAGCAATGCAAATGTTGCTTGTGCATTCAAGTTTGTCGTTGAGGTATCCTTAATGCTTAAGCTTATGATTATGAATTTTTACATGTTCCTTGTGAAGTAGTATGTTTAACTTTTGATGTATGAAAAGATTTAGCGAGTTAGAGAATGTTTGTCGTTGAGGTATCCTTAATGCTTAAGCTTATGATTATGAATTTTTACATGTTCCTTGTGAAGTAGTATGTTTAACTTTTGATGTCTGAAAAAAATTAGCGAGTTAGAGAATGTGTCCTCTTGACTCTCAGTTGGTAATTTGATGACATTACGATGCCACTAACATCTGGTCGTTCAAGGCAACATCTCAGTATCTAGTCTTAATTTTTGTAGTTTCAGTTTTGCTAAACGTGGAGTGATTTTTCACCTAGTCACTGTTCCTTGAAGATTGATAATGTATAAATTTTGAGTCCCGATGTTTTTGTTGATCTTTCATTTGAAAGGTCTTCATTCCAATGATTTTGTATCTTTCGTTGTCATGCATACAAGTCAAAATTTATTTGAAGTTGTTTCTTTAGCATGTTTAATGCTTTTGCATTCTTTCTCTGCAGGCAGTTGCATTATTTAAATCTTATTTTGGTGGGGCTTTTGATGAAGATGCTATCCGCAACAATTTTGTTTTGATTTATGAGCTGCTGGATGGTATGCCAATTCGGGAATATTCATTATTCACTAAACATTTTTTTCCGATATGATCTTTAGATTTTGTATAAAGCAATGTTTATTCACACCGCCCTTTCACATCCAAAAAATTAAAGAGAGTACCATAATTATTTAAGTTTTATGCAGGGCAAAACCAGCTGAAAGTTTGGAGTTAATTTTTTTTGTTTGTTTGTTCTATTATTATTATTTGCGTTTGATTTGCAGAGATTATGGATTTCGGTTACCCTCAAAATCTGTCGCCTGAAATTTTGAAACTCTACATCACCCAGGAAGGTGTACGGTCACCATTTTCATCCAAGGTTAGACATGGTTCTATCAGAATTTCTTGTAAGCTGAATGGACATCTGCATCGATAATGATTTTGAGTGATTATCATGTATTCAGTTGTGCACTTTGAGTTACTTATGTTATCATGATTTGCACTGTTGTCATCACCAACCAGCCTACAGAAAAACCAGTTCCAAATGCAACTTTACAAGTTACTGGTGCTGTTGGCTGGCGAAGGGAAGGTCTAGTCTACAAGAAAAATGAGGTAGCTCCTCCAACTAATCCCACTACTGTATTCTATCATTTAATGATGGAACTAGCGGGGTTAATATATAGTTCTTGACAGGTGTTTCTTGATATTGTGGAAAGTGTTAATCTTTTGATGTCTTCGAAAGGTAAAGTTATATGTTCATTGCGAAAATATCTTATGGGTCCATTATCAGTCTCTTCATGATTCATGTAATGACTTTTCATGAATCATGTCTACAATTGTTCCCACGTGCTATTTGATTTGTGTAGGTAGTGTTCTACGTTGTGATGTGACTGGAAAGATTCTAATGAAATGCTTTCTTTCTGGAATGCCTGATTTGAAGTTGGGTTTAAATGATAAAATTGGACTTGAAAAGGAATCACAGCTCAAGTCCCGTCCTACTAAAAGGTTGCTTCTTACTATGAATTGATCCTCTGGCCTCATAATGTTAGTTGCATCATACAGATATGTGTTTATTGCAAGTTCAGTACTATTCGAAGTGGTAAGAAATTTTATCCTCTTGCAAAGTGGCGCTGTTCATGTTTGTCGACTGCCAAGTGCTTGGCACTAAATTGTTCTGTTCTGATTTTAAATCCGTTGAAAAACATCATTTCTGAAATTTTCGTACAAGCACGATTGCTTCATTTACCTCGTACTAACCATAAATTGACATATCCATGCTCGTCAATGATTTAACTTTTAACATTTTTTTTTACTCCAGTAGGTAATGTTAAATAGGTTTTAGAACATTTTGGAATGATCTCTAAGCAATTATGAGATGTTTACATTAATCATGTCAAGTTTATTCCTCAATTTACATCTTTGGGCATTAGTATCTCTGTTTCTCCTTATAGATCTTCCTCTTAAATGATAAGAACATGCATTTTTTATTTGGTATCATGCATTTTTTATTGGTATCATGCTAGTTAGTGATGTATCGGAAGGTGGTACACCATTCTCCATATAATTCTAGGTTTTTTTGGATGATGGCCAAAGTTTAGAACTGGTTCCTGGTCTTTTTAATAGAGAGAGATTTGTGAGGATAACGTTTTCTCTCTAGTTAGATACGTGGACCGAGTTTATTGTGTTGGAAATGATGCGGAATCATTTAGATTTTGTCTAGTTAGGTTTTAGGAACGATATATTTTTGGGATCACAAATAATATATCTTCACCCACTGGATGAAAAGAAGATTACTTGTGTAGCTTGTGGGCTTGCTTGTATTTTAACAGTCAATGTTAAGTGCAAGGCTATTTGTTTAACAAAGCATTAAACCTACAATTCTTTCCGTAGCTTAATTTGTTTTAAAGTGATGCCCTTCATTCATAAAATGTCCCAACATTTACTTCTCTCCAAGTCAAAACCAATATTATTTCTGTAACCATACTGAATTCAACTTTATTAGAGGATTATAAGCCTGCTTCCTGTATTTTAGTTTTGCACTATAGTTCTCTTCCATAATTGTTTCAATTTCGGCTTGCATGTGCTTGTTATTTTGTTCCTCCTGACTTTCTTAATTTCATCTACAACATTGTTTTTCATTCCATTCTTTGCAGTGGAAAAACCATTGAGCTTGACGATGTTACGTTTCATCAATGTGTGAACCTGACAAGATTCAATTCTGAAAAGACGGTTAGCTTTGTTCCTCCAGATGGTGAATTTGAATTGATGAAGTAAGCTGATGTTTGATTGCAACGTCTTTTTCTTCTCATTTTGCAGCCTTTGATTGACAAATTATCCACTGTGAACAGCTCTTATCCAACAAATATATGTGGACCTCCCATGAAAAGTTTTTTTTTTAAAAAAAAAAATTATTTGTAATTCAATGTGAATTTGGCTATTGAGTTTTACTTTGACAACGTTTTTGCACCCATCAAACATGAGATTTTATTGCGGAACGGTCAACAGAGACATTTACTACATTGATTTTATGAACCATCCGACTCCCGTGTAATTAGTCAGTTCTAACCTATTTGTGATAGTTTATGTTACAAACACACGTGTAGCCAACTAATAAGAAATGCTTGATACTTCCATATGTTCTATTGAGGTGCCTGTCTTTCTAGATAAATGCATTTTTGCTGTAGGTACCGTATCACAGAGGGGGTTAATCTCCCTTTTCGGGTACTGCCAACTATCAAGGAATTGGGTCGGACACGTATGGAAGTGAATGTGAAGGTTGGTCATTTAATTTATTATGGGCATATGGCTGCAAGTGACTGACAACAAAATTATTCGTTGTGCTTCATTATAGGTAAAAAGTGTTTTTGGGGCAAAAATGTTTGCACTTGGAGTAGTTGTTAAGATACCGGTGCCAAAACAAACAGCAAAAACAAGCTTTCAGGTGACATCAGGCCGAGCAAAGTACAATCCATCTATTGACTGCTTGGTTTGGAAGTAAGAGTTCAATATGTTTATTTGCATAGAGCATTGCACCATGTTTTCTTTAATATCCGTGCTGAACCCTGTTATTTCACTTGTACATTGCTTTTATTGCCTCAGATAAAAAAATGATGCTATCCTTTAGTTCAAAAGTGTAAATTTTGCCTAATCATATGATCCTGTGGACGTACAATCATTCAAACTTCTAAGCAATCTAAAAGATTTTTTTGGGTAAAGATTTCTGGCCATTATTTTGAAGCAATGCTATTAATCATATCCAAACTGTAGTACTGTACTCCCTTACTTGATGAAACATCTATGCTGCATTCAGTAGCTCAAATCTGGAAAGGATACATAAACATTGACTTTTTTAACATATTTTATTTTCAATATGATAATGATAAGGTTGCGGGATCACGTTATGGAAAAATGGGAAAAAGAGAGCTATGTAACGAAGGTAGCTACCTTGTTACCAAAAGAAATTAAATAATAATAGAGTCCAACAAAAATCTTGATAATCCAAAATCATAAGAAATCAATTCTAGATAAACATCAAATAAAGATTCTTATCTTAACCAAAATGTTAAAAACACTAATCCTAAATCCTAATAATTAGTAAGAATATGAAAAGATAATGTCTTGAAGAGTTTGTTGCATCAAGGATTCTTGTAGGTAAAACCTTCGTTATTTCCAGGACTCTTCTCTGGTTGGTGCACATTACAGATAATTTTCGTTTCACCTGATTTTTAGCATTGTTTTATTTTTTTAGAAACACTAATAGCATGCGTTTTATTCATTTCCTTTTCTACTTTATTGTTCAGCTATACCAACTTCATTTGGATATTCTTATATTGCATTCACCGCTATAATGAAATAGAATTGAATAATGGACATATTTTTTGCACAGAATAAGAAAATTTCCAGGACAAACCGAGCCAACATTGAGTGCTGAAGTAGAGTTAATTTCTACAATGACAGAAAAGAAGTCATGGACACGACCTCCAATTGAGATGGAATTTCAGGTGAGTAGGCATTTAATGTGCAAGTTATGCGTATTTTCGGTTCAACTGATCATCATCTTAGTGTATACACTGAAACAAACAATCAAAAGAAACCAGCAGGGCACGGCTTTCTTTATCTCATTATTTTCCAGTTGTTCAGTTGGGAGGGGAATCTTGTGTTATGTAGAGTAGAAGGTGATTGGGGTTGTGCAGGGCTTCTTGAATTTATTTTATCGGTGTTTTGCCTAGTGGGAAATTTATGATGTGCAAGTCCAATGGGAAAAAAGATGTAGAAGGCACAAATAGAAACTTGTAGGTGATTTAACTCCAGGAATATATGGGATTTAAAAGGGAAAAAAACACAAGGAAAAAGAACCCACCCAAGGAAAATAATTAGAGAGTAATTGGGACCTTAACATCGTGTCAGATCAATTGGCATTGATTTTTTATCCAGGACAACAAAATCATTGCAGTCAATCCACCAACAAAATCCAATTTCGCTCTTAAGAAACTTTTTATTGCAAAATGAGTAATGTTGTGTCATAGCTGAGTAACAATTGGAAAAGACGACGAGTGGACTCTTTCTGTGACCCTAAGTCACTTCTAAATATTTTCTTTTGGTCATTGTGCATATTTGCAGTTTGCTGCACACTGGTATTGTTTGTGAATATATTTTATTTTCCCTCATATTCCCTTTGGTTTCTCCCTCTCCCTGCACTTTCTCTCCAGAGCACGAGTTCATCTCTTCTTGAACTTTTCACCTCTAAATGCACAACTTTCTTACCAGAAAAAGATCTGGAATATGTGTATGAAGTAGAAAGATTCAAGCCCCTTCTGAAAACAATAGCAAAACATGAAAAACTGAACATTTTGCCGTCTTTGATAAATATCGCTTAACATATTTTTCCATCTTTAGACTATTTTTTTTGTAGAATTCAGCCTTTTCAGAAATTTTTTCACATTTTTCCATCTATACGTCACATCACAATTAAATTATGTTTTTAACCTCATTAATATCCCATCATCCGTTTTTTCCTCTCTGCTTTTCTAATTACCTTCACAGAACCACTGTACTTCCACCGATGTCTGTTACATTTCTTCAAAGATTATAATCCAACCATCATCTCAAAAAAAAATACCTCTCGAAATTTTCAAGAATTCTTTGACTGGCAGAATGACGGGAAAATTCTGGTTGATGAAAAACTCAAAATTTGGAATTAGTGATCTGTATGATGCAAGGATTGGCATTTGGCCACCCAGATATTTGACCGAACTGAAACATGTGGAAATTAGTTGGTAATCATGGAAATAGAGTATACCCACTTATGCTCATTTCCACTTAACTAGTAATACCTGGAATAGAGGTTACAAGATATGCTTGCATGGACACATACATACAATTTCAGTGCATTTATTAGACTTTTGTTCAAATAATTACTTTCTAGTTTTCTTTCCCCCTATTTCTCAATAAAGCAAATCAAATATGGCAGGTTCCTATGTTTACTGCATCTGGATTGCGTGTACGCTTCCTAAAGGTACCCTACAATCACCTTATCATGTTCCCATGTTTAGGTAAACATCATAGGATTACAGTAACTATGTTCGACTTTTCTCAGGTCTGGGAAAAGAGTGGGTACAACACAGTTGAATGGGTCCGTTACATTACAAAAGCCGGTTCGTACGAAATTAGGTGCTAAAATTAATGAAGTTGTGGAATGTCCATATTGCTCAATGGCATTAGTCCTCTCGCTACATGACTGGACATTGCCCTAACTTGATGTAGCTTCCCTTTGTGCACCATCTTGTATTGTTCATGGTAAATGTTATTCATCGAAACAAGGGGTTTCAGAATACCAATTCGAGATCAATTCTATTTGTCACAAACTATCCTTCTATACAACGTTCAAAGCATGAAATTTGGTTTGTTTTAAAGAGGTAATATAGACCTTAGTTAGGACTTGCAGAATTGGTGTTATTGTAATGGTTCTGTAGTCTTAGCACGAGCTGCTTACCCATGATTTCAGGTTAAGTGTGTGAAACGTCTGTATTTGAGTTTGATTCAATTGATTTTGTTTCATGAATGGTACCTTGAGTGGCACTCAGCTAAGCTATCTTTTCTTACATACTTGCGGATGGCTTCATTGTGATGTACTTGTGGTGGAAATTGAGGGGGAAATTCTTTATGGCCATCGATTCCCATATTTGTTTTGAATATAGACATTGTAGTCTTTTGGCAATTTCTCTATGGCCTGTTTGGGCGCCAAAACTACGGTCTTTTTTGGGGTTCTGACGATTATGTATCATTCTTTCATCATCAAAGCTTATTTCTGCTCATCTACCGGAACCAAATGCTTCTACCAAATCTTTTGCCAGCCTTCTGCACTATATGAACTTTTAGAATACTTACCAACCAACTCTTTTTATACTGGTTGGCAAGAAAAAAACAAAAAAGTTAGGTTATCATCAAAATTAAGTGGTTCCCCCCCCCCCCCCCCCCCCCCCCCCCCCCTATGTTTTGGCAGTATATTTTTCTAACACTAATCATAATAAAGTTGTATGATTTATAAATTAGTTAGATTTTCCTTGTAGATCTGTGTACCCATATGAAACAAACAAATACATAATTATTAATGAGATGGGCGCACCATCACATATGTTAAGAGTATTGGTCTCACTCAGGGGCGTAACCAAAAAAATAAATTAGGGGGGTAAAAATAAAATTTGGATTACCAATTAATTATGAAAGAATATATAAATATTTAATTGATATGGATGCATAAAATAAAAATCAATATTATTTGTACGTATATTTTTAATTTAAAATCATTATAAAATTAATATTAATTTAGCAGAATAAAAAAGAAATAAATTATCTAAAAATATGAACAATAAAATATAATATTAAAGTATTCAATACTTTATCCCTCATATATTTTCTAGCACTCAAATTTTCATAAATGGATAAAATAATAAAATCTGAATCGAATTATTAATATCCAAAATTTGAGGAAATAAAGATAAATATAAAATCATCATTTATTATCATGTTATTAATTTAAGTTATGCTTGATATTTCTTCACAATGATCTGCAAATATATCATATTTATCAATAAAATGAATACAAAATCAAACTAATGTGAATAAATCTATATAAAATTAGAAATGGTGCGATTTCATTTTTAACATAATATTGTGGCCGAGTACATCTTTATAGATTTTTTTAAAAAAATTAAGCTGCATTAAAAAAAATTAAGATGCATTTGGATATTATTATTTTATTAGAGAATTTATATGGTATAGATTTCGAACCTATGCCAACCCTATGCCACTAATTGGACAACGAAGGATATAAACAGCTACTCTACAAGACTTTGTTGTTAGGCTAACATACCATATATTATAAAAACACTTTATCTGGGGATAAGGCTGTCCCTGCACTCCCCTTTGATCTCACTTATATACATTCAATCTAATAAACATCAACACATATATAAATAAATAAATATATATATATATATTTATATATCTTAGTTTTTACAAACTCCCAATCCATATAATTATAGATATAGTAATGTCGCATCAAAATGGAAATGGGTAAATTGGAACACAAAGACAGCTAAGTCCACTTTTTTAAGTGTATCCATTTGTTTCGTTTCTTTTTTTGCATTTGTTTTGTTGGCTCTGTAGAAGTCGTTGGCCGACTTCTTTTGCTGAAATGGATAATAATTTCTCAATTTGCCATTACTTGTCAAAAATTTAAAGTTAAAATGTTGATAATGACCACCACCCAAACCCACCCACCCACACAGCCACACACAAATACTAGTTTTTTTGTTTTTATTTATTTGAATTATAAAATATAATAGTTTTTTTGTTTTTTTTTATTTAAATTATTTATATTTTTAAATTATCAATAAAACTTGTGTTTTTTTTTATTTTACATTGATATGCTTTGTTTCTATATGTGAGGGTATTCTTGGAATACAAAAAACTGACATAACATAATATGAGGGGCAATGTTGAAATTATGAAAAAGGTTTTACCAAGATGGTTATTCCATCTGTCCTCACACTTTATAATATATATATATATATATATAATAGTGGTTAAATTAGATATTATGAGTCGTTAAATGCATATATAGTGTATATATACGGAAAAAATTTGTGTTAGAAGGGTATTTTATTACGTGTGCTTCGGCCATCTTTTATAAATGAATAATTTTTTTTTATCAAAAGGTGTTTTAAGAAACAATTTTTGAAGATTTTGAAAAATAATAAAAGATATTTTAAGAGCATTCTCTTCCTTGACCCTTCTCGGATTTCTAATGTGTGTACATATATATATTGTAAATAGGGGAATATCATTAGCATTTATTTTTTTATTAATAACACTCCATTTTTACTTTTAATGTGTGATTGCAATAGTATTGCAATAAAAAAACCATCAATATCTCTAAAATATAGAAAACTATATTATTATACCTCAAGTTTTTAGTATATGTGTTCTTTTTCTTAGAGTAATAATTAAAACTAAAATAAAGAAAATCAACTTCAACAAAAGAAAACATTCAAAAAAAAAATTTCCCTACATCTTTTAACTTTTTTTATGATTTTAAAAAACATTTTTTTAAAAAATTATTACAATATTATTTAATTCTTCACCTAATGAATGATGGTAGAGTTTGTTTCGGAGATAAAGTAATTAGTTGTAATTATTTTGATGATAACAAATTCAAATTTTTTTATTTCTGAGATTTAAATTTAGTACACGTATAGCCGCGTTGTTATGCAGGAGACCAACAAAGTTTCTCAGCCGAAAGATAAGTATTAGACTGTCACAACCGCAAGTTGAATAGATATAGGCTAGCAGTGCCAATCTGTAGAGTTGAGACAATATCTTGAAGAGATGGTACCACAACATACAACTTTAATCCCAAGTTTAAAAGAATCGAGATAACTCAAAATATATTTGATTCGTATTTGATCCAAACCATAACATGTTCGAACTTGATTCTAGTCGAACTCGATGCCAGATTATTTTGTACATTAATTCGCGAGTTTTAATATTTTATTAATATAATAAAATATTATATTAAATCAATATATTTTTAGTCTTTCAAGCATTTATTTTCGATCAATAATTCAAATAGTTTGCCAATATGTTCGAATCTAACTCAAACTCGAGCTCTAATTTGAATCAACTCGAGCAAAAAATATTTAACTATTCGAGATTCGAATCGAGCTCGAATATTTCTAATCTGATCCTTCATTTTTTCTCCATATACACCTCGATTAGATTCTTTACACCCTTACTTTTAGCATATACAATATTCGGTTAGAGAAATTGTTGTTTTCATCTCTATTTTGTCTCTTCACGTTTCAGTTTTAGTACAGTATCTTTCCTTTTTTTGCAAGATTATTCTTTTTTTTTTCTTCATGTGGCATAAACATGACGTCGATGTGTCCAGTGGCACATAAGCATTTCCATGGAAAATGACTAAAACTGCAAAATACAAGATCAAAAATTGTTGTTAGGAAAACATTTCTAAGTTTTAGTGATAACAAACGTCCACTGCTTGAAACATCTATTGCATCTACTACATCGAAGAAGCTTACTGACGAGAAGTTTGTCGACTGACTCTACAAAGGTCTACTGAAAGATAGAGTCTATTGGGTGCCAAGAGTTGAAGTCATCATATATCGGATGCATACAAGTCTACTGGATCAGAGTATTATAGCTCACTGTAAAGTCCACTGGCGTATTCACTGGAAGATACCAGCAGATATTACAAGACATCGGTTGACTTTAGTCCAGCAGACTAAATCACTAAGGATAAGTCAGCAGACGACAATAGAACAAAACTCGAACAGATTCACTCTGAAAATAGTACCATAGAACGCCGCACTGCCATATCAGCGTCACCAATCTCGTCAGAATGAACTAGCCGTTGGTGAACTGATTTGGAAAGAAGACAAAAGGTATTTGGATGAAAATCGGGAAGCTGATTTTGTGATTCTTTCCATTTGAAGAATAGTTGTCGTTAGACTTTCGAGTCTATAAATACGTCGAATAGCAAATTGAAGAAAGCTCTCAAAACTCTGAATCTTGAATCTACTTCATTCGCAAACAAGCAAAATAGTCATTAAAAACACTTACTGAAATATTCTGAAATTTTGCAGAGCAGTATCTAAGCCTTGTGATCGAGAAAATCTAAGCATTTTAGTCTGCTCAAGAACACTCAAGGATAAACATAGTTTTTATATCTTGTGAGAGTGTTGTAAAAGTCATTTTGTATTTTTGTGATTGTTGTGTTGCTAGGAGTTTAGGCAAATATATGTGGGTGCCTAAGTAGGTTGTATATTGAAAAGTGTAAACCAAAGTCTTCTAGCATAACTTTCCTGCAAAGGAAGAAGGGGAGACGTAGAAGCGTTTGTGCTTCAAATTTCCAGAAATAGTTCTTGTGTCATTTACTTTCGCATTTTACCTTACTGCCCCTTTATTTTAGCCTATCAATTCTTAACTCACAAGCCCATTAGATATCTTTCGCACTATCTTTTAGTTGTTTACTGCCTTGTAATCAATTGAGATCTTACTGCAGTACTTAACAGTCTGCTGTATTTTAAAAAAATCGAGAAATTGAGCCTAATGTTTATTCAACCCCCTTCTAAACACTACCCCGATCCGAACAAGTGGTATCAGAGCAGATCTTCTCAATTGTGAGAATACCAGAACTGATGGCCTCATTCAGCAAGGTTCCAATGTTCAAGAAGGATGAATATGATGACTGGAGAATTTGGATGCAAGCACATCTAAGTGCTCAAGACGATGATATGTGATATGGTATTACTGACGGGCCAATGACGATCATGAAAGTCAACACATCCATGGCTATCTCTAGTGGTGAACCTCGGATGGTTGAAAATGAGAGAGCATCCTGGACAAATAATGAAAAGAAAAAGGCGAACTTGGATAACGTGGCTAAGGACATCTTATTCACAAAATTGGACAAAACATGTTTAGTAAAATCAAGATGTGTCCTACCGTAAACGATATTTGGGAAAAGATTGCACAACTGTGTGAAGGAAATGATCAGACGAAAGAAAACAAGCTTACTATTGCTTTACAAAAATTCGAGAACATCAAGATGATGTCTGGAGAAACTCTCAATGAATATGATGAAAGAATGACATGAATTATCAACGAACTCAACAGCTTTGGTAAAGAGCTCTCGAACAGAGAAGTCACCCTAAAAGTAATGAGAAGTCTTCCAAGAGAATGTGTTGTGAAGACCATAGCCATTAGAGAATCCAAGGATCCGAACAAGATAGATATTCATGATTTATTTGTTGATTTAAAGGCTTATGAGTTTGAATTAGGCATTCGAGTTGATGATGAACCTAATACCAGTCAACCAACGAGGCCCTTGCTTCATCAGAGTCCCTGTCCACTACAAGAAGACTCTGAACAAATGTGTACTGATGCAGTGGCGATTTTTGCCAAAAATTTGGCAAATTCATGAAGAAGAGCCATAAGACATATCAGTCTTATCCAAGGAAGTAGAACTTCAAGGACAGATCAGAAGAAGATGACCGTGCTGCTTTAACTATCACAAACCAGTATACTTCATCGTCGATTGTACCAAACAGTGAGGTGACTGATTCTAACTTTTCTGAATTCACTCATATTGAACTCACCACTGCACTGCAGGACATGATAAATGAGTATCAACAGTTGTATGAGTCCTTCGAGAATTACAAGACTGAACATACTAGCCCAGTCAAACATCAGGACAATAAACTTGATTGTGAACAATCAAGTGAGCTTGAATGCTTAAGGCCAAGTCTACTCGAAAAAGAAAATGATGAAGTTAAATGCGCACAGCAGAAACTTATCAATTTGGTTTGCACATGGAACACATCAACCGCTAGGAAATACGAAATACTAGAGTCGATTAGGCTTGCTGGCAATCTTGCTGGCATAGGCTATAACGACTATGACAGTAATGCTTCTAGCACACGATATCAACTGTGTCTGGTGAAAAACAAGTCTCAAACAATGAACTTTGTTAGATCCAATACAATATATGAACCAAGTGAGTTGGAGATGGAACCTGTCAAGCCAATACTCATTAAGGAACATGCATCACATAAAAGTATTGGTTATGTTAAGCTAGTAGAGAATATTAGACTAGTACAGAAGTCCAATAATAGACATTAGCCTATTGGTCAGGCAACTCGAGAGGCAAAACCTAACTGGTATCATAATTTTATGCCTATCCAGAAGAGATACATGCTTCCAAACAGGGATCAAAAATCAAAACAACATGCATACATTCAATATCACACACAACGCCCTAGAACACTATCACCATCTTTTACACACACACACACAGACCCAAAAGGTTCAGGGTTGTCCAAGTGTGGGTCCCGAAAAAGCTAATCACGTCTGGACCCAAGTAGGATTGGGTACCAATGTTTTCATCGCTTTAATTGTAGAGATCTAGGATACATCTAGTTCGGAGCTCAGATTGGTTTCTGGACAGTGGATGTTCTAGACATATGACAAGAAGTGCATGTCTACCGTCTGTGTTAGTAGACACTACCAGACCATGAATAATGTTCGCTGACAGCACGAAAGGTAGAACCGTGGTAAGGATAAGATTATCCATAGTAACATTACTATTAAAGATGTATTGTTAGTTGAAAAATCTATGCTACAACCTGATTAGCATTAATCAACTATGCGATAATTGACTTTCAGTAGAATTCAACAAGCACTCTTGCTCAATAAGATCTACTGATGGTAATCTACTGCTTGCAGGTAAAAGGCATGATAATACATATGAAATTGATTGGAATTTTGATCAACCTACCTCACCTACCTGCTTTGCTACCTTGAATAATTCTAAAAATTGGCTTTGGAACAAGCGCTTGAGTCATCTAAATTTTAAAACTATTGACAGCCTGCTTACGCTTGATTTAATTGATGGATTCCCCAGATAAAGTTCTCAAAAGACAATATTTGTTCAGCATGCCGACTTGGTAAACACATGGATCTTTTTGGTCATATATCAGTAACAAGTCTAGGGGATGAAGTATAACCTAGTGTTAATAGATGATTTCTCTCGTTTTACCTGGGTCCTGTTTCTAAGTGGCAAAGATCATGATACTCTAAAACTGATCAAACTACTAAAGAGACTACAAATGAGAAGTAGTGTGTGTTAGTTTCAGATTTTAAAGATGACAAAACAGACCAGACTGATCGAGTCATGACAAAATAAATCAGACTGGTATTGTCTATCTCAAAACAGAACGGATCGATGCAAACCAGTCTGACCAGATCGAAGCACACAGACCAGACCAGCTCTATGAAGATCAGATCAGAGGAGTCAAAGTTAAGTAAGCTTCGTTCTTCAGTCCGAATAATTAACGACTATTTATTGAAGCATTTAATGATGCATTTAATGCTGAAAAAGACCAAGGACTAAAGATTACCTTAAATGGTAAATAGACAAAGGAGAGTCTACCTGACAAACGCCGAAAGCACAGACCAGAAGGGAAAGTGCCTAAAGAAGAAGTGTTGTTGGTATAAACGACTATATAAGGATGCAACTAATGTACTCGAAGAGGGACTTCAACTGATCAATCAATAGACTGAACAACACAAGCTTACAAGACAAAACATTCTTGAGCAGAACCATCGCAGAAAGATTTCTATCTTATCAGTCTGCTCAAAGTTTTCATAAGCACATCCTATTGTAATATTTGATCATCTAAAGGATCAATTATGCCTAGATTAATTCACCCTGTCTTTTGTATTCGTGCTAAGATAGAAGAGTGAGATTCAATTGTAACTGTCAGACGGATTGTATCTGAACAGATTGAGAGACTAGGAGTTTCAGTCTGGTAGTGGGGTAAATCCAGCTGAATCGGGGTTGCACAAGTAATTGTATTACTCAAAGTCTTCTAGTGAATTCTTCATTGATTGGAAGAAGGGGAGACGTAAAGGATTTGCCTTCGAACTTCCAGAAACACATCTTGTCTATTTACATTATGTATTGCCTTACATTTTATAGCCATCAAACCGTTCTTACTAGCTAAGAACAGACCGTTTCCGCACTTTCATTTCAGTGGTCTGTTCTGCTTGAGTATTGATTAAGAAACATATTTCATTCACTAACCTGAGTGAAATCAATAAGGATTAATTTTTAAGAGGAGTGTTCATTCACCCCCTCCCCCTCTAAACAATCCCATTTGATCCTAATAGTGTGTGATAGATAGAATTCGTAGTGACAAAGATACTGAGTTTTCCAATCAGACACTCGAATCATATCTAGATTGTCTTGGTATTAAACACAGATACTCTGCTACTAGAACCCCGCAACAAAATGGAGTTGCTGAGCGTATGAATTGCACGTTGAAAGAAGCTGCAAGAACTATGCTTACAGAGTCAGATATCTCTCAGAAATTTTGGGCATACGCAGTTAATACAGCTTGTTATACGCAGAACAGATCGATGATTAACGGGTTAATAAGACACCGTGTGAGATCTGGAATGGCAATAAGCCAAATATTTCTTATTTTCGTGTGAGATCTAGAATGGCAATAAGCTAAATCTGATGCACAAATATTTTTTGGCTACTCTGCTGTTACTAAGGTTTTTAGAGTATTTAATAATAGAACACTTACAGTAGAGGAATTCATTCATGTCATATTTGATGAAACTCTCGATAATTCTATCTCTGAATTACAAATCAATAATTTGAGTAATTGATTAGAAATACGCATATTGATAATGATTGTGATGATGAGTTGGATTACAGTAGAAGGATTGATCGCATTTTAAAACCAGAAATCCCTGAAGCACAAGCAGATGAGCCTACTGCTTCACAAGAGTTAAATCCTGCTGCCGAGGACACTACTGAATCTAAGCCTACTGCAGTGTTATCACAAATGCCAATGATGAACCCATCCAGTCTACTGATCTACCGACTCAAATACCTACTGACGAAGGAACAAATCATTTTGGACCTCCGCTCCGGTGGAAGAAGAATCACCCACTTGAGCAGGTCATAGGTAACCCTACTGCTTCTCTCAGAACCAGAGGATAGATGATCAACGAATTTCTTCATGGTGCATTCATATCTCACATAGAACCTAAGAAATGATGCTATTATACATCCAAACCGGGTAGAAGCTATGCAAGAAGAACTTATCAATTTGAGAGAAATAAAGTTTGGCACTTAGTACCACATCCACCACATCATACTGTTATAGGTACCAAATGAGTATTTGGAAATAAATTGGATGAGAATGGTACAGTAATTAGGAATAAATCAAGATTAGTTGCACATGGATACAGACATGAAGAAGACATCGATTTTGATGAGACCTTTACCCTTGTAGCCCGATTAGAAGCCATTCACATATTTCTTGCATTAGGTGATCGATCGATGAAAGTCTTTTCTCGTTGAAGTGAAACTTGCGATCGAGAAAATTGGGAATGCTAATTTCTTAAATTTGCATTTTTAGAAGAGAATCCAATGAGAATTTGAGGCATATTCACGGAGATCGACACATGCGTGTAAGCTTGGGTTATGGAGAACTCAAGAATTCCCCATGGCTACTGTGTGCAAGGAAGAAGATATTGAATATCACCGGATTGACACCAACAGCGCCCTCAGTCGTCTCTCTGGCACTATAAGCTTTTTTTTTTCATTCTCACGTCTTAGATGAAGTTTCCACAGACGGCGCCAATTGATATCACCAAAAAGTGTGATCTTCTATAAATGTCGTGCGATGATGCAACAAACGGTTTATCTTCAATTGAACCGAATCGAACCACCCCCAAAATATATCTGTGTATCAAAGAAAAATGGTAAGATGACTCCGCCCGTTGGTGAAGCCACTCCGACGCTCAAGTCAGTATAGATTTCAATGAAAAGTATTGAAATTGCTGAGTTTGCATAATATGAAAGGCGTATTATGAAAGACGTACCTGAATGAGGGTTAGGTGCCCTATATTTATTGATCTCAATCAATATAAAATAATAGTTCTAGTCAATATGGAATTGTATTGTATACGGCAACTTGATCCATGTCTATCCTGAGAATATTGAGATATATCTTTCAAAACTATACAACTCCTTTTTGTTAATTAAAATTGGCCCATTTGGTATTTGGGCTATAGCTTACTTAATTAAATTGGGTCGGTTAAAACCCATTATGTAGATCGATTCTCCACCGAGAGGTATCAATTATGTTTTCAATACTTTCAAATATATTTTTGAGCCCAAAGTCTTGTCGCCTTAGTGGCATCCTAGTCCTCACTTTGAGGATAAGTCTCTTTTTGATTCCCACAAAATTTCCTCTAATATTAAAAAAATTATTTTTGAAAATGAATTTATGAGAAATAGATTTGGAATTATTGTGATAAAAAAGTTTTCTAGAAGAATCGTTATTTATTTATCAGAATATATTTTTGATTACTTAGCTTTCTCAATGTAATATATTTATTTTAAAAATTTCAAATTTATATACTATATGTCTATATGGCTATAATACAAGTATCCACTTGGTTAAGATATATGAGGTTTCAACACAAAACTAATTAATAATGAGTGGAGTAGCTCATGTATCTTTAAGGAGCTCACAAAACTTTAGTTTCTCAATGTGGGACAAGTCAACACGTCCCCTCACGTGTGACATTATATAAGTCAAATACGTGGATTGATAATGCGGGTGACGGTGAGCAAGCCGGCTCTTATACAGGATTGAAACCACTGATACCATGTTTAAGAATATATGTGGTTCCAACCCAAAACTAATTGACAATTAATGGAGTAGCCCATGTATCTTATAATGAGCTTACAAAGCTTGCAATTTCTCATTGTGAGACAAGTCTCAGTACAAATCATACTAATCGAATACATTATTTTGGTTGTACTACCAAGTATAAGATCAACCGCTAAAACTATATATTATTCTAGAACTAATAATTCTTTTATAAATATATATTTATCCAAAACTGAATTAACCGGGCGAACTGAATTAATTAGAAAATTTGGTTTCGATGGTTAAAAAAATCGGTTAATTGGGTTCGATTTCGGTTTTCATTTAAAAATATAGGTTAACCGAATTAACCATTTTTTTAATATATTTTTTAAAATCAATTTATCTCATTATGGGGAAACTCAAAAGAAATTCTATGGTAAAGATAAATATGGAATCAGTCCTATGTAAGTGAAATTTTAGTGTCAGTCCCCAATCCATAAATTGCATTAGTTTAACTCCCTAGTCACTTCAAAATACTAAAAGACCCTTGCCTTTTGACACGCGAAGTTAGTACGAAACCTATACAATATTGGTACTAGTTACATATGAAGTTGTTATAAAACCTATACAATTTTGGTATTAGTTACACTTTAAATTAGTATGAAACATATTTGGTACTTATTACATGTGAAGTTAGTATGAAACCTATACAATTTTGGTACTAAGTATACATAAAAGTGGTATGAAACTTATAAAATTTTGGTACTTATAAAACGTGAACTTGGTATGAACCTATATAATTTTGGTACTAATTATACATAAAATTGGTAAGAAACATATATAAATTTAGTACTAAGTATACATAAAATTGGTATGAAACCTATAAAATTTTGGTACTTATTACACATGAAATTGATATGAAACCTATACAATTTTGGTATTAATTACCCATGAAATTGACATGAAATCTTTACAATTTAGGTACTAGTTACATGTGACATTGGTATGAAACCTATACAATTTTGGTACTAGTTGCAAATAAAATTGGTATGAAACCTATACAATTTCGATACTAAGTATACATAAAATATGTATTAATCCTATATAATTTTAGTATTTATTGCACATTAAATTGGTATGAGAACAATATAATTTTGTTACTTATTACACTTGAAGTTAATATGAAATATATATAATTTTGGTACTAGTTACAAATAAAAGTGGTATGAATCTTATACAATTTTGGTACTAGTTACACATGAAATTGGTATGAAACATGTACTATATTCGGTACTTATTACACGTGAAGTTAGTATGAAACATGTCCAATTTTGGTACTAATTATATATAAAATAGGTATGCATCCTATACAATTTTGGTACATATTACAAATAAAATTGGTAAGAAAACTATACAATGTTGGTACTTATTATATGTGAAGTTAGTATGAAATATATACAATTTTGGTACTAGTTACACATGAAATTGGTATGAATACTATACAATTTTTGTATTAATTACACATGAAATTGGTATGAAACATATACTATTTTCGGTACTTATTACACGTGCAGTTGATATGAAATATATATAATTTTGTTACTAGATACACATAAAGTTGGTATGTAACCAATATAATTTTGGTACAAGTTACACATGAAAATGGTATGAAACATATACTATATTCGATATATATTACACATGAAGTTGATAGGAAACCTATACAATTTATGTACTAAGTATACGTAAAATTGGTATGAACTATGAAACCTATGAAATTTTCGTACTATTCTATACAATTTTGGTAGTAGTTACACTTGAAATTAGTATTAATCCTATACAATTTTGGTAATAATTACATATGAAATTAGTATCAAACATATATAATTTAGGTACTAGTTACACAACATTGGTATTAAACCTATATAATTTGGGTATTAATTGCACATGAAATTAGTATTAAACATATAATATTAATTACACTTTAAATTGGTATTACAATTTCCTTAGTAGTTACACACAAAATTTGTATTAAACGTATATAATTTTGGTAATAGTTATACATGAAATGGATATTAAAACTAAACAATTTTGATACTAGTTACACATAAAATTGGTATTAAAACATATATCAAATTTGGTACTTGTTACACATGAAATTGGATAATTATATACAATTTTGGTACTAGTTACACATGAAATTGGTATTAAACTTATACAATTTTGGTACTAGTTGTACACGTAATTTTATTAAACATATACAATTCAGATACTAGTTGCATATCAATATTGATGTTAAACTTATATATTAAAGAAACAAACAATATCAATTTGAAACAACAATAATAACATTTCTATAGAATCTTCTATATTAATGTTAATCTTCTATATCGTACAAACAAAAATATCAATTTCAACTAACATCAATTTTAAACTTTACAAACAATATTTGTTTGTTCCCGTACTAGTTACACATAAAATATGTATGAAACATATATTATTTTCGGTACTTATTACACGTGAAGTTGACCTGAAACCTATATTAGTCACACATGAAATTGTATTAATCATATATAATTTTGGTACTAATTACACATGAAATTAGTATTAAATCTATAATTTAGGTACTAGTTTTTAAATTTGTACTAAACTTATATAATTTGGTCCTAATTACACATGATATAAATTAATACATTGCTCTCCTGAGAGCATAGAGATTTGTGTATATGAGTTGTATAAATGTCTTTCACATCACTCTTTTCAATTGGACATTGCATGCAATGGGTTTAAAAGTAAACATGCATGATGAATCGAGAATATGATTAGTGCATTATAAGGGATTATTTGTGATTCCTAATTTGAATGCGTTTCAATTAACTGTATGATAGTTGAATCGTCATATTTATTTAGAATCTATCGCTCGATAGATGTGGTTTTGAGAATTTACATCATTGGAAATTTATATAGTCGACATGTGTATAACTTCAACGAATCATTGTGCTATTTAAATTGTTTAATAATTTATCTTAGGTGGACACATCAAGACGACTGTTGAATTATTATTTCTATTTAACAATCGGAAGAGAAAATAGAATAACATAAATTCTTTGGCTAATAAACTGAAGAACACAACATAGTGGATATGTGGACACATCAAGATGACTGTTGAATTGATATTTTTGATTGTTCGATATATAAAATTAACATTAATATAGAAGATTCTATAGAAATGTTGTTATTGTTGTTTAAAATTGATATTGTTTGTTTCTTCGATATATAAGTTTAACATTACTATTGATGTGTAACTAGTACTTGAATTGTATAAAGTTTAATACCAATTTCATGTACAACTAGTACCAAAATTGTGTAAGTTTAATACCAATTTCATGTGTGACTAGTACAACAATTGTATTGATTTAATACCAATTTCATGTGTAACTAGTATCAAAATGATATATATTTAATACCAATTTTATATGTAACTAGTACCAAAATGTATAGTTTTAATATCAATTTCATGTATAACTAGTACCAAAATTATATAAGTTTAATACCAATTTTGTGTGTAAATACTACAGAAATTGTAATACCAATTTAAAGTGTAACTAGTACCAAAATTGTATGTGTTTAATACTATTTTCATGTGAAGTTATTACCCAAATTGTATATGTGAAGACCCGAAATTTTGGTCAAACAAATTACGTGATACCGAGATAACATTGAAAAATAAATAAAAATAATAGATTTACATTATGGATGGATTTAATTATATTATTCAATCTTGTGGACTTTTAATCACATATTTAAGTTTATAACTTATTAGAGTTGTGTAAGAGATAATACATAGGTTATATGATTTTAGCTTATAAACTTTTGAATAATTTAAAGTTGTAGTTAATTAAGAAATCATTGAAAATAATATTAATAATAATAATCAATATTAAATCTTGCAATGAATAGATAAAAGTTTATGGACTATAATTCCTACACTAATCCTACATTTTTGAAAGTGCATAACTAAACCATTCAATGGACATGCCCAATTCTTATCATTAGTAATTCAATGACATTTAAGTGCTTAACTCAAACCTTGCCATCATTCCACCATTCAAGCTCATTCAATCCCATATAATGATATTAATGGTTTGCTTAAATCATGCCATTAGATGCCAAATGTTTGTAATTGTGTTTGCTCAAATTATGAAAGGTGATGACCATTCATTAACCCATTCAACTACATCAATAATATCATAATGACATCCAATTACTATTTAACCACAATCTTATTAATAAAAGGCCAAAGTTATGGAATTGATAAATTGATTCACATTAATAACCAATTGTTGACCACATTCAATACTTGCTCAAATCATTTCATTACATGGCAAAGTTTTTGAAATTTTTAAGGAATGCCTCCTACATTAAACATATTACCCTACCAAAGAAAAACTTATCCTACCAAGAGACATATTTATATTTATTATCTTGCCAAATAATGGCCAAGATTTAGGATCAAAGTAAACGCCCCTCCATCTTGCTCCTATATTTTAAAAACATCACAAACCTACCACTCAGGACCCTAGATTTCGAAACCTACACACACTTACACACACAAGAATTCGAAACCTTCAAGGCAAAGGATGAGGAGATTTTGTGCTATTTTCTACAACATGTAATTCGTTCAATCACGCTTCGAAGGTAAGTGAGTTTTTGCTACAACTTTATTTCGTTTTCAAAACTATATGTATGTTTTAAATCTCGATTGAACAACCTATGAAAAGCATGCTTTTAAATCAAATAACTCGTTATGTGGATATGTGCAAGATATGTGTTTATGTGTAAGAAATGTGTTTATGTGCCAAGATCTATGTGATTTGACAAAGAAATATTAAAGGATTTTTGCTATGATTATATGTATATTTTTACTATGTTCAATCGGCATCTACTTGCTGGGTGTTTTCCCAAACGCTCACCCCCCTTACCTTCCCTCCCAGACAAAGATGAAAAGAAGAGATCGAGGAAGAAGAACAAGAATAATTTTTGGAGATGATCCACGGAGAACTTTCAAAGAAATTTATTAGTTTTATTTGCGCTTCCGCACCTTTGATTTAATCCTAGAGAATAATATTTTGTAATAGCAATTGTAAGGACAATTGAATGATTTTGGAATAAATAGACTGGTTTTATCAAAGAATTGCATACGAGGCTTGTTGTATTCGAATTTCATATTTGGATTCAACGCCGGTGTCACGCGCTCCGATCTCGGGGCGTGACAGTATATGCTTAATATCAATGTTGTGTAACTAATACTTAAATTATATATGTTTGATATTAATTTCATGTGTAATTATTATTAAAATTGTATATGATTAGTATTAATTTCAAGTGTAACTAGTACCGAAATTGTATGGAATAGTACAAATTTCATAGGTTTCATAGTTCATACGAATTTTATGTATACTTAGTACACAAATTGTATAGTTTTCCTATTCATGTGTAATAAGTACCGAAGATAATATAAGTTTCATATCAATTTCATCTGTAACTTGTACCAAAATTTTATAAGCTTCATACCAAATTCATGTGTAACTAGTACCAAAATTGTATATGTTTTATACCAACTGCACGTGTAATAAGTACCGAAAATAGTATATGTTTTATACCAATTTCATGTGTAACTAATACCAAAATTGTATATGATTCATACCAATTTCATGTGTAACTAGTACCAAAATTGTATATATTTCATGCTAACTTCACGTGTAATAAGTACCAAAAATGTATAGTTGTCTTACCAATTTCATTTGTAATATGTTCCAAAATTGTATAGGATTCATACATATTTTATATATACTTAGTACCAAAATTGTATAGGTTTCATACCAACTTCACGTATAATAAGTACCGAATATAGTATAGGTTTCATACCAATTTCATGTGTAACCAAAATTGTATAGGATTCATACCAATTTTATTTGTAACTAGTACCAAAATTGTATATATTTCATACTAACTTCAAGTGTAATAAGTACTAAAATTGTATTTCTTCATACCAATTTTATGTTTGATAAGTACTAAAATTGTATATGATTCATACCTATTTTATGTATACTTAGTACCGAAATTGCATATGTTTTATACCAATTTTATTTGTAACTAGTACCAAAATTATATAGATTTCATACGAATATCACGTGCAACTAGTACCTAAATTGTAAAGATTTCATATCAATTTCATGGGTAGTTAGTACCAAAATTGTATATGTTTCATACAAATTTCATTAGTAATAAGTATCAAAATTTTATAGGTTTCACACCAATTTTATGTATACTTAGTACCAAAGTTATATATGTTTCTTACCAATATTATGTATAATTAGTACCAAAATTATATAAGTTTCATACCAAGTTCAGTGTAATAAGTATCAAAATTTTATAGGTTTCATACCAATTTTATGTATACTTAGTACCGAAGTTGTATAAGTTTCATATCAATTTTATGTATACTTAGTATCAAAATTGTATATGTTTCATACCAACTTCACGTATAATAAGTACCAAAACAGTATATGTTTCATACTAATTTAAAGTGTAACTAGTACCAAAATTGTGTAGGTTTTATACCAACTTCATATGTAACTAATACCAATATTGTATAGGTTTCAGGGTGCATGTGATGCATTGTGGGGATTGGTGTAAATTTGGCATGATATATTGGGCTTTATTCTAGTTTATAGGAAAATCATGTTTAATTCTGATTATGGTGCATTTTATGGTAAATGCTTTTAAAATATCAAGTAGAGATATTTTAATACATCATGCTAAATACTGGAACACAAACTAAAACCCACTATCATACTACTATACCATACCTTTACCCCTCATTTCACTCCACACCACACAGCTATCACTCAATCTCCTTAAATTCTGAATTTGCCCTTAAATTATCTTGTTTTTCAATTATTTATTTATTTTTTAAAAAAATCGGTTAATTTGATCATCGATCGAACCGAATTAATCAATATTTTGTTTGGTTCTATTAACTCGATTTTCAAAAAAATTTGATCGGTTCAATTATTTTTTAAAAATAATTCGACTTTTGGACCGATCCAATGCACACCATAATGATTACAAGATGGAATCGTTTCTGGCGTCAACAGGTTATGGCTCACGTTTATTTATAATAAAATAAATAAACAAATCTCAGTATGTCAGCATCAATAAAGTGTATTAAATCAGTGTTTTATTTCTCCCTGTTACACAATATGAAGATCTTGAGGGCGAAGTTCTAACATTATTATACGAATACAATTTTGATTTCTCCTTCAACATTATTATTATAATGCTTTCAAACATCAAGAAAAAGATGACACTTCGCGTTAGGACCATAACGAATAATCAGTGCAACTTGGGAAGTGGATGTCGCTTCGATCTTGACCATTACGTTTTTGTTTCTGTCATTTATTGTTAGGTTCAAAGCACGAATCTTCGCCGTTTTTTTTTTTTTGCATCAAGAAGAGGCCTAACATTGTACAACCTGTACTGGGATGGCGTCAAACTATGTATATAAACTCCATGTACAGCGGTGAACAGGTTGTAAAGGGTGTAATTTGTGGGTTTGATGGTTGAAGTATGAGAACTCAAAGAGTGAAGCGTTCTGAGGTGAGTGTTTGATGTAGTGAAAATGTTTTTTGAATATCTTGAATGGTGAAGTTGCTGATAGTTTGTTTTTTTCTTGACAGCCCTTTTGGCCATCCATTGTGATGAAGAAATGGCTGAATATTAAGCCAAAGGTTAATGATTTTAGTGAGGACGAAGTTGATACGGAAAGCGAGGATGATGGTATTTGTTTATGAAAGTATTTCTTGTTCGAGCTTATTTTTACAATAGGGTATCGCGTGGATTTTGATGAATTATCTGTGGAAATTTGGTTCTTCGTTTCTAAATTGTTGCCTTTTATTTTTACAATGGAGAGTGAGGGTGATATATGGTCTTTTCTTGAATTGTCTGTGAAAATATGATTATTCATCTGTAGGATTATCTCTTGATTGAATTAGGTTCTAATATCTGTGAAATTTTCTATCAGCTTGTTCACCGAAATATGAAACAATGCATGAGGATCGTGTCAGAGTACCACAAAGATCTCCGTCCGAAACAATAGGAAGTAAGTAAATTTGGTTACATGATTTTACTATCACAATCCAATATAACAACTATGTTTGGTCTAGGAAAAACAGCTGGCTGTATAGTCATTGGATTTCTGAGAACTAAATTTGTGCAAGATTTGTGATTATTAGGAGTTCATGAAGTCTCGACCCAAGTTGTTTATAAAATTTTTGGAAAGTTCTTTTTATATAAATTTTATGTAACTGATGAAAATAGTAGCAAATATTAATATTAATGTTCAAATTTCTTGTGATGGTCATCAACCATCAGAGTGGATATATTCGGATTCTGTTTTTAACATAGCCGGTTAACTGACACAATTATTTTTTTGGTTTTTTTGTTGGTAAAAGTGCTTTATTTATTCTTGTATTGATGATGGAAAATCTAATGATCTAGGGATACCTTCAAAAGAGTATTCTTTAAAACACAGAAGAGGAAAATCTGAAACTCTGCGAGCCCTATACATTAACACAAAAGATGTGAGGTTTGGTGATTGATTTTCAGTAGACCATGCTTTGATTGAATCACCGTCTCTTTCATTTTTGTAGCGTAACAATATGATTTGTTGACTGTTCAGAGTAACCATAGGCACTTGGAATGTTGCTGGTAGACTTCCTAACGACAATCTCGAGATTGATGAATGGCTCTGCATGGAAGGGCCAGCAGATATGTACATTCTTGGGTAAGTATCATGTTCAAACATGTGAATTCAACTCAATACTGGAAGTTAGAAGAATCAACTAAATTATTTGTGATGCTAAATTTTAACAACATAACTAATGTTTAGTTATTTTATTTTTCAATTTTTCTCCTTTAAAGATCTCCTGGAAATTGATTCAAAAGCAAATTGCTTCAACTTGATTAACTTTATTTTTCCTTTTTTTTTGGAGGGCATATGCTTAACGAATTCTATTCATGGTTGATAAGAGAATGGTTTTTTGCTTCCTGTTTTGCATTAGCTGCCACCGAATTCATGCTTTATTATACATTGTTTTTAGAATTGTTTGATTTTGAATTTCTTTCGTATGGTGTGCAGTTTTCAAGAGATTGTTCCTTTGAATGCTGGGAATGTACTTGGAGCAGAAAATAGACGGCCGATATCCAAATGGGAGGCAGTCATCCGCAATACTTTAAACAAGTCCTTTGAACCTGAAACTAAACATAAGAGCTACAGTGCTCCCCCCTCTCCTGTTTTAAGGACTTCCTCTGCTTCTGATGTACTTGCAGATGTTCCTGTATTAGAAATAATCGGAGTAAATTCCACAGGCACAGTCAAAACCAGTAATAGTGAGAAAACCAGCGTTGGGAAGGATATTAATACAAGTAAAATGTACGGCATTGATTGGGAGAGCAGACTAGACTGGCCTGAACACTCATTGGAAGCGACATCTCAAACTGTAGCTTCTAGAGTTAAATTAGGAAGAGTTCCGAGTAGCTCTGCAAGAATTGGTTCTGGATGGATGGATAGCAGTCTTGCATCCGGTCCTCAAAGCAGTGGTCGAAATGGTTCTGTCTTGACAAGAATGCATCATAGCTCTGGAAACTTAGGATTGATTTGTTTGGACCAAGAAGATAAGCTCGAAGTTTTAGATTCTCACTCTGATGATTCAGAACAAATTTTTGGAGACGAAGATGATCCATTAGTAGAAAATTTAGAGTTCAAACAGGAAAATGCACCTTCAAAAGATGCACTGAAATCACAGCCAATGTATGTACGGATTGTGAGCAAGCAGATGGTTGGAATATATGTATCCGTGTGGGTGCGAAGAAGGTTTAGAAGACACATAAACAACTTGAAAGTTTCTCAGGTTGGACTTGGCCTAATGGGATACATGGGAAATAAGGTAGTGCTTCCTTATTCTTCCTTTTCCTTAATTTCCTACCTTTTTCTTTATCATCCATAGTTAGTAGTTTTGTTTCCTTTTTATTCTGCTTGCATACATTGAGCATAATTTCATGATGGCATTAGATACTATAAAGTATAAATTATGATTTCATGTAGCATAGACCAGATAATTATTGTTGTGTCCACAGAGTCCAACCTACAGATAATTCAAAATGTTTCTCTCTTACACATTACATGATCAATTTCTAGCAATGTATTGTAACAAATTCTCATGGCTTCTGTACAGGGATCTGTTTCTGTCAGTATGTCCCTTTTTCAAAGTCGTCTATGCTTTGTTTGTTCTCATTTATCTTCGGGTCAAAAGTTTGGGGATATGCAAAGGCGTAACTCTGATGTATGTGAGATTTTAAGGCGGACTCATTTCTCTTCTGTCTTTGACATTGAGCATCCCCAAACAATTCCTTCTCATGAGTAAGTGCACTCTGTAGTTGAAGATTGTCCTGTACTAACCACGTTTGATTTTTCTGCCTGGGGATATGAGAATGAGATTAAAGACTTAGTTGTTGTTGTTGGCGTATGCCAATGAGAATTATCTGTGTAGTTCGAATTTCTAAGTCTAGGATTGGAATTTTTGAGGAAAAAAAGTACTTTGGTGTTAAAGCTGTTTCCTGCAGTGGACTACCCCTTGAAGTATGGCAAAACATTTTTAACGAGTCTACAAATCAATCAACTGGTTTTACTTTCGATTTAATGAAGCTAAATTGTTATTCAAGACCAATTTGTTTCCTCTCAATTTCTTGGTAGAAATGACATAGGAAGAGTTTGTACAGATCCATTCAGCCTTGATATGTGCTTTCTGTTTTTGGGAGTTCTCAGTTCTGTGAACCAAATTTCTAAGTCCATTGTATTGGCATTTCATTTGTCCTTAACTGATTAATAAATACTTGGACACATGTTTAGGTGCTCGAAAGAGATCGATATTTAAGAACTTGATATTGAATCAAGTATCAAATCTATTAATGTGTACAATATAAACTGTATGTTTTTAGAAACAAAACAAAACAACCACAAAAGTAAAAACAGATTATAATAATGATTTGCATTCTCTTGATTTTTATTATATAATGATTTGTATTGTCTCTTGATTTTCATTATATAATAATAATAATAGATAAAAAATAATTTGTGTATGATATTTTTGGTGACACATATTTTACTTAAAAATCATTTAATCTACTCCATGATGCTTACTATATAGTAAGAGCACCTTACAGTTGTCTAGCTGGTGATATATCAATGAGACCATTACTGTGCTTTTGCTTAATATATGATATAAATATAGTTAGTTGGTGAGTTTATATTGAAATGATTAGTGACCTAATGTTTGGATGAAACAGTCGGATATTCTGGTTTGGAGATTTGAATTATCGCCTCAATTTGTTGGATGAAGAAGTGAGGAAGCTTGTTAATGAGAGGCAGTGGGCCGAACTTCTCAACAGTGATCAGGTATCATAGGCAGCTCTAGCACATTCCATATCAACTGTCTAGCCTTTATTATACAGGTGATCTTATAATGATTGTGGTGAATAAATTGATGAAATATACATGTGAAGAACAGACTTCTGTTGGAACAAGGTGTTGGATTCTATAAATTTGTATTTTCTTTGATTTTATGCTTACAAGTGAAGTGATCAAAAGTAATTGAACTGGGAAAAACTAACTGAGCAAACTGTTCTTTAGTTTCACCAAGTTGGTTGGTGGATAAAGGGGTAATGTGTTAAGAGTTTAACACGGTTCTTTCGCTTTTGATTCGACGAGGCAAATTTCAAGGATAAGCTGTTATTCCCAGTGTTTTCTTTCATTTTTGATGTTATATACACTGTCATTTTGAGAGGAGACATTCTAATATGCCAAAAACACATTGCAGTTAACCAAAGAGCTTCAAAATGGGCGCGTGTTCGATGGGTGGAAAGAAGGGACCATAGACTTTGCACCCACATACAAGTATGAGATCAACTCTGACAGGTATGTTGGGGAGTTCCCGAAAGAAGGAGAGAAGAAGAGATCACCAGCTTGGTAAATTCAAATAGACTAAACATCACTACTTTTACCATACATATGCTTCCAGTTCAACATGAACAAACAGTGGCTAAATATTTGGTTATTTTTCAGGTGCGACCGAATACTTTGGTCAGGGAAAGGCATTAAACAGCTTTCTTACAAGCGAGCAGAGATGAGGTTATCCGATCATCGCCCCGTCTGTTCAACATTTTTGGTTGAAGTTGAAATATTTGATCAACGCAAGCTCAAGAAGGTTCTCAACTTCTCTAATGCAGCAGTATATCCAGAGATTTTTCTGGAAGAAGCTGAAGAATATTAGTCTTGAATGTAACTCTACATGATGAATAATAGATTATGCCATCATCATTTTAAACCGATAGCCGTGGAAGTTTTGATGTTGCTTTTACATGCATCCATGGTTTGTGTAGATGAGGTGCGGTGGGATTGTCATAAGGTTGTTATTTTCTTGGTGGATGTTCAAGTACATGTAGCCCATGATATTGTTCCATGTGTTTGACTAATGTAGGAATGCTTTCACATGGTTTTTTTTTTTTTGAACATAGCAATGCTTTCACATGTCAATATTATTTTCTGTTTAGTTATAAAAGAACAATGATTGGTTTACATTGGATGATTTGATTTGAACAATAAGTTGGAGTGATTTAAATATCAGAGAAAATTACAAAAATGGTCCCACGGAATATGAGGTTTTTTAATATTAGTATCAAACTTTTAGGACTAATCAAATATAATCCCACATAACTTATTTTTAATCAATATTAGTCTCAAACTTTTATAATTAATCAAATATAGTCTCAAATAAATGGTATTTTTATCAAAGTGGTTTCATAATTGAATAGAAGGCTTTGAGACCACTTTTAATAAACAATTTCTATAAATCTATATTTGATTAATTCTAAAAGTTTGAGGCTCGTATTGATTTTTGTAGGACTATATTTGATTAGTACTAAAAGTTTAAGACTAATATAGTAAATACCTCTATTTTATGAGACATATTTTGAAATTCACCCTAAACATTATCTAATCCGAGAAGGATTTCAAACTCATTGTTAAATACCCCTTATACTCACATGGAATATATGTATTTTTATTGATAGAAAAACTAAAAATGAAGAATAACAAATTTCAAATTCATAGATCGAAAAATAATCCAAATCCTTTCATCTCAACAAGTATTAGTATTTTGTTCATTATGTGCTGTCTAAGTTTGTGTCAAATGTGAAGGGTAAGACATAAGTTCAAAATATGGACTTGTTGATCTCTAAATTTTGAAAATTTAGGCTCTTCTTAATATACCAAAGTCGTCCCTCCAGTACAATTTTAAGAAGGATTTATTATTTAAGTTTTGCTCTTATTATTATATTTTTATACTAATTTTGTATTCAAAAATATACTCACTGTTAAAAGTATAATTCTTTTTTTTTTTAGAATGAAGAAATATATTAAGGATGATGGACTAAATCATTCAGTACAAGAGGTTGCAGAAATAATGGATAAAAATCAACAGTAGCAGGAATAGTCCTGTGAGAAATAACTCGAGTCGCTAGTGCATGAGCAATAGTATTTACAGATCTCCGACAATGAGCAATATCGAACCCATTAGTCATATTACAGAGAAAACGAATATCGTCAATAATAGAAGCCTCAGAATAAGCATCACAAGGATTCTTAATGCATTTGGCCACCATCTCTGCATCTGTCTCCAGGAATCCATGAAATCGCTAGTGTTGGGGTGCAATAAGAAGACCTTCACGAACTATAATTAATTCCGCCACATGTGAAAAAACACCTGTAATTCTTACAGCATGCACCAAAAGTAAAATACTTAAAGCATCTCGAATAACTACTCCGACGCCAATAAAATTATACTGAGAAGAAATAGATGTATCCACATTGATTTTGATGGAGCCGCACGGATGAGACGACCATTGAGACTTAGAAAGACAAATAGGTTGTGCACCACAAGAAGGTGAAAAGGGATATCATAAATATTTTTTTACATAACTAATTTATAAACTCATATATAATTTCGAAACAAACTCATAAGTTAAATTCTTATTTAAAATGTATTCATTTATACTATTTTGTTAAGGAAGAAATTATGTATAATAAATTATTATTTTATCTCTTGGTGTTTACAATTGACAGAATTTTGCATTTTAAATCTAAAATTATTAATTTATCACATACATAATTAGTTACATATTTTTATTAATAATAAAATCTCGACACCTAGGATTAGCCCTATTGGTTGTCATAATTCTTCTTCATGAAAAATGTTCGAGTTTGAGTTCGAGTTTGAGCTTTATTCAATATACAAAATATTCTTTACACCTTTGATAAAATAATAATAATAAAAAATTCAATATTTAGAAATATTATTATTTATCGAATGGACACATGGTATATTCTCCACTTCAATAGGCAGTGTGTGGTATATATTGTTGTGTGGTCCCAAAGCTTTGCCAAATGTAAAGCGTAGGGCACAGAATTTCCCAAGATTTTAATGGCAGCCTGACTGATTCAGTCACTTCCACCTGATCTTTTGTACCACAGAACTTAATTAAATCCTTCCATTTTCCTCGTTTCCTCAGACCCTTTTTCCCCTCTCTCTGCATCCATCAATCTGATCGAGTTTCAATGGCGACAGCGATGAATCTGCAAGCTGGATTGGCCAATTTCAGTCGCCAAAGAGATCGTCTTTGCTCTGCAAGAAACGTGAAAGAATTCTCCTTTCAATGCGAATTAAGCGGGTGTAATCGAAAACTGAGCGGAACTCTTCGCACATGTAAAACAAGCAAGATTATCAATTGTCGCAGTTATGAAAGTAGTGATTCTGAAGTTGCTACTGTCCTGTTTTCGCCTAATGGCTCTGCAAACTCCGTGAGCTCTCTCTGTGTGTGTGTGTGTCATTTGCTTTTCCTGAATTTCGAATTGCATGTCTGATGGTGAGCATAAATTTCAAACATCAGCCTGTTATATTGATATTATGGAAATTTCTACGTGTAATGTATTTGGTTTTAATGCACCTTTTCACAATTTGTTATTCATTTATTGAACTACATCTTTTCGCCAAAGAAAGAGATCTCCTTGAGAACTTTTGTATGAAAGAAAGAAGTTAGAGAAAATCGGCATGGTGCTAATCTTTGTGGAGAATTGACAGATTTGTATCTTCTCCTTGAAGATATGCATTTTTTTCACATGACGAAGCAAAATGGGTGCTTCATCACTCATCAGATGTTCAGATATAACTTTTACTTTCCAGTGTTATTTTGTCAAATGAAAGAAACTTGGGATTTGGATTTTCCAGTATCTCAGTTGATTTAGCAATACATGTATTTTCTCTTTACCTGATTTGTGTTCACGATTTTCATTTTCAGGCTAGTATTGATTCTCCGGGGTTTACACGGGTTAATTTAAATTCTCAAAGAAAAACGAAGATAGTCTGTACGATTGGTCCTTCCACCAGCTCACGGGAAATGATCTGGAAACTGGCGGAAACCGGAATGAATGTGGCACGTTTAAATATGTCTCATGGGGATCATGCATCTCACCAAAAAACCATAAATATGGTTAATGAATACAATGCTCAATTTGAAGAGAAGGTTGTGGCTATTATGTTAGACACCAAGGTATGTTTCTTTATGGTTTATCATGTTAAATTTGAATTCCCTCTATAAGAACTGGAGAATTCGAGAGAATTGTATGTCCAATTGTCCCGGATATATTAATAATATCTAGTATAAAGAAACTACCATTTTATTGGCTGGGATACCTAATTTTTTTTATGAAATAAATTATTATAAAGTGGTAACTATTTTTTAAGATATCAAATAGCTGAAAGGCTTGAGCATCAAGGTGGTGGATGAACTGGATCAGAAAAAGAGGTTTTTTTTTCTTCACTTATGTTAAGGGTGCTAAACCAATGGCTAAATGACTGCCGCCGCTGCATTGACCCTAGGGTTTGATCCTTTTCACCTCTTCATAACCTTCATGGAATTGTAGTAGTATGTATAATCATTTTGATATGTGCATGATGCAGGCTTGAGTTTCTGTTGGGTGAGAACTAAATTTTACAGGAACTAATCAATATAAAATCTAATAACCAAGAGATTATTGATGAAGTCCAAATAAATTGGTAAAATTCAACTCAGACATCTAAAAAAGCCGTAAATGCTGACACATCCATGTTGAACAAAGGCCATGATATTATTTTCTAACATACTTGCGACTGATATATTATTCCACATAGTTGCAGATGTACAGCGAATAATTTCCTTGGTTATTAGATTTTTTAATCACACCACCCATTTAATTATATCCATGTTATAGCATCATTTATAAACAACAATTACGAATCACAGAGAACTCAATCACATAATTTACTGGTAACTATTTCCACCTTACTTTTTCTCTCAAGACTTCACAAGCTCGTGCATACTGATAGTTGTATTGATACTATAATACTATGTGCGCCTATTAGCATAGGAATTAATTCTTAACGGAAGTTTCAACCTTCAATATTCTGATAGTCCAATATGTAAGTAGGGAATTTCGGATCAGTTTATGTTATTCATGTGGTCCTTATAGGTTTTTAATGAGTAAATGTGGACTGAGAATCCCTAAATCTAGAAGGAAACACATCAAATTAGAATCCTTACACAATTAGAAGAATTTTAATTTATTGTAACTAAATCAGAGCAAGTCTTTTGTCTAGATGAGAAATATATTTTCCAACAACCATTTAATGGTAGCTATTGAAGTTCAATATGTGATTCTGCGGTGATGTTCTTGTTGAATTGATGACCTGAGCTTTTAGAGAGATTGGACATTTTCTCTAACAATCATCTGTGGGCCGGTTTGTTCCTCTTTTTTTGGATGCCCACCAAGTGGAGGATATTTAATATGGGTGAAGTTGTTGTTTATGAGTTTTGAACCCAGGATCTCGGCGTTTGCTAGATGCTCTGATATCATGTTGAATTGTCGTCTATCTAAAAGCCTGAGATTGTGGAGAGATTGGATAATTTATTATTTTTCTCTAAAAGTTCTGAATTACAATTTTTTTTATAAAAACGGTCTTGTACTAGTCATTGAAGCTTATCTTGTCCCAATCCTTTGAAAAAATAAATCTCCCAATGCGTACTCTAATGTGTGTGCCGGCTTGTTATTTGTGCTGCCTGATTTTCTATTACATTGTCATATGTTATTGTTCCAATGTTCTTCATTCAGGGACCTGAGGTAAGAAGTGGAGATGTGTCACAGCCAATCCTTTTGAAGGAGGGACAAGAGTTCAATTTTACAATTAGAAGAGGGATAAACACAGAAGATACTGTCAGCGTCAATTATGATGACTTTATAAATGATGTTGAGGTTGGGGACATTCTACTTGTTGATGGTGAGTACTATCCTCTCTAAACGCTGAAGCTGATGAATCTGTGACTCATGTGCGCCCACATTTAATTCTTGGCATTAGATGAACCTGACTCCAATGATTTAAGTGACAAGTTTACTTGGTTCCTATTCTACAGGTGGAATGATGTCATTAGCTGTGAAATCAAAGACACATGATTTGGTAAAATGTGAAGTAATTGATGGTGGAGAACTGAAATCGAGACGACACTTAAATGTACGTGGCAAAAGTGCAACTCTGCCTTCAATAACAGGTTAACCGACTTCCAACCACTCTTATAATATTTTTTTTATGTTTCAAAAATTTTAATTGTGGAAATCGTGAATTGTACGTGAGCTTAAGCATCTTTACAGAAAAAGACTGGGAAGATATTAAGTTTGGAGTGGACAATCAAGTTGATTTCTATGCTGTTTCATTTGTAAAGGATGCTAAGGTGGTCCATGAGTTGAACGATTATCTGAAAGGTTCTGTTTGATCAGCTCTTCTTTCACAGGAATGCATGCCTTTTGTGTTTTTGTTAGTTTATTATTTTCTCTGGGCTTTAAAGATTTTGATCTTCAGGGTGCAATGCTGATATTCATGTAATTGTGAAGATAGAGAGTGCTGATTCTATTCAAAATCTTCATTCTATCATTTCTGCATCTGATGGGGTCAGTTTAGTAATTTTGGCATCTTCTCATTAAATTTTGTGTTTGTGTTGGTACAACTAAAATATTTATCATTTGTTTTGGTTCGGGTAACAGTGAATATCATTAATGTAAATTTAATAAAGTAATTTGGGGGAGAAAAGGTCTAGGATGAGAACCCCCATTGTTTTGTTCTATTGCCTTTTGGACTCTCTCATAAATATAATATGGCACTGTTTGCATAAATGAAATGCATCAATTGCAAATTATGGGAGTGGTTTGTTGCAATAGCTTATAATAATGGTGGTGAACTAAACCCAAGTAATCCAACCCTGCAACAATGTTTTGAAGTATTTAGACCACATTCATCTCATTTCTTTTTATTAGTTTTCTGATACTATTCTGCTTCTTTTGGTTAAGGTGGTTTTGAAGCTTTTTAAATACATAGCTGCACGTATTCTGTTACATGAAGATGACCAGTGATAAGGGATACATAATTGATAGTCAGGAATTAGTAAGTCTACTTTTTTGTTTAACTTGGTGAGATATAGAATATCTGTGTGGATACTGGTAAGTATCAAGTGAAGAATAACTGTACTTTTTGAAGTTAACGAGTGGAAAGGGTTATTAATTGGTGAAAATAACTGCTTTAAATAAACTTTCCCATAGTACATGTGACAGGTTTAAAATCTTGAATGGAGTAACTAATATTCTTATGTAGGGCCAGATGGCTGTGCAATTCTTATCATTATCGTTTATGATGATAGGCCATGGTGGCTCGTGGTGATCTTGGAGCTGAACTCCCCATTGAAGAAGTCCCATTGCTACAGGTACCCCATGCTAGAAGTTTTTAGTTACCATATAATTCTCCTCGCATGAAATTCATCAAAAGAAAGCAAATAAAATGATCAAAGGAAGAGGTGGTGTAAAAGTAGAACCAGAAAAAATAAAGTAACTCCATTTTATATTTATAAATAGAAGGAAGAGGTACAACATAAGTAAAACTGGAGAAATTGTATATGCCCAGTTTACTTTTTGTGGGAAAAAATTTGCCCCAACATCCCAACCCCCCCCCCCCCCCCCCCCCCCCTCCTCATATAGTATTTCTAGATTCCTCTTTAAGATTATGTCTCCAATTTCCAATATTATTCCTTTGTTTTACCAATAGTGAAGCCCTTTTTGTTGACTTTTCAGCCTTCACACTGTTTTATTATTTTCACTGATATGTATGAGAGACAATGTAACTAATGAGGAATGATAGACCTCAAAATCAGCACTCAGGTCATAACATTGTTCTTTCACTTTGCAAACAGGCGGACATCATAAGAAGGTGCCGAAGCATGCAAAAACCAGTTATAGTAGCTACAAATATGCTAGAGAGTATGATTGATCACCCAACTCCAACAAGGGCCGAAGTTTCTGACATTGCAATTGCAGTACGTGAAGGTGCTGATGCAGTTATGCTTTCAGGAGAAACTGCTCATGGGAAGTAAGCGTCTTAGTCATGGAAGGCATAATACTACTTTTTTCCATGTTCTTTACCTAGATTTTTCCCCCCTAAAGTAAATTTACACTGGTGGTTATCTTTCTGGTTTTATCACTGTTAAAATTTTACTAATTTAATTTCTTGTGATATTTATGGACTCTGAATCCGGCTTTGGATTCACATGATTCAACCGGACATGCAAACTTGTGCTAGACTTTGTTGAAGCACAACTGCTACGGTTATTGTGGGACGTTGATGATGTATTTTTGGATACCAGTTTAGGCATTATTGCCAACATTTAGCATTTCTCAAATTGGATCTCCACTATAGTTTTTGTTTGTCCCAAGTGTTCGCCATGATTGCTGGGCTTTCCCCAATTATTAACCGGAAGTTCGAAACTCTTAGTTTCATTTCATGAACTATTAACCTATAAGTCAGTGATTTCCTGCTTTACTTTTGTGTCAGTGATTCGGTTCGACGTGATTTTCTAAAGTGTCTTCCCTGTGCCATTCCAGCCTTTGTTAAAAAAAAGACATGCGTACTTGAATTTTCAATGCTCAATCATTTAGCCGGTGTATGATTCATAATTTTTTTATTGTCCTTAGATTTCCGTTGAAGGCCGTCAAAGTGATGCACACTGTGGCATTGAGGACCGAGTCTAGTCTCCCTATCTCTATCAGTCCACCAGGTCAATTTTCAGCCTACAAGGTGCGTAAATTAAGTCAAACTTTAATAAAAAAATGAAATATTTGTCCTGACCATCTCGATCACTTTCTTTCCTTTATCTCCTCTCTTTTCTACCTTTAATTTTTTTCTATTTGGTTACAAGTGTGTAACTCTATGGAAATAATATGCAGAGCCGCATGGGAGATATGTTTGCTTTCCATGCCACCACAATGGCCAACACTCTTGCTACTCCCATCATAGTTTTCACCAGAACAGGATCCATGGCTGTAATTTTGAGTCACTACCGTCCATCGTCGACTATATTTGCTTTTACAAATGTGTAAGTTCTTCTAGTATTGTATCCGCTGTCATGCTATGTGATAGGATTTTGTTCTCGATAATATCTAACATTTGGCAACTGACATCCGTGTTGTTAATTCTAGTAGCAGATCTTATTTAATAAAAGCATACGTAAACTCAAGGACTAATGAGGATTTTCCATGAGTTCTTGTATGTTGTCTAGAAATAATCATTGCATGTAGTTGCATTTGATCCTCTTATCATGTGAAAGACATTAGCTTCATGGTTATGTGCTACGTGTGATATTTGTTTTGGCTATTTCTAAAGTGAGGAGTGAGGCAGCACTGGTTTGAATTTTCTCCACATCCATTGTCTCCAGAATTTTCAGTATTTTTTTATTCTTCTCTTCAATTGTGATTTTTTTTTTCCGAATGGGCAGAGAAAGAGTCAAGCAACGTTTGATCCTTTATCATGGTGTGATGCCAATATACATGAAGTTTACAGATGATGTGGAGGAAACATTTTCTCAAGCTTTGAAGCTTTTATTGGTATATAAGATTTATGCTGTTTGCTTAAGTGAGCATATACTTCAATTTATGTAAGCAGGTAATGCCATAAAAGAATCCTTCTTTTTTTTTTTTTTCCGTTTGTTCTCCAGAGTAAGGGCCTAGTGATTGAAGGGCAATACGTCACCCTGGTACAAAGCGGAGGTCAACCCATCTGGCGTAGAGAATCTACTCACCATATTCAGGTTCGCAAAGTTCTGAGCTGATTGTTGTCACTAGAAGAAGCTTGTTTCTGTACAGAAACCTGATTTAGATGGAAGATTTTTATATGTTATTTTTTGTGTGTAATAAAACCGCTTGATGTTGGATATTTGGCATGGACCGAGTTTTGTCAAGGTTAAGGTACAACACAGTGATCTTGTTGTGATGTCTTACTGCTATATAGTGAGCTGGAGTTGGATCCAATGGAACACATTTGATCTTTCATTTCTGTCTCAGTTTACTCCGGCAGATATTGTTGCATACTTGCATACATTACATTGCGTTAATTACTTGTGGAATGACAGATTTGTTTCTTTTTTAAAATGTTTCATAGAAGCCGCGGTATGATATTAGATTTCTGTTATTTGAAATACTAGTTATAATTATATTTTGTTTGCAACGTGCCAAAAAGATCCATTTATTTGAATTTAGACGTTTTTTGTCCATGTCGTTAATTTATCATTAAAAACTACTTGACAAAGGATCTGCTGGAAAATAAGAGGTTCTCCAATACAAAAGTTATGCATTTATGATAATTAAATTAATATTAAACATACGTACATTTATTACGTTTAAACTTCAATTATACATCCTTATAATTTGTAATGCTTAATGTAATGTGACCTCGAAATTTCAGAATCTTGTCCTATACAATGATGTATGAAACAGACGCAAAAGTAAATTGATACCACAGAACCCAAACTTTGAAAATCCATATGATCCTTAAAACTTGTAATGCTTAATGTATGACCTCGAAATTTCAGAATCTTGTCCTATACAATGATGTATGAAACAGACGCAAAAAGTAAAATGATACCACAGAACCCAAACTTTGAAAATCCATATGATCCTTAAAACTTGTAATGCTTAATGTATGACCTCGAAATTTCAGAATCTTGTCCTATACAATGATGTATGAAACAGAAGCAAAAAGTAAATTGATTCCACAGAACCCAAACGTAGAAAAACCATATGTTTAAGTTTTATACTTGGAGTGGATTGTATGCCATTCAATACGACAGAAAGAAAAGAAAAAAAATCTGAAGCTGTAGAATCCAATACAACATAGAAAAGTTGAGGTATACTGGAGCTGTTAAACCCAAGTCAACTTAAAATAAATACAGTGAAATTATTGGATACAACACATCAAATCTGATGATGTACAAGGTAAGCAATAGCAATCAAGTTATAGTATATCCGAAAGAATGACACCAACACTCTCCCTAGTTACAGAATGAATATGCACGACACAAAGTATTTTCTCAACATACGTCTTCACACAAGCGAACAGCAACCAGATTCCCAAAAACAATAACAATTTGTGCACAAGAAATGCAGCAATCACATTATGATGCAACGACCTCTTTCCTCTGATGGTTGTGTGGCAGCTTGCTGGTACCTGTTTGACTCCGATGGGTTGTATGTAAATTCCGAGGTATCAAGACCGTACTGTTAAACAGGTAAAAAATTTCAGTTACATTGCATGTGGGAATAATTCCATTTTAATAGTATTTCCAATAGAAATGAAATTATTAATGGAACTAACGACAAGATCAAACTTCGTAGCAATATAGTACTTCCCCATTGAGAAATGGTTATCTGGGTATACTAATTAACTCGTGCATATATGCTCAGCTGAATAGCGAGAACACGGGAGTTGATTCTTCTATGCTCCATGTTCATTTTCAATTTACACGAACCATTTAAACCACACAAAAATAATGATTTGAATAAAGATCTCAAAGCTAAAGATAAAAGAGGAAAATTTGCACCTTTTCCCGCATACGTGTACTCCAAGCATCATTCCTACTCGGACGCTGATCAAGAGCACCAGTAACAGGCACTCCCGTGGCCGGAGCAGATTGCTTGTTTATAAATGGCTGTCGGATCTGTTGCTTAGGCCGTCCGATATACTCATCATCACTATCATAGTCTGATGGTCTATTCGCAGCCCTCACAACAAGTGCTAACAAAAATACAAGGGCCTGCAATTTAACAGGCAGTTAAAAAAGCTGGGAAAGCTTAAGGGAACAAAAAATATTCACTATATTTCACTTGTCAACATTAATGTCCATAACAGTGATTAATTTGCTGCAATCAATTGACCTGATAAATTCAGCCTTTAGCATTTGCACTAAAATTACCACAACCAGGGGATAAAAACCATAGTAAACACAGAAACATGGTACCCTGGCAACATCATAGCAAGGTATGGGGTATCATTGGCACAGTGATGCATTACCCTGAAGTCTAAATAGCTCGAGGGTCAGTGGATTTTGATGTAGAAATGATGATTTGGTGACAACTCCAAATACACCACTCTAGGGTGTAAAGCTTAATATATAGATACACGTTATAGCAAACTTAATGGCAAAAATTGATACTGAAAAGGCATTCTTGTAGTCATAGCAACAATATACATAGACAAGAAGGTTCTTTAATATTTATAAGCACACTAGTTCACATGCAGGTTATGAAAAAAAATTCTTTCTAGCATTACCTCGAATATGACAATGCCCAGAGCAACCCATTTGATTATTTTCCAGTGCTGCTCCAGAAATTGATATATCATATTAAAATTTCCAGTTCTGTCAGCTGGAATATCCTGTATAATTTGCTTGTTATTAAATTCACAGATTAGCATTTTGACACTAAAGATGGCAATCACAATAAAACATACCTCTTTCCAGTTTTTGTCAAAAAATATAAAAGCAGCAACTCCGAGCTCTACCAATATCAAAAGGATTACCAGTACTGAATACTTACTACCTTAAGGAACCAAATCATCATCATGATAAAAAACATTAATAATAAAGAATGTCCCGGAACCAAAAAAGATGTAAGAATGTTAATATTAACATGCAACATAGTAACATACATAGATTATATAAAGCCAATTTTATTGACCTTCATCCCAAGGAAACTACATATAATCAATAAAATTCTTCTAACCTATGATCAGAGTGCAGTCTCTAGACTGTTGGGTTTTGGCCCATTACCATCATTTTCTTTGTTGGGAACCGAGCCCCTTTACCATTCCCCCTTCACCCTTGCTCTTCCCTCTCCAGAAGCTTCGAACGCCTCTTCGGCTGGATCAATTCTTTGGGACTTGCTCCCCTCCTCTTCGTCTCCCTTGGTGCTATTAATGTTGGCTTGGTTCATGATGAGGTAACACTCTCTGATAACCGAAAATCCTTAGTGTATTTTCGTTGCCCCCTTTCCATCGTGTCTCTGTCTTCAGCGGTGGTTGGCCGTGAGTTTTGTGCTCCGGTTGTGAGTGGTTCAGACGCTGGCCCTGTGTGTTAAGCTTCGTGCTTTTGTGGCTGTGTGCTTCCGGCAGTGGTTCGGGCAGTGTCTTTGGGCAGTGTTCGGGCAGTAACTTCGGGCAGTGCTTTCGGGCAGTGTGTGTCTCCATCTGTTGGATTCGATACCTTGGTTCCCCGGTGACGACGTTGAAAGGAATCCCTGCTCGACCTGAGCCCTAATTCCTAAACTCTTGTTTGCAATTCAGTTTATAGTTTTTACATTGAAATTGTATACTGTGATTGCTTCTGTTCTTAATTGCAGGTTATCAATCGAGATTGAAAGCGGAACGTACACCTTACAGTGGTATCAGAGCGTTTCGTGCCTGGTGGAGTGCTCGGTTGACCTTGGGCAGTGCTCTTTTGGTCTCGGGCAGTGCTCGGTGGACTTCAGGCAGCAGCAGGAGTGCTCGGGCAGACCTCGGGCAGCGACTGGAGTGCTCGGTGGTCTCGGGCAGTGCTTGGTAGGGCTTCGGGCAGCGACTGGAGTGCTCGGTGGTCTCGGGCAGTGCTTGGTAGGGCTCCGGGCAGCGGCTGGAGAGCTCGGGCAGCTACTGGAATCTCGGGCAGATTACGGGCAGGCACTTCGGTGCTTCGGGCAGTGTGGTTTCGTCGCCCCAGAGCTTTGTCTCTGGGTAGTAAGTGATTATTCTAACCTTTAATCATTTTACCATTTTGTTTCTAGGTGTAATTGTGTCCCTTACCCGTAGGAAAATCTCTATCTGAAGCCACATGCTCGTACACCGTTGAGTGTATTGTGATCTTGTGGGTGATAGCGATTTTTCCTTTCCTTAGCTTGATTAATTCTTTCATTGTGTTTTGTGCCTTGTGGTCCTTGCTTCTGCTGTTTGGTTGTTGAAATTGTGTGTGCCTCTCTGCTTATTTGTGATGGCTTCAATTTCTGGATATAACCTTGAACCTTTTAATGGAAAATCTGATTTTTCTATTTGGCAACAAAAGATGAAAGGAATTTTAATACAGCAAAAAGTATTTAAAGCTATTGACGGTAATTGGGCTGAAAACATTACAACTGCTAAGAAACTTGAAGATGACGAATATGCTTATTCTTCTATTATCTTGAACTTGTCTGACTCTGTGCTCAGGAAGTGTGGTAAACTATCATCTGCTAGAGAACTTTGGGAAAAATTAGAAGAAATGTTTACTGAAAAATCTTTGCCTAGTAAACTTTTCTTGTTGGAAAAATTTTTCAGATTCAAGCTAGACTTGAACAAAGACGTAGATGAGAATTTTTGGATGTGTTTACTAAGTTAATTCAAGATATTAAATTGACAGGAGATAAGAACATTGACGACTATTCACCTATTGTTCTCTTAAATGCTATTCCTGAAAATTATAGTGATGTAAATCCGCCATTAAGTACGGTAGAGATTCTATTACATTGGATACTGTAATGAACGGCTTGAAAAGCAAGGAATTAGATTTAAAAGTTAACAAAGGTAATAGGCAATCCTCTGGTGAAGTTATGCACGTTCGTGGTAGATCACAACATAGGCATAATAACAATAACCAATATCAAAAAGGTGATAAAAGAGGAAAGAGTAAGGCTAGATCGAAATCTAGGCCTAGTAAAAGAAAATGTTACAATTGTGGGGACCCAAATCATTTCATAAAAGATTGCCCTAAAAAGAAAAACCAAAATAAAAATGGAAATTAGACAAGTGAACAAGCGAACATTGCTTCTACCTCTGGGGAAAACATGGGGGATATTTTTATGGTGACTGAATTATGTGATTCTGTGAACTCTGTGCTTTCATTACCTGTGTGTGAAAATGAATGGCTTGTTGATTCAGGTTGCACTTATCACATGACACCACTTAAAAATTTGTTTTCTAGCTACAGAGAAATTGAGCATGCTTCTGTTTCTATGGCCAATGAGAAATTGTGTAAAGTTTTTGGTATTGGTAATATTTGTCTGAAATTTGAATCTGGTTATTCTTTGACTTTGAAAGATGTTAGACATGTTCCTGCTTTGTGCAATAACTTAATGTCTTGTGCTGCTTTAGAGTCTGATGGTTATGAGGGTAAATGGGGAAATGGTTGCATGAAAATTATGCGGGGGTCTTTGGTAGCTTTTAAAGCTGAGAATAGGAGGAATTATGTTTGCAAAACAGTCTGTGATAAAATCTGTGCTAATTCTGTGTCAGATGATTTAACTGATTTATGGCATAAAAGGTTAGGTCATATGAGTGCTAAAGGATTAGAGATTTTACACAAGGATGGTTGTTTTGGTAGGGATAAATTGTCTTGCATGACTTTTTGTGATTCCTGTGTGTTAGGCAAACAGCAAAGAGTTAAATTCCCTATCTCCCCTTCCCCTAATGTGACTAAGTGTTCTGATATACTTGAATACCTGCATGCTGATGTTTGGGGACCTTCACCCGTCCCAACTCAAGGTGGTAATAGGTATTTTTTGTCTATCATTGATGATTACTCTAGAAAAGTGTGGATTTTTCTAATGAAGAATAAATCTGATGTTTTTGATAAGTTTAAAAACTGGAAGATTTTAATTGAAAACCAAACTGGAAAAAAGATTAAACGGCTTAGGACAGATAATGGAATGGAATTCTGTAATATCTTGTTTGATGACTTGTGCTGTGAATCTGGGATTCTGAGACACAAGACTGTGCCCTATACTCCCCAGCAAAATGGTGTGGCTGAGAGGATGAACAGGACTTTACTCGAGAGAGTTAGAAGTATGCTTGCATCTTCTGGACTCTCAAAGAAGTTCTGGGGCGAAGCTGTCGTGACAGCTTCTTATTTGATAAATAGATCCCCTTCCGTGCCTTTGAATGGTAAGTGTCCCGAAAGTGTTTTTTCTGGTAAGAAATTAGATTTTTCAAATCTTAAAGTGTTTGGTTGTTCTGCATTTGTGCATAGGAAAGGAGACAAACTTGAACCTAGGTCAGTTAAGTGCGTCTTTCTTGGTTATCCTGAGGGTGTAAAAGGATATAGGCTTTTGGTTAAGATGTGAACCTGGTTTTAAAACTATTATAAGTAGGGATGTCATTTTTAATGAATCTGAAATGCCTTGCTTGCTTCCATCTTTGCCTGAATCTGACTGTGTGTCTGAGACTACACCGAGCAAGGTGGAGTCTGTGCCTATTGTTACCCCTGTTATTGAAAACGATGTGCTCCCTAATATGAATCATGAGAACTTGCCTGTTAATGAACCTGATTTGCATGAAAATGTTGACGAACATGTGCATAATGAATTGGTTGCTAATGAACATGAAGATCTGCATGATTATATGTTGACTAGGGATAGAGTTAAAAGAAATGTGAAACAACCTGCTAGGTTTAATGATTTTCACCTCACATCGCATGTTTTCAATATGTTTGAGTCTATTGATAATTGTGAGCCTAAGACCTATAATGAAGCTTTGAAATCTAAAAATGCTGTGCATTGGCTTAGTGCCATGAAAGATGAAATGCATTCTTTAGTTGTGAATCATACATGGACTCTTGTACCTAAACCTGTTAATTGCTCTTTGGTAGATTGCAAATGGTTATTTAAGGTAAAGAATGAAGTTGATTCTGTTAGATATAAAGCTAGGCTAGTTGCAAAAGGTTTTACTCAAAGAGAGGGTATTGACTATACTGAAATCTTTGCTCCTGTTGTTAAGTTTACTACTGTGAGAATTTTATTATCACTTGTTGCTCACTTTAATTGGGAACTTAAACAGATGGATGTTAAAACCGCTTTTTTGCATGGTGACTTAGATGAAAAGATTTTCATGAAACAACCTGATGGTTTTGTTGACTCAAAGAACCCTAATCATGTGTGTTTGCTTAATAAATCTTTGTATGGCCTAAAGCAGTCACCTAGGCAATGGAATAAGAAGTTTGATGAATGCATGCTTACCTTAAAATTTAAAAGAAGCTCTTTTGATCATTGCTTGTATTTTAAGGATAAAATGCCAGTGCCTGTTTTCTTGTTGATTTATGTGGATGACATGTTGATTGCTAGTCCTTGTCTGAAATCCATTGAGCATATTAAGAACTGTCTAAGTGATAAATTTGATATGAAGTTCTTAGGAGATGCTAGTTAGAATCCTAGGCATGGACATTGTTAGAGATAGGAAGGTATCTACTCTCTGGTTAAATCAAACTTCTTATGTAGAGAAAATTTTAAAGAAATTTTCCATGTTTGATGCAAAACCTGTTAACGTGCCCTTAGCTGCTCATTTTGTGCTAAGTAAAGATCAAAGTCCCAAAACTGATGCTGACTTTGATGCCATGAAAAATGTACCGTATTCAAATGCAATTGGTTCTATAATGTATTTGATGGTTAGCACTAGACCTGACATTGCTTATGCTGTTAGCTGCTTAAGTAGATACATGTCTAATCCTGGTGTGGTACATTGGAATGCTGTTAAGTGGTTGTTGCGATATTTGAAAAACTCTATGCATTATGGCTTATGTTTTTCTAAATATGCTGATGGTGTTAAGTTGAATGGTTATGTGGATTCTAATTATGCTAATGATAAGGACAATAGAAAATCTACAACTTCTTATGTTTTTACTTTGTGTGGAGCATGTATAAGTTGGAAATCGCAGCTGCAGCATATCGTTGCCTTGTCGACAACGGAGTCTGAATATGTTGCTGTAACAGAAGCTTTGAAGGAAGCTGTCTGGCTGAAAGGTTTGATCTCTGAACTTAGCTTGCTTGAAGGTAAGGTAGAGGTATTTTCTGATTCTCAGTCTGGTATTCAATTGTGTAAGAATCCTGTTTTTCATGACCGCACTAAGCATATTGATGTTAGATTTCATTACATTAGGGATGTAGTGGCTAAAGGATTAGTTAATCTTGAAAAGATTCCTTCTGAATATAATCCTGCTGATATGGGAACTAAGTGTTTACCTATTTCTAAACTACAATCATGTCTTAAAATTTTGAATTTTGATACAGGTGATTGATTACTGGTGTTAACTATTTTGATAGTATATAACTGCTGTGTGCGTGTTATAGTATTGTTACCCCGGTTATTGACTTTAACCTCCTTTGTGTTGGTTATTGTCTGTGTTCTTTGTCTGTGCTGTGTGCTATGACAAGAACTTGGTCCACACAATGCTTTGTGTGTTGTGGGGACCCTTTGGGCGATGATGAGTCATCTATAGGGTTTTCCTTACGTCGAGGTGGAGCCGGTATTGTGCCAAGGTGGAGATTTGTTGGGTTTTGGCCCATTACCATCATTTTCCTTGTTGGGCTTTGGCCACCCTTCCTATTGCCCATAACCGAGCCCCTTTACCATTCCCCCTTCACCCTTGCTCTTCCCTCTCCAGAAGCTTCGAACGCCTCTTCGGCTGGATCAATTCTTTGGGACTTGCTCCCCTCCTCTTCGTCTCCCTTGGTGCTATTAATGTTGGCTTGGTTCATGATGAGGTAACACTCTCTGATAACCGAAAATCCTTAGTGTATTTTTGTTGCCCCCTTTCCATCGTGTCTCTGTCTTCAGCGGTGGTTGGCCGTGAGTTTTGTGCTCCGGTTGTGAGTGGTTCAGACGCTGGCCCTGTGTGTTAAGCTTGGTGCTTTTGTGGCTGTGTGCTTCCGGCAGTGGTTCGGGCAGTGTCTTTGGGCAGTGTTCGGGCAGTGCTTTCGGGCAGTGTGTGTCTCCATCTGTTGGATTCGATACCTTGGTTCCCCGGTGACGACGTTGAAAGGAATCCCTGCTCGACCTGAGCCCTAATTCCTAAACTCTTGTTTGCAATTCAGTTTATAGTTTTTACATTGAAATTGTATACTGTGATTGTTTATGTTCTTAATTGCAGGTTATCAATCGAGATTGAAAGCGGAACGTACACCTTACATAGACATTAACCCATTTTTTCAAGGACCGCCAGGGACAGATCAATATCAGTTTTAAAATAGATGACTCGTGCTAAACTTCAGCAACATCAGCATTCCACTAGAGCAAAAGCTTGGGAATGAGGTAAACTAGACATAGCAATTAAAGCATCCAATCACTTAATAAAATAAAGGGTAACAAGCGGACACCCCCCAACGTTCACACACTTTAGCACTTCACCCCATAATCTTTCAAAACGTGCACTTAACCCTCTGAACAATTTTAAGTAGTGCACTTAACCCCCTAAACAATATTCAGGAACAATTTTCCCGAATATTATGGCCACAAATTCTCTCACATGCGTCGCACATTCCACGATCGAGTATATGTATGCCTTTTCATGTATTTTCTGCAAGAATTTACCAGTATATCTATCAGAAAATACATGAAAAGACATAAATACATGGCATTGCAGCCAGAATTTTCGGGAAAATACATGAAAAGACATAAATACATGGCATTACAAGTATACCCACGATCGTAAAATTCCTCTAGAAAATACACGAAAAGACATAAATACTCTTGACCGTGGCATTGCAGCCAGAATATTCGGGAAAATTGTCCCGGGTTATCTGCTATTTACCCTAAAATAAACAAAATATAGTTTGCATATACACAAAAAATAATAAATAAAATAAGATCACATCAGTAGGAAGGATACACAAGTAAGGCAGCATCCATTCCGTGCAGCTGTTCCAATGCATCCACAGCAAGACACAATGACAAGTATGACACCAATGCCAGTGAAAAGATATATAAACCTACAGAGAGAGTATTCGGCCATTTCCATATCACAATGGGGAAATATTCAGCTAAGAGAGTGAGAAATTAAATTTTGTCGTATTTGGTTGAGGATGTTGTGGTTGAGGATGCCAACAGGAGTATAGAAAGCCATATTAGCCATCAAACTGATGGAAATAGCCATCTCAGAAGAATTGTAAGAAATTTTGACAATGTCTACATGAAGATTTCAAATAATTATCTAAAATATATGCTTGACTCTGCTCATCCATAAGTATGAAACCTCTCAAGGGTCTACTGAGAAGGTGTGTCACTAGTACAACATAAGACCCATGACACCAAAACGTGAAAGAGAGAGTATCTGGTAATGTTGCTGAGCATAAATCAAGGGGATTACACATCTATTTCAGGCATAGATATATGTGAAAACTTAAAAATTGATTCAAACCAATTGACTGCCATTACGAGGTATTAGTCATTTTCATTATCTAATTTTTTTATTAATTTGATAAGCTAATAAACTCGCTCTATTATGCTATCATCCCTCTCCTAATTCTTCTCTCATTTTCCTATAATCTTCCCCCTCCCTTCCTTCTCCTCCTTTGACACCTATGTCTATTGAATTTCCATGACAAGGATGAAACTGACGGGAGGGCAAATGACAATTTATATGCATAGTGCGACTGAAACTGAATGTTGTTCCCCACATAAAATGAGTGTTTAACAAACCATGCTCAAAGTTGTTGCAGTGATTAAGCATACCGAAACAAAGTGATTATATGTGAATCACAGTACAAATGATAACTAGGCATAAGATACCCTTTCCCCAGGAAAAAAAGAGCAAAGAATATGAGTTGCATCCACCAAAAGAATGAAAAATAAAAGGTTAATCTTATTGATTCCCTAAACCAAGGCATATGAAGAAAATAAAAAATACGTACAACAGATGGCTGAGAACCGCGCTGAATAAGGTAGCCCAACCAATTGTTAATTATATTGTGAAAACCTAAATCATACCCAAATGCAAAGGCCCCCATTTGGATTTATGTAAGACATAAGTGAAAGCAATAGCAGAAAAAATTGGTGCAAACTAATTGATATCACTGTCTTTTAATCTATAAGAGAGTATCATTTTATCAATCGTCTAAAATTTGATAAGCTACAAGCTAAAAGAATAATAACCAAAAATCCAATTGAACAGTTCTTGAGCATTTCACATGTTTTTATTTTATTTGATTCCCCACAAAAACAAACGGAACAGTTTGTTATCATGTTAGACAACCGTTGAAGTTGGGAGAACTCCAGTATAGCTTGATTGTGGATCGAAATGATTTCAGAGAGATGGACCATCTGGTAGACAAGTGTATATCATACATAATAATAAATTTCTTTCTTGCAACTTTTTTGAGTTTCCGAAGCACAACTGATGCTAAATTCAAAGGCTTAAACAATTCTTACATGGCCATTTTCTCACAAACTAAGTGCACACAATAGAAACTCAATTCACACAAAAAGAAACATGAAGAAAAATTATATGTCGCATTGAACAAAAAAACAAACTTAGATAAAGTTGCTCTTCATACCATGCCTTGGGCAGGTTATCAAAAATGCTATCGGCTACAGACACCGTCAACAACAAGGGTCGACCAAGCTGTACAAACTCCATGCTTGGGGATGCAGTGGGGGCATCACTGCCAGTGGAGGCATCATTTTTATACCCCACAAAGAGGTACACTCCATAGCCAATCATGGCTAGACCCACAAGAATTAACAAGAAGTTTAAAACCTTCAGGAGGCACTCCCAAAAACTCTTACACGCCATTCCCAAGTAATTTCTTAAAATATACTCTATATATCTGCTCTGTAAGATAAGATGTATATTCTAACACATCAACCCACCTTTTATGTTTCCTGCAAGGAAAATCCACATTATTTCTTAGTAAAAATTGAAAATTAATCAGAAATTGATACCAAAAACTTCCCAAACCCAAGAAAAAAAATATCTTCACATTGATTACGCGAATTCAGAACAGAATACCGTAAAAGGAAAATGCAAAGTTATAAGGACCTTCCAAAATAGCAAAATTAAAATTTTAAACTCCAAAATGATATGAAATTGAGAGCATAAAACAACTTTCATAATAAAAATAATGTTAGATTTACGAATGAGATCCACAGAGGATTACGAATCACATGAAAGAAATTGACTTCAATTCCATAAAATTCAGCCTAGAATTAAAACATAATCAAATATAACAATAATTTGCTGAGAAAAACAATGAAAAAGCTCGAAGGATCACCCGATTAAAGTATTCTGTCATATAATTGAAGAGATGAGACGAGGAGAGCTCACAATTTTGATGGCGAACGATTGTGGAAAGTTTCTGAAAGTGGCAGAAGAACAGTGGTTGGGCAGATCGTTGAGTATTTAATATCGAATTTTCACTTTCTTTAATTTAAATATACAATTACCTTAAATAAATATTATTTTTTTGAACAGAATTAATATTTTCTTACAAATTTAACTATAATTTTCCCCACAATTGGTAATAAAAATAAAATAAAATTTTATATAATACTTTATGATTGCGTTGATTTACCTTGGAAAAAAAAATTATAGTTGCAACTTAAAAATTATATTTTGTTTTACCTAAATTATATTTTGATCTCCCTAAATTTTTCTTAGCCTAAATGTTCTATTTTAACATTGTTTTGACATTCTTTACTAAAAATTATGCGTCCGCCACTGGATTTATATAATGATAGTGAAAAAAAATTGCAATTTTAATACGAAAATAGAACTGTTAGCAGATGTAAAGTGCTTAGACATTGGTTATTTGGATAGAGATTAAACATATGGCGTTAGTTTAATTTTGATAGTTATTTATTAATTAAAAAAAATCTCCAAAAACTAAGGACAACATGTTTTCGAGAAAAATAACAGTAGATTTTTTTTCCCTTTCTCTAAAAGGGTGATAATATTTAAATAAATCGCTTTTTTAATCATAAATATATGATATTTTATTCCATGATTTTTATTTGATAGATATGTAATTGAGTTAAACTCTATATGATATATGTACACTATAAGTTTAACTCTTTCTAAAAGTATAATATACAGAAAAATCAATAGATTAAAAATAATTGGTATTTTTTTTCAATTATGCCCCTTTTATTATAATTTATTTTACAAAACATCCCCGATTATTTTCTGAAATATACATCTGATTTTTTATTTATTAATCATAAATATATTTATCTTAATCACAAGTAATTATTATTTGACCGATAGATAGATATGTATTTGAATCAGACGTTAACTATGAGTTGAACTCCTTTTGCCATACATATAGATATGGATATAAATTATAAATTACAATTATATTTGAGAAGTGTAATTTTTGTAGTCTACTATTGTTACGTGGAAAACTATTAGCCCAACCATATTACCAAGTGGGCTGGATGAAGAAAGCACAACATCAAGTAAGCTGGATTAAGAAATACCCAAAGTTATTGTGGTGTGTCATGAGTTCGTGTCCTGTTGGTCTGCTTTCTCAGATACCTGTCATCCGGGCATTTACCTGGTGGCAGTTCTAAGGGGCCGGGGTCGTCACTCAAGGATTAGTCAGGCATCTTGTTAAACCAAAAAAATATATATACCCAAAGTTGTTCAGTTTTATCGAAGAAGGGGCAGAAGGCAATTGTTGGAAAGAGAATGATTCTGTTAATGGAATACGAGGGTTATGCATAGGGTGAGTGTGAATAACAGTGTTGGGGGAAGGGAAATAGTTCATACCAGGTTTTATGTTTAGTTTTGAGTGTGTCGAACAATTGCTTGGGCGGGAGATGTTCTTATTCTTCTGAGTAACATTAAGCTGGTCATTGTAAATTTCCTTTGATTTCAATCTGTAATTTGTGGTACAAAATTTTATGGGTCTGTATCTTAGAAAAGTAGCAAGCAAAAACAACAAATGACTTTATATTAGAAATGTCGACGCGAGATTTGGAATCTCTGTCCTTAAGACAATATTGTCCCGCTACAGTGCTAACGGTTTACTTTGGCAATTTGTCTCCCAAGATACAACGACTATGATTTCTGATAGGAGCACTCCAAATCACAAATCTTTTAAACCGCAAAGGTCTAAAAACGCTCAACCATAACAATGATGAAGACTCACAAAATCACTCAAATTTTCATCTTCAAATATGATGCGAATTTCTAAATTCCATGTTGTAACAAGTGAGGAATGTCCTATATATAGTGAATGAAAAATAGGAGTCCAAAAGACACCATTTGGATGCACATTATCAAGCGAAAAACGCACCCCAACATGAATGGACCCACAATTTCACGCAGAAGAAAAATTCTGCCGAGCTCGATCGATCGAGCACTCTAAAAAAAAAATTCTTCCTTTTCATTTCATTCATTTTTTCCAACAATGCCCCACATGAATTAAATTAATGCATGTATACAATTGAGCGCTTTTAACGAACTATTATGGCATCTGGAGAGATAGCTTGCGGCTTTGAATCTTCCGTAGTAGTATTCAATCGAATTTACTTGACTTAATAGTGAACTTATAGTCTTGAACTATTTAGTCGTTGGTGTAAACCAAGACAATTGAACCCACACCATAACAATTCTAACCTTCGTATTGGTTTCTTACGGTTGTGTCCGTTTCGGCCATGGACCACGCTTGGTTTCATAAGTGCTTTTCATTCTTTGAAGCGGCCACACTTCGCACTCACGTAGGTGATCTCCTAGAAGAGTATCCCGCTATACACCAACATATTCTTATATGTCTTAGGAATCATTAAAGGTCTTTTGCCTATCATCGTACCCTTTTTGCAGGCTACACCCCTTATCATAGGAATGGGTCGGAGATTAATTCTCCAAGGTGTTTATACAATCTCATAATTTAGTTGTCCCTTTTGAACCTAGATCTTGGGATCTCCAGTCAACAAGGTTGGGTATCAACTATGAGATTTTGATTATAGGGTTTTAACCTCATTCCACTCGATAAACTTTCACATTATCTCTCGGTTAACCATTTCATATGCGGATCTGCGGTTTCACATAATCACTCACGATTATGCCACTAGATATCTGTCAGGATCGATCCCGGGGGTGGGTTGTCATTCCGCACCCGAGTTCAATCAACTTGAGCTTCAATAGCTCATGTTCTTGAAATGATGAACCGAGAGATTATATCGAGTTCGATTACAAAATCGAACGGAAGACACTCGACATAACCCGCTCTATAACCGATTAAACATTTGAAAGACATTTTAAAGATATGCAATTAAAGTAAATAAACAAGCATTTGTTTATGGAAGTTCGAAGGTGGTGTAATCCTTCTACGTCTCCCCTTCTTCCACCTCATGGAAGGATTCAACTAGAAGACTTTGATTTATACAATCCCGTTGTACAAACCCGATCCAGTTGGGAATTCCCCATCCAACTAGAACTCCTAGCAACTCAACTATGTATGTTCTTTAATGTCTCACATACAAAGACCTCTCATCGGTTGTGATAAATCATCAACCGTTACAATGATATTCACTCATCTATTAAGCTCTCATATACAATGAATAGAGTGAATATATATGGCACAAATGATCTCTAACTAGATCTGATATAGCAAGGTAAGTGGTGCCAAAGGTTTTGGGGAGTGCTCTTCATTTAACAACTTTTGTCTTTGAAGTTCCCCAATTGAATCCCAAGTGGGTTTGTTTTGGAAGGCTTGGATTGTCTTCAATCAGCTGTTATTGAGCTTCCAAATCATGTATATATAACCCCAAGTAATGATATAAACTTTAGACACAAGAATATGCCCGTTGGAAAAGGTTTTGCACCATTCTCGAGCTTGCAACGGTCATATTCTGGTTTCTGGGCTCTTTGTATTTCGAACCGGACTGGCTGGATCAGCTTGGGCGGATCAGTCTAGCCGGATCAGCATGGGCAGATCAGTCTAGCCGGATCAGCTTGGGAAGATCAGTCTGGTCAGAACAGCATGGGAAGATCAGTCTGGACAATCAGCTTGATACAAAACAGATTGATAAACTTGCTCTTCTGATCTGTTGCTTGTAGCTCTTGCGTCTTTGATTTCTGGGCAAAGTGATCTACATGAAAATTGTAGCCCTTTCTCTTAGCTTTCAACGGAATCAAGAATCGCTCGATTTTGAGTTTGTATGAGAGAGTTATGCTTGAAATTCGAGGCGATGCTCCTGCTGTCTGTTTGCTGGATGCAGCAGCACATAGCGTGACTTGCAGAAGCTTTTTGGCCATCTTAACGTCCGATTCAGTCTTTCACTTCCAAAGATGACTTGTATATCTTTGTCTTATCTTTCCAACCCATACTGAATAGTTCCGTTCCGATAAGCGAGATAAGAGTTATGGCCAACAGACTGACAGATGCTTGCTGAAACAGCTTGCTGTTTCTTCGCGGTACAGCTCGATCTTGCAAGCGTCTTTGCTCCTTGATAACATTTGAACTAGCCGATCTGTTGTGAGATATGACTTTTAGTATTTTGCGTTGGCTGTTCAATCTCTTTGGAAGCACGCCATTTCAATATCCGAGCTATTAGATATGATCGAAACAATACGCTCTGCCAGAATTCCAGTCTTGGTTCAGCTTGATATTTTCAAGCTACTTCTTTGTAATTCATCAAGCTCTTAAATATGATCTATGAACTGCACACTTGATGAAATATGTTAGCAACACAATAACAAGTTTTGTTAACATCAAAACCAAGATTATTCGGGTTTCCAAAACCCAACAATCTCCCCCTTTTTTTATGAGCACAAAACTTGAATAAAAATATGAACATTAAAGCACAATGTTGCATAACAAGAAAAAAACATATTTTTAAACAACATATTTCTCCCCCTTTTTGTGTGAATCAAAAAGGAAGACAAATAAAATTTACTCCCCCTCAAGGATTGAGATTAAACTCTCCCCCTTAATTTTAAAATGTTTGAAAATTTGAGCAAGTGAGGGGCAAATGGGGGTAGGCTAAAACAAATTTAAAAAAATGCAATGCACATTAATTTTGAACAAAAATAACCTCTTTTGATGATGCATGTAGCATACTTGGCAACAAATTTGAATTTCTTGACAAAACTCAACAATGTCCATTTCATCTTTCAGCGATGGCAGCACATGAGTCAACTTTGCAGAATAACCTGCTGTTCCTCGTGAATAATTAGGCTGCAAGACCTATACCGTTGCGATACTCTACGAGTCTAGTTTGCAACGCAAAAAAACGGTTTGTCATTTGGACATCCGAGCAAGAAGTTATGCCAATTTTCCCAAAGTCGCTGCAAGCTGCCAGAAACTAAAATGCTTCGAAAATTGTTAGATAAAATCTCAAAATAAAAATTTTAAACTTAAAATGAGTTTAGAACAAATTGAACTAAAATTTGAACATTTAAAATAGATTTTAAAATTATTTTCGTGCAAAATGAATGTAATGAAATTGATTTTTATGCTAAAATATTCATACACCATATTTTGAAAAAATATGCTATGAAAATATTTCATGCTCATGAGAAAATTTTGAAAATGATTTTAAAAGATATCCGCTACAAAAATCGGTTAAAATGCTTTCCAAGAACAACCCGCTCTGATACCACTTGTCAGGATCGATCCCGGGGGTGGGTTGCCATTCCGCACCCGAGTTCAATCAACTTGAGCTTCAATAGCTCGTGTTCTTGAAATGATGCACCGAGAGATTATATCGAGTTCGATTACAAAATCGAGCGGAAGACACTCGACATAACCCGCTCTATAACCGATTAAACATTTGAAAGACATTTTAAAGATATGCAATTAAAGTAAATAAACAAGCATTTGTTTATGGAAGTTCGAAGGTGGTGTAATCCTTCTACGTCTCCCTTTCTTCCACCTCATGGTAGGATTCCACTAGAATACTTTGATTTATACAATCCCGTTGTACAAACCCGATCCAGTTGGGAATTCCCCATCTAACTAGAACTCCTAGCAACTCAACTATGTATGTTCTTTAATGTCTCACATACAAAGACCTCTCATCGGTTGTGATAAATCATCAACCGTTACAATGATATTCGCTCATCTATTAAGCTCTCATATACAATGAACAGAGTGAATATATATGGCACAAATGATCTCTAACTAGATCTGATATAGCAAGGTAAGTGGTGCCAAAGGTTTGGGGAGTGCTCTTCATTTAGCAACTTTTGTCTTTGAAGTTCCCCAATTGAATCCCAAGTGGGTTTGTTTTGGAAGGCTTGGATTGTCTTCAATCAGCTGTTATTGAGCTTCCAAATCATGTATATATAACCCCAAGTAATGATATATACGTTAGACACAAGAATATGCCCGTTGGAAAAGGTTCTGCACCATTCCCGAGCTTGCAACGGTCATATTCTGGTTTCTGGGCTCTTTGTATTTCGGACCAGACTGGCTGGATCAGCTTGGGCAGATCAGTCTGGCCAGATCAGCATGGGCAGATCAGTCTGGTCAGATCAACTTGGGAAGATCAGTCTGGTCAGAACAGCATGGGAAGATCAGTCTGGTCCGGATCAGTCTGGACAATCAGCTTGATACAAAACAGATTGATAAACTTGCTCTTCTGATCTGTTGCTTGTAGCTCTTGATTCTTTGATTTCTGGGCAAAGTGATCTACATAAAAGTTGTAGCCCTTTCTCTTAGCTTTCCACGGAATCAAGAATCGCTCGATTTCGAGTTTGTATGAGAGAGTTATGCTCGAAATACAAGGAAATGCTCATGCTATCTGTTTCCTGGATGCAGCAGCACATGTCGTGACTTGCAGAAGCTGTTTGGCCATCTTAACGTCCGATTCAGTCTTTCACTTCCAAAGATGACTTGTAGATCTTTGTCTTAGCTTTCCAACCCATAGTGAATCGTTCCGTTCCGATAAGCGAGATAAGAGTTATGGCCAATAGACTGACAATTTCTTGCTGAAACAGCTTGCTGTTTCTTCGCGGTACATCTCGATCTTGCAGGTGTCTTTTCTCCTTGATAACATTTGAACTAGCCGATCTGTTGTGAGATATGACTTTCAGTATTTTGAGTTGGCTGTTCAATCTCTTTGGAAGCATGCCATTTCGATATCCGAGCTATTAGATATGATCGAAACAATACGCTCTGCCAGAATTCCAGTCTTGGTTCAACTTGATATTTTCAAGCTACTTCTTTGTAATTCATCAAGCTCTTAAATATGATCTATGAACTGCACACTTGATGAAATATGTTACCAACACAATAACAAGTTTTGTTAACATCAAAACCAAGATTATTCGGGTTTCCAAAACCCAACAATATCATTTTGTCATATAGCATTATTCGCAACACATTTTAGTTGCATGCACAGGATTATTCTCTAACAACTTATAAAGCTACTCGGTCGAAGAAACTTTATATGTTTTGCATAGAGAATTTGCACAACAGTATTTCTTCAGTTTTGGTAATCACATTACCTCTTTTGCATCAATTTATCCTTTTAGGATATTTTTATCATCGAATTGTAAGCGTTGTTAACGCGTTATTTTAAAATTCGAGACCAGATGAAATACTCAACTTTAATTCACAATTCAAAAATTTTTAAGCGCATAAAAATTACAAGTTCAAGATTCCATTTCTTGCAAACTTGAAATTTAAACACAAAGCTTAAAATTTGAAACTCGAATTAATCCTTGAGATTTCATTCTTCAAGTGTCTAGGAAACTGCATTCCAAGCATTATTCTTGATGCACACATGTCAAAATGTCTCATCAACATGTTTCCTTTGTTACTTGATGATTTCTAAATTGCTTCTCCAATGAGCATATCATCAATATACAAGCATATATATGCTTAGGTGTGTGCACATTTGTCACACTCGTTAATCTATTTGACAACATGATTTGTCAAACTCTTCATGTCTTTTATTTGGTGTTTGTTATGACTTTACTTTGGCCTTCATTTCTAATCTCGCCTCTACATTAGAAATGTCGAGGCGAGATTTGGAATCTCTGTCCTTAAGACAATATTCCCCCGCTATGGTGCTAACGGTTTACTTTGGCAATTTGTCTCCCAAGATACAACGACTATGATTTGTGATAGGAGCACCCCAAATCACAAATCCTTTAAACCACAAAGGTCTTAAAATGCTCAACCATAACAATGATGAAGACTCACAAAATTACTCAAATTTTGATCTTCAAATATGATGTGAATTTCTAAATTCCATGTTGTAACAAGTGAGGAATGTCCTATATATAGTGAATGAAAAATAGGAGTCCAAAAGACACCATTTGGATGCATCCTATCAAGGAAAAAACGCACCCCAACATGAATGGACACACTATTTCACGCAAGAAGAAAGATTCAGCCGAGCTCAATCGATCGAGCACTCTAAAAATAAAAAATCCTTCCTTTTCATTTCATTCATTTTTTCCAACAAAATTCAGTATTCATTTCAGCAATTACCTTGTGTTGAGCTCTGTAAATTTATAATTGTAACAATTGGTCCGATCTGCCTGATCGAGAGGCCGTTTGGACTCTAAATATGAGACATTGGAGAAGATGCTGCTGAGTTTAGAAGAACAAAATCTAGTGTGGCGACAAGGAGTAGAAACAGACATACGCAACATCAAATCTGTTGTGGACACTATCATGGAATATAACAAGGAAAAGAAACCGAAGGAAGGGGAGGAGTACGACAAAGGAAAAATGCGCGATAATCAGGAGAAGGAGACAACATGACATACGCGATGGGAAAATGAATTTGGGGAGGAATGAGGAGCTAGGTGTTGGAAATTTGAATTAAATAAAAGGAGAAGAAGAAAAAAAAAATCGGGCGACCAATCGAGGCAGCAAACTTTTGGTGTGTCTATTAATGTTCGAGTGCGCTTTTTCATGATGTGGTGCCTCCAAATGGTGTCCTTTGGACATACTTCTTGACATACTATAAATATAACATCCCTCACTTAAATTGAATATGAAATTTAAGTAATTCACATCATATTGAAGATCAAAATTTGAGTAATTTTGTGGATCTTCATTCTTTCTTGTTTAATATTGAGTGCTTTTAAACCTTTGTGGTTTAAAGGATTTTTGTGATTTGGAGTGCGCTTCACAAACCATAGTCATTGTATCTTGGGAGACAAATTGCCAATTGAACCGTTAGCACCGTAGCGGGGCAATATTGTCTTAAGGACAAAGATTCCAAATCTCTAATCGACATTTCTAATACAAAGCCATTTGTTATTTTTTGTTTGCTACTTTCCTAATATACACACCCATACATTTTGTACTACAATCATAAGACAATATTAGCAACAAATGGGTTCGTCAAGTGCAACAACGACTCTAGTTCATCATGGTGAAAGACCTGAAAAGTTCAATGGGAATGATTTCAAGCGATGTTAACAAAAGATGTTGTTTTATTTGACTACCTTGGGGTTGATAAGGTTCCTCAATGAGGATGCTCCTACTATTATGGAGGATGAAACCGACAACAAAAAGAGGGTTGCGGTTGACGCGTGGAATCAAAGCGATTTCATGTGAAGAATTATATTCTCAACGGACTGGACAACACATTGTATAATGTGTATTGTCTAGTAAAGATGGCCAATGAATTGTGGAAATCCTTGGAGAAAAGTACAGATCCAGGGATGCCGACATGATGAAATTCATCGTTGGGCGATTCCTGGATTTCAAAATGATTGATACAAAGCTGATGATAGCACAAGTGCAAGATTTGCAAGTAATCAGGCACGATTCATGCGGGGGGAATGGTTCTGACTGATTCATTCCAAATGGCCGCAATGAATGAGAAGTTGCCCCCGTCATGGAAGGACTTCAAGAATTATCTCAAGCAGAAACGAAAAGAGATGAATCTTGAAGACCTTGTGGTGCACTTGAGAATTGAAGAGGACAACGGAATTTCTGAAAGGAAGGAAAATTGGCACCAACATGAAGCACGAGTGAACTTAGTGGAAAAACACGCCGGAACAAAGTGCAAATTTGACGGCATGGCCTCCAAATCTGGAAAGGCGAAGAAGTTCAAAGGCAAGTGCTACAAATGTGGAAAACCCAATGACATGATGAAAGATTATCGTAATAAAGATGATCGTGGAAAGGCTATGGATCAAGTTAGACATGACCACGGTTCGTGAACCGCCGGTTAACGGTTCGGAACCGCCGGTTCGACGGTTCAAAAGAGCTCGACCCTTAACCTTAACATTCGTAGACGGTTCCGGTTACGATTAACCACCGGTTACGGTTACGGTTCAAACCTTATATTTTTTAAATTTAAAAAATTTAATTTAAAAAAATTAAAAATTACTCTAAAAGGATCATAAAAATTAACAAAGGAAATGTAAGGGGAAGGGGAGAGTTTGAACTTTTTAAGTTGCCATTCACTCTCTATATTCATATGAATCATGTAGCAATTTATATGTTGAGTTCCAACGTGGGGGTATATCAAGTGGAAATTTTATAGGTCGCATGTCATTAAGCTTACAAAACTTACCCTATTGTTTCATCAAACTCGACGGGACCACAATAAGATAATGTCATTTTAATTGGTGGAATCTGAGTATCTAACGATACTAATTACATATGAAATTGATGTGAAACATATATAATTTTGATACCAAAACTTACCCTATTGTTTCATCAAACTCGACGGGACCACAATAAGATAATGTCATTTTAATTGGTGGAATCTGAGTATCTAACGATACTAATTACATATGAAATTGATGTGAAACATATATAATTTTGATACTAATTACAAATGATATTTGTATGAAACATTTACAATTATGATACTAATTGCATATGAAATTTGTATGAAACTTATACAAATTTGGTATTAATTACAAAAGAGTTTGGTATGAAACATTTACAATTATAATACTAATTACATATGAAATTAGTATGCAAATATACAACTTTGTTATAATTACAAATGATATTGGTATGAAACATTTACAATTATGGTACTAATTACATATGAAATTGGTATGAAAGCTATACAATTTTGATACTAATTGCAAAAGAGATTGGTATGAAATATTTACAATTTTGGTACTAATTACATATGAAATTGGTATGAAACTTATACAACTTTGGTACTAATTGTAAATTATATGACATGAAATATTTACAAATATTATACTAATTACATATGAAATTGACGAGTATAACATTGAATTATTTATAATTTATCTATAAAAAACAACATAAAAGTTATTGTTATGTTTAGAAAATCAGTAATGAGATTTGTCACTATCAATTTACATAAGAAACAAATGTCAATAAAGTTATTTTTATGATGATTTCATTGATTAATCATAAATATATTAAGTTAGAAGTTATTAATTTATATAATATTCAGTATAAGTAAATTATTAAAAGATTTTCTTAATTAATCAAATATGACCGAAGAAGATCGTCTCTAAAATGATTTGGTTGATCTAACGCTTATCGCTTAATTAGATTGTGTATCTTTGAAAGTTGTAAACTCCAAAAATGGAGTGATTCTAAATAAATGTTGTCACGCCCCGAGATCGGGGTCAATAACACCGGCTTTGATTCCCAAAAATAACTTGAAATCAATAAGCCTCGTAATATCGAATTCAACGAAAAACCAGTATATATTACATAAAATAAATAATTGTCTTTACAGTCGAAATTAAATTGCATAACCAATTCCTAAAAGTCTTAAAACGAAATAAAATAACGGAATCATACTTAAACAAAATTTTAAAGTCTTTAGTTCATAGAAATGCAAGGGATCACCAACCCCAAAATTGGTGTTGCTCTTCGTCTTCAATATCTTCCTCGTCTTTATCTGGGAAGGGATAGTAATGGGTGAGTGTTTTGGAAAATACTCAGCAAGCGGGGGCCAATCGTATGTGATAACAATAATACTTTTTCATAATTTTCCAAAATATATCATAATCGGAGCATAAACTTATACGAATACTAAAACATAAACTCTAATTCGAGACAGAGCATAACATAACATATCATAATCATAACTCATATCACTTAAACATAGATCCATAACACCGACAATCTAGAGGAACTTGTATAGATTCAAGTGGTGGCTCCCATATATGTAGCACTTTGCTCCGCTGGCTCAAGAGGTGGCTCCCATGTACGTGACACTTTGCCCCGCAGGCTCAAGAGGTGGCCCTCGTACACGTAGCACCTTGCCCTTTGGACTCAAGAAGTGGCTCCCATCATACGTAGCACTTTGCTCCGTATATCCCTTATTTCTCGATGATCAAAATTTGTCACAACATCGTAATTTTAAAATACATCACATATTCGATTGCAATTTAAAATCATACTTATAATTTTTCAAAACGAAAGAGTGATATTATAGCAAAACCCATTTACTACGATTATAGACGTGTTTGAACGATTTAGGGTGCGAAAACACAATGAAATCCTCCTCCTAAACTTGAACAGTGTTCGAACTCTATACTGTGTGAAACCGTGTGTGTTTACTGTGTGAAAATTTCAGAACTCGTGTCTGAAATTTTAGAAAACATGTTGCTGGAATTTTCGAATAAAAAAGGGTTGGAATTATAGATAACAATATGCTGAATTTAATGCTGAAATTTCAGAATTCAATGGCTCAATCTTTCGAAACATGTTGCTAGTTGAAGACTGGTGTTTTCGGCTCTTAGGTGCTGAATAATGATGAATATTTTGGTCTTATTTATTAAGTAATTGTTGGACAAGATAATGATGGCATGATTCACTTCTATCCCTACTAGAATTCGTAATCATCTTTAGAATTTTAATCCTACTAGAATACTTCATTATCTATCTATTTAATTAGACTTTTATTCCTACTAGAACGCTTAATTATCTAATAGGTGTTTGACTTGAACAAGGTACCTTAAGTTGTTGAATTACATCGAATTCTCGGGTTTTTACATCCCTCCCTCCTGTTGAAAATTTCGTTCTCGAAACTTGAGTAAGTTTAACCTTAGAAAGGATAATGGTATTTCGGCTTTAGTGTTAGTTCCTCAGAACCTCTTGGATATAAGTGAATGCGTGACACCATAATTGTAAGGACCCCCTTAGCCCTTAACCCCTGATTAGTGTATTAACCACTATGTGTGGCACATGCTTTCAATAAAAATTCAATCGGGAAGCTCAAATGATACTTTACCATTGAATGGCAATTACAAAATTTCCTTTAATACTCAAAGTCATAAGATCATCAGCCTAACAACAATAGACTCATATGTTCGCCCTTTACCATCTCTTTGGTGCCACTTTTTACATTGTGGGCTTTTATAAAAATTTGGGCAGAGTCTCCACATAAATAGAGCTATCCCGAAATAAAAGCACAACACATAACATAATTCCCGGCCAGGGAAAACATAATACTCATCAGAATACAGCAATACCAAGTAAATTCTCAGCCAGGGAAGACACCACACATATTATAACAAAAGTGGGTTTCAACACCCACATAATACACCAATGACTCTCATATCATTAGCAATTCTACCCTTAATTGCATGCAACATAGAATGAAAGAGAGAAAGGCTCATGCCTTTATATACAACCCATATATAAGTATAACCGTGCTCACATGCGAGCATCATGAATGTGTATATAACCCTTAGGTGTATATAAGTATTCTATACGATACCGTGCTCCATCAAGCCCTGGTACCACGATCCTGGGAGTACATCCAATCAACAGCTCGAGCTCATCTCCAAAGCCATCGATGTACCTGTTCACCTGTCCCAACAGAGACAGCCCCCAACGGGGTGAGCATACCAATACACAAAATCCCATAATCACAATAATGAAATTCATAATTTACAACAAAAGTAAATACTAATGAATTTAAATGATACTCCCTGGATGGTAACGTCCTCATCCGGGATTCCGTGTACTGTCCCTGTTCTCACAATCATCAAACTCATCAAATCTCAAAAATCAGTAAATCAACACATTGATTAACTCATCGCATGCCTAATCCTCGAATATCAACAGATAGTGATTGCAAACTCATTAAACATGCAAATATAGATATCTCAATATCTAATACTGATTTCACAACCTCGCTATCAATCACAGATAGCTCAAATGCCTAGCATTTATTTTACCAATTCTTCATTATACCTAGACATATCAAATGTCTTATAATGAATACATGATTCTACGATCATTCTCAGGCATCTCAAATGCCCTACAATAGTCATATAAACCCAGTACCCCTTATATCTTGTAAGAGTTATCCTACTCTAGTGTCACGCACGCTACAAGCGGCGATATCAAGATTTGGTCGTTCCTTAGTTATATCAACATATATATATAACCATACGCACAATTATTCAATGCAATCAAAATACATTATGCATTTCACAAATGCTCTCATATAAAGAAATGCTCGTACGTCGCACGTACCTTAAATCTCCGAAGTTCGAGCCAAACCTTGCTCGTGTTTCATGCCCCGAGGAACGATGTGCTAACACGATAAATAATTCACAATTATTTACGAACATGCAACCCATGCTCAAGCACACCCATAACCCTCAAAAAAATTGTCAACACAAGACAATTAATCATTTAAAGAACCCGGGGCAGGGTACATGCAGGGAGGGAAACAAATGAGACAATATCGAAAATTGTTCAAGAACACCCTACAAATTTTCGAACCTTAATCTCACAAATCAAACCCAATTTAAACACCATAATTCATCTAAACATGAATTAATCAATTAACAACAAGAATCATCGCCCCCCTTCCAAAACCCCCCAAAATTCGAACCAAACCCTACGAAATTCGAAAATAAATTCGAATCAAACAACACCAAAATACATGGAATTACATGAGAGGGACGAAAAAGAGGTAAGGAAGGTTACCCAAACGAAGATCGGAAGGAAAATCGACCGAAATCGAAGAACCCTAGAAATTGGGGATCACCGCTTTCCTGTAAAATCCGAACTCAAATCGCGATGAAACTTCGAATTGCCGAAGGGGATAGCTGCGCCTGGACGAGACGAAGCCGATGGCGGGTCGCACGCGCCGAACGGCGGCCGGACGGCGGCGTGCGCACGCCTTGAAGCGGCGGGGGTCGAGGCAGACGGGAAGGGGCGACGCGAGGAGAGAGAGGACGGGCTTGAGGAGCTGAAAATGCTTTTTAAAATTAAAATCTCGGGTTCAACTGGTATTTATAGCAAAAATACCCCGAAATACTAATAGCCCCACAAATACATCATGATTCATTAAAAATCATCTGTTTTCAAAAATTCTCTCTCTAACTCCAAAACCCCCTACCGGTGCCCACACAAAGCACCCCAAATCCCGAGACACATCAAAAATCCAACTCTTAGGTTTTCACCGGAATGAGAATACAATCTCAACCTCTGGATCCAACGATCCCAACTACCCAAATAAACGAGCCCAGAAGGCCCAACACCTCGATTAAACTTCAAATCGCCACGTAAAACAACTTTAGGGGTTATTAACACTCCGGGATTAACATCTATAATCCCTGGTCATCACAATATCCCCCACTAAAAGAATTTCGTCCTCGAAATTAGCACAGGCGTATCACGTAACACCCCAGCTACACAACAACATGAAACCATAACCTCGATTCTTGACCATATCAGAATCGTATTAATAAACGCGAGGATACTTATCTCACATCAAACTCTGAAACAGAGCGACATACCAAAACCAACATATCACCCAAGAGGCAAAACGTACCTCGATGCGGGTCATCCCAAAAGTCAGTCTCTCATGACTGCAAAACAACCAATACTTACGACTGTAGATCGGACAGTCATCCTTAGTTCTAATACAACTAGTAAGAACGCATCCTGAATGACACCTCAACCGTGAGAACGTTGACCTCGTGTCAAACTCTGGAGTGGAATAGACTTCCAAATCTATCATAACGTCAAAGAGCGTCAGCACAGCTCAACGCCAAAAATCCAAAAGCAGTTAATCAACAGAAACTGCACGGATTCGAATCGCTCTCGATTCCATCGTAGATATCATTCAACGACATCTCTATCATGACTCACAATGTCTAACATACATCGTTACGAGGGAAACTCTAGTATACCACGGTGTACACATACCAAACCTGGTTTCCACTTTCAAACCTCCTCCATCGAAGGAGCAGTCGCATCATTGCAACTCAATTTGGGCAACTCACGGCCACAGATTCACACAAAAGACATCTCATAAGATGTCCACCTCCGGATATCCCAAGAACCACATCCTGGTCATAAATAAACAATCGAAACTCCACATAGTTTCAAATTCTGAAAGGACATGCAATAAACCCATTGCATCCTCAACGCTTGTGTCGACAGCGACACCCAACCAATCCGAATTCCTGTCATCCCTTGATAATCCTAGGATTTAACAAAGGGAAGTCAACTAACTTCACGATTATCCCTCATTATCATCGTGCCATGGAGATTCCCAATCTCAAGGTCTTCCATATCTCTCATCAGAGATTTAACCACCCAAAAATAGCATAACTCTATGCTTGACAAAAAGGAAATCAATAATTGGCATCCGTATACCCACCGGTATACCTGCCTAAGCACTGATATCGCATGCATACTCAATGCACTTGGCTCGGGTATCTACAACATACCCCTAAGCCCCAAACACAACCATCAAATCTGAGTCATTCCCTACCCAGTGGAGAATGATAACCGACGATCAACAACACGGTGTGATTCTCAAAATCTACACCACACGTACCAACTCACCGAACCTTTCAAAGATTCCCAAATAGGTATAATACTACCTCCTTCCTTACAAGGGAAGTGCCATCGAACTCGAGATCCACTAGTCTCGAACCACCGTTCGGAAAAACTGGATACAATAACACCCATTGTATCCCTAATACACGGATTCCCCAGATCGAGTCAACGACTTGATGACTCTCTTGTTGGTATTCCAACATCATGAGCTGTCACAGACAAGTCTCACCACGATTAAACATAAACGTATACACGTTTCAGTGAGGCATGCACAACCTCAACCTCAAATGACGTGGTGACTACTAGAGTCCACCACAATCTACATCGTATCACCTTACGATTTGCCAAACTTGGTTCCAACGAGCAGTATAACGGCTCTAGCAAGCCCCTCATGGTGCTGCACACACGCGGCAGACAAACTAGTCGCTGCCTCACTAGGTTCACCTCAAACCTACCAACAAGACGGACGTTTCCACATGGTATATCATACTATGGGAAGAAAACTCAATAGAGTAGTGGGTCTTTATCCAACATTCCTCTAATGCCGATACACCCTGGACACTCCAATGTCCCTATGTACTTAACATAACCTGATCCTACTCCCTTAGGACTCATCCTACACCCTCATGGGTGGTGTGACCATGTCTACCACATGTCACATCGACAGAAAGCGAGTAATTTCCTCCATGATTACTCCTGTCGTCAAATCACATGGCCAAAAGCCATTCCAACGAGCATACCTCAAGGGTATCACCACTCGTAATATGATTACCCCAAAAATAAGCTGCGGTACGATCACATGTACAGCGCATCCATCCATTCCTCGAGCAACCCGCTCGGTATAAGGGCCACGTCGACCAGTGACGCACACACCACCTTGTGCTCGGTACTGGCACCCAAGGCATACCACTGAATACGTATACTCAACACATTGTTCATCGTAACGACGATGCATGTCTAATAAGACATCTCCTACACCATCGTCATCGTCATCCTGTGACGACACATGCCAACTCATGGCATCTAAGGCATTGCTAACTAGTGACGATACATGTCAACAATGACATCTAAACAACCAGTCAACTCGTGACGGTCCATGTACATCAGCGTATGTCATCCACCATCATGCTAGTAAAATAGGCATAATAAAACCTGTATATCAACGCATGCCAGCTACAATAAAGCTAATAGAATAGCAATATCTCATACCTCATCGCTAGCAATATAGCGGCATACCTGTCTCCGTCGCTCAATAATAGTGCGTAATCAGCACCCATCGCTCGAAGGCGGCAAAATCCTGTGCTGAGTACATAGCGGCACAATCCCTCGCTATAGAATCGATGGCATGACACCTCGTCATATAATAAGTGGCATGAAACCTCGCTATACACCTGAGCATGAATCATCGTCCACATAATAGCGGAAAGAGGCATCGCTATCAATACCCGGCGGTATAAACCATCGCCAATCAATATAGCGGAATGAACCGTCGCTATCAATACACCTGGCGGAATGAACCATCGCCAATCAATATAGCGGAACGAACCATCACTATAAATACATCTGGCGGAATGAACCATCGCCAATCAATATAGCGGAATGAACCATCGCTATCAATACACCTGGCGGAATGAACCATCGCCAATCAATATAGCGGAATGAACCATCGCTATCAATACACCTGGCGGAATGAACCATCGCCAATAAATATAAATCGACACAGCGGAATACATCCCCGCTATCATCCGTGTCCTCATAATGAAATGAATATAAATCGACACAGCGGAATACATCACCGCTATCATCCGTGTCCTCATAATGAAATGAATATAAATCGACACAGCGGAATACATCACCGTTATCATCCGTGTCCTCATAATGAAATGAATATAAATCGACACAGCGGGACACATCACCACTATCATCCGTGTCCTCATAATGAAATGAATATAAATCGACACAGCGGGACACATCACCTCTATCATCCGTGTCCTCATAATGAAATGAATATAAATCGACACAGCGGGACACATCACCGCTATCATCCGTGTCATCACAAAGGAATGAATCATCATCCTAACAAGCGGCATCTCATCCTCGCTTCTTCATACAAGCGGTATCTCATCCTCGCTTCGTATGGCATCCACGTAAGCAGAATTTTGCTCCTTATGGAAATCCACGTAAGCGGAATTTTTCCTCGCTTCCTATGGAATCCATGTCAGCATAATTCTTGCTTCATATGGAATTGAGTCACTTATCAGTAGTGCATTTCAATGCTTCTTACTACTCCACATAAGCGGAATTTTTCCTCGCTTCATATGGACCTTAGCGTAAGCATTGAAATCCTCACTAGGATAACCTTGACTCGTGAAATACACCTCTTATATTTCACAACATACATATGCAAAACGATGCGTATCAACATCTATCATATCATAATGCACTATCTTATGCATACCTTGATTTACCTTGTGTTAAATAACTAAACACATAATACATGTTACCCTTTGGATGCCCGTACATATGTATAATCATCATTCCTTTTCGTACTCCATATTTCCTGTAACCTGCAACCATCAGGGTTAGCAGCAATAGCCATATACGCTATGCATCAAACATTCAATACATATATGCAACCACTTGCATGTCAATACGTATACCAAGACATGTTACCTCGGAAATATCCCTTTACCTGATTCTCTTACAAAATCAGATTCCTTGGCAAGTAACACACGGAGTGCCAGACATCACTATTAATGCCATCCTATCGTGTTCCACACGATTCCTGCAACCACAATGGTTAGCAATACCACTTTTCATATCATAATAGCACATAAACAATTTGTTATGTCATACAACATTAATGTCATCATGCATAAATATGTGCTATCAATAACTTCCTAGGCCCTTAACAGCCCAATGAGCAACCACTGCTCTGATACCACTAATGTAAGGACCCCTTAGCCCTTAACCCCTGATTAGTGTATTAACCACTATGTGTGGCACATGCTTTCAATAAAAAGTCAATCGGGAAGCTCAGATGATACTTTACCATTGAATGGCAATTACAAAATTTCCTTTAATACTCAAAGTCATAAGATCATCAGCCTAACAACAATAGACTCATATGTTCGCCCTTTACCATCTCTTTGGTGCCACTTTTTACATTGTGGGCTTTTATAAAAATTTGGGCAGAGTCTCCACATAAATAGAGCTATCCCGAAATAAAAGCACAACACATAACATAATTCCCGGCCAGGGAAAACATAATACTCATCAGAATACAGCAATACCAAGTAAATTCCCAGCCAGGGAAGACACCACACATATGATAACAAAAGTGGGTTTCAACACCCACATAATACACCAATGACTCTCATATCATTAGCAATTCTACCCTTAATTGCATGCAACATAGAATGAAAGAGAGAAAGGCTCATGCCTTTATATACAACCCATATATAAGTATAACCGTGCTCACATGCGAGCATCATGAATGTGTATATAACCCTTAGGTGTATATAAGTATTCTATACGATACCGTGCTCCATCAAGCCCTGGTACCACGATCTTGGGAGTACATCCAGTCAACAGCTCGAGCTCATCTCCAAAGCCATCGATGTACCTGTTCACCTGTCCCAACAGAGACAGCCCCCAACGGGGTGAGCATACCAATACACAAAATCCCATAATCACAATAATGAAATTCATAATTTACAACAAAAGTAAATACTAATGAATTTAAATGATACTCCCTGGATGGTAACGTCCTCATCCGGGATTCCGTGTACTGTCCAGAACTTTTGCGAAATTCCAGAATCAGCAAGCATTGTTCTTGCTGCTTCCTTGAGCGTTCTGTTTCTTCGTTCTGTAACTCCATTCTGTTGAGGAGTTCGAGCGGCTCAGAACTCATGCTTGATTCCATGATCTTCTAGAAAGGATTCAAGATTCTGATTTGAAAACTCAGTGCCTTTGTCACTACGAATCCTGTCTATGCTGGATGATTTCTCGTTCTGAGTGCGTTTCAGCAGCTTGATCAACTTCGGACTGGTCTGATCTTTACTGCTCAAAAATATAGTCCATGTAAAGCTTGAGTAATCATCAATAACAACAAGAGTATACCGCATTCCCCCTAAACTTGTTATTGGTATAGGACCAAACAAGTCCATATGCAATAGTTCTAAACAACGGGAGGAGGATTTGGCATTCTTGTTCTTGAAGGATGATCTGATCTGTTTGCCCATTTGGCAAGCTTCGCAGATCTTATCCTTAGCAAAATCGATCTTGGGCAGACCGATAACTAGATCATTTTACACAGGCTAGAGATAGTCTTAAAATTAATATGATTCAAGCGTTTATGCCATAGCCAGTGTTTATTATCATTGTTAGCGATGAAGCAAGTAGGATTATCAAGTTGAGCATGATTCCAGCTAATCTTATATGTATTTCCATTCCTAATTCCTACAAGCATGGTTATACCGTCTGATGATTTAACAGTGCAAGTGTGTTTGTGAAATTCTACAGCATAACCATTATCACATAGTTGACTTATACTAATCAGATTATAGCACAGATTTTCAACTAACAGCACATCATTGATAATAATGTTACCATGGACAATCTTACCCTTGCCCACGGTCTTACCCTTTGAGTTATCCCCGAAAATGATCTTGGGTCCAGTACATTCTGTAACTTCAGACAGCAGCTCGATGTTTCCAGTCATGTGACGGGAACACCCACTGTCCAAATACCAGTCTGATGCGAGTTTCTTCGGTACCTGTCATCAAATATAATTATTGTTGGTACCCAATCCTATTTGGGTCCAGAACGGATTAGCCCTTTGGGAACCCACACCTGTATCAGCTTCAATGGCTTGTGTGTGTAAGGTGTGCTGTGTGCTGGTCTGTTTCGATGTTGTGTGTGATAATGTGTACGATATGGAACCTTTTGATTCTCATAAGGTAGTCTATATCTTCGTTGAATCGGTTTTGAATTATAGTAATTGTATTGTCTTCCTTGCCTTCGATCTTGCACCCTTAGATTTGGTCTGAAAGACGCAAGGCTTGCTGGTGCCTTTTCTTTGGCTTGGTTGACATATCCAATTCCTTTTCTCAAACCTTGATTCACGAAAGAGACTCCCGTTTGAATCGTAGGTGCTTCAGTCTCATATACTGTGCTGGATTTAACAAATGTCATTTGTTTGATTTTGTTCTTTACCAGCAACAGTTCAAATTCATCTTTGGTGGATTCTTTGGTGTCAAAGCCTATGCCGGTGAAATCACCAACGTTTTTTTGTACTTCTTGTAATTCTTCCAAAGATGTTCTGGATTTTGTCCATGTCTTGAATATATGAGAAAGCTTAGCATTTTGTGTGCTAATTCTCTTATTTTCTTCATGGAGCTGATCGTAGGAGATTTTCAGCTTATTCAGCTCGATCTGGACATTGTTGCACTCACCCTGCTCAGAGCAGCTTGGTTTGTTGTGCTCATCCATTTGATCACTGACTTTTGCTTTATTCTTCTCAAATGATTCAGCTAAGATCCTATAATCATTAGCCATGTCTTGCAGTGCGGACATGAGCTCTTCACGTGTAAATTCATTTGAGTCAAAGTCAAATACCTCGTCTGTCTGACTAATCTCTTCATCTGCCATCACACATTGAATATCTTCTTCGCTTTCGCTGGAAGAATATTCGGAGCTGTCTGAATCGGAGTCAGTCTGAGCCCATTTGCTGTTTCCTTCTTCAGCTACTAGGACCTTTGGGACTTTCCATGATTTTTGCGGTCTTTGTAGTGCTTCTTTTTCCTGTCATCGCGATGCTTCTCCTTCCGTTCTTCTTTCTTCGGTCTGGTGCAATCTGCAATGAAATGTCCGGTCTTACCACAATTGTAGCAAGCCTGATCATTAACATCATCGTCCTTTCTTGGCTTAAAATGATGAGAGGGTTAAAGTTCCTCTTATTTTTAGACATGAATTTACCAAATTTTTATAAATAATGACATAGCATACTTATCTGTTCAACGGATCGGTCTGATGTTGAGGCGGTCTGGTCTGGAATGGCTGCCAGGGCCTTGTTTGGTTGAGAGATGAATGGCTCTGCTTCACCTCTGCTTATCAGTTCAAACTCATAGGCCTTAAGATCTGCAAACAGATCATGAAGTTCAACCTTGTTAAGATCTTTTGATTCCCTCATGGCAATGGTCTTAACATCCCATTCCTTTGGCAGAGCTCTCATAACTTTCAGAGCGATCTCTCTGTTAGAATATTCCTTCCCCAGACCATTCAGTTCATTTATGATGCCAGTGACTCTTTCATCAAACTCATTTAGAGTTTCTCCACTCTTCATCTTTATGCTCTCAAATCTTTGAAGAGCAACAGTCAGCTTGTTTTCTTTGGTCTGGTCGTTGCCTTCACATAGCTGTGCTATCTTCTCCCAAATTTCTTTGGCAGTAGAGCACATTTTGATTTTGCTGAACATGTTCTTGTCCAATGTCTTGAACAAGATGTCTTTGGCCACATTATCGAGATTTGCTTTCTTTCTTTCCTCATTCGTCCAGAGGGATCTGTCCTTTTCTACCATTTGTGGTTCACCATCAGTAATGGCGACTGCTGTATTGACTTTCAGAATCTTCATTGGTCCATCAGTGATGACGAACCACATATCGTCATCCTGAGCTGCCAGATGAGCTTGCATTCTGATTCTCCAGTCATCATAGTCTTCTTTTGAGAACATAGGAATTTTGTTGAAAGATGCCATCAGCTCAAGTGTCTTTGTGCTGATTAAGATAACCTGGCTCTGATACCACTTGTTAGGATCGGTCCGGAGTGTTTAGAGGGGGGGTGAATGAACACTCCTTGTAAAATTTAATCCCTTGTGATTTCTTTCGGATTAGTGAAAGAAATCTGTTTCTTAATCAACTTTTGTACAGAACAGACCACTGAAAGTATAAGTGCGGAACGGTCTGTTCTTGTATATGTAAGAACGGCTCGATGGCTAGTATGAAAGAACAAGTGCAGAAAGATATATACACAGGATATGTTTCTGGAAGTTCGAAGGTGGTGTAATCCTTCTACGTCTCCCCTTCTTCCAATTAAGGAAGGTTTATACTAGAAGACTTTGATTTATACAATCCTGTTGTACAAACCCGATTCAGGCTGGATTTACCTCACTACCAGTCTGAAACTCCTAGTCACTCGATCTGCTCAGACACACTCTGTCTGACAGTTACAATATGTTTCTCACTTCTATTTTCAACACAGAAAACACAAGATGCGCACAGTGATCATAAATGATCAAATGTTACAAAGTAATCGTGCTTAAGAATAATTTCAGCTCGAGAGCTTCTGAGCTTGTAAGCTTGTGCTGTTTTGCTTTCTTGTGTGTTTTTCAATTGATCAGCGAGAGTCACGTATATTCCTTTTGTTGCATCCTTTTATAGTTGTAAGTACCAACGACATTATTTCCCTTAATGTGCAACTTTGACTCTGCTTAAACTCTGAGTAAGCTATAGTCTTCTTCTTCAGGATACTTGCCGTTCTGGTTCATACTTTCGGCGACTGTCAGGTAAGCTCTTCTTTGTCTTCTTACCTTTTATGGCAATCTTCAGTCTTTGGTCCTTTGTAGCATTAATTACGACATTAAATGCTACAATAAATAGCCGTTAATGATTCGGACTGAGGATCCATTCTTTATGTATCCTAGACTGCTCTGATCTGATAGAGATTGAGATCGATCTGAAGCATCGATTTAGTCAGTCTGAAATCCATCGATCCGGTCTGATAAGTAATATGCCTTATCAGCTTGTTCTGTTTTGAGCTATCGATCTGGTCAGTTTGATTACCTCGATCCGGTCTGATATGCTTTGTCATCTTATCAGCTTGATCTGTTTTGAGCGATCGTTCTGGTCAGTATGATTTCTCTCGATCCAGTCTGATATGTTTTGTCATCTTTAAAATCTCATTGATAAGGTGCGGAACTAACATAAAGTGAATAAATTGGAAAATATTGAGTAAATTTAATGATTAATATAGATAATGAATAAATGTTAAGAAATACTGAATATATTCAAATATATTGAATAAATAGTATTAAAATTGAATAGATAGTAAATTTAATGAATAAATGTAAGATTGAATAAATAGTGGATAAATTGGTAATTTTCGAAATTTTCAAAAAAATAATTAATTAATAAATGAATAATCGGAACCGCCTCATTATTTCAGGACACAATTACACATTGAACTGTGTGTAACTGCCGTGAGTTTATGAGAGGAGAGAAGAGAAATAGGTATTCGGAGGTTTGTTGATTTTCGAACTTCAAAACGTCATCAAAACTCGAAAATAAGTACATATCTGGAATCCTCGCCTCGTTACCTTCCTTTTGAGGTAGTTTTTCTTTACTTTTTCTTATGTTTAGGTTATGGCTTAATTTGAAATAATGCCCAAAAATTATGAAATTCATATATGTGATAGATTAAACAATGAAAAACAATATGTAACAAGAAAATTGAGATTATGTTGTAGTTTCGAATTTCCACAAATTGTAGGGGTATAAAAAAAGTCATGTGCATATAACGGTTACACTAAAATTAAATTGAGAAAACATGATTGTAACTTTGCAACATAATGAATAGTAGAAAAGTAATATTGCACTTGGTATGAATATTTCATGCATAACGGTAATTAATTCATATTAAACCATATGATATTGAGTTTGGTTGTGCATTTGATATGCATTGATAGGTTCTACTTTTGATACCGGCACCAGTAAGGCGAAGTAAGCAAATCATCAAGATAGGTGCAATAACTTGTGAGTATATCCTTATAACTTGGCATTTAATTTTATATGAGTATGTGATTTGTGTTATATAAGTACTTTGAATTGGTGAATGAATTGTGATGAATGCAATATGATGTGCAAGAGCTAAATTGAATTCTGAAATGTACATGTTGAGACGTGATGTTATACGATCTATATGATGTTATTTACCTTATTATGTCTATGTTATGCATATGATTATAACATGTGCATTTATAAGAGATTAAAGAACTCTGTTATGGCCACTAATGACCTTGAACCATGTGTTATTTTATTCTGAGTACGGTCAGAATTACAGAATCAAAGAATATCGATCCCGAGTTAATTGAGAACTCAAAAGGGGATCTACAGAGTGCCATGGCCATATCGTGATCACGGATTGTTCTTGGTATAAGTTGGGTCATAACAAAATAACATACAGACATACATGTGCATAATTTCATTTTATATGAATCATGTGAATTGATGAAATTATTATGATGAATCATGTGGTATATTCATGTGCTTATGTGGATATAAATTATATGCTTATGTGATGTTAAATACTACGTTATTTGAATATGCTCATTGAGAATGCAACTCATCCAAATGCAAATGTTGATTTTCAGTTGCTGTAGATAAAGTTTGAACATACAAGGTGTTTCTGCATATTTTGGAAGTATGGATCCAAGGTCAGCTGGCTGACTCTAGTCCTTCTCCCTCAGCTCATAATTTGCATATACTGTATAGGTTTTGGGTTGGGTTGTGAGGGGTACAACCTTGGTCATTTTTGTGGCATACATATCTCAATATGCCTTGTAAATTATTATAAGATGCTATTGAAATTTCCGCTTCCATTAAATATTATGATATATGCCTCATGTGTATCTATTATATGTGTAAGGGGTGTCATAGTCTTCGCGACTCAGACCCACTCTCGGGGGTTGTGGCGGTGGAGGTGGAGGATTCTGTGTTAAGAGGAACTGCGTAGTTGGAGTTTCGGTTGCTACGAATAGGTCGACCGACCATTTCTTACAAATTCATATATCTCTAAGATTGTTGCGCAAGAGTATAAACGAGAGTATGTTCGAATTAGACATAATATACATTGAACGAAAAAATAATAATTTCATTGATTGACGAATAAGGTTTATATCAAACAAAATTAATAAAATACCAAAGATTCTTAATATTCTTGCTAAATTGAAAAATTTAATATTTTATTTAACATAATTCTTTTAAACTAATCGATTATTTCCCCATGCCCTAATTCCTCCTCATCATCCTCTTCATATGGTTCTTCCCCGGGGTCTTCCTCCTCTTGTATGTTGATGGCCCCATGCAACTCTTCGAGATCGTTCAACAACCCATGGTTTGTCTCTGAGAGCTCGTCGATTCGCATCTCGAGGGCCATAATCCTAGTCTCTCTTAGCACTCGATCCGTATCGTATTCCTACTGGAGTTGCTCATTTTGGTTTGTCATGGTTTGGATTCTATCAGCATCAGCTCTACGGAGACCAGTGAGCCTCGTGATCTCTTCTTTAGCTTCGTTGGCCTCTTCTTCAGCTTGGCTGTGATAATAGGCAAACGTTGTACCTCTCCATGCAAGTGGTCCCTAATCTCTAGAAGCTCTGCTATGGACTCCTTGAGTTGCTCCATCTCCTACTCCATACGACGGATCCTGGCGGCATGGGCTCGGGTCGGCATCACCTAAACCCAATTAGGGAAATAGTTTAGTCCAATTAAATATTTAACAAAATCATTTATATATTTTTAAAATTATAAGGATCACCAGTACAAGGGCATATCACGTAAACATAGATCCATAACACCGACAATCTAGAGGAACTTGTATAGATTCAAGTGGTGGCTCCCACATATGTAGCACTTTGCTCCGCTGGCTCAAGAGGTGGCTCCCATGTACGTGACACTTTGCCCCGCAGGCTCAAGAGGTGGCCCCCGTACACGTAGCACTTTGCCCTTTGGACTCAAGAGTTGGCTCCCATCATACGTAGCACTTTGCTCCGTATAGCCCTTATTTCTCGATGATCAAAATTTGTCACAACATCGTAATTTTAAAATACATCACATATTCAATTGCAATTTAAAATCATACTTATAATTTTTCAAACGAAAGAGTGGTATTATAGCAAAAACCCACTTACTGCGATTATAGACGTGTTTGAACGATTTAGGGTGCGAAAACACAATGAAATCCTCCTCCTAAACTTGAACAGTGTTCGAACTCTATATTGTGTGAAACCGTGTGTGTTTACTGTGTGAAAATTTCAAAACTCGTGTCTGAAATTTTCGAAAAGTTGCTGGAATTTTTGAATAAAAAAGGGCTGGAATTTTAGAGAACAATATGCTGAAGTTAATGCTGAAATTTCAGAATTCAATGGCTCAATCTTTCGAAACATGTTGCTAGTTGAAGACTGATGTTTTCGGCTCTTAGGTGCTGAATAATGATGAATATTTTGGTCTTATTTATTAAGTAATTGTTGGACAAGATAATGATGGCATGATTCACTTCTATCCCTACTAGAATTCTTAATCATCTTTAGAGTTTTAATCCTACTAGAATACTTCATTATCTATCTATTTAATTAGAGTTTTATTCCTACTAGAACGCTTAATTATCTAATAGGTGTTTGACTTGAACAAGGTAGCTTAAGTTGTTGGATGACATCAAATTCTCGGGTTTTTACAAATGTAATGACGATATTTGTTGAAAGCAATAAAATTTATGTTATTACTTCTTGTATTGAATCTTATGGTTTGTGGCATGATTGTTATGATCATTTAAACCATAGTTCACAACACAAATTGTAATGTTAATAAATCGTCATTCATTTGTTAGAAGAATCGTAATGTCTCTCGAGTTAACTCACAATGACGTTTGTGATGGAAAGATTGTGCAAACTAGAGATGTGAGAAAAGTAATTTGTTACTTTATCAATATTTGCACATGATATTGTTGTTACTTTTTTGTTATGAAGCAAAAACAAGGCCAATGAGGTGTTTAAACACTTCAAGAATGATATTGCAATAAAATTTAGCAAATGAGTTTTGCTATGAGAAATTGTGAGTAGATTATACTTGTGTTGTCTAAGAATTTGACGCTTAAGCTTGAATCTGCTAGACTATGAAATCTTGAATTCGAGTTTCTAAGATTTGTACCTTTAAAACATAAGTGATAAATCGAAGCCACAAATTTTGACTATGCGTTGTAATATCTCAAATTGGTTCATTTTGAATTTCTAAGCTAGTACGCTTATAACATGAATTTGCAAGATTTAAAATCTTGAATTCAAGTTTTCTAACTTAGTGCGCTTAAATTGCAAATTGTGCACTGAGTTTGAGAATATTATCTAAGTTTCAACTTTTGTAAGCAAGTAAGCTTAAATCCGAAATTTTCAAGAAATAAAAACTTGAATTTGGATTTGTAAGACGATAGAGCTTAGAACTTGAAACTCGAAAGTTTGAATGCCAGTGCACTTTGTTACTATCCGAAGTTGTGGGGGTTGCAATTCTAGGATTCAATCACATACTAAGTACCAGATTTAGGCAAGGACGAAAACCTTGTGATTGAAGGGAAAGAGAGTTTCCTACAATATTTGAAATGTGGGGGTACTTGGCTAACTAGAAATATGAAGGCTAAAGTGAAGTCATAACAAACGTCAAATAAGTGAAATGAAGAGTTTGACAAATAATATTGTCAAATAGATCAACGAGTGTGATAAATGTGTACACTCCTAATCATATGTATGCTTGTGTATTGATGATATGCTCATTGGAGAAGCAATTAAAAAATCATCAAGTAACAAAGAAAAATGTTAACGAGACATTTTTGAAATGTGTGCATCAAGAACAATACAAAAGTTTCCAATATTTGAAGAATAAAAACTCAATGATTAATTCGAGTTTCAAATTTTAAGCTTTGTGCTTAAATTTCAAGTTTGCAAGAAATAGAATCTTGAACTTGTAATTTTTAATCTCTGCGCTTAAAAATTTTGAATTGTGAATTAAAGTTGAATATTTCCTCTGGTCTCGAATTTTATAGAAAATAACGTGTTAACAACGCTTAAAATTAAATGATGGAAATATCCGAAAACGATAAAATGATGCAAAAGAGGTAATATGATTACCAAAACTGAAGCATATAAAGCTTCTTCGACCGAGTGTCTTTATAAGTTGTTAGAGAAAAACTTGTACATGCAACTAAAATGTGTTGCGCTAATGCCATATGACAAAATGATCTCTAGTGGCATAATCACGAGTGATTATGTGAAACCGCGGATCCGCATATGAAATGGTTAACCGAGAGATCATGTGAAAGTTATCGAGGGGAATGGGGTTAAAACCCTATAATCAAAATCTCATAGTGGATACCCATCCTTGTTGACTGGAGATCACAAGATCGGGACAACATGCAATGAGATTGTATAAACACCTTGGAGATCAATCTCCAACACATTCCTATGATAAGGGGTGTAGCCTGCAAAATGAGTACGAGTATAGGAAAAAAGCCTTTAATGATTCCTAAGACATATAATAATATGTTAGAGTATAGCGGTATACTTTTCTAGGATATCACATACGTGAGTGCGAAGTGTGGCCGCTTCAAAGATGGAAAGCACTTATGAAACTAAGCGTGGTCCAAGGCCGGAATGGACACAACTGTAAGAAACCAATATGAAAGTTAGAATTGTTATGATGTGGGTTCAATTCTCTAGGTTTACACCAACGATTAAATAGTTCAAGACTATAAGTTCACTATTAAGTCAAATAAATCTGATTGAATACTACTACGGAAGATTCAAAGCCGCAAGCTATCTCTCAAGATGCCATAATAGTTCGTAAAAAACGCTCAATTACATATATGTTTAATTTAATTCATGTGGGGGATTGTTGGAAATTTGAATTAAATCAAAGGAAAAGAAAAAAAATAAATTGGGTGATGGACCGAGGCAGCAAACTTTTGGTTTGTTGGAAACAGGGGCGCGATCGATCGCATCCGCGTCTTTTTGAGCGGAATAGTGTGTCTATTCATGTTCGGGTGTGATTTTTCGCGATGTGGTGCCTCCAAATGGTGTTCTTTTGACATACTATAAATATAACATCCCTCATTTAAATTGAATATGGATTTTCGAATTCACATCATATTGAAGATCAAAGTTTGAGTAATTTTGTGGATATTCATTCTTGTTTAATATTGAGTGCTTTTAAACCTTTGTGGTTTAAATGATTTGTGATTTGGAGTGCTCTTATCACAAATCATAGTCTTCGTATCTTGGGAGACAAATTGTCAATTGAACCGTTAGCATCGTAGCGGGGTAATATTGTCTTAAGGACGGGGATTCCAAATCTCGCATCGACATTTCTAATACAAAGCCATTTGTTGTTTTTTATTTGCTAATTTCCTAAGATACACACCCATAAATTTTGTACTACACTAGGTACTACGATCGAAATTTTGGTTTTGACGGAATGAGACATACTTTGAAAAGGCTAGATATGTCGAGCTTCAATGGGAGTGATCCAATGGGATGCTCGTAAAGGCAGTGCATTATTTTGATATAAATGACACATCCTTACATAACCGAGTGGCAATGCCTTGTGTTTGTATGGAAGGAGCATCAATGCATTGGCTTCGTTGGATAAAAACGAGGATTCCTCATTTGACTTGGGAGTTGTTGAAATATGATTGATAAGGAGATTCAATGGACCGGGCTCACATAATCCCTATCAACAGATAGCTTCTTTAAAACAAAATGCGATGATGATGTCTGAATATGTTGAACAATTTGAAACCTTGATTGGCCAATTTCTAGAGTTGACCAAAGATCACTATATTGGTTACTTTTCGAATGGGTTGAGGAAGGAGTTGTGATTTAAGGTGGAGACACACAAATCAAAGACTATGTTGAGGGCAATGGAACTGGCTGGTGCAGTGGAGAGGGAGATGTACGTAGGTGAAATGGGTAAGAGGGGGAAGAGTCCGAGTGTGATGGGAGGAGGTTGGGGTCGAAAATGGGTTTTGTAGGAGGGGAAACAAAAATCGGACCTTGAATCAACATAACAAAAATTACCGAGTGGGGGACGTATAGTGTCAACTCAGCCAAAAATTAACCCCACAAACTCCATAAATTTGATCCCAAATAACAACAGAAAGCCATAAATTCCAACAGGAGGAAGAAGGGGTGAAGTAAGGGCGAGGCGAGGGAAGGAAATTCTTATTCATAGAAATTTCTACGAATGAAGGAAAATGGGATTGTGTTGTCGTTGTGGGCAGCCGTTCCACCCACAACATCAATGCCCTGGAAAATCCTTGAGACTAATTATTTGGGCAGAGGATGAAGGCATGGAGATGGGAATATGCGAGAGGAAGTTGAGGTGGAGCAATGAGAAGAAGAGCGGAATGGTGAAGTGATCTATATTATGTGGGAGGCATAACACAACCAAAAACAATGAATGTGCGTTGAAGTAGACATGACCGTGGTTTTTTAAAAACCGCGGCCCGGCCCGGAACCGTAACCGGGTCAACGGGCCGGTTAACCGTTGACCCGGTTCACGGTTCCAAACCGTAACCGACCCGTTACTGTACGGGCCGGTTACGGTTCATGGCTTCCATTAACCGTGAACCGGCGGTTGGAACCGCCGGTTCAACTCTTTATTTATTATTATTATTATTTATTATTTAAAATTAAATTGTGTTGTTGAGAATTCAACCCTTGACCTCTGTCATGTTTATACAGCATCTTACCACTAAGCTATTGTCTTTATTGTTTTATTTTAGACAATATAATTATATATACTAAAAGACAATGTATATTATATGTGTAATACAATAATAACTATTTTATATTGTAAAATCAAAATTATCTAAAAAAAATATGTTATGCTCTTAAATAAATATTGTATAATAAAAATATATCTATAACAAAGTAAATATAACAAAAAATGTTGGATAAATTAATAAGAACTATAAATTGTGGTTGAAAATAAAATATTTCAAAACAAATATATTATACCTTTTATAATTATTCTACAAGTACTTTATATTCATTATTTGATTTACATTATATATATAATAATTAAATAAGTATATCTTAATTTATCACAATATGAGTTACAACAGAAACTCAATAATGTAATATTTGATGAATTAATAAAATAGAAATAAACTATAGCAAAGTAAATATAACAAAAAATGTTGGATAATTTCATAAGAACTAAAGAAATAGTTGTTGCAAAATAAAATATTATAATAATGAAGTAAATTATTATAAACAAATATAATATATACATTCTAATTATTCTACAAGCACTTTATTTGATTTACATTATATACAATATCAAATAAGTATATCTTAATTTCCCACGATATGACTTACCGTATAAACTCGATAATGTAATATTTGATTAATTAATAAAATCTTTTACTAATTTTCTTATAATGATTTGGGAACAACATATTGAATTGATAATTCACTAACTTTATATTATATAAATTAATCACTTCTAATTGATAATCAAAAATCTCATTACTGACTCTTTTTAACATAATCTGAACTTTTGTGTTGTTTTCTTATATATAACAAATAATTCAATGTTATATTCGTCGATTTTATTTTGTAATTAGTATCAAAGTTGTATATGTTTCATATGTAATTAGTATAATAATTATAAATGTTTCAATATCAATTTCATTTGCAATTAGACCAAAGGTGTATATGTTTCATGCCAATTTCATATGTAATTAGTATCATAATAGAAACATATCTATAACAAAGAAAATATAACAAAAATGTTGGATAAATTCATAAGAACTAAAGAAATAGTTGTTGCAAAATAAAATATTATAATAATGAAAAAAATTATTATAAACAAATATAATATATACATTAAAATCATTCTACAATCACTTTATTTGATTTCATATGTAAATTAGTATAATATTTGTAAATATTTCATGTCATATAATTTGCAATTAGTACCAAAGTTGTATAAGTTTCATACCAATTTCATATGTAATTAGTACCAAAATTGTAAATATTGCATACCAATCTCTTTTGCAATTAGTATCAAAACTGTATAGCTTTCATACCAATTTCATATGTAATTAGTACCATAATTGTAAATGTTTCATACCAATATCATTTGTAATTATAACAAAGTTGTATATTTGCATACAAATTTCATATGTAATTAGTATCATAATTGTAAATGTTTCATACCAAACTCTTTTGTAATTAGTACCAAATTTGTATAAGTTTCATACGAATTTCATATGTAATTAGTATCATAATTGTAAATGTTTCATACCAATATCATTTGTAATTAGTATCAAAATTATATATGTTTCATATCAATTTCATATGTAATTAGTATCGTTAGATACTCAGATTCAACCAATTAAAATGATATTATCTTAACGTGGTCCCATCGAGTTTGATGAAACAATGGGGTAAGTTTGTAAGCTTAATGACATGCGTCCTATAAAATTTCCACTTGATATACCCCCGCGTTGGAACTCAACATATAAATTGCTAAATGATTCATATGAATATAGAGAGTTAATGGCAACTTAAAAAGTTCAAACTCTCTCATTCCCCTTACATTTCCTTTGCTAATTTTTATGATCCTTTTAGAGTAATTTTTAAATTTTTTAAATTTTAAATTTTAAATTTTAAATTTTTAAATTTAAAAATATAAGGTTCGAACCGTAATCGTAACCGTAACCGGCGGTTCACGAACCGTAACGGAACCGTCTACGAAGGTTAAGGTTAAGGGTCGAGCTCTTTTGAACCGTCGAACCGGCGGTTCCGAACCGTTAACCGGCGGTTTACGAACCGTGGTCATGTCTACGTTGAAGGAGGACGTGAAACAGTGTGGTTAGAGAGCTGTTACGCTCTCCCTTCTCTCTAGGTTTTCTAAACCAATGAAGACGCGGCCTCACTTCCCTACGCACAATCTCGATCTTGCTTGCTATCTTATCTGATTCAAGACCACTACAACCTGGTTTTTATCGATTATCACTAGCTTTTCAAGGATTTCTCACAGGTTCCTTAGCGCTTTTTTATTAATTGTGATTTTTGAAGTGGTACTTTGATTTTTTTTCAATCCCTGCGATATTTGATGTTTTCTTCTTGTTGCTTGTGGATTGCTTCCACTGTAGTTTGGGTTTTTATTTATTGTATTACTTTGGTGCGTCTATCGATTTGTGTTGTGTTTTGCTGAGGATTTCTGATTTCTACGGAATTCTTCTTCACTCCTATACTGTTCGCCTGCAAAATGTTCGGCATTTGGCACAAACCAACTTTATTTGTTGATTTGGGTTCGAACACAGGGTCCCCCATCGTGGGGCTGATTTTCGAGATGCCTAAACAACAAAAGAATCACCCCTTGCCCTGCGGCATTTGTCTCCCCTACTATTTTTGTACAATGTTCAAGTTCAACATTCTGATTGCATAGCCACGGCTGTGGCTTCCCCCACCAGGAATGATGCTACTGATTCATTCATCTCCCCTGAGAATGACAAGACTGCTTTGTGTAATGAAATAAGCGAAATTCTTGGTCTGCCCAAACTTGGTGAGCTTGCCACGCCTACGTCTACTCACACTCGCTTTGATGATTCTGGGAACCGGATTGCAGTCCCAGATCATGTTTCTATAACTTTGGGTGTGCCGGACACCTCTAAAGATGTGTCCACTACTATTATATCTGTGATGCAAGCACTGGAGCAGCCTTCTCCACCCATCGCCCCAACAGTTCTCGCCCCGCCCACTTGGCCAGCGCATAACCCACTATTGTCGGACAGAAACATTGTGAAGAGTGCTAATCTCCACACAGTTGATGATGTTAATTACACGGATGATCGGATTTGCATTGATATTGCTGATGTTAATGAAATCTCCTGTGTTGGCCACTGTTTGGTTGGCTATTTGCAGGTAGGTTCCCCGGTATGGAAGGGCTTCGCTCCATTTGCAATGCTTGAGGTGTCCCCTATCGACTAATCACTCATCCTAGTAAGTGGTTAGTATTCAAATTTTCTTCCGAGTCAGAGCTCATGCAAGTTTTGAATGGAGGGCCGTGCTTCGCCCATGGTCGAGCACTTGTATTAAAGAAGATGCCACCAATGTTCGAGTTTAATATGGAGGATTTGTTTAAGATTCCAGTGTGGGTAAACCTACCAGGGCTACCACCTCATTGTTGGAACACTTGTATTTTAAGTCGATTGCTATCAGTTGTTGGCTCACCTATCCAAACTGATGTACTAACTGTAACTCGGGATCGGCTAGCATATGCCCGTGCCCTGGTTAAAGTGGACATTTCCAAGCCATCGGTCTGCTCTATCCCTATTCGACTACCCGGTAACAAAGACCGTGAGCAATATGTCTACTTTGAGCATGAACCAAAATTTTGCTATGATTATATGATGCTTATGCATTTGAATATCACATGTAGTGGTTGTAAGCAAGGATGATGCTGGTCCTTCATTTACTAAGTCCACCGAAAATAATGACCATGGCAAAGTTAAGGGGCGGAACACTTATAGACGTGCTCAAGCCTCTGCACCTCAGGGTACTGCTAATGTTCATGCCGATACTCATGTTCCATCTTCGAAGGACGACGCTGTGCATAAATCTTCGGAACCTAATCTGATTCCCAAGACTTCGGCCATAGCTGTTGTGGAAGAGGTGATTGATGCTATTGTTTCTTCTATTGTCGAACCACCTGGTATTACAGGAATTGGATTTCGCTATAAAGCTCAATTTGTTGAAAATGAGGCTACGCCCAAGCACAAAGACTCTAAAGGTGGTGCTGAAAATACCACCACCAATGATCCTAATGGTAAAGGTAAGGTGGGTTCTTCGACTGTGGCTACAGCTGCTCAGACTAAAGAAGGGAAAAAGATTATAAGGTCAATTAAAATCAAGGACTCCGGGCGGCCAACCACCGCCCCTCATCCCTCTTGAAGATTGCCTCTTGTAATATTAGGGGTTTCAATAAACCCCTAAAGCATAAGGGTGTGGCTCAATTTGTTAAAACCCACCACTTAGATATTATTTGTCTAATTGAAACCAAACTCAAATTGGATCGATTGGACACTTTGGTTCAACTTCGGTTTTCCTCTTGGACCCAGATTAATAATCTCCACCCTCTTGGTAGACTACTACTGGTTTGGAAGCCCAACACGGTCGACCTAGTTTGTGTGGAGTTGTCGGCGCAAAATATCCATTGCCACATGAGATGTTTGGTTACAGATGTGGTCTTTGATTTGACTTTTATCTATGGCTATCACTCTATTGTTGCTCGAAGACCTCTTTGGACACTCTTCGTTCGATTTCATCTCAGGTTTCCCATGGTTAGTAATGGGAGACTTCAATAATGTCTTCAAAACTGATGAGAAAATTAATGGGTGCCCTGTCTCTGGCTACAAAATCCGGGAACCTACCGCCTGCTGTGTGGATACAGGCGTTTGTGACTTGCCATCTACTGGATGCTATTTCACTTGGACAAACAACTCAATCTTGTCCAAGCTTGATAGAGCAATGGTAAATGAAATTTGGTGGACATTACAACTGCATGTCGTGGCTGAATTTTTTCCACCGGGATGTTTATCCGATCACTCCCCTTGTGTTGTCTCTTTATTGGACACTCATGAACATGTTGCTAGATCTTTCAAATTATATAATATGTGGGCACTGCATGAGTCTTTCTTCGACTTGGTTCAGCAATGTTGGGGTTCGCAATTCATTGGTACTCGACAATTCTCCTTATGTAAGAAGTTGAATTATGTTAAACAGAAACTGAAGCTTCTCAATCAGATGCACTTCTCTCGTATATCATCCCGGGCTCGCCATGCAGTAACGGACTTGGAAGTTGCACAAGGCTCACTACTATCTAGCCCTTCCAACTTGGGCCACACGAGCGATCAAGGGGCTATGGCATTACTGAAAAAAGGGCTTGGTTTTTTGCGGATGCAGAAAGATCGTTCTTCGCTAAAAAATCTAGGTGTTCTTATATGCTTGACGGGGACAGATGCACCAAATTCTTCCATGATCTTTCGAAAAGAAATGCTAAGCAAAACTCGATTGTGTCACTTCTTGATGATGGTTCTCGAACGACTTCTTTGCAGGAAGTCTCTGAAGCTTTTGTCAGTTATTATACTACACTTCTTGGATCTACCACTGTGTGTGAACCTATTAGCATGCAGGTGGTTTCAAATGGCACCCTTGTTTCTTCGCTTCAGGGATCTCTATTGGAAGCACCTATTTCTAAGGAGGATATCAGAATTGCTTTGTTTGATATCGGCAATGACAAGGCTCCGGGACCTGATGGGTTTAATGTGTTCTTCTATAAAAAATCTTGGCTAATCATCAAAAATGACTTGGTGGAAGCTGTGATGGAATTCTTTAGTTCGGGGGCAATTCTAAAACAGATGAATCATGTGTGTATTGCACTAATACCCAAGTCCTCCCACGCATCCCGTGTGACAGATTTCAGGCCGATATCTTGCTACAATACAGTGTATAAAATCATCTCGAAAATATTGGCTACAAGATTGGTGAAGGTCCTTGACACGATCATTGACCCGGCTCAAGGTGCTTTTGTGAAGGGCCGCAACATTTCAGACAACATTCACTTGGCGCAGGAATTGCACGGAAGTACAATCGCAAGCGCATCTCCCCTAGATGTATTCTTAAAGTTGACCTCCAAAAAGCCTTTGATACGGTTGACTGGGGCTTTCTTCATGAGGTTCTTGTTGGGCTACAGTTCCCCAATAAATTTATCAAATGGATTATGGCTTGTGTGACTTCTGCATCATACTCAGTGCCTATCAATGGTGGGTTATTTGGTTTCTTCAAGGGGAAGAAGGGTTTAAGACAGGGAGATCTGTTATTACCCTTCTTATTTGCTATTTGTATTGAATATTATTCGAGGCTACTGAAATCTGCAACCACGGCTATCGAATTCAACTTCCACCTTCTATGCAAGGCTACGAACATCACTCACCTTGCATATGTTGATGACCTATTGCTTTTTGCACGTGCAGACTTGCCTTCAGTCAAGATACTATCGGATAGCCTCTTTGAGTTCAGCCGTTGTGCAGGGTTACAGGCTAATGGTCTCAAATCTTGCGTCTACAGCGCTGGCATTGATCGGGATTCTCACAAGGTCCAATGCCTTTCAAATATCTAGAGATCCCTCTTGCATCTGAAAAGCCTATGCAGATTTTGGAGCATTGGTGAACATTCTAAGTTCCCTTATTGAAGCTTGGCCACGTACGTCTCTTTCTTATGCTGAGAAGATTGAGTTGATTCGCACTGTCTTGCAAGGAGTGGAGTGTTTTTTGCTATCTATCATCCCTATCCCATTTGGCATTATTGAAAAAATCTATAGTATTTGTCGTTCTTTTGTATGGAATTCTAACCACTCACCTATCTCTTGGTCCACAATGTGCTTACAGAAAGATGAAGGGGCCTGGGTTTGAGAGATTATAAGGAGTTGGAATAAGGCATTATTATCCAAGGTGCTTTGGGACATTCATACTGATAAATAGTCCATATGGATTAAATGATTCATTGTGTTTATCTTCACAAGATAACATTTGGGATCGTAATATTAAAACAACAGATTCTCCACTTCTGAAGCGGCTAATGCAAATTCATGATGAAGTTCGAACTTCCTGTGGTTCCTCTTCTATTGCCTCTCAATTGATTGCTTCTTGGTTCCGTGACGATCTACATGGGTCTTCTAATGCCTATAGATTCTTCATGCCCAAAAGCTCTAAAGTGTCGTGGTCTTCTTTATTTGGAAGAATTACATCTTACCCTAGCATGCCTTCACTCTTTGGTTGGGTGCTCAAAATCGGCTTCAGACGGTTGATCGACTATCCTTTGTTGATTGTAAGTCTTGTGCTCTTTGTGACTCCCAATGGGAAACACTTGACCACTTGCTATTCGCATGCCCTTACGGTCTGTCAATTTGGTCGAAGGTTCGTGCGTGGCTCAACATCTCTTACTCGATGACCACCTTGAAATTTGCGTTAAAGAGATTCAAGAAAGAATATCGAGGGACCTCCCGGATCATCAAGGCTCGTGAGATTGCATTGGTCGCTACAGTTTATAACATTTGACGCCAAGGAATGCAATGAAATTTGAAGGTGCGTATGATGATGATTGCAGGGTTTTTGATCGCATTAAGATTTTCGTCTTAAGCATGATGTACAAATTATTTCCTGGTGATATCTATCTTAGGGATAATGAGTATTTTTTGTTGATTATAGCTTTCTTTGTATGCGGGTAATGACCGATCACTGGTTTCGTGTTGATCTATATAATTTTTATTTACCGAAAAAAAAATGAATGTGCGTTGAAGTATAAATGATGAACCTATCATTATTATGATTGCTATGGGAGCAAGTTACAACTTTCTTTCAAAAAGGTTAGTGACTAAATTATTGTTGCCTCTTACATCCACTAAGAAGTTTGGAGTTAAATTGGGGGATGGGCAACTTGTTTATTGGCAAGGGAAGTGCGAAAAATTAAGGGTCAATCTGGGCAGCTGTGAGGTAGAGGTTGATGGATATTTACTTGGGTTGGAGGGGTGGATTTGATATTAGGAGTAACATGGTTATGTATGCTAGGTGAGGTTAAGGTTGATTGGAGTAAGATGAGCCTGAAATTTAGAGACGGTGAAGAATGAATTAGTGTTGTTGGGTGATCCATCTCTTAGTCGAACTCCCGCCACATTAACATCCTTGGCTAAGTCGACTGAGGTTGTTGGAACCGAAGAGGGGGGGTGAATGAGGTTCCTTGGCTACTTTAGCTTTTTAAAATGAGTTTGCAAAATAAAAGAGTTTGCGCTGCGGAAGTCTTAAGTCAATCGATAAATAAAATAAATGAAGTAAATAAAATGCGTAATGAAATAAAGCGGTAAACTACACGAATATTTGTTATAGAAGTTCGGCGATGAATCGCCTACGTCTCCTCTTCCCGGCTAGATAACTTCCAACCGAGGTTCCACTAGAACGAATGATCTTGGCCTTGAGGGCTCCAAGTTAGCCACAATACAACTCTTCCCGAGTACACAAAGCTCTTCACGAGCACCACACTCTTCACGAGTCTTCTTGGCCTTAAGGGCTCCAAGGATAGCCACACAAAACTCTTCCCGAGTTACCAACACTCTTCACGAGTCTTCTTGGCCTTAAGGGCTCCAAGGATAGCCACAACACATGCACCAACTTTACTTGTTGATGACTTTACAATTTCCAACTTGCGTCGGTGTTGGAGGACCTTACAATTAAATCAACAACACCTTCACGGTGTAACAACACGAAGAAAACAAGACTATCTCAAAAGGAAAGAATCACAAACTCCAATACAACACAAATGTATGGAGATTGCAATGCTATATGAAATTTGAATTAGCAAAGCTTTGATGAAGTTCCAAAGCATCCATATTTATAGTGTAGGAGGCCCCCAAGGCTCCTACTAGCCGTTGCTACACATAAGGCTGAAATCACTCATCGATCGCCTCGGACATCGCCTCGGGCGATCACCATCGCCGCGCCCCAACGGTCACCATAATGCACGCATCGCCTCAGGCGATCAATTCCACAAATCAAAAGTCGTAGCCTCAGCAGCTCAAAATCTTCTATCGCCTCAGGCGATCAGGCCATCGCCTCGGGCGAACTCCCCCTGCGCGCGAGCCTCGGCGTCGCCTCTGTCGATGTGCGTGGCGATGCCTTCCTGGCTGCCATCGCCTGGGGCGATGGTCACCATCGCCTGGGGCGATCCAGACCAGAATTTGCACACTTGATTTTCTTCAATCAATCCACGTTTTAACCATTGACCATGTACACTAAGTAGACACATTAGTATAACAAACACAAGTTTTGTTGATCATCAAAACTCAAAAATTAATCTGGAGATAATTAAAGCATTAAACACAACCATGCGTTTAAGGATCAACAGAGGTCAGCTATGACTTGTCCATGATGGAGTATATAAATGTGACATAAGTAATCTAATCTCGAACTCTGTAGAGTTTTGGGGTATGATTCTTACGGTATGCAGTATGGATAACGAGGGGGCAGTGTGTTATTTTGGATGGGTGGCAGCAAGAAATGCAGGGGTTGTTGGATGAATTTGATGAGGTATTTAAGGAGTGTGAGGGGTTACCACCAATTAGATGGCAAGAACATGCGTTTGTGATTAAGGAAGGGGAAGGTCCGGTGAGAGTGAGACCTTATAGGTATGCACATCATCAAAAAAATGAGATTGAGAGATTGGTGGGGGAAATGTTGTTAGCTAGAATAATTCAACCCAGTTTGAGTCCTTACTCGAGTCCGGTGATCTTAGTTAAGAGGAAGGATGTGAGTTGGGGATTCTGTGTAGGTTATCAAGCTTAAATGAGATTACCATACAGGATAAGTATCATATTCCAGTTATTGAGTAGTTATAGGATGAGTTACATGGGGCTAGTGTGTTCTCTAAGATTGATTTGATGTCGAGGTATCACCAATTCAGAGTCAAACATGAGGATGTGGCTAAAACGGAATTTCGAACTCATTCGAGTCACTATGAATTTTTCGTGATGCCATTTGGTTGAAAAACGCTCCGGCAACCTTCCAATCTACAATAAACAAGGTGTTTATGCCGTATTTGAGGAAATTTGTGCTAGTTTTCTTTGATGACATACTAGTTTACAACAAAACATAGGCAGATCACTTGCTGGACGTTAGAGTTTTGTTTTGTGGCTAACCAAAAAAAAATGTAGCTTTGGCCAAGAGCAAATAGAATATTTGGGGAATGTAGTGTTTTAAATGGGTGTCGAAGTGAATCCCAATAAGGTGAGACATGTGTTGGATTGGCCGATGCCTAAAGATTTGAGAGGGGTACGGGGTTTCCTAGGCTTGACATGTTATTATCATCGATTTATTAAGGAATATGGGAAGATAGCCAAACCTTTGACAAATTTGCTAAAAAAAGGAGGCTTTTAGGTGGGAAAAAGAGGCACAGGAGGCATTTGAGCTTTTAAAATCAGCGGTCATTACAACTCTAATACTAGCTGTTCCAGACTTCGGGAAAGAGTTTATTATCAAGTGTGATGCATCGCGACATAGGTTAGGAGCTGTGTTTATGCAGGAAATAAAGCCAATTGCATTTTTCAATAACGCATTAGCTGAAAAGGAACCTGTGAAATCTGTGTATGAGAAGGAGTTGATGATATTAGTCCTTGCCATTCAACACTGGCCTTATCTTTTATGGCGTCGCTTCAAGGTTTTAACTGATCAAACGGCCTTGAAGCATTTGACGCAACAACGCATTAATACTTTAGATCAATAGAGCTGGTTAGCCAAGTTGTTGAGGTATGATTTTGAGGTGGTTTATAAGGCCCGAATTACGAATAAGGAGATGGGATGCATTGTCAAGAGTGGGGATGGATAGGGAATTAAATGTTGTCAGTATGCCAATTTGGGTAGAAGAGGAAGATATTAATGAGGCAGTGAGGAAGGATCCATATTTGAGGGAAAAAATTAAAGAGTTGGAAGAAATCAACAGGTTGCTTAACCTTTTAGCTTGGTTCGAAACAAATTGTTTTACAAAGGAAGATTAGTGATACCTCCAGCCTCACCATGAGTTATAGATTACTTGAGGAATTCTACAAAACACCTATGGCAGGCATGCGGGCGCCTACAGTACATATAGAAGAGTGTCTGCCACGCTATTTTGGAGGGGCGTGAAACAAGATATTTATGATTTTGTTGCAGGTTGTGATGTATGTCAGCGACAGAAATATCAAGCTACATATCCATCTGGCCTGTTACAAAACGGTTGCCAATTCCAGAATGGGTTTGGGAGGATATCACGATGGACTTCATCACGAGCCTTCCGATATCGAAGGGGTATGATGTTGTAATGGTGGTTGTGGATTACTTATCAAAGTATGCGCATTTTATTTTGATTAAACATCTGTATTCTGCCAAAGGTGTGGTTGAATTCTTTGTGAAGGAATTGGTCAAGCTTCATGTGTGTGATGTCTCATTTTTCTTAAAATAAATGATAGTAAATGTGACTTGTAGTAGTGATGGTAATTTAACAAATAATTATTGAGTTGGGGTTTAAGTTATTATGAAAAGCGAGTTGAGGACTCAATGGCAAATATGGAAAGTTGATGTCATCTTATCTTCACATACTTCACACAATTCACACACACTAAAAATCGATTCTTCCACCTCAAACCCTTTCAATTTTTCCTCTTCCTCAAATCCAAGATATTATCACTTATTTGGACCCAAATCTTTGGAGGTTGTTCAAGAAGTAAGTGTGTTATGTCTTAAAGGTGATTTTAATTAAGTTGGATGGTGATTTTCTTAGATGTTGGGTTTGTGTGTTTGGGGATTTTGAAGCTTTTTGATGATTTCTTGAAAATTGTGATTTTATGTTTGGAATATGAGATATTGTTTGTAGATGAAGTAGTATGGGTGTATGTAGAAGATGATTTGATTTTGGTTTAAATGAGTGAGTTTGTTGGGATTGAAAAAGGGTTAAAAATGGAAAATTTTCGGATTACAGCATCGACCGATCGATTGGTTAGGTGATCCGATCAATCGGTCAAGGTACGTAGCTAAGACTGAAAATTCTGGCACCAACCGATCGATCGGAAGGACTGACCGATCGATCGGCGGAGGCGAGCGATCAATCGATCGTCTCAACCGATCGACCGGTTGCTTAAAATTTCAAAAAGATGATTTTTTTCTTCTAAATTCGAATGTATGAGTAGATGTTAATGTCATCCCATGGGTTCTCATCAATTTATTGAACATGAATACTTCTATTTGGAATTTGGATATGTTATGACGTGAAAGTGATATCAGTGTACTAATCTGAAATGTTGAAAATCGTATAGAGCCTTCACGAGCATCCGAAAAAGGGGATGATAACTCTATTTTAATTATGGACACTCAGGTACGTAAATACTACGAGCTTTGACAGGAATTATGTATTTATTTTGACATGAAATAATGTATTGAATTGTTGAATTGTTGTTGTCATATCGGAGCGAAGTAGATACTTGCCGCTGTCATATTTGCGATGAAAGTATAATATGTGCCGCTAAGATGTCAAAGCGAGGTGTATAATGCCGCTGAATGTCGAAGCGATGTGTATAATGCCGTTGATATGTCGAAGCGAAGGATGTTATAATTATATGTCATTGTTACATAGATGAGAAGATGAACTATGGAAAATTATATCTTTGTTGCACTTTTATTGAGTGATAAATGAATATTCAAACTGAGCAGAGATTACATGGAGTATAATGTTTACAGTTTTAAATTACATATATTTCTTATTGCGAGTCTTAAATTGTTTTTGAAGAATTGACATGCTCATATTATTGGGGTTTGTTTCCTGTAGGGGTTTATGACAAAAATGGTAGATTTTGGAAAGGCATCAGGAATAGAGTCAATATGCCAGTGTCAACGCTTTTTTGAATTACTACTTTATTTTGTAGAATCAATGTAACATACTTAAGTGTGTAATTAACTTTGAACGCTAGTGGCATTGAACTCTTAGTGATATGAAGCTTTGTTTATCATAAACATAACTGGATTACATATTAGTTATGAGAGCCTTACAATGGGTTACCTAAATCAATTGTAAGTGATAGAGATCCTACATTTTTGAGTCATTTTTGGACTGCATATTTCAGATTGCAGGATACGAATCTAAAAATGAGCTCGGCCTATCATCCGGAAATAGATGGACAATCGGAGGTGGTGAATTGATGCTTAGAGACTTATTTGAGGTGTTTTGTTTCAGAACAACCAAAATCATGGGCAAAGTGGGTGCATTGGGCGAAGTATTGGTATAACACGGTATGAAATTGTGTACGGTAGGCCAGCTCCAGCATTGGTCCAGTACCTCCTTGGGGAAACTAAAGTGGAATCAGTGGCAGGGATGAAGCGATTCGTCATCTTAAGTATAACTTAGAAAGAGCTCAACAACGCATGGAGAAGTAAGGGAATGTAAAGAGGAAGGATGTCACTTGGGAAGTAGGGGAATGAGTGTTTGTTAAATTGAGACCTCATAGACATCATACTATAGCAAGAAGGGTGAATCAGAAATTGGCTGCTCGATATTTCGGTCCTTTTCAGATTGTCCAAAAGGTTGGAAAGGTCGCTTATTAAGCTAAAATTGCCCGAGGCCAGAGAGTCCGCCCCGTATTCCACGCTTCGCAATTAAAGTATGGGGTCCTTATGACGTTGAGCTGGAGTTTCCTGATGATTAGAAGTTGAGCTGGATATAAGTACACAACCACATTGTATACTGGGAACGAGAAAGGTTGCAGCAGGGTACATAGATGGTTCAACAAGTATTGGTGCAATGGAATATAAGTGTTCAGTAAATTTTGAACTTTTATAATCAAAAGAGTATGCAACAGTTTCCTAACGTCTACTTATAATATCTATGTTTACTTTTTATACCTCCGTGGCTTAAATATTTTGATAATATTTTTTTCGAGTATAAGAGGGTTAAATTCCAAGAATTTATACGTGATATGTGGTCCATTTTTACATAGTATGAACACTTTATTTTCATTTTTTCCGGTTTATTGTGTCATATGTTCAGTTAAATACGGACCATTAACACTTTAATATCATACCTGGTAACTGTTGTACATGAATAAGTGTATTTTTTGCTTAGATCTAGAAAGCGCCTTTCTTTCCGAAGAGATTCTTGCCAATCAGACGATGAAGCATCATGGGAAGAAGCCGCTGATATCAAACAACAATTCTCTGACTTCAGCCTTGAGGAGGGGAGTAATGTTACGGGATAAACTATTAGCCCAAACATATTACCAAGTGGGCTGGATGAAGAAAGCATAATGTCAAGTGGGCTGAATGAAGATAGACCCAAGGTTATTCAGGTTTATCGATAAAGGGGCAGAAGGCAGTTGGAGTAGGAGAATGATTCTGTTAATGAATTACGTAGGTTATGCATGGGGTAAGTGGGAATAAAAGCGTTGGCGGGAAAGGGAAATAGTTCATACGAGATTTTATGTTAAGTTTTGAGCGTGTCGAGCAATTGCTCGGTCAGGAGAGGTTCTTATAATGCACCTCGACACTTAAAATACTATAAACTATAAGATAAGATATACACATACATATATGTAATTTGATTCTGAAATCCCAACCATCATTATCATTATCGATTCTGAAATCCTAGGTCATTTTCGTGCCTCTTCACGGACATGATGTATAGAGGCATATCAGCTCCGTGTATAGCCATTATCCTCATCATGGACTTCACTATGGAGGTAGTACGAACCATGGGTGTGGATTTTAAGTTATGAGACTTTCCGGGCATCGGGGCATGGGGCTGTGCATTGAGGCGTGGTGAGCCCATAATAGCCTTGGGATGAACACCAAGATGAGCATGGAGCAACCACGTCTCCGTGGATGCTTTGATAACGCAATGAGAATTGTTTGTATACATCCGGAACCGTGTGCGTGTCTACACACAATTATCACATATACATATACATACACAAAAACATAACATATAAGATGAATAATCATCCGATCCGTTCATTCTTTATCAAGACCAAGAAACCAGAATGATTATAGGGCTCGCGATGACACAATCATCACCTGTTACAATGGTCTATTCCACCCTTAAGAGCAGTGCTCTTGAGGGTATCTTCTTTCATGCATCGACCCAACCTGGGGGTTGGTGATACCTTATCCATGAGTGACCGATACTTGGGATGCCCAATCACTATCTTCCGACATCACAGATCGGACATAATTTTGAAAAATTCAATCATGCTCTCTCTTGGATCTGTCCCTGTGCGGACACAAACAATCTGGAGGTGGAACCCATTACACATGGAAAATTTTGAGAAAGAACCATAATTGTGAACCCGATACAGTTTGAAAACACAATGAAGCTGTCAAACCAATTCAACACATAAAAATCCGATGATGTACAAAATAAACAGCATCATGATCTGTAGCGTTGCCGACAGTATGTAGCCGACAATCAGCCTAGTTACAGAATATGTACGACCCAATTACTTTCTCAAGATACATCGTTCTCACACAAGTGAACAAAAAAACCGATTGCAGCGATCACATTATCATGCAACGACTCCTTCCCTCAGATGGTTGGCCAGCATCTTGTTGGTTTCTGTTGGCGTCGGATGTAAATTCCGAGGTATCAAGGCCATACTGTTAAACCAGCACTGAGTCAGTTACTTTGCACGTGACAATAATTTTCTATGGATATTGACATCCGTAGAAACAAAATAATCAGCTCAATGACACAGATCAAACATCATTAGCAATATAGCACTTCCCCATTGTAGAAACAGTCATCAGGGTATCTCAAAATGTTGGAATTACTACCCCTACAAAGGTGGTTACAATATGGCCATGGTCACGAGTAACTTCTAAAATGGTGTCTTTAGGCGAGACTATGAGATTTCCAAAAGTTACACAAGCAAATTATAAGTTTCAACATACTCTTGACCATGATGCAAGAATTTAAGCAAATCACTTCATAAAATGGCATATGATTGGCATGTATTAAAATGTCTCCCAAAAACTTAGGATTAAGTTTATCACCGTTCATATAGGGAGTGGGTGGTAAGCATGATAAGGTTGAGTATCATTATTAAAGTAGACTAGAGAAATACAAGGACACAAGCAAATTAGCAGATGTAAGAGAATTTTACTAAGAAAAAAACTTGGCAACAGTAAACAAGTTTGTCAGTTGTAAAGAACACGGAGACCACCCACTCGTCATTCTGCACAATAATCGCAAGAGAGGTAATCTTCTTTCTCAATCTCATCGCTCCGTTTTATTAAAAAAAATAGATAATTGTCAACAATAAAAACTTATGTTAGGTGGCAGCAATTGTCCCTGCTGCTCCTTCTGGCTGCATATGTGACACAAAAATGAATACATAATAATTCGGTGACTACATGGCTTAAAACATCTATGATATACCCTTACCACTAGCTATAATTTAAGGTACAATGAATATCACTCACAACCATGGTCAAACGCTCAATTCATATGAGTTACAAGTTGAGTCAATTGTTTGGATGCAGATAACTGAGTTGCAGCCATTGCCCCAATTATACTATGTAGCCACCTACGTGAATAACGATAAAGGTAGTGATGTGGTGGTTGTATCGCATAAAAGGTTTGAGTGACACACTTATATTAACTATTAACTTTTGGCAACAGCCGAAAAAATCAGAGGTTCTGATTCCAAAACAATGGTCAAATTCCAATATAGCATGGATCTGGAACCAGAATCAAAACCAAGCTGTTCCCGATTTTGAACGTATTTTAACCAAACTTTTACTCTTTTAAACTTTAAGGATTAAAAAGGTAGCGGTACGACTCATGAGATCAATAAATAATCAAAATGGTTAAACTTAATTAGTCAGTAATGGTATTGCACGTATCATAAAATTTCACTTGTCCATGTATAAATTATATCTTAAAACTTAAGTTTGGTTTACACTAGCCATTGATCACATGGTTCTGATGAACCAAACTGCAAGTCCTTCAGTTCTTGTTTCTGAGCCAAAACTGAAAATTGGTTACGTAGCTAGTTTCTAGGAGAAATTTCCAATTTTTGGTCACTTTTGGAACAAACAATTGCCAGGTATGTCTAATGCCTGCTCAAAAAGGCAAGCATTTTGTAGCCATTTTTTTATGATCGCTGATTTCCATGTGTAAACGACAATTCCTTAGTCTAACATCTCAACATCAAAGCTGTGCAGGACAGTAAAATGTTGGAGAGCTTAAACAGCTTGCAACAACACCTCAGCATTGCATTAAGTTCCATCCCATAATTTCGACAGATTGTGCTTCTTTCCACTAGTTTGCAGCCAACACCACCAAATATACATCATTGAACAGAAGGAAGAAGAAGATTGTGTCACTTCTGAAACCGTACTTGGTTGTTAACAAGCAATATTTTGACTTCAAATAGGTCATTTTCAATCGCTTATGCAAACCATTTCACGTTAAACACAAGATTAAATATTTCAACAAAAAAATAATATGATTAAATATTTCAAAAACAAATATCAAAACAAAAAGATGTAGAAGGAATTTTGCACCTTTTCCCGCATACGTGTACTCCAAGCATCATTCCTACTCGGACGCTGATCAAGAGCACCAGCAGCAGGGGCTCCCGTGGCTGGAGCAGGATTCCTGTTCATAAATGGTTGACGAATCTGTTGTCTGGGCCCCCCAATATACTCATCGTCACTATCATACTGTGCTGGTTTGTTTGCAGCCCTTACGATAAGTGCTAACAAAAATACAAGGGCCTGCAATTTTGTAGGCAGTTAAAAACATGGGGATGCCATAAAAGGATCAAACATGTACTCACAAGAAATCTCTTCTTAGCATTAATGCTCATAATATTGACGTAACCAAAACTTCCCACAATCAGGAGATAAAAATCTGGACGTCATCATAGCAAGGTATTATCATGGCAAGGTAACATGACCCTGAATTGATCTGGTATGAGGAAATGAGGGGTTTGATGGAAATAGATTACACAATAGTAAATTTAATGGCAGAAATTGATCCTAAATGACAATTTCTCAAAGCAACATTAATTTATACACATACAAGGACATCTATGAAACTTTTAAGCACACTGAGTCACATGCATAAGCACTAGGTCATAAAAAAATTCCCTCTAGCCTTACCTCGAATATGACAATGCCAAGAGCAACCCATCTGATTATTTTCCAGTGCTGGTCCAAAAATTGATATATCATATCAAAATTTCCTGTTCTGTCAGCTGGAATAATACCCTGTTTATTTTGATCGTTATCAGACTCGTAATTTTTTCCTCACAATGAAAGATACCGAGCAAAGTAAAGCATACCTCTTTCCAGCTTTTGTCGAAAAACATAAAAGCAGCAATTCCAAGCTCTATCAATATCAAAAGGATCACCAGTACTGCATACTTTCTTACCTTAAGGAACACCTAATTATCCTTGTGATAAAAATATAATATAAATACCCATCTTTAAAAGTATGTGACAAAAATGACCTACAAGGATTTTATAGGCCAATTTTCATTCACCATGATCCCAAACAAGTAACTTATAGTCAACAATATTCTTCTTTCCACTGGTCAAAGTGTCAATAATTATTAATCCATGTTTCCAAGGAGCTCTGGGGGACATATCAATGCCATTTTTGGTAAAAAATGACTCCATCCTCAATTTTTGCAATCTTGACAATCCACTAAAGCAAAAGTTTCAGGATTAAGTCAACTGAATAAAATTTTCAAATATGAGATCAACAACCCCACAATTAATCATTGTAATCATACATAAAGCATCCAATCACAGAAAAAAACAAAAAGGAATAATATGGTTAGCATATGCAATTAACCATGAAACATCACATCAGTGGGAAGGATACGCAACTAAGGCAGCACCTAATCCGCGCAACTGTTCCAATGCATCCACAGAAAGCAATGACAAGAAGCACGACGCCAACGCCAATGAAAAGATATATAAACCTACAGATAGATTATTTGACCATTAGCACTATCATTACATGGAGACAAGCATCCAGCCAAAAGAGACATATGAAAGTTATGTATTTGGATGAGAGAGCCGTCATGAATATAGAGCACATGAATTAGCCAGCAATAGCTGCACATGATGCCATGGAACACAAAATTAGACATCACTCGGACAGAACATACTTTCATACTCCAAAACCCATATTGAGGCATACGAAGAAAACCATGAAGACATTTAACTATATGCGCATGGTTCCACAGAAGAAAAAATCAAACTTGAACAATAGTCTTTCTTCATACCACGCCTTGGGCAGTTTATCAAAAATGCTATCAGCTACAGAGACCACCAACAGCATGGGTCGTCCAAGCTGTACGAGCTCTATACTAGATGACGCATCGGTACCATCATTGACCGTGGAAGCATCAGTTTTATACTCAATGAAGAGGTATACACCATAGCCAACCATGGCAAGACCCACGAGAATTAACAAGACGTTCAGAACCTTCAGCAGGCATTCCCAGAAAGTCTTACACGCCATTTTTGTGGCAACTTAAAAAAGATAACTTTATATGTACGCTCTTTAATATAAGATGTACTCTGTCTGTTCCCTGCGAGGAATATCCACTCTTCGTAAATAGCAGAAATTAATCAGAAACATATAACCAAAACATGTCAAACCCAAAAAAATAATAATAATAACAAAAAAACTGTGAACATAGTACCACAAAAGAACAACATAGAAAAATCCATCAAAACAGCGAATTAAAATTATACTATCCAAAATGAAGAAAGTAAAGAGCGGAATCCATTAAAAACTTCAGAACAAAAACAAATGCCAAATTTATGGATGTGATCCTCAAAGGATCACAAATTTCATGAGAATTTGACTTCAATACGATCAAATTCAGCCGAGAATTAAAGTGTAATAGCAGATAAACAGTCATATGAGAAGAAAAGAAGAAAGGATCGGAGGATAACTTAATTGAAGCAGAGGCGAGCTTACAGAAATTATGTCTCAAAGTTTCCCGAAGCGGCGAAAGATGTGCTGGGTCGGATAGGTATTTATCGATTAATAAATAAATAAGATTTCTTTACAGATAAATTTAAATATAATTTAATATATATATTTACGCAATATAAAAAATGAAATATACAATCGCTGATTCATGAAGGGTCGAATTAATAATTCATTAAAATATTTACTAAATATTTGAGTTGAATTCACACACATATATCTTATGTAAATACATGTCTAGAGGAGAATTTTTTTGTGGTATTTTTAAATGTGTTGTTTTGGATTAAAGGTTTTCAAATTCCTTACTCGATTTTATTTGGATAAAGAATTGAAGTATTTCCTCATCCTTGTTTTAATATATTTTCTTTTGTATTTTAGAAAGATTTTAAATAACAATCAATCATGTGCTATTTCAAATCCATGAATTTCAAATGATTAGATTGCAAATCATTTCCTCCAAATCAAATTCTCTCATCTAAATACAAACTAAATTTATTTATTCAAACTTATCTTTAATTTAACAACTAAGTTCTATATTTTAAATTAATAACTTAATATAATAAATATATATATGTTGCGATGTATCATGTACACTTAATATATGCATCGGGTCGCTAATATGTACCAAAATATCGTTAATATGTTGGAATAAATGTTTCATCAGATATTATTTTTGGATCTTTATTTTATTTTTCGTAAAAATTGTGTATTATGGATAGGATTATTTTGGCAAAAAATTGACGTCTCACAATTAATGATATGTGATATTTTTTTTTATGGAGATTTTTTTAAAAAGAACAAAAATATATAACAATCCAATCAGGCCATTCTTTGTTTCAAAATTTTACATTCTTTTTTTTCAAAAAGAAATTCTATGATTTTTTCATATATTCATTCATTTTATTAAATTTTATATATTTAAATATTATTAATTATATAAATCTAGTTACCATAACCATAAATTATGATCCATACAACGTAAAAAAAAAATTTCGATGACACATCTACAATTATAACCACCAACAAGAAGCTGAGGTGACTGCTTCACTTAGGATCACAATTTGTGATCACAGTAACTAGATTTTTGGAGATGAGCCCCGAGTCATGGGGAGCCTCTTATATGGTACGAAACCCCTCTTTCTTATTTATGATAATTGTAATAAATCAACAGTTCCACAATCCAATTATCCAACACCAATAGCACAACCATTAAAAAAATTCGTATCTTAATATCAAGCTCTTGTATATTACATGTAATTAGACTTTGATTCGATAAATATTGTTCATCCAGAACTTGTTTCGCCTGACAAAATCGAGAGCAACAAGACTAAAAGGCTTTCCTAAATAATAAAAAGAAACCTTCATCACAGGGACTCGGGACTAGCCGACGGTCTGATTTTAGAGGGCATTTGCATAAATCTTTGTGCACTGCCTCCAAATTTATTGGTTGCATCTCTAGGTGTAATGGACATTTTGTCTAGTGAGAAGTCGTATTCGTCAAGATCAAAAGCATCCTCGTCGGAATTCCTGGCACGGCCAGCAATTGGAATACCCATCCCGTTAGCGTCAACACACGCCTCGATGTCTTCTTCGTCTTCATCCTCGTCGCTCGTGCCTTCTTCGTCGTAAGTACTTCTCACCATCGACCAGGAAACATAATTTGGCCGGATGTATCTTCGAGTAAAAAAGAAAAGGAAACAAGAACAAATTTTAAATGGATTTCATAGGGAACCATCAGTGTAGTTGACCCTCAAACTAATTTCTAAAATAATTTAAGCGTCATCGATCTAGATGAAGGTATCATTCGCATCAAAATCCTAAATCTGACCCAGATTATAGGAGAAACAAGTAACAAACCTGTCACATTTCAATAATAAGCATGGATCAAACGGAAAAAACACATCGAGTCTATCCATCCCACCAAATGCACGTGAATGTTCCGATTCTAGGAGACCATGGTCAGCAAATATTTGAGGCAGCGAAAATATGTGATTTTCCTTCGCCAACCGAAGAAATTCTTCTACTATTGATGGCAAGCATACCTGAACTCAAAGCCAAAACATGGAAGACCAGAATCAAAATCAACTCATATGGTCGACTGGTGCAGAGATTCAGGTAAGACCCAAAGAAAATGATATACAAAAAAAATGAAATATTTTAAGGAGCAGTTAACATACATATAAGTCAGATGCTCAAATCTTTTACCTGTAAAGAGCAGTTATCATACAAATAACTCAGGTGCTCAAATCTTTTACCTGTAATGGTTTCAAAAGGTGCCCAAGGATGTCGTCAATATGCATATGTAGTAGTTGTAATTTGAGACGAGGTATAGCAAGCATTTGTCTCATGCGGAAGCACAATATATACATAGTGGCCTACATAATAGTAACAATAGAAAATCATTAAGGAACAAACTGTTTGGGAGTTTACTGGAAAAATAAAAGCATAAAGTCGCAAAGAACCAGAAATATAAGCCAACACCACAACCACATTCGTACAGGGGAAGTACATGGGTACTGATACCTGCCCCCTTTAAGATCATAGAACCATATTTGAACAATTAACAGTTCACTCCTCAATTTCACCACTTGTCCAGATTAGTACTGGGGTAGATTTCTAAATCTCTGGATTAGGTTAGAACATTCAAACATGTACAAGTGAATTCAACAAAAGCCTCATTTTCTTTTGACTAGATTCTCCAAGCCCCCCTCTATTGATAGGGATTTTCCATTAGTTTGACAAAATCATTTTAAACTCTTTCCCTTCTATGGTGAAAAGATATCCTGTATATTAAGTTTAGGTCCTCTAAATTAAGTTTAGGTTAGTCCTTTTTCCAACCATTCTCTTTGACTAAAATAGAACAAAACTGCCTATAAGCGAACCCCAAGTTTTTCATTACTGTTTCACCCTCCCCTGAAATTTTCCCCTCTCCATGTATTCCGTCACTCTGCCAAATCACCTCTCATCTCTGAAAACCGATCTTTTGCATTGATTCTTTCTCATAAATCCATCTCATCCTCCCCACACTTGAACCCTTCATCATCACAATTAACATTTGTAATGTTCCTTTCGTTATCATCAGAAGAGAATGCCACAAGATAGCTCTGCACCATGTACTTCAACCACAACCACAGCAGTGCCAGGTGTAAGGTACAGACATGATTTTCCAACTTATTTCCTTATAGTTATATCCATGAAATACCAAACAACAAGTATAAGGTAGGTAACCGATCAACTCAACTAGAACAACGAGATCCGTGTATACGAGAGATCCGTGTATACGATAACCTGGACCAAGTGAAGCATACATCCTCTAAAATTTACAAAAAAGAAATTGAAAAAAAAGGAAGTGCTCGAAACTTAAGCTTAGGAATTTTGAGAATTAGCTACATAATCAAGGCATCACATACCTGGCAACCAGCATAAAAGACTTTATGAGCTTTTGGATTAATGTCGCCAACCTGCTCCTTGCAGTACACATAACACCAGTTCACCACACTGCGATAAGTAAAAGAAAATCGAACAAAGTCAAAAATTTGCATCATGTCCATCAATTTTTTCATTCAAGAAGCAGAATGCCAAGCATAATATGAGATGAGTATCAACCTTTCCAGCGCAGTTACAATAAATGAGATATCAACAAATTTTGCGCGAGCCAAATAACTAGCAAGATATGAAACAGCACTCATTCTGCAAGCACCAATAAACAGGTTACATATGTTGATAAGTTGGAACAAAATAAGCTCCATGATAATACAGGAAGAATTAGAAAGTTGAAAAACATATTTATATAAGATATATGCTGAATAAAAATGTAGATGAAACCCAAACAAAATTATTTGCAAATTAAGAAAGAGCTACGGTGCAACTCCAATTTTCATGGTTGAAAAAACTAGCACAATTCCATCAGCAAACAAATCAGAATAACCCATGAAGGCAACGCATATCTGGAAAAAGAACTTATATGAAACCTAATTTAAACATTTTTTCCAGCACTTACGCCAAAGATGTAGATCAAATGTTAAACGTCTTTGGACCCTTAATTGTTTTTCCACTAGTTAATTTTATAGCAGGAACTTATTATATCATCGGATGGGCAAAAAATGAGAAATTGGACATATATAAAACATACTCAAGAGAATAAGTGAAATTTTGATTCAATTTTGAAACTTAAATTATTATAAAATATAATATGCTTTTTCTAAAGGGCAACAGGATTCTTTGCAATTTACAGATAAAAAATATACAAAAACAAGACTAAAAGGAATTTTGAAACTTAAATTATTATAAAATATAATATGTTTAGATGTTTTCAAAAACATCTAAACATGGAACAACTGTAGTATGCAATTTACAGACAAAAAATATACAATTACATAAATCTGTGTCGGGAGTTGAGCAAAGAACATTAAAGTTCAATGACTCACTTCTCTACACAAGAATATAAATTTATAAGTATGAACATAAAAATTAAGCTTCAAGGAAACCTTAATCCTTACCTCAGTTCAGGATTGAGACCATTCACAAAGGTATTTACAAGCATGCTAACAAAAATATTTCCACAACTTTCAGGATCCAGAGAGCAGGCGTAGAACATGACAAACTACAAAAGACACATAGCAAATATAATTAAAAGATTGATGACAGCTTACACACACGGTAAAAAAGAAATGAGCAAATAATTGATGATAAACTTTAGTATTTTCAAATGATCCCAAGAAATGGTAATACCTGACAAAATTTTGATTTATAGGCAGTCAATATAGTTATCCGAAATGATTGTAGGATAGTCTCAAACACCTGAAACATAATTAGAAGGTAAACTAGGTAAGACATCCGCATCATTAAAATGGAAGAAATGACGGAGATTTTACCTGAACCAGATGACCACTCTCACTACAGGTTTTAAGATGTTCAAATACAAGTACCATCAGACTATCCAGCTTTCTAGCAACATCAACTCCACTAAACCTTTGAATCAGACTTTCCCAATCAAACTGGCACATAAATATGATTATATTACAAAAATGATGCATAAAATCAGACAAAGTAACAAGCTCATAAAAACAAATGTTATCAGAATTCTGCAATAACAGTTTAATGTGTATGTTTTGGCATAATGTTGTGGATCATCCATTGAAAGTGACTTTGATCCAATAAATCAAATTCTTCTAACTTTCTAAGGTTATCACTTCAAATTAATATCATTGTATATACAATAAACGAAAAAAACATCATAACCTCAGTCAACATGTAGTAGACATTAAACATTAAAAGCATGGATCAAAATGAGGCTGTGCCCGATAAATGAGTAATATCATCCACCACAGAGCCCATTATAGGGCAAGCCTAAGCTTGATGGAGGCCAGGTCAGTGGTCTGTAAGCGCATTGTTTATTGTCTCTAAAAGATTTTTGCAGGTAAACAACATTTCTTTCCAATTAACTTATTCATTACAAACCCACTCTGTTATTATTTTAATTAGATACTTCATTTACCATGTTCATTACAAGCTAAATAACGTCATTATTGACTTTTATTCAGTATTTTATTTTTCTTGTTTGTTATTCATGGATAAAGTTAATTTTAATTTGAATATGTATTATCAATAACATTACTTAATCAAAAGTAAAAAAAAAAAGAAAGAGACACCATAAATTTTCTAATATCAAAGTTGGTCATGCAATCCATGCCCCAAAAACTGCTTTTTCCTCCTACATAGACACCAATTTCTGTTCAGAAGAACCCAAAAACCATTCTCCAAAACACAAGAGGAAAATAAGAAAAGAGATAAAAAAAAATCATTACTTAACAGAAGGACGTAATTGAAGCCAAAATTATGAATCGTCAATTTGCATATGTATTCTTAATGACATTACTTAATCAAAAGTAATAAATAATAAGAGACACCATTAATTTTCTAATATCAAATTTAGTCGTGCAATCCATGCCAAAAAAACTGTTTCTTCCTCTTACATAGACACCAATTTCTGTTTTCGGTTCGAATACCTTCAGACAGAGAAGCGTCTTTTTGTCTTTAAAAAATCCAAAAACCCTTCTCCAAAACACAAGAGGAAAATAAGAAAAAGAAATAAATAATCATTAATTAACAAGATTTTAATTGAAGCCAAAAATTATGAATCACCAATAATGATTATTCAAATTATTCTGACAGTTTTTCGATAGAAAAGGCATGCTCAAGGCTAAAACTTGTCTCAAATAACAAGAAATGAAGAACAATAAATTTTGCTTCCTTTTGTGTTCAGCTTAAAAAAATCAGAATAGATTATACCAACAAATATAGTGGCTATATAATAAACCAAAAATCACAGCAAAGGAGGTGCATGTAATAAATAAAAACAAAAAAAAATCATAGAATCAAAAGGATAGGGAATGAAAGAGCACCTCATTATAATCTTGTTGAATATGATCTATAGGCAATTCAAAGGTTTCGAGCTCCAAATCCGACTTACCCTTATGAAAATCATCCTTCAAAATGTCATCCCAATCTATTTCTACCTACAATGAGGATGAATGAAAAAACTATTTCAGATCAGCGAGAAGTCTCCAAGAATTAATTTCACTTCTTCAAAAAAACTTACATCCAAATCTCTGAGGCTATCCACAACTGCAAAAAGCATCGAGCTTCCGACAAATTCACCAATCCCACCAGTCACCAATCTCAACATATTCTCCACGTATATCTCAATGAACACCTAAAATAATGAGATATCAAGTCACAATAATCATACAGTAAATAATATAGACAGCCGCATGAAGAAACACATCTGAATTCAGCTTCACGTTTTCATGCCTCTGCTCGATAGCAATGGAAACTAAAGTTGACTAAACTACTCTTCTGATGCATTCAGCTAAATGCTTTTGCAACATAAAATGATCAAATAAAGACATCTGATCTTAATTCAATTCCAATACCGAATTAAAATATTAATATCAATTAAATCTCATTACTAGGTTCTGAGAATAAAGTAAGGAATGTCACGCATCACAGCGCAATGTGTCAAGCACAACGCTCTCAGTCCGAGGAACCTTTATCTTATCACATTCTTCATTACATGCCATGATGGGGTACAATAACTCTCACAAAAATAATTTCACACAGTGACTCAACAACGATAGGCTCTAAAGACAGATCACAGGCATACTGACACAATCAGAAGAAGATTGGCGACTTGGGAGGATAAAAGCTTGTCTTTTGGGGGTCGGCTGATTTTGCTCAATGCTGTTTTAACTGCCTTACCCATTTACTACTTTTCTTTCTACCGTGCCCCGAAATGCATCCTATCTAAAATTAGATCTATTCAGACATCTTTTCTTTGGGGGGGAGGGGAGAGTTGCCGGAAAGTAGCCTGGGTCAAATGGTCGGAAGTCTGTAAGTCTAAGTTTAATGGGGGCTTAGGGGTTCGCAACTTAGACGCATTCAACAAGGCGTTGTTGGGAAAGTGGGGGTGGGAGTTATTGAAACGGTCAGACTCCATTTGGTTTCAAGTAATTAAATCTAAATACAGTTTCTCCAACTTGCTGGTGGACGGGGGTGGGGGGCGGAGGGGGAGAGTATCGTTTTGGTGGAAAGATTTAGTAAGGTGTACTTTTCAAGATGGGTCAGGTTGGTTCCATGAGGGACTGAGTCGTAAGGTTGGGAATGGAAGGGGAACAAAATTTTGGATAGATTGCTGGGTGGGAGAGGTGGGCAGTTTAGAGGAAAGATTCCCTAGATTAGCCTCTATTGCTAGGAATAAGGAAATTCTCATTGCTGATATGGGAGAATGGGTAGAGGGTTCTTGGATATGGAGATGGGATTGGCGAAGGGATTTGTTCGATTGGGAAGAATCAATGTTTTTTGATCTTTTATCTCTTGTTGACAGGGTTCAGCTGAATCATGAACAGGAAGATCTTTGGCTATGGAAGCATGATGCTTCAAACCAATTCACGGTGACATCGGCATACAACAGGATAGTACAACAACCAATTTTGGAAGGGGAACAGTCACAGTTATTTGCAATTATATGGAAAACTAGCGCACCGTCAAAAGTGGGAGCATTAACTTGGAAAGTGCTTCGAGACCGTATCTCTACGAAGGATAATTTAAGACGACGGAATGTTTTTAATGGAGCGGCTTCGGTTTTATGCGCCATTTGCCAACAGGAAGAAGAGACTACTCAACATCTATTTTTCACCTGTCAGGATTCTTACACTGTTTGGATGAAGTGCTATGAATGGCTAGGATGTTATACGGTGCTTCCAATGAACTCAAACACTCACCTACTTCAACACGCAGGATTATGGGAATCCAGAAAAGGCAGAAAGGAATGGAATACTATTTGGAGCACGGTCATTGCGACACTCTGGTATAATCGAAATCAGCTTGTATTTCAAGGGACTCAGGCATCGGCGGAAGATTTATTGGAACTAATCATTTTTCGATCGTGGTTTTGGGTTACTAATAGAGGAAATTCAACTTTCAGTTACTCTTTCTTAGATTGGAGAAAAGAGCCGAGGATATGTTTATTAGCTTTTTAAAGTTTTACTGGGATTTTCTTTTTGTCATTTACTGACGTCTTTGAATTCCTAAATATTTGTATTTTCAAGTACCTCTGGTACTTTTATTAATATATTTTATTTGCCTGATCAAAAAAAAAAAAAAAAACTATTGTTGCCTCCTAAATAGTGTAACTGAGATAAAAATTAAAAAGATAACATCCTTCAGCAAATTCTCAAGGTTGGTGCATTTAAATTTAAAATGCAATAATGAAAAGTAACACAACCAGAAGCCGTACGAATTTGATCTTACATGTTCCTTCATCTTTAGGTTTGGCATCCTATCTATGACTATCTTCTCAAGCTTCCTAGGTGAATGGACAGGACTCATCCTGGCAATTTTTAGCAAGATTGAATGGACACGATCAAGAACTTGGTTCTTCTTAGTAAGCCCACACGATTGCTTTAATAAATCCACAAAATAAGAAGCAGCAGAGGGAGAAGTTGGTGGCATGAAATTGATAACAAGCATTTCCAAGCACAAATCAACATATTCTCCACTGGATGAAGCCTATGACAAGGTGGAAAAATAGCCACATGATCAATAACAAAATACCCAAATTAAAATACCAGCAAAGAGATAGAACATACCAAGTGCACGAGCAAATCAACTAATGCATCCATAACATCAGTACCGTAATCCCACAGGCTCATTCCAAATATCTGAAGTACCAAAAATACTGATTAAATTACAAAGAAAATCACATCAACGAAAGTAGAAAACAATACTAGAATGAAAGCGGGGTAACTCACAGCAGCGAGAAGAGATCGATGGTGGACAATGTCTATGCAATGAACAACTCCAGTAACAGCTTTCAAACATGTCTGTCATTTCAAAAAAAAAAAAAATTAAGAAGCACTGGGATAGTCTATGATGGATAACCACTAATTTGCTTGGAAAAACAACTGCGTACCACAAGAAGGGCCACCTCCTCAGTAACAAGACGTTCTTTATGGTGTATCACTGCAACAAGCTGGTTATAGTAGTCGCAGTCACCCTAAATAGTTAAGAGTTAGCATCTATTTGTAGACTTTATAGCATAACCCAACAAGATTGGTTGAAAAATAACAAAGACAAACTCAAATAAACATTTTCTGATTACCTCAATTGCAGCTTTAAGAGCATTCTTAATTTGTTCATCCAACTCAGAATCTGAGTAACTTGGTTCATTCATGACAGGTGCTCCCATTTGTATCTCGCAACCTCAACCGAACCACTGTTAGTCAAAGTGATAAGCATAAAGGCGCAGTATTAATTTGGGTTAAAGTTTTAACTGACAGGTGCTCCCATTTGGAATAATCTTTGAAACAACTATCAAAATATGTCACCACTAGACAGTTGACGAAAAAATAAACTACGATCGAGATTTATACCCTTCCTACGCCTGAGGACCAATCCAAAACAGCCTATAAAAGTCCTTTGATGGCTTCGCTGTGTGATGGTTTGATGGAAAAATTAACTGTTAACAGAACCCTTCCTCTCGGTTTTCTTGCTCGAGCTGATGTTGCTTCCTCTCGGTTTCTGCTACTGTTCCGCCGGTGTGCACGCCCCGCGACAGCCTGGGATGGGTGGCGGGAAGTGGAGAAAGTGTCGGTTCAGGTGGTCTGGGATTTGGTTTGCACGAAGAAAATAGTTGAATGCGGCGGTGGATTGTTATTTGAGCGAGAGTTTTTACTTTGTTTTTTTTTTCTGCTCCTATAATATTTACATATATATTATATTTTTCTATATAAATTAAATATAAAAATAAGCTACATGGTGATGTGCAATATCGGTAAGCCATAGAACCCCAGTTACCGTATCTAATCATCCATGAAAATTAAGCAATTTCCTTATATTTTGATCAATTCAAGGTGAAAAAAAGGTTTAATCCCTCGGCAAAACAGGGATAAAATTGAGCCAAAAGATCGCGATTCAAGATAAATTAGGGAGCAAGCAGTATCTCTTTATGATTATAAAAAAATATGATATGGCTTAACAAATTTGGTTTATTTTAATCTTGGAATTTCTATTTTCCAAAAAGAAATTGTATCTCAAATTAATTTTACTTCAAAATAGTCCTCCAATTATTTTATTCTTAAGCTAACGTGAAAATTGTAAAACCTCTAAACTGAAATTTGAAGACGATATAAATCTCCATATGCATAAAAAAGGAATAAAAGAATTGTAGGATCGAACGCTTACCGCTCTACCAATAACTATAGTTAAGGGTAATGGCGCAACTTCAATCTTTTCAACCATACACTGGCACAAGCGCCACGTGTTCGACCGATCACAAAGCAGAGGCAATTGTTGAACCCCAACAATCTCTCCCCTAATAATTGCACTCCCTGCAGCTCATGGGAATCGAACACGTGACCTTGGTTTTACGATTTGGTCTATAATACTTAAAGACCCACTTGATTTTTCTAATTTTACATGAATCTATTATTTTAAATGTTAAAAATTATTATACAATTATAATGATATGTATAACAAATAAAATGATAATGGCATATATAATAATTATAATTATAATGATATTAAATTATTCAAAACTTTTCAATAATTTGTCTAAAAATTGTTTTAAATTATATTAAATGAAACGCAAATAAGCTTTTAATTCAAACAAAGTACGGAGGTGGAAGATCTTGAACTCCAAGAAACATGAACGTGCTTCACGTTTCTTCCTTCAATAAAAAAAAATTAAGAAGTCCTCACAGAATTTTCATGGTGAAAAAGTAAAGATGGAGAAACGCGAAGTGAGTTAGCGTTCCATGGTAGAAACGCAAAAAAAAAAAATTTACTTATAAAATTTTTTATTATAATTTGTTAATTTAGCCCTTTCTTAACCCCCCTTTTTCACCCACAACAATCAAAACCTAACCCTAAAAAGTCCTTATTCTCCGATCGAAGTGTCAACTACTCTATCTACACACAAATTCGTAATCTTCACCACTAATAATTGTACGTATATTGCTTTAGATTATTGCACGACCATGGATTCGCATGCGAACAATCTCTATGAAACCGCCTCGCAGCCGGATGAGGGGAACGATGCGTATACATTCTTGAAATTCCACACACAAGGCGAGGAAGATTTTACTTACCCTGTCTCGCAGCCTATTCGATCGTCTTCCACTCTGTGTCCTGCACCTTCCGATTCTATTGCTGCTGCTGATGCTGCCTTCTCGACTGAATCCTCTACGACAAATAAACTCCGCGGTGGAATTAACAACAGCAATAACAATAATAGGGCTGCTAGCGGTAGTGGTAATAATGGCAGTAAGGAGAGAGAGGCGGGGGTGGTTTTGTGATTTGCAATTGCAAAGTATTAGGGTTACTTAGTGCACTTTGACTGACGTAACAAATTCAAACATATTTAGTCAATAGTATTTAATATATATATAATATTATATAAATAAAATATTAAGGCTCGTGAACAGTTAGCAAATTGTCGAACAAAATAATTTAAGCTCGAGTTCGGCTCAAAAAAAAATTCGAACATGCTCGAGTTCGATAATTCGAATTCGAATCAAATATTTTTCGAGCTGTCTCGAAGCTCGCGAATGGATTTGAATCATTTACACCTCTACCCTAAATAAAACCAATTTTAAAATCCAAAATTTGCGAATGATCCGTACTGTTAATAAACTGAACAATTATCCAGCCCATTTTAGGATTTTTGGGTGCTCTGTTTGTGCTATCGGACTAGGCCCATTTACTTCAACTCGGTTCATTAACACCTCTACCCTAAACAAAACCAATTTTAAAATCCAAAATTTGCGAATGAATCCGTACAGTTACTAAACTGAACAATTATCCGGCCCATTTTAGGATTTTTGGGTGCTCTGTTTGCGCTATCAGACTAGGTCCATTTACTTCAACTCGGCCTTCAAGCACCGGTACACCCATCGCAGACAATCTTCCCCCCAACGACTCTTTCTTAGGGCTAAATTAATAACATATAATAAAAATAGTAAAAAATGTATAAAGTAATGTAAAAAAAAAATTTGTTTGCATTTCTACCATGAAACGCTAACGCACTTAGCGTTTCTTTAACCATCCTACCCTCTTAGTTGCATCCATTAAAAAATCATATTAAGTTCCACTTATATTTCGAATGTTTAAAGTATGAATTAATATATAATCGCAGTCCTAAATTGCATCAATTTATTATTTATCAATAAATCAATAAAGTTCCACCTATAGTGAATCAATCACAATATCAAATAAAGTTCCACCTCTCCCTTTATTGAATGTTGTTTTTGACTTGTGATACCCGCTAGAAGATACCACCTGACGAGCCGACCTGGCTCCAAGGCATGTTACTCGTCTTTCTTCGACGAGACCTCGCATACCCATCCGAGCTCTTTTGCGAGATCCGACCTGTTTGGCCGACCTGTTCCGCCTTACCTGTTTCCCTCCCGTAACTCGACGTGAGACCTCTTTTGAGAGCCCGAGCTGTTAGGCCGAGCTCTCCTCATTTCCCTTGTTGCTACCGGCTCTCAGCAAGGAAACCAGTTCCCCAAGATATCTGGTCCTAGATATGCGGAGCAATATCAGGGATTTGATTGTATTATCAGGATCTTGACATATCTGGGTAAGATTTGGATAAACATGGAAAGAGTCCTTGTTGCCATACTACTCTTAGGTTTCCGCCTATAAATAGGTTTGGAGTATTGATTAAGACCAATGATATAATTGCTTTCACTTACAGCATATATTCTCTTCATATTCTCTCGCCTGACTTGAGCGTCGGAGGGGACCCGCCGGAATAACTTCCGGCCCCTTCTCACATTTGCTTCGTATTTTCAGGTCATTGCAGAGGATATTTGCTAATACCCCGGCTGTTATATTAAGTGTTGGAGGAGAAAGAGAGGTGAACCCCCTCTCTATTGATATCAGCAAATCATCGCAAATTTAGGTGATATCAATTGGCGCCGTCTGTGGGAACTATTTACTGAATTGAAGACGTTGATATGGCTGGACGACGTGGACGTGGGCGTGGAGTCAGGAGGAATCAGGAAGAAAGATTAAATCCCAGTGTGAAATCAAGATGTTCCTCCACAGCAGGAAGATCAGGCACCTCCATCTGTTATGAAGGTGGGAGATATGACTATGGAGCAACTGGCACAATTCATCAGTCAGACCATGCAAAATACTCTTTTCCAACACCAGGTTCCGCCACCAACGGAATCTAATCAACCTCCACCGCCTTCTCAAACAAATCAGGCGCCTTCGCCTGTTCAGCCAGAACAGGTCCGTGAAAACAATAGGGTAGCCAGTGCTGTGGTAGATACACAAGCAGAGCCTCCGCTAATAGATCCAATGGAGGCTGTATGGGGAGAGATAAGGCGATTGGCTCAGCATCTTGGTGGCCGAACTCCAGTGGCTAGGAGAGAAAGTCCATTCTCCCTAAGTATTCTAAGAGAGGAACTCCCGCCAAATTTCAGACAGCCTGCAGTGGGAGAATATGATGGAAGCACAGACCCTGAAGAGCATCTTGGAAGATTTGAGAATGCTGCTTTGTTGCATAGGTATTCTGATGGGATCAAATGCCGTGTTTTCCTTACCACCCTGGTTAGATCGGCGCAACAGTGGTTTAATTTACTTAAACCAAACACTGTAAGCTGCTTTGAGGAGTTCAGTTCTGCCTTTCTAAACCAGTATGCCAGCAGTAAGAGGTATCAAAAAACTTCTTTGAGCATGTTCACTACCAAGCAGAATGAACAGGAGTCCTTGAGGGAGTTCGTACAACGCTTTAACGGGGTAGCCTTAGAGGTCCCCACTGCACCGATGGATGTCCTTATTAATGCCTTTACACAAGGGCTTAAGGCAGGAGAGTTCTTTAAATCCCTGGTAAAGAAAACTCCTAGAAGTTATGACGAACTTCTGGGAAGAGCTGAAAAGTATATCAATCTAGAAGATGCTCAGAGACAGAGAAGGGTTGATCTGCGGCCATCAGAGAAGAAGGATAAGTTAGAGTTAAGTAAGAAAAGAACTGTTGACAGGGCTGATGAAAGTGGTCGAACTAGAAGTCAATTTGCATCACGCATACCTCTATCCATGAGCTTGGAAAGAGCTATGGAAATATGTGATGATAGAAAGAAACTGGAAAGACCCAGGAAGTTAGATAATGGGTCCCGTACGCCTATTTCTGATAAGTATTGTGAATTCCATAGAGAGTACGGTCATATAACGAATGAGTGCCAGAAGCTTGAAGATGAGGTAGAAAGAATCATCAGAAGAGATTCTGAAATAAAAACTCTGCTAACAGGGAAGCAGGAACCTTCTCAGAAAGGACAGGGTAGAAGCCGGTACCGAGGAAAAAGAAGAGAAAAGACACCATATAGGGGCCGAACCAGGTCCCGTGAAAGGGGTACCGATCCTAAAGAAACAGATAATCAAAGGAGAAGGGTCGAACAGGTGGATAATAATCCTACCCGAGGAACTATTAATATGATCTCAGGGGGACCCACGGATGGAGACTCGGGCAGAGCTCGGAAAAGTCATGGTAGAAGAATGGAAAATTTCGAAGTATCAGAAGAGTTAATTGAAAGGGATGAGCCTGTCATAAGCTTCGGACCTAATGATCTGAGAGGAGTTGCAACTCCACACAATGATGCCCTAGTCGTGACCGTAACCATAGCTAATTATGACGTAGCAAGGATCTTCATTGATACTGGGAGCTCAGTCAATGTCTTATTTAAAGATACTTTAGAAAAGATGCAGATAGAGGGGTCAAAATATGAACACATTGCAACTCCTCTGTATGGGTTCACCGGGCACGCAATTCAACCGCTTGGACAGATCAACTTGCCCTTATCTCTGGGTCATGGGATGTCTCGCATAACAAAGATGGTTAATTTCACTGTGGTAGAAGCACCATCATCGTACAATGCAATCTTAGGCCGACCTGCAATGAAGGACTTCAAGGCGGTAGCTTCTACCTCTCATCAGAAATTAAAATTCCCAGTGGGTAGAGAAGTTGGGGTTCTTTGTGGTGACCAGAAAACAGCCCGCAGATGTTACGTGGACGAAGTAAAGGAAGACGTGAAGCGAGCTCGCCGGGAGGTCGGTTGTATTGAAAGAGCTGGTTATAGTGTTCCTAAAGACAAAGGCATTCCCAACAGCTTGGATGAAGAACCTGAAATAATTGAGCTCGTCTCTACTGATCAAAAAGTAAAAATAGCCAAGGACTTGGAAATAAACATTAGAGCCGATCTCATTTCATGTTTAATTAAAAATGAGGATATCTTTGCCTGGAGTGCTCGAGATCTAAGAGGAATTAGACCAGACGTACTAGAACATCATTTGAATGTGCTCTCGGGAGTCCAACCTGTAAAACAGAAGAAAAGACATTTTGTACCTGAAAAGGATAAGGTCATAAAAGAGCAGGTGGAGGAGCTCCTTCGGGCAGGTCAAATTCGAGAAATACAATTTCCAACATGGCTCTCAAATGTGGTCTTAGTACCAAAGAGCTCTGGAAAGTGGAGGATGTGTATAGATTTCAGAGATCTTAATAAGGCATGTCCGAAGGATTGTTACCCATTACCAAGGATTGATCAGATGGTTGATTCAACAGCAGGACATCAGTACTTGTGCTTAATGGATGCCTACCGGGGATATCATCAGATTCCTCTGGCTAGAGAAGATCAAGATAAAGTCAGTTTTGTCACGTCAGATGGGACTTTTTGCTATGTTGTTATGCCCTTCGGGCTCAAGAATGCAGGAGCTACTTACCAGCGTTTGATGGACAAGGTGTTTTCAAAACAGCTAGGCCGCAATGTGGAAGTATATGTGGACGACATTCTTGTAAAATCAAAAAGTGGCACCGATCTCATTGCCGATCTGACTGAGACTTTCTCCACCCTTAGGTCTTACGGGTTAAAGTTAAACCCTCAGAAATGTGTATTCGGGGTAAAAAGCGGGAAGTTTCTAGGCTATATAGTGACAGAAAGGGGGATTGAAGCTAATCCAGAAAAGGTGAGAGCTATCTGTGAGATGTCTCCGCCGAAGAACCTTCAAGAGGTGCAACGCTTGGCTGGAAAAATCGTTTCTTTATCACGATTTATTTCTAGATCAGCTCATAGAAGTCTCCCCTTTTTTAAGATACTCCGGAAGGCTGTGAAATTTGATTGGGACGAAAAATGTGGGGAAGCATTTGAAGAATTGAAAAAATACTTAGCTGAACTTCCAATTTTGGCCAAGCCTATGCAGGCAGAGAGGCTATACGTCTACCTATCAGCGACTGAGGAAGCAATCAGCTCGGTTCTCGTCAAAGAAAGGGAATCAGAACAGCAGCCGATATATTACTTATCTCATGCCTTGAAGGATGCGGAGCTGAGGTATCAGGAGATCGAGAAGTTGGCTCTAATCTTGATCATCACAGCTAGGAGACTCAGGCCTTACTTCCTATCCCATCCTATAACAGTGCTAACAAACAGTTCCCTGGGAAAAATACTCAGTCGCGCGGATGTCTCTGGACGACTTGTTAAATGGACAACTGAACTAGGTGAGTATGATATACAGTATGAGCCACGCACAGCTATCAAAGCTCAGGCCTTAGCAGATTTTATTGCGGAGACTGTACATCCCGAAAAAGAAGAATTATGGAAAGCATTTGTAGATGGTTCTTCTTGTAACGAGGGAAGTGGGATTGGGGTTGTGCTGATCTCTCCTACCGGAGAAGAAGTATGTTTGGCAGTTCGGTTGGATTTTCGAGCTTCCAACAATGAAGCAGAGTATGAGGCAGTATTGACTGGATTAAGGGCTGCTCGAAATGTTGGAGCTAAGCGTATACATGTCTTCTCTGACTCACAGCTGGTAGCCCAACAAATGAATGGCGCCTATGAGGTTAGAAACGAGAAGCTAATCCATTATGCAAGTACCATAGAAAAAATAAAGGAGGGATTTCTAGAGGTAGCATTCAAACAGATCCCAAGAGAGGAGAATAGAAAGGCCGACAGTTTGGCAAGAATGGCTAGTGCTCTCCGCGCTTGGCAAGATAGAGACGTGGTGTTTCAAATTGAGTTGACTCCTAGTCAGGACGTCCCATCGGAATCCGTGGAAGAGAATGATTGGAGACAAGAGCTCTTAGACTATCTTACCAATGCCAAGCTCCCTTCTGATACCAAAAAAGCATATAGACTCAAAAAAAGGAGTCAGAGATTCATACTCATTGAGGGCGTCCTGTACAAGAGGTCTTTTGCCCAACCACTTCTGCGTTGTTTGGGTCCGAAAGAGTCAGACTACGTATTAAGGGAAATTCATGAGGGGTGCTGCGGAAATCACCTAGGATCGTATTTCTTGGCTAAGAAGGTGCTCCTAGCCGGATATTTCTGGCCTACGATTCAGAAGGATTCGGCTGCTATGGTTATAACATGTGATAGTTGTCAGAGACACTCCAGGCTCCAGCATCATCCAGCTATGATGATGAAAGCTATTGTGGCGGCATGCCCATTTGATCATTGGGGCATTGATATAGTAGGACCTTTTCCAACAGGTAAAGCTCAGAAGAAATTTCTGATTGTTGCCATTGATTACTTCTCTAAATGGGTGGAAGCAGAGCCACTAGCCAGAATCACTGAGAAAGAGGTCTTCAACTTCATCTGGAAAAATATTGTTTGCCGATTTGGTGTCCCGCGGAAGATCATCTCGGACAATGGAAGGCAATTCCAAGGAGCTTTGCTCAGGGCATGGTGTGAAGAATTAAAAATCCATCAGGCTTTCACTTCCGTTGCATATCCTCAGAGCAATGGCCAGGTAGAAGTTACCAACAGGTCTCTCGTGCAAAGCATCAAAGCTAGGTTGGGAAAAGCTAAGGGAAATTGGGTTGAAGAACTACCTAATGTTCTATGGTCGTATCGAACTACACCAAGAACGGGAACAGGTGAAACCCCATTCAGTATGGTCTACGGAAATGAAGCGGTATTCCCAGCTGAAATTGGAGCGGAATCAGCCAGAGTGCATTTCTATGACGAACAAAACAGCGATAGAAGAGCTGCTGACCTGGACCTGATTGAAGAAGTAAGGGAGGCTGCGGCCATCAGAATGGAAGCCTACCGCAATCGTGTGACGCGGATGTACAACAGACGAGTCATCCAGAAAACTTTCCAGGTCGGTGATCTCGTACTAAGAAAGGTGCAAGAGGTTCAAGTGGGCAAGCTTGACCCTAAATGGGAGGGTCCCTTCAAGATTGTTAAAAAGCTAAGCTCAGGAGCTTACTACCTAGAAGGTCCTGATGGGAAGATGTTGAAAAGACCATGGAACGCTTACCATCTCCGAAAATATTATTCTTAGTTCAGCTCTTTAAATTTTAGCGAAGATTGTTTTTGTTTTTGGACAATATACTCTTTTATTATACAAAGTTTTATAATTTTTGCCAGATATTGTACAACCAGGAAAAGGGTTTTCAACCTACCTGAGGAGCACGAGCCCAGCCCTGGTCATGCCAGGAGCATGGGTGTGCAAGCACGAGATCAGCCCTGGTTACGCCAGGAGCATGGGTGTGCAACAAACCTCAGAAGCACGAGCTCAGCCCTGGTCACGCCAGGAGCATGGGTGTGCAAACACGAGCTCAGCCCTGGTGACGCCAGGAGCATGGGTGTGCAACCAACCTCAGAAGCACGGGCTCAGCCCTGGTCACGCCAGGAGCATGGGTGTGCAAGCACGAGCTCAGCCCTGGTCACGCCAGGAGCATGGGTGTGCAAGCACGAGCTCAGCCCTGGTCACGCCAGGAGCATGGTTATGCAACCAACCTCAGAAGCACGAGCTCAGCCCTGGTCACGCCAGGAGCATGGGTGTGCAAGCACGAGCTCAGCCCTGGTGACGCCAGGAGCATGGGTGTGCAACCAACCTCAGAAGCACGAGCTCAGCCCTGGTCACGCCAGGAGCATGGGTGTGCAAGCACGAGCTCAGCCCTGGTCACGCTAGGAGCATGGGTGTGCAAGCACGAGCTCAGCCCTGGTCACGCCAGGAGCATGGGTGTCCAACCAACCTCAGAAGCACGAGCTCAGCCCTGGTCACGGCAGGAGCATGGGTGTGCAAGCACGAGCTCAGCCCTGGTCACGCCAGGAGCATGGGTGTGCAAGCACGAGCTCAGCCCTGGTCACGCCAGGAGCATGGGTGTGCAACCAACCTCAGAAGCACGAGCTCAGCCCTGGTCACGCCAGGAGCATGGGTGTGCAACCAACCTCAGAAGCACGAGCTCAGCCCTGGTCATGCCAGGAGCATGGGTGTGCAAGCACGAGCTCAGCCCTGGTCACGCCAGGAGCATGGGTGTGCAAGCACGAGCTCAGCCCTGGTCACGCCAGGAGCATGGGTGTGCCACCTGCCTCAGGAGCATTGGTAAATTGGTAAACCAGGCCGAGCTACTTCACCCTTGGTTCCAGCTGTTTAATGTTTGCAATTATGCAGAAAATTATTACGCCTGGCCGAGCTACTTCGCCCTTGGTCCCAGTTGGGTCATGTTTGTCAATAATTGGTAAATTATTAGACCAGGCCGAGCTACTTCACCCTTGGTCCCAGCTGTGTAATGATTGTCAATAATTGGTAAACCAGGCCGAGCTACTTCACCCTTGGTCCCAGCTGTTTAATGTTTGCAATTATGCAGAAAATTATTACGCCCAGCCGAGCTATGTCGCTCTTGGTCCCAGTTGTGTTATGTTTGTCAATAATTGGTAAATTATTAGACCCAGCCGAGCTATGTCGCTCTTGGTCCCAGCTGTTTAGTGTTTGCCATTACGTGGTAAATTATTAAGCTAATCCGAGCTACGACATGCTTGGTCCGCCAAAAAAAAAAAAAATGACAAGAACGGTAAAACATAAATAACATTAAATAAGAGAACAATCTGAGGAAATTACATTTATAGATCAGGGGGGAGAGAGGCAGCTACTTTCTCTACGTCTAGAAAATCTAAAGAGATGTCAGGCACAAGACAGCCACGTTCTTTGATCTGGCTAAGACATCCCTGGAAACCAGCCTCAATAAAAGTAAGGAGTTTCTCTCCTACCAACTCCTCAGACTTTTGTTTCTCCTCGGCCGCCTCCTTTAAAGATTTAGCTAGTTCCTGCTCAGCAGAGGTAGCTAGCCCTTTAGCTAAAGCTAACTCATTACGCAGCTCCCGAGCTCAGCCTCATGTTGACGTTTGTGGACCTCAACCAAAGAACGAGCCTCGGCCACAGCGACGGCCCCCTTCTCAACCTGAGTTTTCAGCTCCGAGATGTCTTTCTCATGAAGAGATTTGGCCTCAGCAAGGGTGTCTTGCATATTATCGAAGACCTTGGCATCTTTCAAGGATTGTCTTCGGATCATATTTGCCCTTGACATAAACTCACCCATCAAGAGCATAGACTCGGTCAGACGGCTCCCAGTTCGGGTCATCAGGTCCCCCCAGCTCAGTTGGCTCATATAAAGGGCATCCTCAGTATTGGGAAGATCACGAGCCACAGCTAAGGCAACGGTGCTCGGGCCTTCCCCAACTAGTCGTACACCACCTCTGTAAGCTTCCATCACCCGCTCACGACATCTCTCCACACGAGCTGGTGCACCCCCTTTCTCACCCGTTGAAGGGAGGTCGGACGGATCTGGGCGTGTCCGAACTTGCCTCAGAGGATGAGCTTCAACAGCAGTAGACCCTGACGAACCCCCAGGAGCTGCCGGTCTTTTCCGGGATAGCTGGGCTACATCTTCGGGGGGGCTCTCACCTCCTACATCCACAATGGTGACTCCCTCGGCTGCTGGGGGTTGGCCCTGTTTTTGTTTCCTCTTCTGAATAGCTTTCAGCACTAATGAGTTCATAACTCTGTCTTCTGTATAAACAGATACGTAGTTCAGTCACACCGAACAAAATACACGTGAATAAAATAATTGTTAAAGCATGTTAGAACCAGTACCGGCTCTCCCCCTTAAGGTCAGATCAGCTGGACTCAGCCCAGCAAAACAAAGCAGATCCTCCACCACCAGCTTAGATGAGTTAAAACAGTGACCTCCTATGGCGTTCATCACATCTAAGAAGGCGGTGCTCTTTTTGAAATTTTTAGGAGGAGAGGGGAGAGCCGGGAGATGTTCAAGCCAATCAGAGCAGCAGACCCAGGGCTGGGAGGGCTTTACAAAAAAGAACTCATTTTTTCAGTCTTTGAGTTTGCTAGGATAACCCCCAACAAATGCACAGCCAGGTCGGCTGGTGACATACCAGGGGCCCTCATCTGATCTCTTGATGTGAAAAAAATAAGAGAGGGTGGGGTGGTCATAAGGTAAGCCTAACGCCTTAAAGATAACTACGAGACTACACAAAATTCGGAAGGAGTTGGGAGAAAATTGGCCAAGGTTTAACTGATAAAAACTACTGAACTCTTGAAAGAATTCAGGAAGAGGAAAACGTAAACCCCCTTCTAGCTGACCGCGGTAGAAGGTAAAAAAACCCTGAGGAGGTTGGTTGGGTCGTTGAGAAGAAGAAGGGAAGATGAATTCATAATCAGAAGGGGCTTGGCTGACCTGTCGTATTTTGGCCTCATCTGACTCATCCAAGACAGGAACATAAAGTTCATACCAAGGATAATTGCCCGGAGGCGACTCTGATCTAAGTGGAGGGCTGACCTCAGTCACTTGAAGGTCGGGTTCGGCTGAGGTCCCAGCTTCCTGGGGAGCCTCAGTGCGCACCACTTCTTCAAGGGGCTCAACTCCCTCAGGAAGGGCAATCCCTTCGGGATAAAATGAGCCGTACTGATCTACCGCTCTAAGCTCCTCGTCAGTAAGAGGGGAAGGAAACAATTGAGGTGAAGACATTGTAACAAAAACAGCTGAGAAAACGTACCTAGGAGTTTTCAGAAATAAAAATGGCAAGCTAAAGAGGTCGGATCCGATCTGTTTCGAAAATGGCAAAAGTGGATTATGAGGGACCCGGAGTGGTATATATATAGGGAGACCTCAACGAATCCTGGCCGTTGATCCTTGATGCGCTGTACGGTCTAGATTAGCCTCGGGAATCGGGAGGGGAGCCCAACGGTCACAATTTCAATTTAAAATTCAAATTTTGTAGCCGTTAGTTCCCGCCTAAATCAAGTTTTGCTATTTTCAAGAAGTGGCTCGTCAGGATTACTCAGCACATACGAGCTTCTGGTCTACAACGTCAGCTCGACAGGGAGGGGGGGCTGTGATACCCGCTAGAAGATACCACCTGACGAGCCGACCTGGCTCCAAGGCATGTTACTCGTCTTTCTTCGGCGAGACCTCGCATACCCATCCGAGCTCTTTTGCGAGATCCGACCTGTTTGGCCGACCTGTTCCGCCTTACTTGTTTCCCTCCCGTAACTCGACGTGAGACCTCTTTTGAGAGCCCGAGCTGTTAGGCCGAGCTCTCCTCATTTCCCTTGTTGCTACCGGCTCTCAGCAAGGAAACCAGTTCCCCAAGATATCTGGTCCTAGATATGCGGAGCAATATCAGGGATTTGATTGTATTATCAGGATCTTGACATATCTGGGTAAGATTTGGATAAACATGGAAAGAGTCCTTGTTGCCATACTACTCTTAGGTTTCCGCCTATAAATACCAGGTTTGGAGTATTGATTAAGACCAATGATATAATTGCTTTCACTTACAGCATATATTCTCTTCATATTCTCTCGCCTGACTTGAGCGTCGGAGGGGACCCGCCGGAATAACTTCCGGCCCCTTCTCACATTTGCTTCGTATTTTCAGGTCATTGCAGAGGATATTTGCTAATACCCCGGCTGTTATATTAAGTGTTGGAGGAGAAAGAGAGGTGAACCCCCTCTCTATTGATATCAGCAAGTCATCGCAAATTTAGGTGATATCAACTTGTTTCTTCACCGCAGCGATGGCTCTACGCGGTGAATTCGCGACTAAATTTGCAAACAAAAAAAAAACTGGAAAACGTCGATAAATTACCACGATTAGGCGCGCGACGAAGTTGACGTTGCTGCTGCCATGGTGGTAGCGTTAGGCGACGGTGGTCAAGGAGTAACACGGGCTGCGGCGATGGCGGCTGGTGGTGTGAGAGTTGGCTGATGAATTTTTTTGGTAACCCTAGATTCTTACGGGATTTGATGATCTGAGTTTTTAAACCGATAGAGGCGTTTATTTGTTGGGTTTCATGTCAAAAAAAATTTTATTTAAAAAGGAAAAAAAAGCTTATTGGGTTTTAAAACATCTTGGGCCGAAAAAAATATTTATACTGGGCTCGTTCCATTCCTGCTAATGGGCTCAACATTTTTTTCCTGACTGGGCTTGGATTTTTCTTTATGGGCCAATTTTTGGACAATGATATGGACCTATTATTTGGTAATTGAATTAATTAGTTTGTGATATAAATTCAATAAAGAGTAAATAACATGTTTTAATTTCTTGAGCTGAGATAATTAATATGTTTAGTTGAAAATTATTATGGCTTAGGAATATTGCATTTTATATGATTATGCAAATTATGTTATTTGATCATGTAATTTGGTGATACAAGACTAGTTGCATTTTTTTCGTATGCAATTTTTTACATCACATTTGAATTGTTATATCATGCATGATATCATGGGTTATTTTATTTCGAGATTGGTTTTTATTAGGATCTTTAATTCAGAGGGAGATGATTACTAGCTGAGTGCGAATTTTTCGATCTTAATAAATTAAAGTGAATAATAAAAATTATTTGGATCCGAATAAAGTATGTGTGAACTTAGTACCTTATTTGACTGTGCAGTATAAATAAAAAGTGATGGAAATACAAACAGCTTTTTTCTGAATTACATGGTAGTGGCAAACTTGATGGCCAAAACTATGCAATGGGGCATAGGAAAATTCAATATTTACTCCACAAAGAAAATATACTTGATCACCTCACTGACATTCAACCTAAACCAACTGAGCCTGAAAACGAACCCACTACTCAATTTCGTCGCGATATGGACGTGTACAACAAATGGTTAGATCAGGATATGAGTGTGCGCTTTACTATGCTAAGATGCATGCACGATAACCTGATTAGGGAATTTGAGAAGTACCCGACAGCTAAAGAGCTTTGGGAAGTTCTGAATGTCACATACGGTAGTACTTCGGCTACAAGACTGAGGGCTCTCACCCTTAAGTTTAACCAGTATGTACTTGACCCAAGACACTCGATAAACCAACATCTTAATGTGATGAAGGATATGATTCGAGAACTTCAGAATGTTGGAAGTGAGCTCACAGACGAGCAACAGGTCTTGGCAGTCCTGCAGGTCGCTACCTAAGCAGACATGGGGACATGTTAAACTTGTGTTGACCCACAACGAGCATATGAAGACGTTCGAGAGTGTCGCTAATCATTTGAAACTTGAAGCTAACCGAAGGGAATCTGAACGTGCACAAACGGCTGCTCTTGTCGCACATGCTAGTCAGCAAAAACCCCAAAACGGTGGACGTTGGATTAAGCAAACTGATGTTAGGCAAACTGGTGCTAGACTGGGTGATAACAAGATCCAAGCCTTGACCCCAAAGAATGGCCAGACCAAATTGCGTCGCCGAGGGAAGAGGGGTGGATAGAAGAACCTAAGCAAAGTGAAATGCTATAACTGCAACAAGATGGGTCACTTCGCTCGTGATTGCACTGAGCCGAAGAAGGTAAGACTCACTCCTTGCTCTCCAAATACTTTTGTTAGTACACATATATTTGTCGCTAATTCTCTCCTTGGTTGGATTGTAGATACCGGAGCAACAAGCCATGTGACGAGGGATCGAGCAGGATTCGTAGATTATCATCGAGTGCCAGCATGCAGCCAATACATTACTATGGGAAATGGCGCACAAGAGGAGGTTCAAGGAGTTTGTTCGTACCGTCTCAAGAGCACTGTGCGTGAGCTACTCCTTAGTGATGTGCTATATGCACCTAGCATAAGATGTAATCTATTTTCAGTTACTATGCTTTTAAGACTTGGTTTTTCATTTCTGTTTGAGTAGACTACTTTGTCAATTTTCCTAGGCAATGACCTTTATGGTGTTGGTTTTTTGAATAATGGATTATTTATGTTTGATATATCCAATGAATGTGTTACATACGTTTCATATTCTGTTGATATTATTTCTGATTCTGTTAAATGGCATGCGAGATTGGGTCACATCGCTCAAGAGAGAATGACTAGGTTAGCTCGAGTGGGCCTTTTAGGCAACTTCGTTAAAGTCAGTATCCCCATGTGCGAACCGTATTTGGCTGGAAAAACTAGTCGAAAACCTTTTGGAAAGGCGAAAAGAGCCACACGGGCTTTAGAGATAGTACACTCAGACATTTGCGGACCCATGAATGTAAGGGCACGACACGGTGCATTCTATTTTCTCACTTTTATTGATGATTATTCGCGCTATGGATCGGTATATCTCTTAGCTCATCGGTCAGAAGCGCTTGAATATCTCAAGCGATTCTGGACAGAGGTTGAGAATCAAAAAGAGAAGGATATCATTCTACGTACCGATAGAGGGCGAGAATATCTGTTTGATCAGTTTAGACAATTATGTGAGGAAAAAGGAATTGTAAGACAATTAACGATCCCGTATACTCCGCAACAAAATGGTGTTGCAGAGAGACAAAATCAAACACTTCTGGATATGGCCAGATCAATGATGGCTAAGCAAATCTTCCAATATCTTTTTGGGGAGATGCAATTTTGACTGCTGCATACCTTTTAAACTGTAAGGCCCTGATGCTAATTAATCCGGATTAACGATGATTAATGATGATTGAGGTTGAGGTTCAAACAAAAATCCTAGATCAGTGAGTCATCTTTTTGTGGTTAATATTTGAGGCAATGTGGACTTAATATGTGTGATATATGCTCATTTTACCAAAGAGTGCCAGTTTTGACTCTGCATGTGCTGAAAAGGCACATGCAGTACAAAATTATGAACTTTGTAATTAAGTTGTCAAAATTTATTCTTAATCCAATAAGTTCATCTTTTTTTCTTTCATACATTGAAACGTGATACTAAATGTTGCTAACGTGATATCAGATATTCTTGATGTGAGCGGATTCGACATGCGCGCGCACAAACATGATGAATTAATCCACTAACGAGGGAACCATGAGCGACACCCTGGAGTCCCTATTCAGATGTAATCTGAATTTCGAGAGGGGTGTTAGCAGCGGGCGAGTGAGCGAAATGAACGAAAGTGAATGGAACTAACCGCTCTTCAAGAGTTGTGGCAATCAACCCGCAGTCGTGAGCTACTTGAGCCAACAACGTAGACAACCTGAACATTGATGACGTATTTGATGTCACATCCACACCGATGAAAAAATAATTAAAAGTCCAAAAAAATTGGACTAAGATCAAACTTAACAACTTATAAGAAGATCAAACAAAAACGTTCCAACTTATATGACAAAATTTGTAATTTTCCCATCTATCTATCTATGTCATACTTTTCTTAACATAAGGATAAAAATAATTTGATATATAAATTATAGTCAGCTACAAACATAAAATATAAATACAAATCACAAAACTTGTTCTCAGGGGAGATGATGATAAATCGGTTCATTAATGTATTCAAGGCATGTATTTTAACGTAATAAACTATGAATATTTAATATCAAATGGTGGGACGATGTATTTAGCCGACAGCCATGATGTCACTAATTAAATATTTTCAGAATATTCAGATTTAATCCCTCCTTGTACCCATTCATACATCGGATTCATACATGGTATGCATTGCATGATACTTTGTCATTTGATATGATTTATTTATTTCTCGTACTGGGATACTGACCCCTTTTGTGGGGGTTGTCATGTCTTTTGCTGTTCGGACACGACAGGCTTTACATGAGGACATGGTGACGATGCTTACAGCGACGCATCGAGAGATAACTGAGCTCCATGATGAGCGAGCTCAGGTTATATATGGTTTCTTATTCCTAGTAATAGTATATAACTTTTAAACAAAATAAATTTACCGGAGTATGCCCCGTGTATGTTGTACTTGGGATATGATATTTTCGAGACTATGTGATAATGCTGGTTAATGTTTGCTTTATTATTTGCAAATGAAAGGCCTAAATCAAAAAATATATATATTTTGATATCAATATATATGTATCACTTAAAAGCGAAAATTTTTTAGGGCCATTTAACAAGACATTTGAAATTAATCTTCCGCTGTTTACGCAAATTAATCACTATGGATAATTAAAAACCACATTAGGATCGTGCCCTCACATAAACTTTGTACCCTCTAAATCAGTTGTTGCGATTCCCTATGAGTTATGGCATGGCAGAAAGCCCAATCTGGAGGCTCTGCGCCCTTGGGGATCGGCAGGGTTTGTTCATAGTACCTTACATAAGCATGGAAAGCTCGGACCAAGAGCTTCGAAATGTATTTTCATAAAATATGGGTGTGCAAGCACGAGCTCAGCCCTGGTCACGCCAGGAGCATGGGTGTGCAACCAACCTCAGAAGCACGAGCTCAGCCCTGGTCACGCCAGGAGCATGGGTGTGCAAGCACGAGCTCAGCCCTGGTCACGCCAGGAGCATGGGTGTGCAAGCACGAGCTCAGCCCTGGTCACGCCAGGAGCATGGGTGTGCCACCTACCTCAGGAGCATTGGTAAATTGGTAAACCAGGCCGAGCTACTTCACCCTTGGTTCCAGCTGTTTAATGTTTGCAATTATGCAGAAAATTATTACGCCTGGCCGAGCTACTTCGCCCTTGGTCCCAGTTGGGTCATGTTTGTCAATAATTGGTAAATTATTAGACCAGGCCGAGCTACTTCACCCTTGGTCCCAGCTGTGTAATGATTGTCAATAATTGGTAAACCAGGCCGACCTACTTCACCCTTGGTCCCAGCTGTTTAATGTTTGCAATTATGCAGAAAATTATTACGCCCAGCCGAGCTATGTCGCTCTTGGTCCCAGTTGTGTTATGTTTGTCAATAATTGGTAAATTATTAGACCCAGCCGAGCTATGTCGCTCTTGGTTCCAGCTGTTTAGTGTTTGCCATTACGTGGTAAATTATTAAGCTAATCCGAGCTACGACATGCTTGGTCCGCCAAAAAAAAAAAATGACAAGAACGGTAAAACAGAAATAACATTAAATAAGAGAACAATCTGAGGAAATTACATTTATAGATCAGGGGGGAGAGAGGCAGCTACTTTCTCTACGTCTAGAAAATCTAAAGAGATGTCAGGCGCAAGACAGCCACGTTCTTTGATCTGGCTAAGACATCCCTGGAAACCAGCCTCAATAAAAGTAAGGAGTTTCTCTCCTACCAACTCCTCAGACTTTTGTTTCTCCTCGGCCGCCTCCTTTAAAGATTTAGCTAGTTCCTGCTCAGCAGAGGTAGCTAGCCCTTTAGCTAAAGCTAACTCATTACGCAGCTCCCGGAGCTCAGCCTCATGTTGACGTTTGTGGACCTCAACCAAAGAACGAGCCTCGGCCACAGCGACGGCCCCCTTCTCAACCTGAGTTTTCAGCTCCGAGATGTCTTTCTCATGAAGAGATTTGGCCTCAGCAAGGGTGTCTTGCATATTATCGAAGACCTTGGCATCTTTCAAGGATTGTCTTCGGATCATATTTGCCCTTGACATAAACTCACCCATCAAGAGCATAGACTCGGTCAGACGGCTCCCAGTTCGGGTCATCAGGTCCCCCCAGCTCAGTTGGCTCATATAAAGGGCATCCTCAGTATTGGGAAGATCACGAGCCACAGCTAAGGCAACGGTGCTCGGGCCTTCCCCAACTAGTCGTACACCACCTCTGTAAGCTTCCATCACCCGCTCACGACATCTCTCCACACGAGCTGGTGCACCCCCTTTCTCACCCGTTGAAGGGAGGTCGGACGGATCTGGGCGTGTCCGAACTTGCCTCAGAGGATGAGCTTCAACAGCAGTAGACCCTGACGAACCCCCAGGAGCTGCCGGTCTTTTCCGGGATAGCTGGGCTACATCTTCGGGGGGGCTCTCACCTCCTACATCCACAATGGTGACTCCCTCGGCTGCTGGGGGTTGGCCCTGTTTTTGTTTCCTCTTCTGAATAGCTTTCAGCACTAATGAGTTCATAACTCTGTCTTCTGTATAAACAGATACGTAGTTCAGTCACACCGAACAAAATACACGTGAATAAAATAATTGTTAAAGCATGTTAGAACCAGTACCGGCTCTCCCCCTTAAGGTCAGATCAGCTGGACTCAGCCCAGCAAAACAAAGCAGATCCTCCACCACCAGCTTAGATGAGTTAAAACAGTGACCTCCTATGGCGTTCATCACATCTAAGAAGGCGGTGCTCTTTTTGAAATTTTTAGGAGGAGAGGGGAGAGCCGGGAGATGTTCAAGCCAATCAGAGCAGCAGACCCAGGGCTGGGAGGGCTTTACAAAAAAGAACTCATTTTTTCAGTCTTTGAGTTTGCTAGGATAACCCCCAACAAATGCACAGCCAGGTCGGCTGGTGACATACCAGGGGCCCTCATCTGATCTCTTGATGTGAAAAAAATAAGAGAGGGTGGGGTGGTCATAAGGTAAGCCTAACGCCTTAAAGATAACTACGAGACTACACAAAATTCGGAAGGAGTTGGGAGAAAATTGGCCAAGGTTTAACTGATAAAAACTACTGAACTCTTGAAAGAATTCAGGAAGAGGAAAACGTAAACCCCCTTCTAGCTGACCGCGGTAGAAGGTAAAAAAACCCTGAGGAGGTTGGTTGGGTCGTTGAGAAGAAGAAGGGAAGATGAATTCATAATCAGAAGGGGCTTGGCTGACCTGTCGTATTTTGGCCTCATCTGACTCATCCAAGACAGGAACATAAAGTTCATACCAAGGATAATTGCCCGGAGGCGACTCTGATCTAAGTGGAGGGCTGACCTCAGTCACTTGAAGGTCGGGTTCGGCTGAGGTCCCAGCTTCCTGGGGAGCCTCAGTGCGCACCACTTCTTCAAGGGGCTCAACTCCCTCAGGAAGGGCAATCCCTTCGGGATAAAATGAGCCGTACTGATCTACCGCTCTAAGCTCCTCGTCAGTAAGAGGGGAAGGAAACAATTGAGGTGAAGACATTGTAACAAAAACAGCTGAGAAAACGTACCTAGGAGTTTTCAGAAATAAAAATGGCAAGCTAAAGAGGTCGGATCCGATCTGTTTCGAAAATGGCAAAAGTGGATTATGAGGGACCCGGAGTGGTATATATATAGGGAGACCTCAACGAATCCTGGCCGTTGATCCTTGATGCGCTGTACGGTCTAGATTAGCCTCGGGAATCGGGAGGGGAGCCCAACGGTCACAATTTCAATTTAAAATTCAAATTTTGTAGCCGTTAGTTCCCGCCTAAATCAAGTTTTGCTATTTTCAAGAAGTGGCTCGTCAGGATTACTCAGCACATACGAGCTTCTGGTCTACAACGTCAGCTCGACAGGGAGGGGGGGCTGTGATACCCGCTAGAAGATACCACCTGACGAGCCGACCTGGCTCCAAGGCATGTTACTCGTCTTTCTTCGGCGAGACCTCGCATACCCATCCGAGCTCTTTTGCGAGATCCGACCTGTTTGGCCGACCTGTTCCGCCTTACTTGTTTCCCTCCCGTAACTCGACGTGAGACCTCTTTTGAGAGCCCGAGCTGTTAGGCCGAGCTCTCCTCATTTCCCTTGTTGCTACCGGCTCTCAGCAAGGAAACCAGTTCCCCAAGATATCTGGTCCTAGATATGCGGAGCAATATCAGGGATTTGATTGTATTATCAGGATCTTGACATATCTGGGTAAGATTTGGATAAACATGGAAAGAGTCCTTGTTGCCATACTACTCTTAGGTTTCCGCCTATAAATACCAGGTTTGGAGTATTGATTAAGACCAATGATATAATTGCTTTCACTTACAGCATATATTCTCTTCATATTCTCTCGCCTGACTTGAGCGTCGGAGGGGACCCGCCGGAATAACTTCCGGCCCCTTCTCACATTTGCTTCGTATTTTCAGGTCATTGCAGAGGATATTTGCTAATACCCCGGCTGTTATATTAAGTGTTGGAGGAGAAAGAGAGGTGAACCCCCTCTCTATTGATATCAGCAAGTCATCGCAAATTTAGGTGATATCAACTTGTTTCTTCACCGCAGCGATGGCTCTACGCGGTGAATTCGCGACTAAATTTGCAAACAAAAAAAAAACTGGAAAACGTCGATAAATTACCACGATTAGGCGCGCGACGAAGTTGACGTTGCTGCTGCCATGGTGGTAGCGTTAGGCGACGGTGGTCAAGGAGTAACACGGGCTGCGGCGATGGCGGCTGGTGGTGTGAGAGTTGGCTGATGAATTTTTTTGGTAACCCTAGATTCTTACGGGATTTGATGATCTGAGTTTTTAAACCGATAGAGGCGTTTATTTGTTGGGTTTCATGTCAAAAAAAATTTTATTTAAAAAGGAAAAAAAAGCTTATTGGGTTTTAAAACATCTTGGGCCGAAAAAAATATTTATACTGGGCTCGTTCCATTCCTGCTAATGGGCTCAACATTTTTTTCCTGACTGGGCTTGGATTTTTCTTTATGGGCCAATTTTTGGACAATGATATGGACCTATTATTTGGTAATTGAATTAATTAGTTTGTGATATAAATTCAATAAAGAGTAAATAACATGTTTTAATTTCTTGAGCTGAGATAATTAATATGTTTAGTTGAAAATTATTATGGCTTAGGAATATTGCATTTTATATGATTATGCAAATTATGTTATTTGATCATGTAATTTGGTGATACAAGACTAGTTGCATTTTTTTCGTATGCAATTTTTTACATCACATTTGAATTGTTATATCATGCATGATATCATGGGTTATTTTATTTCGAGATTGGTTTTTATTAGGATCTTTAATTCAGAGGGAAATGATTACTAGCTGAGTGCGAATTTTTCGATCTTAATAAATTAAAGTGAATAATAAAAATTATTTGGATCCGAATAAAGTATGTATGAACTTAGTACCTTATTTGACTGTGCAGTATAAATAAAAAGTGATGGAAATACAAACAGCTTTTTTCTGAATTACATGGTAGTGGCAAACTTGATGGCCAAAATTATGCAATGGGGCATAGGAAAATTCAATATTTACTCCACAAAGAAAATATACTTGATCACCTCACTGACATTCAACCTAAACCAACTGAGCCTGAAAACGAACCCACTACTCAATTTCGTCGCGATATGGACGTGTACAACAAATGGTTAGATCAGGATATGAGTGTGCGCTTTACTATGCTAAGATGCATGCACGATAACCTGATTAGGGAATTTGAGAAGTACCCGACAGCTAAAGAGCTTTGGGAAGTTCTGAATGTCACATACGGTAGTACTTCGGCTACAAGACTGAGGGCTCTCACCCTTAAGTTTAACCAGTATGTACTTGACCCAAGACACTCGATAAACCAACATCTTAATGTGATGAAGGATATGATTCGAGAACTTCAGAATGTTGGAAGTGAGCTCACAGACGAGCAACAGGTCTTGGCAGTCCTGCAGGTCGCTACCTAAGCAGACATGGGGACATGTTAAACTTGTGTTGACCCACAACGAGCATATGAAGACGTTCGAGAGTGTCGCTAATCATTTGAAACTTGAAGCTAACCGAAGGGAATCTGAACGTGCACAAACGGCTGCTCTTGTCGCACATGCTAGTCAGCAAAAACCCCAAAACGGTGGACGTTGGATTAAGCAAACTGATGTTAGGCAAACTGGTGCTAGACTGGGTGATAACAAGATCCAAGCCTTGACCCCAAAGAATGGCCAGACCAAATTGCGTCGCCGAGGGAAGAGGGGTGGATAGAAGAACCTAAGCAAAGTGAAATGCTATAACTGCAACAAGATGGGTCACTTCGCTCGTGATTGCACTGAGCCGAAGAAGGTAAGACTCACTCCTTGCTCTCCAAATACTTTTGTTAGTACACATATATTTGTCGCTAATTCTCTCCTTGGTTGGATTGTAGATACCGGAGCAACAAGCCATGTGACGAGGGATCGAGCAGGATTCGTAGATTATCATCGAGTGCCAGCATGCAGCCAATACATTACTATGGGAAATGGCGCACAAGAGGAGGTTCAAGGAGTTTGTTCGTACCGTCTCAAGAGCACTGGGCGTGAGCTACTCCTTAGTGATGTGCTATATGCACCTAGCATAAGATGTAATCTATTTTCAGTTACTATGCTTTTAAGACTTGGTTTTTCATTTCTGTTTGAGTAGACTACTTTGTCAATTTTCCTAGGCAATGACCTTTATGGTGTTGGTTTTTTGAATAATGGATTATTTATGTTTGATATATCCAATGAATGTGTTACATACGTTTCATATTCTGTTGATATTATTTCTGATTCTGTTAAATGGCATGCGAGATTGGGTCACATCGCTCAAGAGAGAATGACTAGGTTAGCTCGAGTGGGCCTTTTAGGCAACTTCGTTAAAGTCAGTATCCCCATGTGCGAACCGTATTTGGCTGGAAAAACTAGTCGAAAACCTTTTGGAAAGGCGAAAAGAGCCACACGGGCTTTAGAGATAGTACACTCAGACATTTGCGGACCCATGAATGTAAGGGCACGACACGGTGCATTCTATTTTCTCACTTTTATTGATGATTATTCGCGCTATGGATCGGTATATCTCTTAGCTCATCGGTCAGAAGCGCTTGAATATCTCAAGCGATTCAAGCGATTCTGGACAGAGGTTGAGAATCAAAAAGAGAAGGATATCATTCTACGTACCGATAGAGGGCGAGAATATCTGTTTGATCAGTTTAGACAATTATGTGAGGAAAAAGGAATTGTAAGACAATTAACGATCCCGTATACTCCGCAACAAAATGGTGTTGCAGAGAGACAAAATCAAACACTTCTGGATATGGCCAGATCAATGATGGCTAAGCAAATCTTCCAATATCTTTTTGGGGAGATGCAATTTTGACTGCTGCATACCTTTTAAACTGTAAGGCCCTGATGCTAATTAATCCGGATTAACGATGATTAATGATGATTGAGGTTGAGGTTCAAACAAAAATCCTAGATCAGTGAGTCATCTTTTTGTGGTTAATATTTGAGGCAATGTGGACTTAATATGTGTGATATATGCTCATTTTACCAAAGAGTGCCAGTTTTGACTCTGCATGTGCTGAAAAGGCACATGCAGTACAAAATTATGAACTTTGTATTAAGTTGTCAAAATTTATTCTTAATCCAATAAGTTCATCTTTTTTTCTTTCATACATTGAAACGTGATACTAAATGTTGCTAACGTGATATCAGATATTCTTGATGTGAGCGGATTCGACATGCGCGCGCACAAACATGATGAATTAATCCACTAACGAGGGAACCATGAGCGACACCCTGGAGTCCCTATTCAGATGTAATCTGAATTTCGAGAGGGGTGTTAGCAGCGGGCGAGTGAGCGAAATGAACGAAAGTGAATGGAACTAACCGCTCTTCAAGAGTTGTGGCAATCAACCCGCAGTCGTGAGCTACTTGAGCCAACAACGTAGACAACCTGAACATTGATGACGTATTTGATGTCACATCCACACCGATGAAAAAATAATTAAAAGTCCAAAAAAATTGGACTAAGATCAAACTTAACAACTTATAAGAAGATCAAACAAAAACGTTCCAACTTATATGACAAAATTTGTAATTTTCCCATCTATCTATCTATGTCATACTTTTCTTAACATAAGGATAAAAATAATTTGATATATAAATTATAGTCAGCTACAAACATAAAATATAAATACAAATCACAAAACTTGTTCTCAGGGGAGATGATGATAAATCGGTTCATTAATGTATTCAAGGCATGTATTTTAACGTAATAAACTATGAATATTTAATATCAAATGGTGGGACGATGTATTTAGCCGACAGCCATGATGTCACTAATTAAATATTTTCAGAATATTCAGATTTAATCCCTCCTTGTACCCATTCATACATCGGATTCATACATGGTATGCATTGCATGATACTTTGTCATTTGATATGATTTATTTATTTCTCGTACTGGGATACTGACCCCTTTTGTGGGGGTTGTCATGTCTTTTGCTGTTCGGACACGACAGGCTTTACATGAGGACATGGTGACGATGCTTACAGCGACGCATCGAGAGATAACTGAGCTCCATGATGAGCGAGCTCAGGTTATATATGGTTTCTTATTCCTAGTAATAGTATATAACTTTTAAACAAAATAAATTTACCGGAGTATGCCCCGTGTATGTTGTACTTGGGATATGATATTTTCGAGACTATGTGATAATGCTGGTTAATGTTTGCTTTATTATTTGCAAATGAAAGGCCTAAATCAAAAAATATATATATTTTGATATCAATATATATGTATCACTTAAAAGCGAAAATTTTTTAGGGCCATTTAACAAGACATTTGAAATTAATCTTCCGCTGTTTACGCAAATTAATCACTATGTGATAATTAAAAACCACATTAGGATCGTGCCCTCACATAAACTTTGTACCCTCTAAATCAGTTGTTGCGATTCCCTATGAGTTATGGCATGGCAGAAAGCCCAATCTGGAGGCTCTGCGCCCTTGGGGATCGGCAGGGTTTGTTCATAGTACCTTACATAAGCATGGAAAGCTCGGACCAAGAGCTTCGAAATGTATTTTCATAAATATTCTGATTGTTCAAAAGGCTATGTGATGTACGGTGAACACCCAAATGGTGGAATGACTGAAATTGAGTCTCGAGATGTGGATTTCATTGAAAATGATTTTCCCACTATAAGTGAAGTCAAGGGAGATATTCAACTATACGAGTTGAACGAACTCCAAGATAACTCTCCAGTCTCTAATGTGGATGAGGTTTCGGGGCCTTATCCAACACCTAATAGAGAAGACGAGAACAACCTGGAATTGAGTGGGAGTGTTCCGTTGGGAGAAGACTCTCAAAATCCACTAGTACGGAAAAGCAGACGGGGAATGGTTCCCCGACGACGTTTGGACGTTGAAGGCGAGTCTTTCATGTGCACTTCTATGATGTTGATGAGCCAGCTAATTATCAAGAAGCTGTAACTTCACTAAATGCGAATGAGTGGAAATCTGCTATGAAAGACGACATAGATTCCATGGCTGAGAACCATGTATGAGAATTGTTGATCTACCACCTGGACGTAAGACCATAGGGAACAAATGGGTTCTAAAGGTCAAACTTAAGGCAGATGGTTCAATCGATAAGTTTAAAGCTCGTATTGTGGCTAAATGGTATACTCAAAAAGAGGGTGTTGATTACGAATACACATTCTCTCATGTGATGAGGTTTGCCTCAATTCACCTCATTTTAGCCTTAGTCGCCCACCTTGACCTAGAACTATTGCAGATGGATGTCAAGACAGCGTTTCTCAATGGAGAACTAGACGAAGAGATATACATGGATCAACCCATGGGATTTCAGATAGAGGGACAGACCGCAGAGTTTGCCGTCTCAAACGTTCCATTTATTGTCTGAAACAGTCGTCTAGACAATGTTATCTTCTATTTCATCGAGCTATCAATGAGATAGGCTTTACGATGGTTGAAGAGGATCATTGAGTATATGTCAAGAGATGCGAAAAGAAGTTTCTGATTCTCTCGCTATATGTGGACGATATATTATTGGCTAGAAATGATTGTCACCACTCAGAGGTGGTTGTCCTCAATTTTTGAGATGAAGGACATGGGGGGAAGCTGAATACATACTTGGTGTTAAGATACACCGCGACCGCTCTAAGAAGCTACTATGCTTATCTCAATAGGCTTACATCAAAAAGATATTAGAGCGGTTTCATATGCATAATGCTAAACCTGTTGACACTCCCATGGACAAAGGTTATGTCCTTAGCAAGGATTTGTGCCCTAAAACAGAAGAAGAAAAAGCATGTATGAGTAAAATTTCATATGCTAGCGTTGTAGGGAGTTTGATGTACGCAATGATGTGTACTCGACCAAACCTGTGCTTTGCTATTGGAATGGTGAGTAGATATCAAAGTAATCCTGGATTTGCTCATTGGATGGCAATCAAGAGGAGGCTTAGATATCTAAAAGGAACAAGTGATATCTCTTTGTGCTACCATGGAGACAACTTAAAACTTGTTGGATACAGTGATGTTGATGGCTCAGCAGATAGAGATGAGCGCAAATCCACATCGGGATATGCTTTCATGTTGGGAGGCGCAACTATCACATGGTGTAGTAAGAAGCAGGCTTGTTTTTTCTATCTACTATGGAAGCAGGCACATCAGCAGTTCAAGTGGCAATCTGGTTAAGAATATTTTTACAAAGCTTGATAGTTTCTGCACATGTAGATGAGGCCGTTGTCATCTATTGTGATAACATGGCAGCTTTGGCTTATACGAAAGATCCTAAGTATCATGGGAGAACAAAGCATATTGACACCAATTATCACTTTATTCGAGATAATATTGCACAAGGTCATGTGATTCTGAGGCATATTCCTACGGGTGAAATGGTTGCTGATCCATTTACCAAGCCGTTACGTAGAGATTTGTTCCTACGACATATTGGTGCTATGGGGGCTTCGTAGGATTTAAATACGTTATATTTTTGCCTATAAGAACAATTTATTTATTAATAAGATTTGTTTGTTCTTATTAGTTTGTTGAGGTACTATGTTCATATGAGAATGTCACAAGACTTTGATTGGCCCACTCACACGGGCAATCACCCTGGCGCTTTGTGGCGAGCAGGATGAGACTTGAAGATCATGTATGACATGATCCCTTCGCGCTTGGAAGAGCGAGGAAGGTTGTGATGATAATATTATAGTCGCCTTAGCAAGAGGCTAAGATGAGATCTGATTAGATCAATTATGGAGTACGTCCAACCTCCATAAAAGTCTGTTTATAGCCGAATGTGCAAATTGCTGGTAGATGGTATCTCACAATGCGCAAGTCATGAGCTTTTTGTAGCCATTGGACTCAGATTCGTATGATGTTTAGAGCGTGACATACCCAATTTGAGTGGGAGCTCCATCATAGCATGTATACATACTACATGTGCTGAGTAAGTTCGACAACAGTAGTAGAATGACAGAATTAGGGGTGAGCATTCGGTCAGAACCGAACCGACCGAACCGAATTGTCCAAAAACCGAACCGACCGAATTGTTTTTAGTCTAACCGAACCGACCGAATTATACTTTCAAAACCGAACCGACCGAACCGATAAAAAATCGGTTATTTCGGTCGGTGACCGAATTAACCGATATTTTTAAAAAAATAAAAAAATTAGATAATTTCATTTAAAAATTAAAAAAAATGGTTTTAAAAATTTAAAATGTAATATTTAAATAAAGAATGATAATAAATGATTTTTAAAAAAATAAAAAAAATAATTGTTTTTTAATTTTTTTAAAAAATATTAAAACAATTCGGTTTATTCGGTTAACCGATATTTTTAAAATACAAACCGAAACCGAACCGAATTAACCAAATTAACCGATTTTTAAAAAAATTAAAACCGAATTTCTGAAATAACCTAACCGATTTTTCAAATTAGTTCGGTTTCTTCGGTTTGTTTGGTTTAACCGAACTTTTACTCACCCCCAGACAGAATTCATGCTTCGTCACTGTGTGAGCGCTTTATTTGTTCTAATGTACCCTTTGGGACTTTGGACCATGTCATAAGGTAGCTTGATGATGCTACTTTAGCATGTATCCAATGGCCATGATTGATGCGGTCTGTCGGAGCATGTCTGGGAAAGCTATCAAGACCAAACTGATTGGCATGAGTGGCCTAGGAAGAACCAAATTGGTAACACATCATTTTGTTCTATGGCTCGTAGGCCGACTGCGTCAAAATTTGTTTTTGGCATAGTCATGAGCATAGATACATAATTGAGAGAGTCAAGCATGCTAATTATAATATGAGGGATCATAGATGTTGGTCTGATGCGACCACACTAGTTTGGGGTATATGCGAGTTCTGGGTTGTAGAATTATGTTAGTTTGGTGATGACTTAGTATAATTCTCCTCACCATTCATTCTCGCTTGGTCGCACTCTTTATTCCCTGTATGAGATAGGGCGACGTGAAATGAAAGACGATTGAGCAATGATCTGAATATTGATTCAAATATGTATGAGTGGAAGATGTAGATGTATATGGGTTGGGCTTATGACCCAAGGCCCAATACATCCATTGGGTTGGGCTTATGGCCCATGACCCAATAGACATACATATTAGGCACAGTGTCAAACCTTGGCCGTCAACCCGAAAAGACTGGTATGACCTAGGGTTAGGGCTTGAGCCCTATAAATAGGAGTCTACCATCCCCTATTCAATACACCAGTTCACTCTCATTCTCATATCACGACACGTCCCTCTTGGAGAATCACCAACGACTCCAAAGGCTTAAGGTGTGTAATTAGAGTAGATTACTCTAGTAGTAATCTACCAAGCCAACGAGAGGCTGTTCAACGATCGAGGCTAGTAGGCGAGCGCAAAGATTTGGAATAATCTTCCGCTGCAGGTATATCGAATACCCGATTATTTACTGTATATTAAATGCAAACAGAGGGCATACTGTAAGGACCCCCGTGCCCTTAACCCGTTATAGTGTATTAACCCATGCCATTAGTGCATACAATCATATCATCTGGGGGAAAAGATTTCATGCAACCCTAGCATTGAATGCCATTTATAAAATTTCTTACAATATTCCATATAATGTCTAACTTTCCCAACATGGTCTATAAACATAACATGCAACTTTATTCATATGCTAGCATGCTCTCAATTCATTTTGCAATTCCTAAAATAATTGCATGCAAAACATAAATGAAAAGAGAAAGGCCCTTGCCTTCTTTATACAACACATATACATATAATAGTGCTCACATACGAGCATCAAATAAGTATACGTATATCTAATGTATAAAGTATCATGCTCAATACCAACTCTGGTACTTCGATCCTGGAAGCACCTCCAATCAACAGCTCGAGCTCAACTCCAAAGCATCGATGTACCTAATCACCTGCCCCCAACAGAGACAGCCCCCACACGGGGTGAGCATACCAATACCCCAAATCCAATAAGCACAATATTACAATTCATAATTTACATAAGTAAATGCTATGAATATTAAAAGACACTCCCTGGATGGCATCATCCTCATCCGGGATCCCCTGTGCTGTTCCTGTTCTCAAAATAACCGAAACCATCAAATTCCCAAATACCAGTTAATCATACATTGATTAACTAATCCGTTACCCACATGCCGATACCATAATCAAAAATATCAAATCATTAAACAATGATTACAGGTATTCCATTTATTTCACTTTCTATTCCGTCGCTCGCTCTACAATAGCGGCGTCAAATCGATGTTCGCTCAACGACGACAACATCCAATCATTGCTCGCTCAAAAGCGGCACCATATAATTCCCAATGCATATCAATTGATTGCAACAACCATATATTATTCATGCACAACAATTGCAATAATATCACGCATGCTCAACAGCAGTGGCCTCATAACCGATGTTCGCTCAAAGGCGACAACATCCCAATCATTGTTCGCTCAAAAGCGGCACCATATAATTCCCAATGTCCATCCATTTATTACAATATAATGTACATACATTCAACAGATACAATTATATAAAAGGGCTATGCTCGATACGTACCTTATAATTCCATAGTCCAAATACAATCTTGTCTTGGTCCCGTGACCGATGAATTATGTGCTAAACACGATTCACAATCTCCAATTATATCGTCATCCATGACGATTAAACCTTTTAAAAGACCCAGAACGAAGCATGCATCAAAAACTCAAAACGAAAATAATCCCCACAAGGCGATCGATCGCCTCTCAAAAATAGACACGGGTGATTGATCGCTCCATTCCAGACGATCGGTAGCCTCTCAGTGTATTTGGAAACTGCCTCATGGCAATCGATCGCTCCCTTTGTGACAGACAATTGCCTCACTGTTCATATCGATCGCCTCGACTTGTAACAGCCAAAAATGGCGTTTTTCTTGCAAAATTTTCCAAAACAATAATCCTCACATCCCATACCACATAAATCCTTAATAAGGGGCTATAAATCCACCCCAAAACACAACAACCCAAAAATCTTTAAAAACCAATTTCTTAAGCCCAACTCAAATCATTCCCTAACACCACAAAAAAACTATCAAATCGAAGATAAATGCGAGGGACGGATAATACCTTATTATCTTCGAGAAATTCGGCTCCCAAGTTGAGCCTTCATCGACTTTTCATCAAGGGAGAAAAGAGGGAAGGGTTGGGGAAAATGGGGGAGCTCTAGTGAGGGTGAGAGAAATGATATCCAAAATGATCGAACACTGAGTCCACTTGGTATATATAGTACCAAAACTCCAAAATCCCGAGTCCTACACAAATACATCATGACTCATTAAAAATCATCTGTTTTCAATAATTATCTCTCCAACCTCAATTTTTCATTATCAGCCCCAGTACAAAGTACTCCGGACCCAGATCCCACCAAAGCCCAAATTTCAAGGTTGTCACCACGATGAGAATACAATCTCAACCCTTGGATCCAACAACTCCAAATACAGGATTTAAATCCCCGGGAGTCTCAACACGACAATTAATTCATAGTTGCCATAATTAAAATCCATAAAGGATCATTACCACACCGGGATTAACACCATTAATTCCCGGGCATCACACATACCTCGAATTGTGCCCTCGATTTCAGCCTAACCGATTCCGTATCCACTTTAGAGTATTTACGCTAACAAATCGTGGTTTTTGTAAACCTGCAGAGATATACAAAATAAATAAAGGCATGGTGATGGTGATGACAAAGAAACATCTACCATGGCAATGCATGTCCACATAAATGTCCACTTCTCACACTACATAAAATTTCCAACTTTCGCTTTCTTGGGTTGTCTTGGGTCAGTTAAAACTTAAATTAATCTCTATTGCATCATCAGAAGAACCTAATACAGTTTTCAAGACAAAGACATAACAGAATTGAAACTTTCATTAAAATGAAAATGAAAACTTGAAATGTTAACAAAGTTATTTCTTCAACCTGCTCACCAGAACTCTCAAATTACTACACTCGGAAAATAATATAACAAAATGGATACAAAGAAGCAAACAGCAAGAACGTACATACCATTAATTTTATCCAGAAGACCAATATTTTACTTGTTTTGCTCCATTATATAAAATTTTTGATAATGCCAACTGCAATGCATCCTTTTTAAGCAAACATATCTTTCTGCACCACCAATTAGTATACCCTCCTACAAAAAATTTGCTCAAATCAAATAATAATGTTGATACCCCGATATCTGGTGCGGTTTGGACCCGAACTCTATGGGCTCGACCCGGTCTCATAAGAACGAGGATCTTACTGCCCTGGCCCGTTTCCATGGGCTTATTATACTTAGGGGCCATTTAACTAATTAATTAAATGGCCCATTAAGATTTAAGATAAGGCCTTAAACAAAAAAGCCCATGAAGGAGGATAAGATGGCAATGTAACATTAGGTCAAGAGAAGAGGCTGATCCATCTTCTGGCAGAGGGGGATGGCTGGTTTTTTATTTTGGCCCCATTCTTGGAAAAACACATGGAAAATTCATATTCATTCATTGTTACCAGATCGAACCAAAAATTGAGGTAACAATTGGCGCCGTCTGTGGGAAATAGAGTTAAGACGTTGATACCTAGAGCTCGCACATGGAGGCGGCGGGTGGCTGGCTACAAAAAGGAGAAGTTATTGAAGCGACGAGATCTGGAGGGAAAAAGGAGAAGATTCAAGAACTTCGCTGCATTGGGAGAAGCTCCCGATCTTCAAGCCAGCTGCCGCTGTTCTATCCTCGGTGGTTTAGGGACTGCTCGTGGGTTAGCGGCAGGGTTGGATTGCGCATCGCGAGGTGGTGTTCCCGACACAGCAAGGTAGAGGTCGTGGCGGTGTGTTTTTGGGGACGATAGTGCCGGGCTGCTATTCCTCTTCCCGGGATGATTCCAAAACTCAACAGATTTGCTCAGCTTTGTCCATGGTCCAGCCCTTCAATGCACGCCGCTATTTGCCGTATCTTCCAAGCGGCAGGGTTGGATTGCGCATCGCGAGGTGGTGTTCCCGACACAGCAAGGTAGAGGTCGTGGCGGTGTGTTTTTGGGGACGGTAGTGCCGGGCTGCTATTCCTCTTCCCGGGATGATTCCAAAACTCAACAGATTTGCTCAGCTTTGTCCATGGTCCAGCCCTTCAATGCACGCCGCTATTTGCCGTATCTTCCAGGCTTGGAGCTCTTCACGATAAAAAAAGGGGTTTAATGTTGAAGAGTTGGAAGCTCGACTATTCCCTCATCATAAGTTGACAAGTGAGAAAACGTTGTCAAGGACATCATCTGAAGGTTCTGAGGCCCATATGTAAAATGTAGCGGGAACTTCTTCCGTTAATATGTCTAATGGTAAATTCACCATAGATGCTATGCTGATGGCTGATGAAAAGCTTGATGAGTTTGGTGACCAAGGGAGACTGCCAGCTATGACATTTGAGGAGGAGATCCATCATCTAGTTTTCTGTTGGAGGGCTCTTTGAAAAAACAAAAATGTTTTAGCCAGATTCTTTGTCCAGAGCTTGCTCGAAGCTGCAATTGAAAAAAAAAGGGTGGACCAAGTCTTCAAACAAAAAAGGGTCGGGCATATAAGTGGAGATCTCATTGGTTTCACTTCAATATTATGCCCGAGATTAAAATCTTGTGATCTGCTGTGGCTGGTTTCTGAACACCTTGCTGCCTAAATCAGAGTTCACATCTCCATGCCTTCTATGCGTTTGCTGTTTTGTTCGAGTTAAATCTTTCATCTCTCGGTTCTGCTGCATTTCACTCTTTCGGTGGCCTTCCTTCGAGCTCTTTAACAGTGATGCTATTATCAGTGTTGCCCCGGTTTCTTTATCCCTTATTGCTTGTTTCCTGTCCATCATCAAACACACCATATAATAATACCATTTGCTCCTAGTCAATCTGCTATTTCATAAAGAAACTAATTCCCAATAATCAAGAGTTACCAATTTTTTTTTATCGAGAAGCAAGATATAAGGAATCTATTATGTATCTTAGTCATTATCATTACATTTGTCCTCTCTGGAGCCTCCATTATACAAAGTTATGGCACCTACAGAGACTATAAGTGCTATCATCAATTGGGATGAGCCAAGTCAACAAACTCAAGACCCACAATGTTTTTATTGTTGGACTGTCATTGTGGGTGCATTCAGCCCCCCAGGATACCTGCTGCTCATCCTTGGCTTATGCTAGCAGATAAGTATTGACTTAACATACTGCTTGGTGTTTGTTAAAAAATGCTAGAGTTTGCTCATTATTTTATTATACCATACTTCATATTCGTGCTTAAAATTATCATGTAAATGGATTAGGAGAATGAGTATATGGCCGTGTGAGATCCATTAATGTTGAGGTTACTATACCATCTCATGAATTGAGAATTAGCATCAAGCATGTGCTATAGGCTTCTTTAATTAGCTTGAAAAGAAGACATAAATTAAATCCTCATTGCGTGCAAAGCCAATTTTGATATGCCTTGGGCACTTATTTATGGAATTCTTTGTGATAAAATGCACCACTTTGTGTCACCCAAGCCTAATCAAGATGACCCCAATTCTTTTTTGTGAAAATGCATGTATTCGTGAGGTGAAAGCACAATAAATATTTAAAATATTATTTAAAGGCAAGCTCGGCATACTAGGCGACTCCAGCCTCAGTGCAACATATCTGATTGGTGACACCTAGTCTAGTGGGATCCAACTAAGTGACCACAATCACAGATCACCCCGACAATTTATAAATGGAAGAAGTCTTCGTTTATTTTTTTTGAAGTAATTGGAGACTTGTTGACTTTTTTATTCCCCCTTTGAACTGCTCTCATTTATAGCATACTGATTAAGAGCTTAGCATTAAAATCAAGATTATCTATTTATCATTATTTGGAGGTCAAAATTACAGAAATCTTGTTTCTTGACCGTATGTGGGTGACAGATTTTTAACCACATACCTCCTCTAAAATTTGTCTGATTAATCTTGATACTTTTGGGTATTTGAATTCTTGTATATTAAATTACATCTCTATCGAGACTAATATACGAAAATAGCATATCATCTCCATGATTGACTTATTGTGCGAGCAATGAGCTTGAGACTCCCACTTCATGGGAAAGTTTACGCAAGATTTTTCTCTGCCAATTATTTTCATTACTAAATGTTCTAGATGCTGGAATGATACTTTGATTGGATCCGAGGGATTACTTGTGCCGAACTGCTCAAAAGCATGAAAGTCTGTGGGGAGGCATAAGACTCATACGTCGAGCTTGTTATTTTATCTCATCTTCTTACCATGCTATTTTTGAATTCAAATAAGTATAAATGGTATGTGCTCGTATTATTGGAATTTCATGTGGTGAGTTACACCAGGTTTGGATCATATTCCAATTAACATGCACCTTTGAACGTGTGATTGAGAGTGCTATAAATTGAAACGATAGATGGTGTTACTTGCCAACTAGTAACAAGACTAGAGGATGTGGCGATGTGTTTGCCCACCTTATTTATGCTCGACCCTCATCATCTATTGGTCTTCCGTGTAGTTGAGCATGAACTAAAAAAGTTACTCGCTCAAGAGTTAAATGTTGTTGGAATTTGAATATTTTAAATTCTTTATATTACATCAAATGCAAGATATTATAATTTTGGATCGTTCCTCTCTTGTCTCTTGTGTATTACTGCAGTATTTTCCAGGCTGACCTCAATTACAGCCCGGGCATGCAATCTCGCAGTAAGCCCCATATTCAGGAGTACGGTCCGGGCATGCAATCTAGCAATAAGGCCCTATTATGACAGCTCGGGCATGCAATCTCGCAGTAAGCTCCTATTATATCAGCTCAGGCATGCGATCTCGCAGTAAGGCCTTATTCATCAGCTTGTGATCTTTATTTGATCCGGATTTTTGATTCTTATTCGAGTGTGGGAGTTGAGATGATGAGATATGTCATGGTCCGCCCAGACATGTGTGGCCATGGTCAGCCCAGGCACACGAGATGATGAGATATGTCATGGTCCGCCCAGACATGTGTGGCCATGGTCAGCCCAGGCACACGAGATGAGGAGATATGTCATGGTCCGCCCAGACATGTGTGGCCATGGTCAGCCCAGGCACACGAGATGAGGAGAAAAAGTTAAGGTATCGCCCTGACTATGAAAGCTAATGGTCCGCCCTGGCTACTATGAAAGCTAATGGTCCGCCCTGGCTACTATAAAAGTTATGGTCCGCCCTGACTATGAAAGCTAATGGTCCGCCCTGGCTACTATGAAAGTTAAGGTCCGCCCTGACTACTATAAAAGTTATGGTCCGCCCTGACTATAAAAGTTATGGTCCGCCCTGACTATGAAAGTTAAGGTCCGCCCTGACTACTATAAAAGTTATGGTCCGCCCTGACTATGAAAGTTATGGTCCGACCTGACTACTATAAAAAGTTATGGTCCGCCCTGACTACTCTGAAAGTTAAGGTCCGCCCTGACTACTATAAAAAGTTATGGTCCGCCCTGACTACTCTGAAAGTTAAGGTCCGCCCTGACTGGGAAAATTAAGTTCCGCCCTGATTGCTTAAGTCCAGGTGTATGAGGCCCTGACAAATATTAGCACAGGTCTTATCTGCTCATATTTATTCTCTGGGATCACATGAGACGAGCTCTATTTGCTCAGCACTTTATCAGTTCAAGAGCTCAGGACATTTGTCATTTTGTGAATTCAGATGAGCTCTATCTCCTACACGCATTTATTATTATGCAGTTCGGATGCTCTTTAGTTTTGGGAGCTCAGCTGAGTTTTTATCTGCTCAAATCTAGTGATTATGTATGTCGGATGAACTTTATCTGCTCTGCATACCTATTGGCTTTGGAGTTCAGGACAGATGAGCTGTATGTGTTCTGTTTATTATTCTAGAGCTCAGATCGGGGGGAGACTTATATGCTCGGTTTATGTTGAAGTTCAGACAGGTCAGCCCTGCCAGAAAATAGATCAGCTCTGTTCAAGATTTAATTCTGTACTTAGAATTGTTTCGTGTTATTATTACAAGTCAGCCCTGCTTGGATAACACGTCATTCCAGCCAAGATAACATGTCATCCCAGCCAAGATAACATGTCATCCTTACAACATGGCAGCTCAGTTTCGACACTCGAGTCTTATTTGCTCCATGTTTATTGTCTGGAGCTCAGATAAGCCTGGATTTATTTCCTCTGCCTATAGATTATTTTTTAGTTCAGCTGTGTTTTGTTTGCTCATCACGACATATTTATCAAGCTCTGGATGCCCAGATGTTTATTAGCTCTGGAGTTTGGCGAGTTTTATCTGCTATGGAACTGAGCTAAGTTTTATTGATTATGGAGTTCAGGCGAGCAATATTTGTTCATACCATGTCGGAGCTAAGATCAGATCAGGTCGGGCGAGCAATATTTGTTCATATCATGTCGGAGGGGTATTATCTTCTCATACATCATCCCAGGAGATCAGGTCGGGCGAGCTTTATTTGCTCAGTCCGGCCCAACAAAGATAAGCATTTTATCACCTCGGAACTCTCGATTATTGTAGCTTCAGTTCGGATTCCTACTGCCCAGTCTGACCGGTTATTATTGACAGGAGCTCAGTACTATGATTACGCTGGTTCCTCGTATGGGCTATGCGAGCTGCCTATTTTATCAAGGAGATCGACATTCGAATTGTCATGGCTCTACCGACTACATGACTTGGGAACTCGGCACAGCGCAAGGTCACATCCTGATTTGTCATTTAAAGGACTACCGATCCGGGTCCTCACCTAACCAGTTGGAGTCGATACAGCGCTACTCTAGCTCGACTAGAGGGGGATACTCATGATACCCCGATATCTGGTGCGGTTTGGACCCGAACTCTATGGGCTCGACCCGGTCTCATAAGAACGAGGATCTTACTGCCCTGGCCCGTTTCCATGGGCTTATTATACTTAGGGGCCATTTAACTAATTAATTAAATGGCCCATTAAGATTTAAGATAAGGCCTTAAACAAAAAAGCCCATGAAGGAGGATAAGATGGCAATGTAACATTAGGTCAAGAGAAGAGGCTGATCCATCTTCTGGCAGAGGGGGATGGCTGGTTTTTGATTTTGGCCCCATTCTTGGAAAAACACATGGAAAATTCATATTCATTCATTGTTACCAGATCGAACCAAAAATTGAGGTAACAAATGTCAAAAAACATAAAACCAGAAAAAGGCACATAAATACAGAAATACAAAACTTGATGCTTGCAAGATTAACAACATGCACTAAAATATATCATGTCAACCATGCTACTTACCTCATTATACTACATTAACAAATAAGCCGAAAAAATGGTCACCTGATAAAAAAGGGTGTCGTATGTAATCGTGAGACCCTCACGCGTGCGAACTCGTGGCTTTCTGTGAAAAATCCGAAGAACCCACGATCGATTACCGGTGGCTTATGATTCTCCTTTCTCATCATTGATGAGAATTCCCGAACAGATTGGGTCAAGATAAAGGACTAATTTGGCATCTTTGGTGGAGTCGCATTCAAATAACCCTGAAACTTCAATAACTTCTCTGCATGGCTCAAAATCGAATGATTTTGTGACTTTTCGCGTCCTTTGAATTGCAGAAACTGGGGTTTATGAAAATTGGACATTTGTGAAATAATCACAAACTTGAGATTGATAGCAGCGCACAGATTGGGAGTTTCATAAAATTGTCAGAAACATTGGAAGAGGACTAAAGTTTTGCAGAAAGCAGTTTTTTCAATATTTGAAATTGAATTAGAGGGAAATTAAATAGAAGTTAATAAACTGATAGAGAAATGAAGAGACTCGGATTAAGCGAGGGTAATATGGAATTAAGTGAGGACAATAGCGGAAGTTCACTTAAAAGTACCAAATCAGTTAGTATAACCCACTCCTACTTAGTAAGATAGTAAGATAATAAAAATAATAAAAAAATTTAAAAGTAATGTAAAAAAAAATTTGTTTGCGTTTCTACCATGAAACGCTAACGCACTTCGCGTTTCTTTATCCATCTTTACTTTTTTTTCACCATGAAATTTTGTAAAGGTTTCTTAAAATTTTTTTAGTTATTAAACGCAAGAAACGTCACGTTCACGTTTATTGGTCAAAGATTTTCCCCCATCTTTGTTTCAAAAGAATTGAAAGCCATTTGCGTTTTTTAAATATAATATTTTAAAAAAAAACTAAATTTTTACATAAACAATTTTAGAAAAAAATAATTTTTTTAAACAACACTTCTTGAAAAAAAAATTTAATAAAAAGTTGTGTTTATTTTTTCAAATAATAATAATAATATTATTATTATTGAACAATTACAAATACAATTATTATAATTATCAGCACTGAAGAGCACAATCCATCACAAATACATCAATAACACCATCCTATAACCTAGTACAACTAATTACAACCCAGTACAACTTAGTACAACCTCCTACAAAGAGTATAGATAAATCCTCAAATGAGACCTGAACTCAAGACTTCTTTTAAAATTGAGATCTTGGGACCTCTATTATTAATATCATTATAACTATAATTATTTTTTACCCAAATTCGATCCGATTCGGTACAGTTTTGTATCGATGAACACCCCTACATCATTGTGCTATATTTCACAGTGGATTTTATGGTATTTATGCGAACCCCTTATTTTGTCATTTTGAGCATCTATTCGGGCTAATTTAATTTAATATTGTAAATAAAAAAATAAATCCAAAACTAATGTCAATTTTTTTTTGAAGAACTAATGTGAAACGCAGTTGTGGAGTGCGTTTTTAGAAACAAAAAAAAAAATTTGACGGGTCAAAGTCAGTTGGGAAAACGCATACAGAGTATGAGTTTTTCCCATATATATATATATATATATATATATATATATATATATATATATATATATATATATTATATATATGGGAATATATTATATAATTATATAAGTTTATTATTATATCAATATTAATAGTTATTATTATATAATAATAATAATTCAATTATTAGTTTATTTTAATCAAATGAATACTTATTCAAGCAACAAGTTATGTGTGATTATTGGTTACTATATGCGTTCCTTCCTAAAGTTTTTCTCTAACAAAATTTAATAATTTGGCAAACACCTGGATTAGATCTGATCAAGCACAAACGCAATATATTTGGGAAGCTGATAAATTTAAATCTGATAAATTTAGTTATATGTTTTCTTACATATGAAATCCTTTTATAATTTAGTTAGTAATTCTTTATTTTAAAATCATATCTAATAAGTTGATGAACGGTGCATGAAGACAATTATTTATTTTAATATGAGTAATATGAAATGAAATATTAATTACAATATAATCTATATATAGCCTCTAGTTCCACAATCTCGTCTATGTATCTCTCGTCGTGATCTTCTTGGGGGCTCAACTTGCACAACATTAGGCGCTTGTGATTGATCAGATATAATCCTGATGCTGGACTCACCAATATCATGATACTGTGGAGTCAGGTCGGAGAATGCAATAGGCGAGACATTAAATGCGGACGTGATTATGATGATCCTGGGACTCCAAGCATAAGATCCGTAAATGGGAATCCACTATAAGACTGGGTTGGATCAGATATATAAGGAGTATATGGCGATGGCTCAATCTGGTGGGCAGGTTGCGGCACGTAATAGTCATAAGCGGTAGCATCGTAGTGGAATGATGAACGATGTGCTGTTGATGTGTCACGTCATATGATGTAGTCGTAAATGGAAGGATGTCATCATGAGCGTCTACTGGAGTTTCAGAAATACTTGTTTGTCTTCTCCTCCGACTGTCCCCCCTACTGCTAGTTGGTTGTCTTGCAAGTATAGTATCTTGATTTCGTTGCTTCTGAGCAAGTCGTCTCACTTCATCCGCAATTGCTATATTATGTTGTAATAAATGTCTGACCCTTGGTGAGATCGCATCGTCCTCGCTCAAACTCGAGCAACTAAGTCTGAGTTGCTTCATATGTGCATCCTGAAAAAAAAACTATATCATTAAGGTTGTCATAATCATAAGACGCAAAAATATATAAAATAAGACAAAACTGCATCTCTACATACTACTTGTTGCCATGCGGCAGCGTCTCCTGCACGGTGTCCAATCTCGATATTGATGACCGATGGAGATATAATATGACAAGTAATGCGACCTACCACGTCATGTACTCGTCACTAATAGGATAGGAGCCGGTGGCCTCAAGGGCATGCACAATGTTATATCTTCTGTTGTTCCAACAAATCTATGTACTCATTATGTTGCCATATCCAATTGGTGCCCGAACGACCTCTGCGGTCGACTTTATGCAAGGCTGCCTGACGTGCATCTATGGATGGTGGAACAGTTTGAAATAGAGCAAACTGTCGTAAGACTCGTTCTGGACAATGCATCTCCACAATGGAATAGTGTATCATCTGGCATTGCGCCCTCCAATCCTCAGGACCACATTCTGGAGGCAATGACCTGATCTCGTCTGATTCCATGTCGTATGGAGTCCAAATAAACTGCAATACAGAAATATTTTAAGATTTGTTAAGACATTAACATAAATAACTATAGACATTAATATACAAGTTATGTAATAAATATTTAAGCACTAAATTTACCTGATCCCAATACATCATATCTAGTGTGTCTCGAAATACACGTAAAGCATGTCGGACTGTGTGTCCAAATGTGCAAAATTGAGACCATCTAAAAAATATCGGCATGATAATGTTAATACATTAAATTGTGAATAATATAACATCAATAAATCTATGATTATACCGTGCACTATATGGGGGGGTAGGAAGTGTGTGATCTTCATCTACTACAATTGGGCCTTCTGGTACTCGAGTACTATGAGTTATGTGATGGATACTCTTGATTCTCGTATATGCCCAAATCTGAAATTTTTGTGATTAGAATATGAAGTTAATATAACATAATGTAAGTTTATATCCACTTTTATTAAAGTTGGCGAGGCTAGTAAATATTATTATCTGTACAAGTTGCATTGCACCACCGATATTTGTTCTTCCTTTCTTAGATCCATTGCATAACTCACGATAAAGGAATGCAAGCACTGCACTACCCCAACTAAACTTATGAGCTTTTGAAATATCGTGTAGATGACGGATGTATAACATCAAGATAAAGTCGTTCGATGAATCGGGGCATAAGCCTAGTAACATTAGTACACACGAGCGTGTGTACTGATGCACTTGTTCCTCAGTGCTGTCATTAGTTATTGGGTAAGCCATTAGATGAGCTTGCAGTGCAGTTAATGCTATACGTGACTTCTTAAGCTTATCAGGTGGAGGAAAAAAACCAAGCCACTGCGCACAATACATTCGTCACTGCGTGATACTCATGCGCGTGTCCTCCCCACAAATTGCATCACCCTCAGTTGGTAAGGCCCATATAATAGCAATGTCCTGCAATGTGATGGTCACCTCTCCAACATGAAAATGAATTGTATGTGTCTTGAGTCGCCATCTCTCAACCAATGATGTGATCAGATGTGTGTCAATATCAAAGTGACCACATCTATATACACCATAAAATTCCATATCATGTAAGGTGCATACCACACATACATGAAGTGGTCTCGCTCTACACAATTCCCAAAAATATCCGTCCCCACGCCTCACGGTCAGAGTATTGTCAATATCTCTGTTAAATACATCATCGGAGCGGTGTACAGATTGCTTATTGAGCACACTACAGTCAAGTGGGCCGTACGTACTCTGTGTATCAATCCTGCAATATGGATATTTACAAAATAAATAAATATGTATATTTACAAAATAAAGAAATATGTCAATTGAAAGTTAAAACCTGCAATTGTCTTTTTACAAATGGACGACACATAATGATTAACTTCGTTGTCGGGAACTTGATGCCTGTTCTTGAACTCTTCGTGCCTGTTGTCTCCCCCGAGTCTGTGGCCAGTCCATTTCATTAGGAATACGAGACGTCTGATACCTCCCAGGACGTGTTGAGCTCTTAACAAAGGGTTATGGAATAAGTCAAATGATGGGAGCCTCCAATATTCTTTCGAGAACAAAGGCTCGAAGGTCCCTTGATATGTAGCCGAGTAAGAATCCAATTTGTAATAATCACTAACAATACTCGATGCATTGATGCCAAAATGTCGACAAGCATGTATAGCATGTGAGCATGGGATACCAAATTGTGTCCATTTTCCATAAGAACACGTCTTGGCTCTAAGTTTGACAACATGCGTAGTGCTCCCGACAGAAACGATGTACGACTCGTGGGGGCATAAATTCAGGCACACATTGAACAGCACGAAAAAGACCTTGGTGCCTATCAGAAATTAGACAAATCCCAGATATCTCACGAATTATGTGTCTGGCCAGCATCTGAAGAAACCATCTCCAAGACATCAATGTCTCCTCATCCACAATCGCAAAAGCCAAAGGTAGAACTTGTTGATTAGCGTCAATTCCGACTGCAATCAACAACTTGTGCTTATACTTCGTATATAAATGTTTTCCATCAACACTTATCACCTTTCGACAATGTTGAAACCCCTGGATGCATGGCCAGAATGCCCAGAATACATATTTAATGATCTTTTGACTTGGTACGTTTGTGTCAATATGATCCCACTCAATAATGGTGTCCTCGTTGTGTTGCTTAAAGGCAGACATATACCTCGACAATTGTGACACTAAGCTCTCCCAAGTGCCGTATACTTGCTCCCTAGCAGCTTTCAAACCATGCCAAACCTTATGATATGATATTTCGAACCCATATTTTCCTTTCACCGTCTCTTGAACGAATTTAACCTCATAAGTAGGATCCTTCCGAACAAACCCAATCAACAAACTGGCAATCACATTCCTACTCAAGTTACGATGGTCAATAGACAACTCATTCATTAGGCACGTATGATCTCCACTATACTTTGTAATTTTAAACACATTCATTTTCTCTTTAAATATCCCTCTTAACATCCAATCACATGGCGTCACTTGAGAATTATGATTACAAACAACTTTCCATAATTTGGGCGTGCTCTCAATAACGCGATACTCTCGTCTAGCCACCCATATTGAAAAGTCCATCACTGCTGACTGCAAATGTGATATACTTTTAAACAACATACCCAACTCCAAATTTCCCTCATAGAATTCTCTTCAGACACCAGTCGAAATATCAACAGAATCAACAGGTACTTCCGGAAATGTTGTTGAGAAGTATGGAAGTACTGGAAAATGGTGGCGCTCAGGTTGGATCTGTGGGTTATTGTTGCTTCAGTTTGTTCCACATGTAAAGATGATGAGCCCTCATTCTGTTGGGAAATGGTCTCCAACATGACATCAATTGCTACATCTTCATCGTTATCATCATCAATATGGACGTTAAGTTCTGACTCGTCTGGTTCAGAATCGTCACGATTCTCAGGTCCGAAAAAATCAGCATTAGCATACTCATCTCTACCCTCCTCTATTTCATCATTATCTTCCACTTCAGTTATATTAATATTGTGGGCTTCTACTCCTACATCAGGTAAACCATCTACTCTCATACTTGCTAGTCCTTGGGTGACAACCGGTATGTTCATGGTTTGATCATCAGTAAGAATTGACATATATGGGCCTCACTCTTGACTATATTGGACGTTTGATGTATTACTATGATGGATCTGTTCTAATTCAATATATAAGTTGACACCAGTATTTCCAACATCAGGGTCAAAGAAAAACCAAATATCACTATCATCTTTGATTTCTAATGGATGCTCGACTCGCCCAGAAATATTATTGAATATATGCTTAGTCCACACTTTAAGTGAATATTGCTGGTTATCGACACCTATTTGCCCGTACAGTTTCAACAACATCTCAGACATTGTAATAGTTCGAGGCATCACATTTATCTTAGTGGAGGTCGATCATAATTTACGATAATCCCATCGTGTGATATGCGACCGTCATAGTATAACAAAATATCAATTTCACTTCGAATCGACATATTATCTACAAAAAAGATTTTAAACTCATAAGTTTAAAATATTGTATTTTGTGTGAAACATCAATTTACAAACTAATATGCTAAAAAAAATTATATTTTTTCGATTTCAACATAATTCATTATTTTCATATCTAATATTTATTACAATTTTTAAAAAACAATTAATTTATACGAAATGCAAAATAAATTTTTTTAAAGTTTGAGAATAAAATTTATAATGAATTTATTAATTTTTTAGAATTAATTTTGTACATGAATGTTTATCATGAAATAAGAAAAATATCTTTTCAAGTTTTATATATTTTTTTAAACTAATACACTGTTGAATATTTACAATATGATAATTATATCATATCAACTCAAAAATTTAAATCTAATGACATAAACAAAAAAAATTAAAAGCGTACCTCAAAATTCAAGATCCCAAAACCTACACTAAATAACTCTATGTAAAATAATGTACAATAAAAAATTCAATTTTTTATGAAAAAATTAGTAAAACTTACCTTTAAGATGAAATAAAAACATGGAAACGAAAATTGTGTTAAGCAAGCAAAACTAAAAAAAATTATATTTTTTCGATTTCAACATAATTCATTATTTTCATATCTAATATTTATTACAATTTTTTAAAAAACAATTAATTTATACGAAATGCACAATAAATTTTTTTAAAGTTGAGAATAAAATTTATAATGAATTTATTAATTTTTTAGAATTAATTTTGTACATGAATGTTTATCATGAAATAAGAAAAATATCTTTTCAAGTTTATATATTTTTTAAACTAATACACTGTTGAATATTTACAATATGATAATTGTATCATAACAATTCAAAAATTTAATTCTATGACATAAACGAAAAAAATTAAAAAGCGTACCTCAAAAATCAAGATCCCAAAACCTACACTAAATAACTCATGTAAAATAATGTACAATAAAAAATTCAAAATTTTATGAAAAAATCAGTAAAACATACCTTTAAGATGAAATAAAATATGGAAACGGAAATTGTATCGCCAAGCGAAAGATAGACTGAGCAAGCGAAATATGAATGAATTATGTAGTGAATGATTGCCTTTAAAGAGAAAAAATCGAAAATTTCAAATAGTTTTTTTAATGAGTCTGCTGACCACTGCTGCAATCGCATGCTTTTTTGCACGCGGTTGTCAAATCAACCGACAGACCCATTAAATGGGTCTGTCACCTTTTTTCTTTTTTTTTTTATAAAAATGAGGAAACACACTTCAAGAGTGTGTTTCTTAAGGAGCGTATATCGGGTGCGTTTTTTAAAACGCATCCGACGAGTGCGTTTCACCTTATTTCATTAAAAAAAAACGGCTTATTATTGTACTTTTGTTTTTTATCAACAATATTATTTTAAATTAGCCTCCACGAGTATCAGACCCACTTTTTTTCTAATTTTACATGTATCTATTATTTTAATGTTAAAAATTATTTTTAAAATATAATAATAGTACACAATTATAATGATATGTATAACAAATATAATGATAATGATATATATAACAATTATTATAATTATAATGATATTTTTCTAGCATGCTCCCTTATTATAATATATATATATATATATATATATATATATATATATATATATATTATATTATATTATAATAAGGGAGCATGTTAGAGAAAATATTTGGCCTCTTAGTATTACCAAAATGTCCATAAATCTTTTATTAATCACAAATAGTATGCCAACATGCAAAATGATTGAAATATCCCTGAGGCTTTTAATAATTTTAATATATCATAATATACTATATTCTTAAAATGTTTGTAATGTACTTAATAATATAGTCAAATATAATATTATCCTACCACATTATATTTGAAATTACATATTTATACTGTAATTTTATACTATATAAAAATTTTAAAAAAAATTATATAAATAAAATTATATGTGCAATCAAAAATCGCTAGTATTAAATGAAACGCAAATGAGATTTCAATTGAAACAAAGTATGGAGGTGGGAAGATCTTGAACCCCAAGAAACATAAAGGTGCTTCACATTTCTTCCTTTAATAAAAAAAATTAGCGTTTCATGGTAGAAACGCAAATACTTTATGTTAAATTTTTTTATTATTTTTATTATATTTTATTAATTTAGCCCTTTCTTAACCCCCGATTTCACCCACAACAATCAAACCCTAACCCTAAAAATTCCTTATTCTCCGATCGAAGTGTCAACTACTCTATCTACTCACAAATTCGTAATCTTCACCACTAATAATTCTACGTATATTGTTTTAGATTATTGCACGACCATGGATTCGCATGCGAACAATCTCTACGAAACCGCCTCGCAGCCGGATGAGGGGAACGATGCTTATACATTCTTGGAATTCCACACACAAGGCGAGGAAGATTTTACTTACCCTGAATTTCAGGAGCTCTCGCAGCCTATTCGATCGTCTTCCACTCTGTGGCCTGCACCTTCCGATTCTATTGCTGCTGCTGATGCTGCCTTCTCTACTGAATCCTCTACGACAAATAAACTCCGCGGTGGAATTAACAACAGCAATAACAATAATAGGGCTGCTAGCGGTAGTGGTAATAATGGCAGCAAGGAGGGAGTGGTGGAGGCATTGGCCGCGGGGATGAGCGGTCTGAACTTTGAGGAGACCGGTGATGACGAGGTGTTTGATTATGGGAAGGGGGACTTTGCTGAACACGCTTGTAAGTACTGTGGGATCACCAACCCCGCATGTGTTGCACGGTGCAATGTGCCTTCTTGTAGGAAATGGTTCTGTAACTCGCGCGGGAATACATCTGGTTCTCACATTGTCAATCATCTGGTGAGTTGAAAAAAATATTATGCTGTGTGCTTAAAACATAAAACGAGATATATTAGGTCTCACGTGTTGAATTTTTTAGGAAAATATCTTTGATATGATGAGCTGTTTGGGGATTGCGGGATTGGTGTGGCTAATGGTTTCATAAATGAAGCGATTATGGGTTGACTGATGATTAGGAAAGAACTTAAATTTTGGCATATGAATTAGCATTAATTGATAGTATTGTGTCAGCTGAAATGCTGCACTCTTTTTTTCATGTTTCCCAGTTGCAACTAAGAATAAGATCAAGTAAACTTTGTTTGCTTTATCTTATCATGGAATATCTTGTAATCTGTATGTTTGGCTTAAAAACACAAATCTGGTACGAGCGATCCTATCTTTCCTTTGAATTGAATATCCTTAGTGTATTAGTGTAAATTGTTTCCTTGATGGTGTTAGTTGCATAATGTCATTTGGTTACTTCATCTTGGATAATAATCTGTGACACCTGATTTATGTTTGAAACGAGAGACACCTGTATCTGAGTGCAAGTATAATAGGTTGAGCATTGTTGTTTTGTTTCCTGGAAAATTTCATGGCCTGGCTGGTTGATGATAAATGTCTAGAAGTGGAAAATGGGATCATATTCGATTCATATTGGGTCTGTTAGGAGCAGCGATTTTTATTTTACTTAATTATGTTTTTTGTCGATGCTTATTGGAGAAACATATTTTTCGTTTTCAATAAGCAATAAATATATTTCTGTTGAAGGTTGAAGGTTGAAGGTTGAACATATTTTTTTTTTTATGTAGAAACAAGTAACAACTCACTCATAGCAAGTTACAAATTCTGTCTCGGTAAAATAGATTCAGAAAAAAAAAAACAAAATATTTGAATTATTTTTATTTTGTAAATAAGGATACTAATGATCAAAAAATTCGCAGCTTTGGAGGAGAATTTAGAAAACATTTGTTATCTTTGAAATGATTGCAAAATAACGTTAGTAGGAAATGCTTTTTATGTATGTTAATTTTGTAAGCAAATAAAATAATTAATACTATGATTAAAGTAGTAGAAACTATAATCATAAATTTTTACTTGGAAAAGTGTACAACATTAATAACAAATACAATTTATAAAATTGTGCAAAAATTTATATTTTATGTACTCATTTGCATCAAGAATTATTTTAATAGTATAGATCATAAATTAATTAAAAAAATTTAATACTTGTAATAGATCTTAAAAGAAGAAGAACAGATGTAGAATATATGGCGTAAAAAAGGGTGGAATTTTGGTAAAATGTGAGATAAAAAGATATTCTTAGCAGACAATCAATTAACAGAAGCGCCCTTACAACAGAAGTTGGGGATATCTTGTTTCTGATATCAATGTTTGTTTATTATTTATCTAGAACTATGTGCTACAAAATAAGATTCTTTCTATTATTGGTAGAGTATAAGAAAAATTAATATGTACATATATAGCCCTTAAAGAAGAGCTTTTTATACTTTGTGGTTTGGTTATTTGCGAAGTAACTGCTTCTTTTGCTTGATTTACTTTCAACCTTTTAGGTGAGAGCAAAACACAAGGAAGTGTGTCTTCATAAAGATAGTCCTTTGGGAGAAACAATCCTCGAGTGTTACAACTGTGGATGCCGAAATGTCTTCCTTCTTGGATTCATATCTGCAAAAACAGAGAGTGTGGTTGTTCTTCTTTGTAGAGAACCTTGCCTTAGTTCTAATGCTTTGAAGGACATGAATTGGGATCTCAGTCAGTGGTGCCCGCTTATTGATGACAGATGCTTTTTGCAGTGGCTGTTGAAGGTAGGACACATATTTGTTAGTTGTGCTACGGGCTATGACCTAAAATGAACCCATTCGATTGTTTGTAAAACAGGTCCCATCTGAACAAGAGCAGTTGAGGGCGCGACAAATAAGTGCCCAACAAATAAATAAAATTGAGGAGCTTTGGAAGACAAATCCTGATGCTACTTTGGAAGATCTTGAGAAACCTGGTGTGGATGAGGAACCTCAACCTGTGGTGCACAAGTATGAGGATGCATACCAGGTGCTCTTAACCAGATTGACTATACTTTCAGTTAATCAGCTGAAATGCATGTTAACTGTTGCTCAAATGCCATGTAATTTTTTTGCCTCCACTTAACCTATTGCTATAACTTTCTTGTCCAGTATCAAAATGTTTTTGCGCCACTAATTAAGCTTGAAGCAGACTATGACAAGGTATGATTACGCCTTCTATTGTTATTCTTTTTAGCTATTTACAAGATATGAAACAAAATTGCAGTGAAAAACAGTCTTCTCTCATCTATTGATTTCCCATCACCATTTATGTAAGGGTTGACGTTTGGCTCTATTAGGCATCACAGATTGTACTGTCACTTTTTTTTGGTATAAGAGTTAATTTCCTAAAGTGTAGAGGCGGAGTAGGAGTGGAAGATTGCTTTCATTATATTTATCTTAGTAAGAAGAAATAAATTAGAAAAATTCCACTTGTAATGGGATGCCTAGCAAATATCATTAAATTGTTTTGTATGCCATTATTCTGTTTTTTTCTTTTCATAACCATGGAACAATGTTGTGTTGAATGTTCGCTTGTGAACAAAGGTACCAAAAACACTACTTACTGTTAGTTGATGGCAGATGATGAAAGAGTCTCAAAGCAAAGATAATCTCACAATTCGATGGGATATTGGCTTGAATAAGAAGCGCATTGCTTACTTTGTCTTTCCAAAGGTAATTTATATTTTTTGAATTATTTATTTTTGTTAACCGTTTTATCATCATTATGTGAAGAACTCATATTTTTTTGTAGGAAGATAATGAGCTACGGCTAGTACCTGGTGATGAATTAAGGCTGCGTTACCCAGGAGATGCATCTCATCCCTCATGGCAGTCTGTGGGTCATGTGGTATGTCATCTTTGTCTGAACCCTCCTAAGTCCTACCTTTCATCTTTTTACCAATTTTTGCTGGATCTGATTAGTTAATTAGCATAAACTGCCATGCTGTGTGGTTCTCATTTTATTTTGGTGAATCAATGATCTGGCTTGATCGATGTATCCATTGACAGATGCGTGTTTCTTCATTTTGTTGAAACTTTCTTTCATCTTTTCAGATTAAATTAACTTCGCAAGAGGAGGTTGCTCTTGAGCTACGTGTTAGTCAGGTATCTGTTGACTTTCATCATAATTATTTGTTTTCACTATTCAATCCTGCTGCAAGATTTTGATAAAACTGCTCTAGCAGGGTGCTTCTGTTGATGTGAACCATGGTTTTAGTGTTGACTTTGTCTGGAAGAGCACTAGCTTTGATCGGATGCAAGGGGCTATGAAAACTTTTGCTCTGGATGAAACAAGTGTCAGTGGGTAAGTGAACACCATTCATCTGGTTGATAAGCTGCTTTGGTGTATGCATGGTAAGACATCAAAAGGGAGGAGTAAAATATGTATGTTTTTTTTAATTGCATGGACTGCTGCGTAATAAAGTAAAGTTGATAGTTTAATTCGTTACCATGCTGAGGTAGACTGGAGGTGCATGGGTATCAGGTATCCCTTCCGGGAAGTGCCATCCTTCGTGATGCTGAACAATGGATTAAAGAGCAGCAATACAAATCAAGTGTTAGGAATTATTATCTTTATTAAACTATTAGTTAGGTGTTAAAGTAGCAGGACTATGTTTCTCCTTGTAGAAATATGGTTTAACAGAGAAATGAGTCAAGAATGTATGTTTTTTCTATCTATCAGTGCCGTAACAAAATGCTTCTGAGTGTGATCTGCTGTGATTTAATGCAAAATTATCATACTTGTCGTTTTAAACTGGCCGTCTTGACATTAGCTTTAATTTTTTCCTATTTGTTTTACAATGTCTTTTGTTGATTTCAAGAGGGTTGATGATGGCATCGTGAGAGATAAGTTGTTCATAAATTGAACTCTGATGGTCTTTTTCTTGATAAACTGTAGTTTTTTTCTGAAATGCTGCATACCATGCAGGTACATTTATCATCATTTACTAGGCCATGAAGTTGATATGCAGATAGTTCGAAATACATTGCCTCGTCGGTTTGGTGCACCTGGTCTTCCGGAACTTAATGCATCTCAAGTATTGTCTCGTCGTTGCTCATTTATCTTCAAATGCAACGCTTTTGTCTATTTGAACTTTGGCTTTCTTTTTGAATTGCTTTTGTATTCTAGGTTTTGGGTTACTTGATTGTTGATGCCACCTATTAAATTAGGGGATGGAGCGTGAAAGAAACAACATTAGGCATGATAACAAAAAAGCTAAACAAAACAAAATGTACATCTTTAACGAGTACAGTACATTTGATGATAGAATGTGCTTAATAAAGTATGACAGGAAAGACATTGAACTAGTGAGCTTTATTGAAGACTTGTTCAAATGATATGGAGTCTTGAACTTCCACATATGATGTATTAATGGTTTTTATTATGTATTGTTTTCCCTTTCTTCTCATTTCTTTTTCTTCCAATTTTGCATTGTCACGACATATGTCAATACACAGGTTTTTGCTGTGAAGAGTGTTTTACAAAAACCTATAAGTCTAATCCAAGGTCCTCCTGGAACTGGTAAAACTGTCACCTCTGCTGCAATTGTGTATCATATGGCAAAACAAGGCCAGGGACAGGTAATATAAGAGGTTTTGGAAAAAAAACTGATGTTTTCTTGATTATTACTTTCACCTCCCATACTCACCCATAGTTTCCATTACAGGTTCTGGTCTGTGCTCCGAGTAACGTGGCTGTTGATCAGCTAGCTGAAAAGATAAGTGCCACTGGTTTGAAGGTCTGGATATTGCTGCTTCTTAGATATTAGCTCTCTACATTTGCCTCAGTTGCATTGTGGTAGAGATATTGAGCACAAAAATCTGCCTATCTTATGGAAGGATCATCAAACTCCTTTATAATGATTTTAAGAATCTGTGGTTCTTTTGTGATGGTTTGCTAATTGATGGAGCCTTCTGCTAGCGTCTGTGATAGTGTTTCCACAATTGTCATGTTCTACTCATAGGCTTAACATTAAAGTTGGCTGGTGTAATTACTTTTCATCTTGCCCCACCCTTGCCCCAGGCAATAAAACAAGTAAAAAATAGAGCACTATAAAATCAAAATGACTTATTTTAATGTTTGCTTATGACACGTCTTTGTTCTTTATTTTTAATGACAAGGTTGTCAGAATTTGTGCAAAGTCAAGGGAAGCTGTTAGTTCTCCTGTTGAGCATTTAACATTGCATTATCAGGTTTGTTAATCCGGGAACTGTATGTTGGCATTTGAGCTATGTTTTATCGTTAATTGTTTCCACATATATCCATAGTAAGCTCACAACTTTTGGACATGTAATATACACGCTATAATTGTTCACAGGTTAGACATCTCGACACATCTGAAAAGAGTGAACTTCACAAGTTACAGCAGCTGAAAGATGAACAAGGTTATTTTTTTTGCCTTCTTCATTTTGTTCCCCTCTCATTCTTCATTCTTGTCCTCCTTTTTGGTTGATATGTGTGTATCAGGTGGCGTAGCTTAGCACGGTACGTTTGGTCATTTTATTTTGTTTTGACTTTTGAAGCAGAAAAAGTGACTCGTGTTGTGTTTTAATTTGTGTGAGGTGTATGGTCAAGTGTCCGCGTGTGATATTGAATTGGCTACTTCTGTCGAAGAACAGTGGTGGCAATTGGAAACACACATTAAAAATGTAATACAATTTGGGTATGTGTGTGTTTCACAGAATATTTAAGATCTGATGTTATGTTTGCTGTGAAGGAATAAGATGAGTGCTTGACAGGTAGAATTCACTTTGATTTCGAAATACAATGATCATAGATTTAAAATATAACCATTTTCATCTTCCTGAATGCCTAGCTTGGTGTGTGCTAAGATCCTAAGATGATTTTATAACATTTTGCGTGTTTTCCCCCTTGATGTGAGGTATTTGTGTTAATGAAAAACAATTAACTACTGAGTTAGTTGAAGGAGCATGCCAAAAATTAGATCTACCTCTCAATAGTTGATCCATTTCATTTGTTCCTAGTTTGGCAACAGATTTAGTAGGTTTCATTCTTTTATTCTTGACTACACTGAAATCTTGATGTGGAGTAAGTCCCACTTAAGCTTCAATATTTATCAGTATCTCAAAATCTTAAGGCAAGGAAAAGTGAGAAGATAGTTTTTATAATTTGGTGAAATAGAAGGTCACTACACAAGCTTGATAGAAGAGTAAAGCTTTGAAGCATGTTTAGACCAAAAAATTAATGTTTCAAGCATGCCACTTGGATTAAACCATGGTGTGCAATGTGCAAGTTTCAATGAGGCATAGGCTTCATGGAGCTCAAGTACTATGTGTGGAGCGAGCACAGCTTCTATAAATTAAAATTCTCTGATATGGTATATACAATAGAACTAAGAAACTTTTTGGCACTGTAAATGTGAAGTTTATGATGTGGCTTGTATTAGTTGAATAAAAACTTAAGCAATTTTGAAAAAAATATCAACAAACAATAGTTTTGTTTATCTTTCTGGCTCAAGTTCGTGTTCCTATGGAAAAATCTCCAACACAAAAGAAAGATGCAAAATAGTGGTTTTTGTTCATTGAAGGAACTCTTGGATTTGTGCTTAATGAGGCACATCAGTTTTATGTAATGAAACCTGGAATTGAGGCACCTCAATACTGAGTTTTTACCCATATTTTGTATTTCTTCCAGGAGAATTATCCAGCAGTGACGAGAAAAAGTATAAATCTCTCAAACGAGCTACTGAAAGGGAGATATCTCAGAGTGCCGATGTTATCTGTTGTACATGTGTTGGAGCTGGAGATCCTCGCTTGGCAAACTTCAGATTTCGCCAGGTAACTTGGGCAGTGGAAACTTTCTTTACTTTGTATGCATATATTTGTTATGGGCAAGGTTAATTTTATTACATTGGGCCTTGGTCATGTGATTTTAATTTTCAATGCATTTTTAGGTGCTTATTGATGAGTCTACCCAAGCAACAGAGCCTGAGTGTCTTATTCCTTTGGTTCTTGGAGTGAAACAGGTATTTGATGTTAGCTACATAACCTTACTTGGTTACATCAATTAACTTTAACAAGATGGTTATTATAGGTTGTTCTTGTTGGAGACCATTGCCAGCTTGGTCCAGTCATTATGTGCAAGAAAGCTGCTCGAGCCGGTCTAGCACAATCTCTATTTGAACGTCTTGTGCAGCTTGGGGTTAAACCAATTAGGCTGCAGGTGATTGTCATGCTGATGTTTATTTTTGCTACTGTTCAATTCTTGGAATCTTGTATGAACTCTTTGCCTTATAATCTAGAGTTAGTCTAAGAAAAAGTTTTAAGATAGCCAGCCAAGCATAATACTTGACAAACCCACACTCAAAAAAAGGAAGGAACTTGCCTTTGTCAATGTTTTCTCTTCCTCTTTTTCATCTTTTGTCACGTCCCCACTTAATTAGCCAGCTAGGTTAGTGAAGATCGACCAGGATGTTTTCTAGTTTTACATGATTGCAGCTATTCGCCGTATCAGTACTTACTAGGAATTTTATGTTGATGGTGACTTCTGCATACTTAACTTTTGGATCCATCCATCCATAGAAATTATCGCCTTAGCTAGTTAAGTTTTATTTAAAATAGAAGCAGAAAGAACTTTGTATATCAAATTGATAGTTTTTTTCTGTCCCAACTTGTGCCTCCAGTTTTGTATATAAAGTATTCCCCTTCTGTCTATCCTGCCGATGTGCTTATTTTCATTCTCCTTTCCCAGCCTAGTTATAAGAGCTAATAACGAACTGGGGTTTTTTTTGGACTACTAACATCTAATTAATAAACACGTGCCTATATCAAAAAATTTTCTTAGTTTTAGTTAATGATGATCAATTTCCAACTTATGGGTTTAGCATAATCAATCATGGACTTCTTAATCATGCGTAACTATAATAATCTGTTAAAAATATAGTAATCTCGCATCTGATTTATGTTGTATCGGCTTAATGATACGTCTTGTTATTTGTGTCTTTATCTTGGATGGTTGGAACCTTAAACCATAGTTATTAAAAGCGCATAGCGTACTAAAGCGCAAAGAGGTCCTGGAGCTATAACGCATAGCGCGCGCTTCGCGGCGCGCTTTACTAAAGTAAAGCGCAATAACTTACATATTTTTAGTACATCAATAGTATCCATAAAATTTAATCAAACTCATTAACTCATACAAAACAAATCACAAAATTGATTAAACCATGTTTTTCAACTTTATGTTTTCAAGCGGGGCTTGAAATTGATTCATTGTGAATCTGTGATTATATTATGTAGGCAATGTCAAGAATCAAGTTGCAATAAATAAAGAATATGTTTTGTTTTTGTCTGTTGAAATAAAGGCATGTATTCATTTTTATGTAGTTTAGCAACAATTAGCAGTATGCTTTAGCAATGTTAATAGCTTAGCAATTTATATTTTGCTATATTCTCATGTATTTGACAAACTTTGATTAAATGGACTAATTGATGATTGTGATGACTGATGAACTTTGTCACGTAAAAATTGAAGGAAAAGAAAATATAAAACAAGAAAGGAGAATCAATCCAAAAATAAATAATAATTTGAGACGAAAAAAAGAAAGGAAATAATGCAGTGTAATTTTGAAGAAAAGAAAAATAGAGCACTTGAACACATCAATCTGCTTATCGGTCGGCAGCGGCTGGAGGGTTTATGCAACAAGAACAGTAACTATAAAACTCTCTAACTTAACCCTAATATTCTCTAACTTGGTTTTATTTTTAATAAGCCCATTAAAGACCCATCTTATCAACGTATTTTGATAACCTGATAGCCCCAATTTTCAAGCATTAGCAAAGGCGCGCTATAGCGCGCGCCTTGGCTAATTGAAAAAGCACAGATAGCGCACATAGCGCGCGCTTTGCCAAAACACGAGGCGCAAGACCCGCGCCTCGCTTCGCCTTGAGCTTTAGCGCGCGCTATGTGAGCTTTTAATAACTATGCCTTAAACCATCTTTTTTTTTCTTCCAGGTTCAGTATAGGATGCATCCTGCCCTTTCTGAGTTTCCCTCCAACAGCTTTTATGAAGGTACTCTTCAAAATGGAGTGACAATTAACGAGAGGCAATCACCAGGCATAGACTTTCCCTGGCCTGTGCCAAATCGTCCCATGTTTTTCTATGTCCAGGTATGTTCAATTGTTTTATTTAATATGGATTAGAGTTGCTTCGAACACTGTTATGCATTCTCCAATCGATATGTTTGAACATTGGGACTAGTAATGCATGGTACTGTTGGTTGTGGAAGAAGTTCTTTGGTTTATAATTTTTCTTTTCCTCAAATAATCGATGCAGCATTTCTTTACTTCCTATCAATGAGAAACCTTCACATTACATATCTTCCCTTGTTCTATGACTAAATATTTGTTAAGATATTAACCTAAGTTCCAAGTACAAATTCCTTTAGCATTGGATGGCAGGGCAGATTTGCATGCTCTACTCTCCTTTTTCCCTTGCGTGATGTACTTTGTAAGAGTTTTGTCAAAACATTTTGGTTGACTTCTGTAGATGGGACAAGAGGAGATAAGTTCAAGCGGAACATCCTATCTAAATAGGACTGAAGCTGCAAATGTTGAGAAAATTGTGACTACGTTTTTGAAAAGTGGTGTAGTTCCTAGTCAGGTTCAGTATTAACTTCTCCATCATTCAGGTTTCTTGTCGTTTTGTCTTGATGTGGAGTGGTGCTTATTGTTTTTTGGCGTCCTGCAGATTGGTGTTATAACCCCATATGAAGGCCAGCGGGCATACATTGTGAATTATATGTCTCGCAATGGTGCATTACGGCAACAGCTATACAAAGAAATTGAGGTAATATATAATATTGCGCTGTTCATTTGGATAATTTTGTCGAGTGAGAAAGGTGACTTGACATTTCCGGTTCAGGTGGCTAGTGTAGATTCATTTCAGGGAAGAGAAAAAGACTATATAATTTTGTCTTGCGTGAGGAGTAATGAACACCAGGTAGGTGCTTCATGTTGAAAAATCACTTCCTTGGATCCTGTGTATAATTTCCGATGTGGGTACAAACAATGGTTGACTACAACATTTTCTCGTGCATCATGATTTGCCGGAAAGACCTACCCACAGGACTGGGTTATAAAGTAATAGCTGTGCATTGGATTCAGGATGTTGAAATGTTTAATAATCCTTGAATTGTGGTGCATGTTACAAATGTTTTATGGTTATATTGTTTCATCTATGTTCAGGGCATTGGCTTCCTCAATGATCCACGCCGGCTTAATGTTGCGCTCACACGTGCTCGTTATGGGATAGTTATCCTAGGAAATCCCAAAGTATTGAGCAAGCAGCCCCTGTGGAATGGCTTATTAACGCACTACAAAGTATTTTTTTTTGCTCTTGTTTGTTCTTAACTTTCTTATCTTAAAAGTTGGTCCTACACTGTTTATAGCTGCCATGACCAGACTGTGGCTCCTTCAGCCTGGCCACATTTTGGTTAGTTTGGTGTTTTTCTCGAATTGCATGATACTTGAATTCATCTCCTAGAATATATTTGTGTGCTCTGCGATGTAGTATGCTTTTCTTTCTGAAAGTATGGTCTCAGGAACATGAATGCTTGGTGGAAGGACCATTGAATAATTTGAAGCAGAGCATGGTTCAATTTCAGAAGCCTAAAAAGGTAAAACATAGATATGAAATTTAATACTTGCCAGTTGTCCACACCTTAGTTAGCTGTTTTTGGACTCCTTGACATGGGTTATGTGGTTGATGTGGTGCAGACATACAATGATCACCGACTTTTTTATGGTGGTGGACCAGGCATTGTCCCCAATGATACTTTTGGATCTGTTGGCTCAAGCCCAAATGTTGATAGGAGGGGTGCTCACTCTAGGGGTATTATGTTATTCCTGTTACTAAAGTGAATTAACTGTCTCAATTGGTTTATTGAATGCTTTCTTTTAGAATTCTCCAAAATGAGTTTGAGTTTTCAAACATAATAATTAAATTGCTTTAATCGATGATACCGTATAAATGCAAATATAGGTATCTTCATAAATTGGAGCTCATAAAAGTTTGTTCTTCTTGCAGGTCTATACATGCCACCCGCACCTCCTAGTGGTGCTCATAAACCTGGTGTTCACCCTCACCCTGCGGGTTATGCAATGCCGCGAGTGCCTCTCTCTCCATACCACAGTGGCCCTCCTTCTCAGCCTTATGCCATTCCTACCCGTGGTGCTGTACATGGACCTGTTGGAACTGTTTCTCAAATGCCACAACCTGGAAGTCGAGGATTTGGTGGTGGCCGTGGGAGCATCAGTGCTCCTATTGGTAGCCATCTTCCATATCAGCAGGTTGCACAACCCCCCGTTGGAAGTGTTGCATCTGACTACAATTTCCCAACCATGGAGAATGCTAGTAGCCAGCCAAATGTTGGTGGATTACTGTCCCAGCCCGGATATGTTTCCAATGTTAGTGTTTTTCCAAGTTTTTTCATGTCTTCTGAGGAGAAAAATGTGTTTGTTCTTATTTCCCATTTTTCTGCTATTTGGATTGATGAGCTCGAGAATTTTCTTTTTGCACACTATAGGTGACAGGTCAAGGACCAAGCCAAGCATTTAGCGATCGATTCTCAATGGGTGGCATGTCTCAGGTAGTTTATTTTTGTCGATGATTATGTGATTCTTAGATTATTTCCTTTTGCTTACTGTTTGGATATGATACAGGATTTCTTAGGTGATGATTTTAAAAGCCAGGGATCTCATGTTCCGTACTCTGAGTACTCCACTCAGGTATATTGTATACATTTCTTTGTATGCTCGGTTTTCATCAACTGTCGTTTTTGTATATTTGCTTAAATTGCATGCCAATGGTATTTTTATGGTTATTTCCAGTCCTTAATTCTTTTTTCTTTGATATGCTAATTATTGTTTTTGCATTGGCTACTCAGGGTGGGTATGCTGTTGACTACGTTACACAGGGTGCTCAAGGTGGATTTCCTGGGAGCTTTTTAAATCAAAACTCTCATGCTGGATATGGTCGTTTTGCAACAGGAAATGACTTCATGTCTCAGGTTGGAGTTGAACTTATTTTCCTGGTTTATGTTTCCTTGATCTTTTTCGATGTGTTACTCCTTAAGACATTTCAAATTACTTTACTTAACTAATCCATAATCCCATTATAAATTTGAGGTAGGGTTGATTTTCATTTTCCTCCTTTTAACTATTGTCAATATTCAATCCCCTCAAATTATTAATTGTATCACTTCGCATACTTCATCTGTACAAGTTATACGCTTGACCCGGTCTAATTATTAGTTGCATCATTTTTCGATCTTGAAATATCAAGTGTTGACCTGGTTGATTAAAAAAATTTAGTAATGTACAACAATTATGATTATAATAAAGTAATAATTGTTACATTTGCATGATCAAAGCATTTATTTAAATAAAATTATTCTGAAATTACGTTTGAACTAAATTTAAACAAATTTTAAACATTTGTTATGATCATGAAATTGATTCTCGTATTATAATTGTAGTTGTAATATATTACTCAAAAATTTGATTACTGATGCCAAAAGTATTAAATCCAGTAGCTGATCAATAGGGTTCGAAGGGGCAAAATGATGTAAGTTATTACACAATAAGATTAAGTGGATAGAGTTTGTAATTGAAGTGGGTTACGGCAGGCAATTAGTTCTAGAGGGTTAAGTGAGCATTAGTCATACCTGAAGGGAGTAATATGAAATTACCCTTTAAAATATGAAAGATCTCTGATAAATTTTTTATGAACTTATATTTTGGGCTTGAACAGATTTAAAATACTACGCATTTAGCCATCAAAGTTATTTTTATGTTCCTTTATTTTTCAACACTGAGAAAATGTACTTGTGTACATAATTTGAAGTAGTGAATTTGGAAGGGATAAGCTAGGCCCTTCCACATTGAATTCACTCATAATTAATAAAACAAAGTAGCTATTATGGAGATTGATATACATTTTAATTTTTAACTAATGCTATAACCATTACGTTAGTTTCAAACACCAAAGACTATTTTTATCATTAAATACTCGAACAGATTTGATATTTTTAGCATCTGATTGTTCGTCGGAGGGTCAAAAAATGCCTAATGTTAAAGTTGGAGGATAGAAAATGTTGATCTTAGAGAGAGATTGAGGGGATGTGGTGCTTATTACGGAAAAGCTACTAGTCATCTAAGTTCTTCGTGACATTGTTTCGTGCATTTTTTTTCTTTTTAAATTTTTTTATTATCAGGGGGAGGTCTTGGACCTTTGCCCAAAGTGGGCAATAAAGCATGCCACTAGGCCAAAGGCCTGTTGGCGACATTGTTTCATGCTTAATTTCCATTTGTTTTTTAGCTCTATTTGCACCAAGATGGCATCAAGCAGAACCAGATATAGCATACGTTGATCTTATTTTTCAGTTCATTTAGATATTAACAAAGTTAAGAGCTACATTTGTCATTAGAGGACGCATAAAAATTCACATTTCAAGCGAAAATAACCAAAAAAGAACTGGTCATTCCGTAACATTGTAGAATCTCTGATATTTTGGCATTTTTCTTGAAGTGATCATTGCATATGGGTTGATGAATAGATGGCCCTCCCTTTCCATGAGAACAAAATTATTATCTGATTGTTTTAAAAAATTCGAAGAACGAAGTTAGCATGTCTTTGGATGGTATAAGTACTTGAAGAGGTTTTAGTGATGGTTTCCCAAAGTTTTAAGGCAGGGTAGATTCTATGGAGGAAAGTCTTTCTACTGCTTATTATATTTCTTTTAAAACAATGGATTTGCAATTCCTTCGCCCTTTTTCCTTGACCTTGGAGGTTCAAAACCGTAATTCCCCAGGATTACATGGCCCATGGTTCACTGGGACTATTTACGCAAGCTGCATTTAACGAACAATCTCAAGATGATTCTTCTCAGAACCACTTTGGTGGGGCCAATGCTCGTCCACTTCAGACTCAGGTATATTTTTATTGGTCGTTATATTGATTTATGGCAGTGGAGAATAATTTAACCCAATGGGGATTTATATACATGTCCTCTAAAACTTTTTGCGCATAGCAAAAGAAGTAAATATTTTTTAAAAAAATTGCTGGAAACTTTAATTAAGCGGTGTTGAATAAGAATTTTATGCACTACCATGATTTTAGTAATTTTGTTTTCCGTGGTACATGGAGCTATTTAATGCATTTTAGTGGTGAAAGTTATAGTTGTAAAAAATTCCACTAAGTTTTACATTAGGTCCCACCAGTCCACGATTAGTGGTCATCCCTCTTTTCATGGTTGACGACCCTTGCACACTCTCATATTTTGGTTAGTGAGCTGCCCCCACTTGTTTGTTGCAGAGTTTGCTGAATCCCCTGTACTCGCAACCATTTACGCACTATAATACTCAAATGCCAAACATGCAAAATTCTCAGCAACAACATTCATCCCAGCCAGGTCAGGCCTCCCAGAATCAGAAAATCCATTAAAATAAGTCGAGAGCACAATGTATGGGAGTAACATGTTATGTTCAGAAATCTGGTTTGTGCCATCAGTGTGTTCTCTCACAAAAATCGCTGTTTGAAGTTCGATAGATACATAAAAGTTTGTTGATGATGCAATCCTCAAGGATGACTCTAAACTACTGGATTACGAGTTAATTGAAGAAGATGGTCACTTTAGGCAAACACCACCTAAACTAATTCTGTGGTGGAAGATCCAATAACCACGAAATCTGAGAGAGCGGTACACAGATGGTACATTATGATGTAGTTAAGGATGGTTTGTAAAACAAAGCGAGATTTATTGAAGTTGCAGAAAGTGGCGCCATTATAGAGAACTGCTATATTTTTGTACAGCGTGCAAGGATGGTTCTTACCTATATCTGGTCTTTGCACGTGATCATGCTCGTTGAAGTTGGATGATGGCGACAATTCTAAGTGTGAACGAGTACAATTGCTGCTGTTTTCGGATTGCTGTGTGATACCAATATTAAGTTGAACTAGTTTGCTTTTGAACCTATTTGATGGTGTTCATTTGACAATTCATTGCTTACAATTGTTTTTGCCTTTCGTATGCCTGTATGTTGAACAAAAGTTTCTTTAGTATTGTGTTTTGGATGCGAGTGGCTTAGAATTGTTTTGGCCTTCTCGTTAGGATTAAATGCAGAACTTACAAAATAGTCATCATAACGGTAAGACGATGTTATTTCCACCTTATTTTCTACTATTTATATTCTCTAACTTATGAAGAAAATAGAAATAATTTTAGGCTTTTTTATTAAATTAATCGAAAAAAATAAAACATTTAACAAAAAATCCGAATTTGAAAATCATTTTTAAAATGACCCAAAACGCCATCCCAGATGGCGCCTTCAGGTGAAGGCGCCATCTGCGATGGCGTCTTCTGTAGCTGAAAAAAAAAATAATTGAAGGCGCCATCTTGGATGGCGCCTTCATATAAAAAATTAATATTTTATGAAGGCGCCATCTTGGATGGCGCCTTCAGTATAAAAATAAATCCGCCCCCTCTTCTTCTTCCTCATTTCTCATCGGCTTTTCTCTGAAATTTCTCATTCTCATCTCAGATCTTTGCTTATTTTTGTGCAAAAATTACAAAATCATCGTGATTTATCATTTCTGGAGCTTGCTTGTTCAACATTTTTGAATTTCAGGTAACATTACAAGTTTGAATTTAAATTTTTGAAAGTTGTAAAATTTGAAATATGTTGTTGGTTGTTTTTAAATTTTGTTGTTTGGTAGTTTTTATTGAAAAATTAGTTATAGTTTCGAGATAATGTCAAACCGTCGGATGATTTACAAATTTTAAGTTTTTGCCGTAATTTTGTACTCCGACACGGCGGCGGCGGCGTCGGCGGCGGCGGCGGCGGCGGCGGCGGCGGCGGCGGCGGTTGCCGTGTTGTCACCGGTAGGGGCGGGTGGTGGTTGCCATGTTGATATTTTGTTATATTGATATTTATTGTGTAATATTTCAGGATGGATTTACAAAGAGGACCAGGACCGATTGACAGTCATCTGCTATCATTGCAGTCAGGTCATCGATCTGAAGCTGTTTGGGCAGGTGATATTGATTCTACACTTCGAGGCAGAAACCCTGATAAGTATTTTTGGGATCTTTGCCCCCTCGATACTCGTGTTGCGAGTTTGTTGGACAGTTTTGGTTTTTATGGTGTTTATAGGTCTGGTAGAATTACACTTGACTTTCACCTCATCACGGCTTTAGCTGAGAGATGGCGCCGTGAAACACATACTTTCCATCTTAGATCCGGAGAGGCGACCATCACACTGCAAGACATTGCAGTTATATGGGCATTGCCAGTAGATGGTAATGTAGTATCCGGTATTGATTATGATAGGAGTATACCTGACTGGCAAGCATATTGCCATATGCTTTTGGGATTTGTACCGGATACTGCACACTTTAAAGGTGCAAAGTTATTTTTATCTGCCATAAACAATCATTTGGTGAATAATGCTCTTACTGAGCACAGTACGGAAGAAGATGTAGTCCGTTATACTAGGGGCTGTGTGTTATTGATGTTTGGTGGAATTTTGTTTCCTGATTCGTCCGGCAATACTGTAAAGTTATTATATTTACATATGATAGAGAATATTCATTTAGTTGGTAGTTATAGTTGGGGGAGTGCCGTATTGGCATATTTGTACCGTGAGTTATGCACTTCCTCGATGAGAGGCAAAAAAGTGATCGGTGGTGCATTACAGGTCGTACAGGTAAACTTTACATTAACACTTTTCAAATGTTTGAAATATTATTGTCGTCATAATAGCTGATATTATTCCTGATAATATTTTAGATTTGGGCATGGTCAAGATTACCTGGTTTAACTCCTCAACTGGGTGATGCTAGATTCGACACTGGCCCAATAATTATCAATGAGGAGAATATCTTACCTGCTGCTCCATATGGTGCAAGGTAATAATGTTTTTATGTTTTGTGCTATTTTATATGTTTAAATTTAAATATATTTATAGATTTTGTAAATGTGTTTTTTTCAGGTGGACATGCCATTTAAGGTTCACGGAAACAGGGAGGCATTCTGTACGTATCATTAGGGACATTCTTGATGAGCAGCCATCAACTCAAGTAAGCAGTATATTAGTTGTGTTTGTTATGAAAGTTAATAATGTTGTTTATATTATTTTAATCCAATTTTGTATTTGTAGTTTAATTGGCAGCCATACCCTGATGAGTGTACTGAGCATCTGAGCCACCAGTTATGGACATATGCCGGCCCATTAATTTGTTATGAAATTGTTGAGATGCACCGTCCTGATAGGGTTCTTCGTCAATTTGGAATGCTCCAAGACATCCCCACAGATCCACAATCAAGGGATGATAAATTGCATTCTGTTGATCGAAGAGGAAGTATGAACAAGGATTGGAGTGCACATCATATTGGATACGTGCAGAAATGGGAGATGGCAGGTGATTTATGTGTGGACAGACCACTATATTGTGCAGTAGTGGTTGGATATAGTGAGTGGTATGACCGAGTCACCCGCAGATATATTGGCCATCAAAGGCAATTTGTACAGACCGGATACCAACATGGTGACGGCCCAGCGTGGCATCATGTGGTAAGTAAATATATTCAAACTTTGTTTTGTAGAATATGTCATATGGATTTATAGATTGAACATGTAATTATTGTTATTCACTTTTCAGCTTGATCAGATGCAACAGTTAAGTGTTAGTTGCGACCGCTATCCTGCTGAGGGAGAATCTGTTAGCACGTATATGGAGTCGATGAGAGATCATCATAGGGCAATAGCGCAGGATGTGATGCAAGTGGCTCGTGAACGACGAGACAGAAACTTCCCACCAGACGAAGAAGTTCACGAGCCTGATGAAGAACCAGTACAGACTGATATCGCAGGGCCTTCTATGTATACACCTTTCTCGACAGATGAGGCAGGTCCATCTACGTATACACCTATACCGACAGATGGGGCAGGTCCATCTACATCTTTTACTGGTTATTATGTCCCGCAGCCGCAGATGTATGATCCTTCACCATTCACTCCGTATGCTCCGATGTACACACAGCAGGGTACAGATGTGGGATATGAATTTCCACAATCATATACCACATCTGCGGGCCTCGATTTTGATGTATCACCTGTTGCATTTCCACAGTTCACACCATATCGACCACCTACTGATATACCTGTGGATAGGAGGCAGAGAGTTCGCAGAGAGATCATTCCTCCTCCTTGTGGTACCGGAGGTCATTTACAGACGAGGCCTCGTGGTCGTGGTCGTGGTCGTGGTCGTGGTCGTGGTCGTGGATGATATTTGTTGTCTTTCTTTTGTAAATATTTGATATTTGATATTTTTTTGACATATTGAACAATGTTGTTTTGTGAGCAATTGAACATATACTAAAATAGTGTGATAGACAAACAACCAATTTTCACAATAACGTAAAATCATTTACAAAATAAATTTACAATAAATTACACATAAAATTATTTATTGATTTCGAGAAGATGAAGCCATTTGTCGTCTTGCACGGGCTTCTGGCCAGTCCATCTCATTCTGAATGCGCGTTGTTCGATCTCGACCCACTCTTCTGGTTTTTCGCAGAGTGGAGTTATGGTACAACTCAAAAGATGGGGTGTCCCAATACTCCTCCCCCCATATTGGTTCGAACTGCCCTTGATATGTGCTCCAATATTCATTCATATTGTAATATGCCTTCACAAATGTTTTTGCATTTAGGCCATACTTTCGACAAACTTGGATCACATGTGAGCAAGGTATTCCGAACTCTTTCCATTTTCCACAAGAACATTCTCCTGATTTTAGATGCACAACATGGGTGTTACCCCCACGTCCTGGTCGTACTCTTGTGATAACAGAAGCTGTAAGGTGTCTACGATCGAATATCTGGACATCATGATGGATGGAATGATAGTCGGCACGACCATATCTTTCCAACACAGAATCTGGCCATTCTTGATTATTTTCAATCATTCGCTCCATCTTCTTAATCCGTTCGACAAAATATAGTACACAACGATCAAAAGTTAATTGCACAATGGCGGTGATTGGAAGCCAACGAGCACCTTTCAAAACTCCATTTATGCATTCTGACATATTTGTGGTCATGATACCACAACGCCAGCCTCCGTCATGAGCAAGAGACCATTGACACTTATCGATACGACTCAAGTAATCAAAAGCCCTTGGCTCTATAAGTTTTATCTCTTCCATTGTGCGATCAAATTTTGTGAGTTGATTTTCTGATCCCGCTCTCCAACATAAGTCTTTCAAATGAACGGATTTGAAACGACTATTAAAGTTTGAGCAAACATGTCTCAAACAAAATCGATGTACTCCACGCGGTGATTTGAAGTCAGGAATACAATCGGCTGCTGCAATGAGGCCCGGATGACGATCAGAAATCAAACATGCACCACCCTCAGATCTTCTCACAATATGCTGGCTTATCATCTCCAAAAACCATCTCCATGACAGAAACTTTTCTTCGTCAACAATTGCAAATGCCAAAGGTAACACTTGATTATTAGCGTCCATTGTCACGGCAATCAACATCTTATGTTGATATTTCGTATACAGATGTGTTCCATCCACGCTTATTACCCGGCGGCAATGTTGAAATCCTTCTACACATGGTCGGAAGGCCCAGAACACGTAATTCAATGTCTTCTCTCTTGGTCTGGCATTGTCAAGGTGAACCCACTCAATGACGGTGCCGGGATTCCATTTTTGCAAAGCTCCCGTATAGTAAGGCAGTTTCTGAACGGAGCTCTCCCATGTCCCATACACATTCTCAACAGCACGTCGCAAACTAAACCATCCTTTTGCATAAGAGATCTCAAATCCATATTTGTCTTTGACTGTTTGAATTACATACTTTATCTCGAAAGATGGATCACGCCGAACAATTCCCACTAACAAGCTAGCAATCATGTTTTTGTCCAAATTTGCATGATCGATAGACAGCTCACTCAAAAGGCAGGTGTGAGAACCTCCATATTTGTTTATTTTGAATAATCCAACTTTCTTCTTCAACGAGGCGCGCATGTACCATCTACAAGGTGCATCTTCTGTACTGTGTTTGCACACAACTTTCCACAATGTTTTTGTACTTTTCACAACGCGGTACTCTCGTTTTGCAACACGTACAGAGTAATCCTTCACAGCTGCCTGCAGATGTGCTTTATTTTTGAAGACCATATCTACATGCAGATCCCCTTTGGAGTAATCGTAATAACTACCCCATTTACCTGTTGGAATGTCTACTGAGTCTGCAAATACTTCAGGATGTGTCATTGAGAAGAATGGAATTGTTGGATAAAGGACATGACTAGTTGTCGTGGTTGTCTCCGGTACATTAACTGACACTTCCTGGGTGATTGGGACCCCTTCATCTTCATCTGCAATTGTTTCTGACATGACACAAATGTCAACCTCATCGTCATCAGCATCATCCTCGGACGGAATATCATCTGGTTCTGACTGAATATCATTTCCCAATTCAGCGAAACTGTCTGCTAGTGGCTCAGGAGCAATAACATCAGCATCTATTGGATCGTCATCGTGGTGTCTACCGGAGACAGTCGGTCGTTCTGCAACTACAGGCAAACAATCTACATTTTCTGGAATATAATCATAGTTTCTTTGTTCCGTTTCTATGTAAAGTTCCAAGCAACTAAGACCTTGTTCTGAATCCAATAGCCATGCTAAATTATAATCATTATCGATTGGCAAAATTGTCTGTCGTACCCCGGCATAATCTCTAAACATATGTCTTACATGTATTTTCAGAAGAAACTGGTTGCCATCGATGCCCGTGATATTATATATTTCGGTCAACAACTGCATAAAATTAATTGTGCGAGATATTGTGGTAACTCTTATTGGACCACGATCATATCTAATGGTATCCAAATCCTGTAATATATTACCTCCACAATATAATAATATTTGAATCGACATATCTGAAAAATTTATAAAATATTACAAATAATTAATAAATTTATAAAATCCATATGATAAAAACAATAAGATAAAATCAATAATATAACAACATTTTTACCTGAAAAATACTTCGAGAGTGGTTAATTGAGATTGGAGATTGAACAATTTTAACGATAAAAATAAGATAAGAAACTATGATGATATGTGATTTTCGCTTCGGTATGAAAAAATGAAGGGCTCGGCCGCGGTATTTATACCCGAGAAGGCGCCATCTTCGATGGCGCCTTCATAAAAAAAAAATTTTTTTATTTGAAGCCGCCATCCAAGATGGCGCCTTCAATTAATTTTTTTATCAGATACGAAAGGCGCCATCTCAGATGGCGCCTTTACATGAAGGCGCCATCCGAGATGGCGGTTTGGGTTACTTTAAAAACGAATTTAAAATTAGGATATTTTGTTAAATTAATTTGTTTTTTCGATTAATTTAATAAAAAACCCAATAATTTTACTCATAAAATGAAGTATATATAATTAAGGGGTATGAATGAAATGAATTGAGCTGAATATGCAGAAAATTTTAATGTTCGAATTCGGCTAAAAATAGTTATATTCGAGCTTGAGTTCGATTCGAAGCTCGAATAGTTTTAAAAATTCGGCTCGAATCAAAGTTCGAGTTCGAGTTTTGCTCGAGAAGATTCGAATATGTTCATGAGCTATTTGAACTATTGCTTGAAAATAAGTACCCGAAAGGTTCGAAATATATTTATTTATTTAGTATATAATTAGATTCTATTAATAAAATATTAAAGTTTGTGAGCGTCTCGCGAACTATCGAACAAAGTAATTTGGGCTCGAGTTCGGATCGAAAAAAGTTCGAACATGTTCGAGTTTGGCTCGAATTCGAGAATTTCGAATAAGAATCAAATGTTTTTTGAGCCGGCTCGAAAAGTTCGTGAACATGTTAGATTCGTTTATACCCATATATATAATACAAATTGGTGTATAAATAATATTACGCCGAACAATTATATAAGCACTCTTCATCTTTGGATCACATAGGAGTTCAATTGCTTTGAAAATAAAATCGGTCCATTTTGAATAATCCGCTTTCCTCTAATGTGAATATCTATTGCTTTTTATCAACCTTGTGCATATTTTTTTTTTAACATTGTTCCAATTCAGTTTTGTTTTTCTTGTACACTTCGTTGGTTTTAATTTATACAATAATATGATCTAGAGTTTAGTGAGGGGATTTTCATGTTTCTTACTTAGGTGGGGTGGATTAAAGTAAATTTGGAAATGTAAACAAATTGATAAAAATGATGATTTGATAAATTACATTTCATAGAACCATATCAATATTTCGAGTGGGTATCTTTTAATATTTATTTAGAACATATGTGGCCTAAGCAAAATTATATATATTATATGTATTTCAAATCATTTTATTAACGACTTACAAAAAAGTTTATTTTTATTGAGATGTAATTTCTTCTGTCTACTGATTTTATATGCAAATTATATTTTATTTTTTGAAATAATTTAATTAAGAGTAGTTAACTTCATATCTCTAAGTTTGAGTTACTAATAAATATTAGATACAGCACCATTTGATGTAATCTTTCGTGTCATTAGCTCTTGATTCGAATGGTTGGCTAGGTAAGAATATGGGACATATGCTATCTTACCCTACAATACTTTTCTAGATTTTCATTTTTTTTAGATGCTTGATGATCGATATTTGGAAAAGAATAGAATAAAAAACATTTTTTTGAAAAAAATGGGTGAGAGTCGAGAGTTTGTATTTTTTATTACATGGAGAGGAGCTAATGGCAATTTATCTTATGCAATATCACTAATAGGCACGTTACTCTCATGTAGTTATAAATAGATGATTTACCCCCCTATCTTTTGCAACATAATTTTAAGAAAATTTTGCTTGTCTTAACAAAAATACTCTCATTTAGGAGGGATGTTTGCATACACTCACAAACCAAATTGCTGCATGATGTCTATTTCCAAACCACATAAATATAAGTTGCACCTGATCGAACCCTAGACGGATAAATTACATCTGATCGAAACAATAAAAGGGTTAAATTGTCACATAGTAAAACTCGGCCAATTTTTTCCTAATTCAAGTGCAATATACCCTATGGGTTATTCTTTAGGTGCAGAGTAAGTCACTATGCTATTATTTATGTATATGTTACTCATATGTTATTATTTTTGTGCATTTTACCCCATCAATAATACAACTGACATATTAACATATAACTCAAAGCCTATACACATAAAAGTCACATGTCACTTAATCATACACAGAATACGTGTTTTGCACATATTTGCAAGCCATAAGAAAGTTATTTATTTTCAAACTACAGTGGATAAACTGGACAGGGATTGCGTAACCTCAATAGATATTGGGTACGTGTATTTTGCTTTAATCTAGTTAAATCTCATCTCTCTCACCTCTCATATTCATATAATTGAAGATAATTATGTCCACACCACGAATTTGTAATTGTAACAAAGAAGATGGTAGAATAATCTGGTCTAGACTATATCATATCATGTTTCTTGTCGTATTAAAAATATACATACGTGATGCACCCTTATTATTTTATACTCTCACTCCAATAATTTAAGTGACATTGGACCCTACTGGACCATGCAATAAGGATCTATGATTAAAACAAATCTTTAAAAAACAATAAAATAAAATCCAAAGAAAACCAATGGCAGTGCACAAATAGTTATATTTTATTACAAAGTTATTATGTCTTTTTCATGGCATGAAAATGAGCAAAACGTGCTTCAATAATTTAATATTAGAAAAGCTAATACCAATCGCCATGTAGTGGTTTGATTTGACTCCTACGCGGCAATATATTGTTTTATTTTTTCACTCTACGTTTCTATAAATAAATTAATAAAAAAAAATTTGGACTAATTGTATTCAACACCAAGAATCCTCTACGAACGTATAAAAAATTAATAATCTTTTACAATCGCATATTTTAAATTACAAGCGTTTTTATTTCTATTTATACGTCACTTTTTCAAGTTTTATGCTTATCATTTTAATTAATAATATTTTAAAAGATAGAATAATTAAATAAATCCCTCGAGGTATCATTGTACGACAGAATCAGCAATTAGTGATTTCATGTCTAAAATTAATGAAATAATAACATATTTGTGAATATAAGGGAATATAGAAACAAGGCGTGGCGGCTATTTCTTAATCTTCTTGTTTGTAGAAGAATGATCAAAGGTCGGTATTTTTTTAGATACAAACAAATTTAATGGATATGTGTTGTTAAAAAGAATCAAACCAGAAGATATGTGCGACAATGAAATGGGACCAAATGGTGATTCGTATCTCTTCACATTAGCGACAGAGGTAACACTGCTCGCAAATGTGTTCTATAAGTCAAAAGTTTATACCTATAAATATATTATCTATGTCTCTAAACACACAACAACAACACAATTCTTAAACTCTTAGTCACGTAATTCTCGTCGTAGAAAGACTAATACCAAACCAGCACTGGTGTTGAGATCGTGGATCTGGTCAGATTGTTTGGACTCGAGGGATCACTGCTTTCAGATCTACGTTGATGAACGATAATATCTTTTCGTACATTTATATTTGATATTTGCATGTTAAAATATGAACTAAGGTGCGATCGTCCGTTCCTAGATCAGATTTGTTTGGATCTGACGCGAGGGGACGTAAACTGTTGTCAGAGCCAAGTTGTGCTTTGATTCATATATTCAATAATTGATTTTGTTATATCATTTCCTAATCGTCGTATTTTCAGAAATTATCTAGTCCGAAAAACATAGAAATAGAATTAAAAAGAAGTTTTAATTTCAGACCCAAAAATCGACCCAGGGAAGTGTTTCCGGTCATCATCTCCCTCGAGGAGTGGCGGTTCACTACGTGCCTTGCTCGGTGGAGAAGTGTTCTCCACCATCGTGCACGACCGCCCAGGGCTGCGCCTCCGAGTGGTTCGCAGCATCAGAGGCCGTGCGTTGGACTAAAAATCGCTATCTCGTTTCTGAAATTGTTTCGCGTGAAACATCCGAACGATTTTTACGATCTGTTGTCACCACAAGTGCAGCTCGTTCCTGTGCGCGACTCCGAGGATGAGGAGGAGGCGGCGATAGGCGTTTACTAATCTAATTTAATTTTTGGTAAATGTTGAACAGTAGGCAGTGTCAAAGCTTCATACCCTAATATCAAAATCTGAGAAGATGATGGATGAACAGTAACAATTCCGATTTTTTGATAATTTTTTTAAACAAAAATGTTGGCTAAAATTTCGAAAATTGGGGAAAGAAATTTACAAAAATTAATTAGAAATTTTTATAAATTTTGGATCCAAAATGGTTTTGGAGTTCATTAATTTTTTGATCATTTAGATGTTTTGTCCGGATAATGATTTTTGAATAATAAATCATATTACTTAATTAATTAAAATATTATTTTAATTTATTAAGTGTTAAATGTAGATTTTATAAATTAATTAAAAATTTAACTAATTGGGAATAAATGAAATGTTTCATTTAATTTGTAATTTTATTTTTGATTAATATTAGGTAAAATAGTGATTTTATCAAGTAATAAAAATTTAATTAATTAAAATTAAATAAAAATGGTTCATTTAATTTCTTGATTATAATTTTTATTAATACTAATTAATTAAAAAATATGATTTTTTAATAAAAAATATGATTTTTTAACAAAAAATATGATTTTTCATTATGATTAGAAGGTAAAATGGAGATTTTAACAATTAATTAAAAATTTAATTAATTAAAAATTAAATGAAAAATATTTCATTTAGTGTGTTAATTTTATTTTCGATTAAGATAATTAAAGATAAAATAAAGATTTTACCAATTAATTAAAATTGAATTAATTAGAAATTGAATAAAACTGTTTATTTAATTTTTTAATTTTATTTCAATTAATGATACAACTAATGGGAAAACGATATAATAAATTACTTTGTGATCTAATTACATATGATGTAGTTAGTTCATTACATATGATGTACTTGTTTAGTTTAATGTTTAATTATATATGATGTGATTGCATGATGGATAAATACGTGCATTGACCAATATGTTTAGGTGAATGTTAGGTTTTTCATTATTTTGTTATTATTGTGATTTTTGGTTCTTGGGTCTGCGAGCCTGCTCCCTCTATTTCTGATGTATCCCACCCCATTGTATCCCTATTCGTTTGTTTGCACGATTTAAATGTAAAATCATTAAATTAGTGGGAGATCAAGACTGAAGATGAAGCACCAAGAATCAAGACATGTATAATAAAAGCAAACATGTAATATGATTGTACTGCATACCTGTATCGCCGACCTGTGATCCACGTTTGGCTCACGTTGATCAATTAGGAAAATGTCGTAATATTTCATAATTTTTTATTATACATATGATGTATGATAAATGTTTGTTTGTATGTTTTATTAGTACGTATGACATTGCCATGAATAAGACATAGTGGAACGAATCCAGCAAACAAACAAACGAGCACTTGATGAGATTTTAATAAATTAAATCCTCTTTTGAATTGATTCAAAATTTTTAATATCAAACTGATAAGTGGAGCTCAAAAGGGTTTGTTGCTTCCTGTCTTCCATCAACAGTTAAGCCATGAGATGTTACTTATGTCATATTGTCTTACTCACCCACGTGGGGGGGGGGGGGGGGGGGGGGGGGGGGGTGTGGCATTTGGCATTGGAAAGCTGCGGGTTTTGACTGCCACTTAATAATGGGTGCGGTTATGTTATCTTTTAGATTACTCACCTACGTGGGGTCTTTTGAGCGTGACATTTCCATCCGTAAGATGGGTTAGTTTGACGTGAGAAGACATAATTGTCCTGCCCACGTAGAGTTATGCCAATCGCGAGACAAATATCTTGGGGGTTGCATATGATGGAATTGTGATCTGCCTTTAGTATCATGAAGTCGGTGGGCCCACGTCCGGGTTATCATGAGCTAGTTGGATTCCAACACCACTAAAAAAATATGATTTTCCATTCATTTGTCATGAGGGTGATGAATTCGAAAAATTTAGGGGGAACATTCAATAACTAAAGTCCACAATTTGAATTAATTAATAATCAAACGGTTTGCTTATATATTCTGTTTATTCTCAATATTGTGATTGCTGTGAATCCGATTACATCAAGTCTCGATACAAACAAATTAACTGGACCAAATTATTTTGATTGGTTACCTAATTTAAAATAGTGCTTGCTTCTGAAAAGTTGATTTATACCCTTGATGGGAAGCCACTTGCTGAAGTGCCTCATGATTCGTCTGATGAAGCGATCACCGCACTCGAGAAGGGATGGTATGATGATCTCAAGACAATGTGCTATATGATAGCATCGATGTCAAATGAGTTTCAACATAGATGTGAGAAATTTGCTCGCACTGCTGATATTTTCCAACACCTGCAAATGTTGTTAGGTGAACGGGCATGATTACTGAGACTCGCTCTCGAAAGAGCTATTTTGTCTCGCCTGCAAGATGGGGCTTTGGTCCATGAGCATGGTGTAGAAATAATATATCTTGTTGAAAAATTGGAAAATTTGAATGTGACAATTCCTCATTAACTGGCTGTAGATTTGATCTTATAGTCAAATGTTGTAAACTCATGAATCCTTGATTCAAAAGGAGAAACTTGTTCTTCTTGTTGAATATTCTACCAATGGTAGGAAGGTTCAAGGATAAAGAAGTGGAAGAGAAATTGTTCATGACCTCAAAAGACGAAAATGAATATAGTAGAACTAAGAAAGAAGGGCATCTATGTTTTCACTTCTGGTCACTGTCACTAAACTGCAAGGAATACCAAGACTAGAAGCGTTCTGGAAAGAGTGTGTTTTATATTTAAAATAATGTTTCTATTGGTTCTACATTTTGGTATATGATATCATTTGTGCTCACATCTTTACAATGATGTCGATGTTGCGAAGAAGTTGAAAGCTATAGGAAGGTGAAACCTAACTGAGGGGTGAGGGAGGAATTAGATTTTCAATTGATGAATATTCAAATAAATTGAGTCTTTTTTGAATCGATGAAATAGATGATAATTTTCAAGGTAGAGTCGACCGATACCAAGAATCACTTTCACTAGTTTAATCTTTAGTTTTAATTTAATTAGTATAATTAAATCTTCAAAACCCCATCTTTCGTTTTATTGTTTTTGTTTTGATTTCCATTAACACAAAGATTCACACATCCTCATGGGATCGATCACTACTCACACTACTATATTACTGTTATCAATCTTGAGGATTGAGTGGGGTTAATTTGGGCGTACACGATAATCGCGACCAAATTTTGGCGCTGTTGCCGGGGAAGCGTTGCATATTTTTTTTGTTAAATTTTTATTTATTATTGTTAATTCCATTGCTACTGTGGTTTGTTTGTACTTGCAGGTGAACATCTAACCTCGAACCACTGAAGCACACTGATTGGCATGAAGGAATATAGTAGCTTGGGCAAATTGGAGTATCTTATGCACCAACTTGGCGTAGGGAATGGACAAAGCGCATACAACTCAAGTTGGAGTGATCATCCAAATCTCAAATATACAAATCAATGGATGAGCCAACCTCCACCTTACATGCAATCTTATCTACCATCATACATACTGCAATACCCGTCATGGCGGCAACAATCTCAACCCACTACCCCTGGTGAGTCTTTAGAAGATCTTGTTTCAAAACTTAGTGATTGTACTTTGCAATTTCAACAGAAATTCAGGGGTAGCACTCAAGATTTGAGTACTCAATTGGAGCAAATAGCAACATCGATCAATAGGATAGCAGCACGAACCTCAGACATTATACCCTCCCGGACGATGGAGGCACCAAGAGAGACCATCATTGCAGTCGCCTCAAGGAGTGATGAAGAGGTAGAAACCCTAGGGAAGGTTGTACTTACGCCACCCAACCTAGAAGAGGAGATGCATGTGCCACTAGAGGAAAAGGAGCTTGCACATCCTGCAACTCCAAAAGGTATGTCTCTAACTAAGCGTTATGTCAAATATTTAGAAGAATCATATGATGTGGAAGAAGGACCGAAGGTCGAATACTGTGAAAAAATGGACATGTGTGATGATTTTTTTTCCGACGATGAGGAGAAGGAAACCCCTACTAAATGCACGGATCCAAGTATGTTCACTGTCCCATGCATGATTGGAAATAATAGAATTGATAAGGCCATGCTAGATTTAGGAGCAGCAATAAATGTTATGCCTTATTCAATCTATACATCTTTAGAACTAGGACCTTTGAAAAAAAATCTGAAATTGCTATTCAATTAGCAAATATGTCTACTGTGCACCCTAGTGGAATACTTGAGGATGTTCTGGTGAAAGTTGATAAATTGGTCTTTCCTGCTGATTTCTACGTACTTGACATGGAAAATGATAATAAATGCAGCCCTATTCTGTTAGGGATACCATTTTTGAAAACTTCAAAGTGCATAATAGATGTAAGTGGTGATGCTTTTACTATGGAGTTTAATGGTGAGGTAGCTAAATTCAATAGTTATGATCCTATTCATCCTCCTACTACTGATTACACTATTGCATCACAAATCACTTATCACTAGAGCAGTCACATCTTGTCACTGAGCATGAATTAGGGCTAACTACTGATCGACTTGTTGACAAAGGAGGTATGTAAGAAATTTTGGACTGATAATTTATGCATTATTACTGCTTTACCAAATTCTCATTCTAAAAATCTTAATTCTGAATTGCAGATACCTGATATTGAGCTGAAACTTCCTCCTGAACGATCTTAAGATGCATCTTTAGAAAACGAGGGGATGAGAAAAAGGCCGAGTACATCCAAGAAGTATAAGGTGAATAGGCATCGCCTTCGAGCTGTCAGAAGGATACTGAGGTGGGAAATGGTGGCATTGGACACCAAACATGACCCACCATGAGCACGAGCATTGGAGTCAGGCCACCGACGTTAAACAAAGACGCTGCTTGGGAGGCAACCCAAGGGGAGTTGGTTTCCCTTCTTTTCTAATTTTTTTTTTTTTGCTTTCGTAGTCTAATTTCTCTTTCCTTACAATTTTGGCTTACATTGGGGACAATGTAATATTTAAGTATGGGGGAGGGATTAGTAGTGCGTGCTATTGCTTTCTTATTTTAAAAATACAAAAAAAATGAAAAGTTGAAATTTTTTGAACTCATAGTTAGTGATGAACGCATGCTTAGAATCACTAGCCCATGATGAAAACTAATTGATGGCATGCATGTTTTTTGAACATAGGTGAATTGTTAACCTTGGAACACTTTGAACTCTAATACAAATTTTGCTTTGACTTAGTAGTTGAATATTTTGAGTAGGATTGTCATGAATTGTGAAGTGTGCATAGCGTAGTGAAGATTGTATGAATTTTGTGATAGTCATATGATACTCTCTGATACATGCTAGAACTTAACTACATGCTCTTTGAGGCGTATATGTCTAGACTACTTACGAACATGAAAGTGATATAGGTGATCTTTGATGCGTTTGAGCCTTTCAAGCTTACCATGTAAACAAATCATCCCTAGTACCCTTTTTTGAGCTTTAATGTAAAAGAATGGTTGTGTGCTAAGCATACAAAAGACCACATTCAAAATTCTTTGACTAGCTTATCATCTTTCCTAATGAGCCTAAATATAATTTTTATCCATACCTTTGGAGGGAGTATGTTGTATTTCATTCACATGCACTTGTTATCAATGATTCATATATTTGTAAGCTTATTGTTAAAAGAATGAAATGCATGAAAGAAAATGGATGCCTTGAGAAAATAGAAAAATATGACTCCAAAGGGGAGCCATGGCATAAAAGAAGAAAATAATTAAGTAAACCTTACAAAATGAACAAGGTTTGAAAAAAATCATGTAAGAAGAGAAGTCTTTATTGTGCATATCATCCTACTCTCTTGTTTGATACCTTTTACTCTTTTTTCATAAGCCAATTCATAGGCTAAGCTACAAGCTAATAAAGACATACTTGATTTATGTTTGCAAGTGGATAAGATAGTGGAGAAGAGTGTGCAAGTGTGATATCCCCGAAATAATTATATGCAATTTGGGCATTAATTATATTTATGTGATCTTATGGTGATAATTAGATTATGTGTTGGGACTAATTATCTTGGTGAAATGCTTGTCACATGGTAGGCGTGACCCGGTAGAGCATTTCAGGGTGCATGTTATGCATGTTGGGTATTTTAATGGTTTAAATGAAATGGGTTGTGTTTATTTGGTAAAGCATGATTTTAATAGGGATTTTGATGCATTGTGGTAAAACGCTTTTAAAATATCATGTTGGGGTAGTTTATATATCATGCTTGTGTTTTGATACACATTTAAATCACATACCATGGCAAGAGAGCCACTTGCACACACCTTTACATCCCATCACTCCTCTCTATCAGCTTTATGTCCCTACAACCCCCCTCCATTATCCAAAAGCTTCCATTTTCGTTTCTGAAATAAGAGAGGAGGAGAAAGCTTTGAAAAAGGGGTCTTTTTGGGAGTTCTTGCTAAAAACTTAAAGCTCAAGTGGTAAGCTTTCATTATGGTGAAGTCTTGTTGAGTTTTGGTTGAGTTTGTAGCTTGTTTTTGGGGTTAAAAGGGTGGATCTTGGTCCAACTTATTGTTTATGTTTGGGGGATGTATTTTAAGGTTGTTTTGTGGTTAAATGTTGAGAATGGTGGTTGATCTTGGTTGTATATGAGTTTAGGTGTTGTTGGAAGTTCATACATGGAAGTTTCTCGCAGGAACAGGGCTGCTCGATCGATCGAAAAATGGGTCCGATCGATCGAGCAGGGCAGAGCCTGAACAAGGCTTGAAACGAGCTCACCGATCGATCGGGAAAAAAAGTTCCGATCGATCGAAGTGTGATGTCTCGATCGATCGAGACAAAATCTCGACCGATCGGTGGAGGCAGTGCTTGGATGCCTATTTTTCTTCACTTAGCGATCGATCGGGGCTTAGGGACCGATCGATCGCAAGGCATAAAAATGTGGGTTTTGGGATTTTGTTCTAAATGATGTTGTTTTTGGTAATGGTTCATTTATTGGCTTCTAATATGGATTCATGTGATTGTGTAGAACCATCCCAGGTAGCCACACAACAAAGGAGATAAAGTCCCACGACATCTCCACTCTTTGGAACTAAGGTACGTAGTGAGACGTACGGGCATCGGACGGTAAAATGTATTTATTACGCTTTGAATTTGATTATGCATTGTGGTTGCATATGGGGTCTTGTTTATGCATCATGGATTGCATACATGGTTTGGTCATGCATTTTGGTTGCATGTGTATATTGGATGCATTGTTGCATATGATTGTGTTATATTCCAGTGATGGAGAATACTTGCCGCCAGTGGCGTAGCGATGTGAATACTTGCCGCTGTCATACCGTAGCGATGAGAGAATATTTGCCGCTAATATGAAGCGAAGAACACGACCGCTGTCATATTTATAGCGAGGGGTATTAGTGCCGCTGGTATTGTCTAAGCGAGGGGTATTTCCGCTGTCATGTTAAAGCGAGGGGTATTATGCCACTGATATAATAAGACTTGGGAATTGAACACGGAATATATGGAAATCGGTGCATGTCATGACATACATTATTGGTAATATAATCTATTGGTTATGATGTGGTACAGGGACAACCAAATGGAGCTTTTAAATGTGTTACATACAGGAAGTGAATCACATTTACGATTTATGCATTTGAATTGCTATCATATTATTGTGAATATGATTTTGTACATGCTCATGGTTTTGGGGTTGTTCCTGTAGGTACTTTTGGGCGGACGGGCTAAGGCGGGTTGATGCGGTGAGCCAGTGAGGAGTGCTTTTGGCATAGCAGGCTTAATTATTTTGCATAGTCTCTACTCTAGGAGTAGTGTAAAGCTATAAGATTAGCATTCATTGGTTAGGAATGTACCTAATCCCTTTTGGAACTTTATTTTGGGCACTGTAATTTAATGGCTCAAGGCATCAACACAATCTTTATACTCTGTTTATGTATGGAAATTTTTATTTACGCCTTTAATCCGCACTTAAGGAACAAGGGTCCTTACATTAGTGGTATCAGAGCAGTGGTTAGAGAACCCGGGAATGAGTGAAGGGTAACCTTAGCATGGTTGGCTAGGTGTTTACATTTGGGCATGTTTATGCATGTAGTATATGTTGGTGTATAAATTGTTATACTAACATGCTTATTATCGTTCATGTTGTCTAATGGCATAACATATATATTGTTTGGGAATTGTTGTTAACCTTTGTATTTCAGCATGGCGGATATGAATGTGGAGAACCTCAATGAAGGGGTGGGTGATGTTGGAAGCGTGAACGCTAGCGTTGGTCAAGCAAATCCTTTACCTCCACCTGCTGTGGGCGTAGAGCCGGTAGCTCAGTTGCTTTTACCAGGGGAGCTTAGTCTGAGTCAGTTCCTAACTTTCCACCCGCCCATGTTTGAGGGGACGGAGACAAGAGAAGAAGCTGAGGAGTGGCTCGAAAGATTAGAGCAAATATTTGTGTCCGCTCCTTGTGCTAGGACAGCATGGCTGAGGTTGGCGGAGTTCCAACTGGCGAAGAAGTCTTCTATGTGGTGGAAGACGACGGTGATGGAACTGAGAGCTCAGGGTATGGTAATTGACTGGACTTTATTTCGGACTCGGTTTCTAAACCGATACTTTTCTGCGGCGGCTAGGCAAACAAATGAGGATGAATTCACGAGCTTGAAACAGGGGAGCATGTCAGTTTCGGACTATGCCATGCATTACTCATCCTTGTTGAGGTATGTTCCCCACATTGCAACAAATGGGCATGCCAAGATGAGGCACTTTCTAAAGGGGCTGCGACCGGAACTTTTTGATCGGGTTATCTCCAACAACCCCACTTCTTTTGATGATGCTCTCACTAGAGCGGAGCTAGCAGAGATCGGAGTCAGTGCTTACCCGGACGTTGCACCCCCACAAGTCCCACCACCGAGGCCAGTGTCTAATAATCTGAGGCCACGAGGAGAATCATTTAAACCTCGTGGGGCTTCTTCCTCATCTTCTCGGTTTGGTGGGAGACGAATAGATAACCGGAGGGGTGGTGCGCCCAGCAACAGAGGGCAGACTCAAGCGAGTAGGAGTGGAGTGGTGAAGTGTCACTTTTGTGGAGGACCACATCACATGCGAGAATGTACGGCTTGTTATAAATGTGGCAAGATGGGCCACATATCTTGGTTCTGTCAGAATGGTGATGGTCAGGTGGATCTTAGAGGAGGCAGAGGGAGGCTTTCTACCGGGACAGTACAGCAGAGGCCGCCGATGGTGCCTCGACAGATGGGAGGACAGGCGATGGGGCCACCTCAGGGACAGGTCTATGCATTGACCAGGGAGCAGGCCGATGCAGCTCCAGAGGAGGTGATAGCGGGTACGTGCCTTTTATTTACGTATTCCGCCTTTATTTTGATAGACACAGGTGCTTCGCACTCCTTTGTGTCTGCGGATTTTGTGGCGAGACATCATATGTGCACGTCTCCGTTGGCCACGTCTCTATTGGTCTCGACACCCACTGGAAGGAAAGTTGTTGCTGATCAGTTTCTGATGGACTGCCTAATTTATTTTGAGGGCAATGAGGTAAAGGCAGATTTGAGTGTTTTGGGTATGTCAGATTTCGACTGCATTGTGGGCATCGACATTCTGAACAGATATCAGGCAGTGGTAGATTGTCGACAGAGGACAGTACGGTTCAGATCTCACTTGGGAGTTCAGTGGATTTTCTATGGAAACGGTTCTCGTGCGAAGATTCCGTTGATTTCGGCAATTAAAATGTCCCAATTATTGGAACGTGGACACACGGGTTATATCATCTATGCCGTGGATATGTTGGGAAAGAGCAAAGAGTTAAGAGTTGAGGATATACCAGTGGTAGCGGAATTTGCCGATGTGTTCCCGGAGGAGATTCCAGGATTCCCACCGGCTAGGGAAGTCGAGTTTGGGATTGAGTTATTACCGGGGACATCCGCTATCTCTCGTGCACCTTACAGGATGGCACCGACAGAGTTGAGGGAATTGAAGGAGCAGTTACAGGAGCTCATTGATAAAGGATATATACGCCCTAGCGTATCGCCTTGGGGCGCACCGGTTCTTTTTGTGAAGAAGAAGGATGGTTCGATGCGGTTGTGCATCGATTACCGGCAACTGAACAAGGCCACGGTGAAGAATAAGTATCCTCTTCCAAGGATCGACGACTTGTTTGACCAGTTGCAAGGCACGAAGCTGTATAGTAAGATTGATTTGAGATCCGGGTACCACCAGATACGGGTCAGGGAAGAGGATGTACAAAAGACATCATTTCGGACTCGGTATGGGCACTACGAGTTCTTAGTGATGCCGTTCGGTGTGACGAACGCCCCGGCTGTCTTCATGAGTTTGATGAATCGGGTGTTTCAATCCTATCTGGATCAATTCGTCATTGTGTTTATTGACGATATACTCATCTACTCCCGGAGCGAGGAAGAACATGTGAAACACTTGAGGACGGTGCTCCAGATCCTCAGAGATCACCAATTATATGCCAAGCTCAGCAAGTGTGAGTTTTGGTTGAGCAGTGTAGTGTTTCTGGGACATGTCATATCTAGCAGTGGGATTTCAGTGGATCCCAGGAAGATTGAGGCTGTGATGGAGTGGGCTGCACCAACTTCTGTGCCCGAGATACGGAGTTTCCTTGGTTTGGCGGGTTATTACCGATGCTTCGTCGAGGGATTTTCTAAGATTGCCAAGCCACTGACACAGTTGACCCAAAAGGGAGTACCCTTCTTTTGGTCAGAGGCTTGCGAGGAGAGCTTCCAAGAGTTGAAACACCTATTGGCGACGGCGCCGGTATTGGTGATTCCTACGGAGAATCAGAGGTTTGTCCTTTATACTGACGCATCACTGCAGGGCTTGGGTTGTGTATTGATGCAAGATAAACATGTGGTGGCTTATGCATCGAGGCAGTTGAAGCCGCATGAGGCTAGATACCCGGTCCATGATTTGGAGTTGGCGGCTATTGTCTTTGCCCTGAAGATTTGGAGGCACTATCTGTATGGTACATCCTTTACCATATACACGGATCATAAGAGCCTGAAATTCTTGTTTACTCAGGCGGAGTTGAATATGCGACAGAGGAGATGGATGGATTTGCTCAAGGACTATGACTGTGAGATTGAGTACCATCCGGGGAAGGCGAACTTGACAGCAGACGCCTTGAGTCGGAAGGTGAAGAGTACTGCTGAGGAGGTCATACATTTGTCGGCTATGATGACTTCATATTGCCATCTGGGCTATGACTTCGATAGGTACATCGACTGTGCTTGTATCGACCTTATTGGCTGAGTCAGATATCTATGAGCATATCAGGAGAGCTCAGAGGACAGATGATGAGATTCAGAGATGGTCATCATTGGCACTTCAGGGGCAGCCATCGAAGTTCAGAGTGGCTGAGGATGGTTCTTTGAGACTCGGTAACCGATGGGTAGTTCCATGTACGTCGGAGTTGCGTAGAGGAATCTTAGAGCGAGCTCATAGTAGCCGATTCAGTATCCACCCAGGAGGGAGGAAATGTATAAGGACTTGTGTGATCAGTTCTGGTGGAAACGGATGAAACGTGATGTGATCTCATTTGTTAAGAGGTGTTTGATCTGCCAGCAGGTTTAGGCAGAGAGGCAGAGACCCGGTGGCGAGCTAAGGAGCTTAGAGATACCGGAGTGGAAGTGGGAGCATATATCTATGGACTTTGTGACCCACTTGCCGAGGACTACTTCAGGTTGTGATGCCAATTGGGTGATCATTGACAGGCTGACAAAGGTAGCTCACTTCATTTCCTACAGTATGACGTACACATACTTGAGGATGGCTCAGTTATATGTCAGGGACATAGTGAGACTACATGGGATTCCAGTATCTATTGTGTCGGACAGAGACCCGCGGTTCACATCTCATTTCTGAGGAGGTCTTCAGTCAGTATTGGGTACTGAGGTGAGATTGAGCACCGCATATCACCCCCAGACGGATGGTCAGACTGAGCGTACTATACAGACGCTCGAGGACATGTTGAGGGCTTGCGTATTAGAGTTTGATGCCTCATGGCAAGATTCCTTGCCCTTGGTAGAGTTTTCATACAACAACAGCTATCAGACGAGTATTCAGATGGCACCATTTGAGGCTTTGTATGGTAGGCGTTGTAGGTCGCCATTGTACTGGGATGACTTGACCAGTAAAGTAGTAGGAGGACCCGAACTGATTCGGCAAATGGAGTATAAGGTAAAGATTATCCGTCAGAAAATGAAGGCAGCCCAGGACAGGCAGGCAGCCTATGCGAATAAACGGCGGAGACCGTTGGAGTTTCAGTTGGGAGACAGGGTCTTTTTGAAGATTTCACCTTTCAGGGATGTGGTTCGGTTTGGTATGCGTGGTAAATTGTCTATGAGGTATGTGGGACCGTATGAGATTTTACAGCGCATCGGTACCTTGGCTTACCGTTTGGCACTGCCATCGTCGTTGTCTGGTATTCACGACGTGTTTCATGTATCTATGCTGTGGAAGTATGAGCCGGATCCGTCGCATGTATTGCAGCCTTCTGAGGTTCAGTTAGATTCTGATATATCTTATGAGGAACGGCCAGTCAGGATTCTGGATAGGGCTGATCGCAGGCTTCGGAACAAAGTGATACCAATGGTAAAGGTACAGTGGGATCGCAGGGGTGTCGAGGAGGCCACGTGGGAGACGGAGCGGCATATGATGCAGCACTACCCGGAATTATTCTCTGGTATGTGAATTATGTTTGGTTTTGATTTGGGTAAGTGCATGCGATTTCGGGGACTAAATCTTATAAGTAGGGGAGTATTGTGATATCCCCGAAATAATTATATGCAATTTGGGCATTAATTTATTTATGTGATCTTATGGTGATAATTAGATTATGTGTTGGGACTAATTATCTTGGTGAAATGCTTGTCACATGGTAGGCGTGACCCGGTAGAGCATTTCAGGGTGCATGTTATGCATGTTGGGTATTTTAATGGTTTAAATGAAATGGGTTGTGTTTATTTGGTAAAGCATGATTTTAATAGGGATTTTGATGCATTGTGGTAAAATGCTTTTAAAATATCATGTTGGGGTTTTTATATATCATGCTTGTGTTTTGATACACATTTAAATCACATACCATGGCAAGGGAGCCACTTGCACACACCTTTACATCCCATCACTCCTCTCTATCAGCTTTATGTCCCTACAACCCCCCTCCATTATCCAAAAGCTTCCATTTTCGTTTCTGAAACAAGAGAGGAGAAGAAAGCTTTGAAAAATGGGTCTTTTTGGGAGTTCTTACTAAAAACTTAAAGCTCAAGTGGTAAGCTTTCATTATGGTGAAGTCTTGTTGAGTTTTGGTTGAGTTTGTAGCTTGTTTTTGGGGTTAAAAGGGTGGATCTTTGTCCAACATGTTGTTTATGTTTGTGGGATGTATTTTAAGGTTGTTTTGTGGTTAAATGTTGAGAATGGTGGTTGATCTTGGTTGTATATGAGTTTAGGTGTTGTTGGAAGCTCATACATGGAAGTTTCTCGCAGGAACAGGGCTGCTCGATCGATCGAAAAATGGGTCCGATCGATCGAGCAGGGCAGAGCCTGAATAAGGCTTGAAACGAGCTCACCGATCGATCGGGAAAAAAAGTTCCGATCGATCGAAGTGTGATGTCTCGATCGATCGAGACAAAATCTCGATCGATCGGTGGAGGCAGTGCTTGGATGCCTATTTTTCTTCACTTAGCGATTGATCGGGGCTTAGGGACCGATCGATCGCAAGGCATAAAAATGTGGGTTTTGGGATTTTGTTCTAAATGATGTTGTTTTTGGTAATGGTTCATTTATTGGCTTCTAATATGGATTCATGTGATTGTGTAGAACCATCCCAGGTAGCCACACAACAAAGGAGATAAAGTCCCACGACATCTCCACTCTTTGGAACTAAGGTACGTAGTGAGACGTACGGGCATCGGACGGTAAAACGTATTTATTACGCTTTGAATTTGATTATGCATTGTGGTTGCATATGGGGTCTTGTTTATGCATCATGGATTGCATACATGGTCTGGTCATGCATTTTGGTTGCATGTGTATATTGGATGCATTGTTGCATATGATTGTGTTATATTCCAGTGATGGAGAATACTTGCCGCCAGTGGCGTAGCGATGTGAATACTTGCCGCTGTCATACCGTAGCGATGAGAGAATATTTGCCGCTAATATGAAGCGAAGAACACGACCGCTGTCATATTTATAGCGAGGGGTATTAGTGCCGCTGGTATTGTCTAAGCGAGGGGTATTTCCGCTGTCATGTTAAAGCGAGGGGTATTATGCCACTGATATAATAAGACTTGGGAATTGAACACAGAATATATGGAAATCGGTGCATGTCATGACATCCATTATTGGTAATATAATCTATTGGTTATGATGTGGTACACAGACAACCAAATGGAGCTTTTAAATGTGTTACATACAGGAAGTGAATCACATTTACGATTTATGCATTTGAATTGCTATCATATTATTGTGAATATGATTTTGTACATGCTCATGGTTTTGGGGTTGTTCCTGTAGGTACTTTTGGGCGGACGGGCTAAGGCGGGTTGATGCGGTGAGCCAGTGAGGAGTGCTTTTGGCATAGCAGGCTTAATTATTTTGCATAGTCTCTACTCTAGGAGTAGTGTAAAGCTATAAGATTAGCATTCATTGGTTAGGAATGTACCTACTCCCTTTTGGAACTTTATTTTGGGCACTGTAATTTAATGGCTCAAGGCATCAACACAATCTTTATACTCTGTTTATGTATGGAAATTTTTATTTACGCCTTTAATCCGCACTTAAGGAACTAGGGTCCTTACAGCAAGTGAGCTTATACTTGTGTTAGTATATTACTTGAGCTATTGTGGGATTGCATTTATTGGATCTATAATTTGTACATGACACTTGTTTATGACCACACACGCACGTTCGCTTCTTTGTTAAGTATGAGATGTCTAGGGATTAAATTTGTTCCGCTGTTAACTTTTCACCGCCTTTCATTATTATGCATGTTCATAATTGTTGAGGCATTACAGTGAGTACAAGTTAGTTTATTATGATACTATGAGCCAACAAATTTTTTTTAGTTTTGTCTGATTTACTCGAGGTCGAGTAAAGACTAAGTTGAGGGAGTTTGATGTCACTACAAATAGACACATCTATTGCGCTTAATTGTCTATGATTTGGTATGTTTTGAGATTAATTTGATACATTTTGCTACCTAATCGTATATTTGTGTATATGTAGGTGGAATCGAAGAAATCGGGCTTTTAAAGGTGAATAAGGATCAATAAATGCATTGAAGATGACAAGAGATCAAAGTAGACGAAGAAAAATGCATAAAAGTTGACCAAGGCAGGCGATCCATCGCCCAGGAAGCAGAGATCGATCGCCTCGAGGCAGAAAGTTTTCTTTCCTTTGCTTTTATTTATCATTTTTCTTAGTTCTTTCAATTTTGTTGAAGAACGCTACGAAGATCGAAGCGAAGGCGGGATTGACACCTCGTTGAGTGGATCGGATTAGTTTTCTTTCCTTTGCTTTTATTTATCATTTTTCTTAGTTATGTTCAGCTAGTTTTTGGTTGATGTGTAATAATACCTTGGATTTATTTATCTTGGGGAGATTCTTACGCTTTTGTTTATCAATTTTTATTGATTATGTTCTTTGATTTTGATGATATGATTTATGTTTGTTTATTGGATTGACAACTTAATAACTTGCATATAACCTAATGCTAAATTTGATAATTGTTTGATTAATCAAATTTACTAGCAACTAAGATTGATAATTGCCTGCTGTTTGTGTTATTAAATTATTAGGGAAACCATTGACTGAATTTACATGAACAGCTTGTGTTTATATTGTTTAGATTCCTCACTAACTAATTTTAAACGGTGTCATGATTTTAATCTTGAATATGCATATAGAGATTGATGGATTGATGAAAGTTAAATTCGAACGCTTGGACTAGTTAACAATGAACAAGGTGAGGGTGGAATTAGATTTTCAATTGATGAATATTCAAATAAATTGAGTCTTTTGTGAATCGATGAAAAAGATGGTAATTTCCAAGGTAGAGTCGACCAATACCAAGAATTGCTTTCATTAGTTTAATCTTTAGTTTTATTTAATTAGTATAATTCAATCTTCAAACCCCATCTTTTGTTTTATTGTTTTTGTTTTGATTTTCATTAACACAAAGATTCACACCTCCTCGTGGGATCGATCTATATTCACACTACTACATTACTTTTATCAATTTTGAGGATTGTGTGGAGTTAATTTGGACGTACACGATAAACACGTCCACATACCAACTATTTTAAAACAATTATATTAATTTGATCCATAAGTACGATTCAAACAAGGTTGATACAAATATTTTCGTTGGGTGGCTGGGGAGGAAAAAAACGATGGTTAATTTTCTTTTTCTTGAAGAGAATAATGGTTTAATTTCAACTCAATAATTATTACAAAAGTTCACTATTAGAACATACATATATGGATTCAATTTTTACTCATCTGTACACAGGAAGTTGAGGTTGAAATCTTATTTAAAATGGGAAAAAATTATTTTATTTTGGCTTTTTTTCTCGTCGTTTTCGGAAAAAAGAAAAGCGATTTTGTTTCTAATTTTCAATTGAAATCCAAAAGAATTCCGAGTACCGACAATGAGATATTAAAATGGAATTCACGTGTTATCTAACCGACTAACTATGTAGTAATTTCAAAGAGAATTTTATTTTCAAATAATAAATAGTTTTAAGCTTTCCAAATAAAATTTAAATTAATTTAAAATACATTTTAATTTAAGGTTCAATTATAATTTCGACAACATAAATTTGCCGTGAGATGGTTAACATTTCACACACACATATATATATATTAGTTTTCTACACCTTTTAACCAAATAGATACACTTTAGTGGTCCATTGCACGATCATAATTCATAATACTTGAGAGTCATAATGACATTACAATTATAATAATTTGACTAACAAATATCTAGCAATTTTTTAAAGTAGAACTTTCCCTTCTTTTTGAGATATATTGGGCAAGGTCCCGATTATCAAGTTTGAGATCGATGTAAAAATATCATATATTGAATACCATCGTATATGTATTGATGATTGCTAAAATGAGATAACCTCTTTCTGGTGGTTGGAGAGTGCTTCTTGAACTCCTTCCGATGGTTGGAACTCGTCCATGTGATATCTCCGGTCAAGAGCTAGGCCGGAAACCACGAACATAGCATGAGAAGGGGATCGAAAGGGTGTTCCGGCTTGTCCCGAATGACAAGTCAAGGTTTTGATAAGAATGAGAGATAACGGATATTGCTGTTAAGAATGAATATATTGAATACCCACATACCTTAAACAATCCTCATACCTTCAACAATCCTGGTACTTATAGGATGGGAGGGGGACAACTTGTAACCGTCTGTCAAGATCCTAAGTGACACTTTCTGAAACTAGGAGTGGGGACCGAGCTATGAGATACTCCCTTATATTCATAGCTCACTCAGCCGGCCTTCGGGCCACAGGTAGCTCTCCCACACTACCTCTCGGGAGCTCGCCCCCGTTGCCTCTAGGCCATAAACGAGCTCTCTGCTTGCCCACGCTGCCTCCGGGCCATGGTTGAACTCATAGCTTGTGATACCTGAAAAAGCCGTAAAAATTATAATTGAGAATTATGACGTAAACATGTGGTCAGATTGTGATTACAGATAATCACGTGTCAAGAATAAATTGTTTATTGTAACGCATGTTAGTGTTTTGGTCATAACTTTCACATACGATGTTGAAATTGAGCGAAGTAGATTTCCACACTAAGATAAGAAAGATATCTATAACTTTCATGTTGAATGTATTGTCAAAATATGATCGAAAAATGCAGAAAATGGCCCGAGAAAGTGTGACATGTGGCATCCTCCTAAGATGACATATGTCATCCCTTAATATTATAATAATATAATATAAAAGTACTCAAAATGATTGAAAGTTCAGATTTTTAAACGGTGGCGATGAGCTAGGGTTTTCATTTTTACAAATAAAATTGCTATGGTCAATCTGATCGAGTTTTGATCAAAAAAGTTATATATTTGGAATCAACAAGGTAAGTGCTATTGGCTGACACTAATATTTTGTATTTTGGTGTTATTTTTTATTTAGCCAATTCATATAGTGATAATTAAAAATGGTATATTATTTGATGTTGTTGAATTCTACATACACTATATAGTTTTGGTAAAAAAATGTTTAAATGATTGAATTTTGGATTTTCAAATAATTATCAGATTTTTGGGAAAATTCATTCTAAATGAATTATTGTTACGTTTTACATATACCAGTATGTATAATGTTAGTTGAATCGCACAACTTATGAAGTTTTATAATTTGGATGGGTAACGTTTTGAAGCTATTGAAAATGTGATTAGAGGATGTAATTATATGTTGATGTTATTGTACTAAGCTAATAATTAATTGTTAAAATTGCTACAGATACTTCAAGAGCCTCGGGACATCAAGAATAACCTAATCTTAATTTTCAACTATCAGGTACGGGTAGAGGTATGATCATGTATTGATATTTATTATTGATGTTGATTATGATATATCAATGTTTGTAACTGAACGATGATGTTGATGGTCATTGGAATGAGCGACGTGGTGTTATTATTATTGTTGTGTTGATTGTCTCACAATAGTAGGAAGCGACGATGTGGTATAATAGGCTTGGTGTTGCCACTATATCGATTATGTACGATTATATATAATGGATCGTGATGATGATGCGACGATGGTGTATGTTAGGCTTGGTGGTCGCGATGGAGATGCAACGATGTTGTAGAGTTGGCTCGGTGTTGCCAACTATATCAATTTGTATATCGGATGTGATATGATTATTGTGATTATTGATGGATTTCGATTTGATGTTGGGAGATTGAGTTTCAGAAACAGTTAGGGAATTCTCGTATGATGATTATTGATTTCAATGAATATTTATGTTACGTTTCAGTATTTTATATTGTGGATAATATATGTTTATGACTACGCTGTTATTATTGATGGAGTGTGCTCACCCATTTTTTGGGGCTGTTTTTGTTGAAACAAGTGACATGCCTAGACGTTATAGTTTGAGGCAGGACTATGAGTTGTCGTGTTGATCAATATGAGTCAATTGTTATGAAATAATGTTCTGTTTTAAAATGGTTGTGGCTCGTTTGTAAGATGATCTATATATCTGTATATGACTTGTATGTATATATTGATTTTATTCTCTTGTTGGTGATGTGAAAAGATCATATTTAGTTTGGAAATGCGTCATTTGTATTTACGGGTTTGTATATTTGTATATACATATGCTATATGTGGTATTGTTTGTATGTTCAGTTACGGAGATTATGCCAAAATGTTATACAAATGACGTCATTGTTTGTCTGTTTACCTGGTGATGTTTGGAGCTCTACATAGCTCGCCCAACCCCTACTGGCCGCATCAGAGGCCCCACATGGGAGAGCTCATAGCTCGTCTAGTGGCCTTGTTGGTTTTTCCAAACCAAGTCACTAGACTTTCCAAGCAACCTCACTGGTCAAGCATAAAAAACTACCGAGCATGTCGAGCTGCCAGGTGTCGACACGTCTCATCGACGTGACATAAGTCTTAAAGGTCCGACAAAGCTCTCGAGTGACTTTAGAGGTAGTAGAGAATCACCAGCCATGCATAATGTCTATATATCCAAGTATGAACAAGAGCTTAAAAGTTGCACACACTACATGGAGAACACGACACTTGTCTAGTCCCCAACTCTAGAACCATGGTCCACATTCCTAGTTTCAGATAGTATCTCTTAGGCTCCTGATAGATGGTTACAGATTATCCCACATCATATCTTATAAATATCAGGTTTGTTGAATGTATGAAGCTATTCAATATATTCATTCATAATACCAATATTCATTATCTCTCATTTTTATCATGTCATTGACTTGAGCGTAGGAGGGGACATGCCGAAACATCCTTCCGACTCCCTTCTAATATTTTGTTCGTGTTTTCAAACCTACCGCTTGTCTAAAGATATTATATGGATGAGTTCCAGCCATTGAAAGGGTGTCAATAAGCACTCTTCGAAAATAGATTATCCATCAATCTTTAATATGTATTTATTTTTATGTTCACGTTATTTAGATAAAGACGACTTTGTTACTTATTTGACTTATTATGATTGATTAATGCCGAGTTTAATTTTTTAATGATCTTACTCGTTGGTACTGTAATAATATTTTATATATATTTGAGTACACCCCCCCCCCCCATAAATTAATTAATAAGAAAAAATTTCAAATATAATAAACTCTCTCATTAAAAATTAGTCATATATATTTTTTCATAATACAATATATAATAATGCAAACGCTAAATTAGAAGAAAATTTATTAGTTTTTAAAAAACTTAAAGCTCAATTTAAATACAAGCCTTAATGTGTGTTGTATCTATACTATATTATAAAGTGTAAACCCCTTATAATAACTACTTTGGTCCGTCCTAAATAAATCAATGTCAAATTACTTATATGTCCAAACAAATTACTTGGCTTTTTATTATTAAGGGACAAAAAGGTAAAACAAAAAAGACATCACATCTCTCTCTTCATGCTCCAAAACTGCTTCAGTTTAAAAAAAAAAAGGAATCTCTTAATCAGTTTAAAAAAATTATGATATGATGCGCAAAGTATTACACATATCCAATACAAAATATTTATTTATTACGTTACACACGCAACGCGTGTGCGTCGTCCGCTAGTATATATAATATTTCATTTATGAATATAATTATTTATATTTTCTCATTGAATAGAGTGTGACCAGTTGTCGATGGTTCGTGATTGAACCGGCGTCGTGTTGGTGGAAGCAGCTAGCAGCCTACCACTCACCTTCCCGAATTGTGGACTCCACACTGCAACCCAAATCCCTAAATTCACTTCAAATTCACCTCGTCATTTCACTCAACACCACCACTAATACTCGTGTGTACCCATTTTCTTCCTCTATCCACTCTTTTCTTTCTCGTCTCCTTCCGCCCCCACAACCCTTCATTTTTTTTTATATCATTTGTGGAAAAAAAGAGTCTTTTTTGTACTCAGTGATTACACTGGTGTTTGATTCAATTTGTGGGTATTCGACTCATTTATGGAGTGATTGATATCTCCTGCCGACAGCCTTTTCATTTTCAGCCACCATGAATCCTTGGACAGGTACCAGTAGTACAGCCATCGCAGCGGCGGCGGGGGACGGAGAGGCTTCTATAATGGATGCTTTCATGTCCTCCTCCTCCGATCTGTCGTATTTTTGGCCTTCTCAGCAACCCTTATTCGCCTCCACACCAAACCCTCCGCCGCCGCCGTCCGCCGACCACTCCAAGCTCACCTCCGCCGCCCAAATTTTCAACCAAGAGACGCTGCAGCAGCGTCTTCAGGCCCTGATCGAGGGGGCCCGCGAGAGCTGGACTTACGCCATTTTCTGGCAGTCTTCCGTCGTTGAGTATGACGCTCCATCTGTTCTGGGTTGGGGAGACGGATACTACAAAGGGGAGGAGAATAAAGTCAAGCGGAATACTCCGTCTTCCCTGGTGGATCAGGAGCACAGGAAGAAGGTGATAAGGGAGCTTAATTCATTGATTTCGGGCTCTGAGACTTCGCCCGATGACGCCGTAGATGAAGAGGTTACTGATACTGAGTGGTTTTTCTTGATTTCCATGACTCAATCCTTTGTTAATGGACACGGGCTTCCGGGCCAGGCTATGTGCAGCTCGAGCCCTGTGTGGGTAACTGGAACCGAGAGGCTTCTGGCATCCCACTGTGAGCGGGCCCAACAGGCACAGGGATTCGGGCTTCAGACCCTGGTGTGTATACCAACTCCAAATGGCGTCGTTGAGCTTGGCTCCACTGAGTCCATTTTCCAGAGCTCGGATCTCATGAACAAGGTGAGATTCTTGTTCAATTTCAATGGAATGGAAATGGGTTCGGGCTCGGGCTCTTGGACCTTGGCGGAGAATGATCCTTCAGCCTTATGGTTGACCGAGCCTTCTTCTTCTGCTGTGGATACAAAAGATTCATTCAATAATAATAATAATAACAACGTTCAAGTGAGTTCAATTCCTTCTGGTATTACTAGCAACCAAATCGTGTTTGGTAATGAAAATCCAAGTTCCAGTACTGTAACTGAGAATCCGCAGCAGCAAAATCAGGGATTTCCTGCAAAAGATTTGAAATTTTCGAAATTCGGGCCCAACGGGAGTAGCAATGTTAGGAATGGGGAGATTCTTTGTTTTGGTGAGAGTTCTAAGAGGAGTATTTGTGGTGGAAATGTTAATTTGTTTGGCGTTCAAGAGGAGAACAATAACAATAGTAGTAGTGCCAGAAACAAGAAGAGGTCTCCGGTTTCGAGGGGTAGTCATGAAGAGGGAATGCTTTCATTCACTTCAGGTGCGAATTTACAAACTTCAAGTGTGGTGAGAACCGATACTAATGGTGGCATTGAGTCGGATCATTCCGATCTTGAAGCATCGGTGGTGAAGGAGGCCGACAGTAGTAGAGTTATTGATCCTGAAAAACGACCAAGAAAACGGGGGAGAAAACCGGCAAATGGTAGGGAAGAGCCTTTGAATCATGTTGAGGCCGAAAGGCAAAGGAGGGAGAAGTTGAATCAAAGGTTCTATGCTCTTCGAGCTGTTGTACCAAATGTGTCAAAAATGGACAAGGCTTCACTTCTTGGTGACGCTATTTCATATATTAACGATTTGAAGTCGAAGCTTCAGAATGTTGAAGTGGATAAAGATGATTTGAGGACTCAACTCGAGTCAACGAAAAAGGAATTGGCTGCTAAAGGATCGTTTACATCCCCAGTGAACCACGGCCAAAAGAAGTCGAGCAATGGTGGGATCACGGCCATTGATATGGATATAGATGTTAAGATCATCGGTTGGGATGCAGTGGTACGAGTTCAATGTAGTAAAAAGAATCATCCTGCAGCAAGATTGATGGTAGCTCTTAAAGAGTTGAACCTAGATGTTCATCATGCTAGCGTATGGGTGGTGAATGATTTGATGATCCAACAGGCAAACGTGAAAATGGAGGGTTGTAAATTATCTCAAGATCAGCTTAAGGTCGCTTTGACATCAAAAATTTCCGAAACTTGGTAGAGTTTCTGAGAAAGGCTCGTTCTTGGATCAGTTTGCAACTAACTGCCTCGCTGATGAGTCTGGAGTCATGTGCTCGCCGTTTCCCACGAAAAAGGCTTGTTTGTGGATCTATGGGGCTAGAGTTAGGCTCGTTGGAAATTAAATTTTGAGCCAATGATGCTTCGTGTCTTTAGGAACTATGTTTTAATAATTCTTAGGTAAAGATTGAGCTTAGTCTGTTAAATTTCTATGTGTAGTTCTTCCACTGCTTTATGGAGTAGTGTATAACTTCAATGTATGTAGCTATGTAATCAAAAAAATTACAGGCCTCCGGTTCTGTGATTTATGACTTAAGATGTATGTGTGTGTGTGTGTGTGTGTGTGGTATATATATGTTATAGATGGGGTATCGTTGCTTCCTTGTTGATAGATTTGGCCATTGATGGAGTATTTCTTTAGAAACAATTCTTGATTTTAAAATATAACTACTTTATTCTCATTGGTTTCCTAAAATTTCATTGTCTTATCCATCAATTAAGGGTTTTTTTTAAAACTAATTTGTAAAACAATTTATATTTCAAAAATACATCGAAACACAAAAGATCACAAAACTACTCTAAACCGCCCTCTGAGAGGGCTCACCGGTGTATTGGTTGGTATCGGTTGGTTGGTTGTCGTCTACCCCCATTTATGTCTCTTCACCCATTCCTTTATGTCTCTTCACCCACCATGCCCGTGTTTTGGTTGATTGTCACATACCCATCACGTCTCTTCCAATCTCCTGTTTTCTCTTTTCACAGTCAACTTATACGTCTCTTCCCACCTTCTTCTCTTTTCTTACAATTTTCTTTTGTTTATATCCCACATTCTTCTCTGTTATTACAATTTTCGTTTGTTTATATTATATTTTTACCGACAAAAATTAATCATATTATATATAAAATGTTTCCGTGAACCTTTACAAAAATTAGTATTCGAAATATGTATAAATAATACGAACATAAAATGTTTTCGACACACAATTCTTCAAACCAATTTCCTCTTCCTTCCGTTTTTCTCTTCAATTTTTTCGGTGCATCAAAAGTTTGAATCAAAATATTTCTTAGTTTGTTCAAAATGGATTCGATTTCCATGCTGCTATATTTTGGTGGTAATACTATTATTGGAAACGGATCGGTTGAATATAGCATTCCACCAGTCAGACCGATTAGAATTTCTCGTTCTATTATTTTATTTGATTTGATTCAACTAGCACATAGAAAGTTAAACATCGACCCAACGATGTTTAATATCAAATTGTCAACCAAATATGCATTCATGGAGAAATCTTCTTGGAATGAAATACCAATCGATATTGTAGATGATGATGTTCTACAATTTATAATGGAATGTCCCAATATGCAGATGCTGCATTTTTACGTCGATATAGAGGCAATTAATCATGATTTTGATCTTCAAGGGCCAGAATCAAATCTTCCATATGTCACTGAAGGATTGAGCAATATGGTGGTCCATGATCAACCTTCTACTTCAAGCGGTCGAGATGTTGAGCAACAAAATTATCCTTATTTCGAGCATGGAAGTGGACCTTGGGATCAATATATAACCGCCTCTTCTGAAGAAAATCCTACATATTGGCCAAACACATCAGAAGTTTGGGGATTACGAGAAGAAATTACACAAATTCATGATGTATTTGATCCTGATATTGGTGGTTCGGAGCATACAATTATGTTAGCAGCAACTGATGGGCCAGCCACTGATAGTGCATTTTCCTATGGTGCATTTTCCTATGGTTGATGCATTGCACATTTCACGGTATAAGTAAGCCAATACCGCACTGCCCCAACTATATGTGTTTACCTCTTCCAAATCTTCAAGTAGCTGCAAATACATGAGTTTTACAGCGCTACTATTATAATCTGGAAGCAAAATTCCACCTATAATCATCAAAACTATACACCGAGTGTACTTTATTACATCCATCTCTGAGCTCATATCAGAGATAGGATTAGCTCGGCAGTGCTCGTCTAGAGCGCTCATTCTTAGGTGACCGCCTTTAAATTTTGCTTCGGCAGGCTCAAATCCCAGTAACTCAATACATGTTTCTTGCCATTCTTTCACACGTCGTGAATCATCTACCCCAGTTACTGGTTCACCATCAACTTTCAGACCCCAAATTATTGAAATATCTTGTAAAGTAATGGTCGCCTCACCAAATCTAAAATGAAATGTATGGGTCTCAGGCCGCCATCGTTCAACAAGAGCGGTAATCAAATGATTATCGTACATACAATAGCCAGATTGTAAAACACCGTAAAATCCCATATCAATGATATGCCTCCAAACACGATCGTGTATCACTTTCTCATTATACAACCCCCAGATAAGGTTATCTGTACGCTTCACTTTTAAATTACTATCAATATTCTCGGAACAAACAGCACTCGAGATATGCGTAGATTGTAGATATAATACAGTTGAATCTTTGGTACCTCGATTTAACGCCATCCTGAAAATAATAACAAAATAACATATATATCAACCATTTAAAATATTAATAAAAATTTATTATACGTACATGTATATAAATAATAATGAACAACCATTTAAAATATTAATAACAATTTATTATACGTACATGTTTAAAAACATAATGAACGTAGAAATCATATAAAAGATTTTTAATAATGGGCGTTTTAAAGACAAAAAAATAATAAAAATAATATAAAAAAAATATGAAAGATTTTTAATAATTAACTCACCTATGTAGGTTGATGAATAGAGAGTAATGGATTATTCGTGAGAAACAAAAGCTCCGAGCAGGGAACAATGAGAAAGAAAAGGTTGTAAGGTATATAATATTTTCAGAATGGATATGAATTTATAGATGGATTTCATTGGTATCAATTAATGGAGTAGGAATCAATTAAATTATGTAGTTGGATTTTGATTGGTATGAAGTAGATATCAATTAAATGGAGTAAAGTGGGTTTGGATTGGTATGAGTATGGTTTGTATGGATTAATAGCCATACATATCGAATAATATGGAGTAGCCGCCTCCCAAGGGGGCGGCTACTCAACGTTGAGTAGCCGCCTCCTTGGTGAGCGGCTACTCAACGTTGAGTAGCCGCCCTCTGAGAGGGCGGTTTAGAGTATTTTTGTACTCTTTTGTATTTCGATGTATTTTTGAAATATAAATTATTTTACAAATTAGTTTTAAAAAAAAACCATCAATTAATCATTACTTTTCCCCATAAATTAATGTTAATTTTTTCATCACTCGTCCAAATTATTATGTTTTTATGTTGTGCAATGTTATTAAGGAGTCACCTATAGTAGTAATTGATACCCCTAGCTCTGGAGGCCCAATAGGTTTAGGTACCCGAGTTTTATTTGGGCCCCGGTCATTTGGGGGCTCTCTTTTAGCCCAACAAGTGGGGCCATTTTCAAGCCCGCCGCCCGCTCCGAGTTGATACCGGGCTCGACCACCTCTGGCCGGCTGCCGTGGTCTTTTCTGAGCACTCCCTATTACGCTCCCCTTGACAATATCCCTCGGGGCATCCTCTAAGAGGAAGAGGTTCCTTCAAACAGGTCGGGACGGGACCTCATTGGACAGGATGTCCGAGCTGAGGCCACCTACGGTGGTCTTGTATATCGTCTTTCAACAGGTCGGGACGGGCCGTCATTGGACAGGATGTCCGAGCTGAGGCCACCTACGGTGGTCTTGTATATCGTCTTTCAACAGGTCGGGACGGGCCGTCATTGGACAGGATACCCGAGCTGAGGCCACCTACGGTGGTCCTGTATATCGGGACTAGGGTTACAGGAATCGGACACCTATTAAAGCAAAGGCTAGGCCTACTAACCAATCAGAGGATGGTCAAGCACCTTGAGCACGAAAAGCATATCCCTGGATGCAGAGAATCGCAAAAGCAGGAAGGTCGTACGAGGTAGGTAACAGATGTAGGTGGTCCCCAATCTGTGGTTCTCCCCCAGCATCAGACATTGTCTCCTAAGCCCCAGACAAGGCGGGACCACAAACGTCCCCCCCTATAAAGAGGGGACTTATTAGAGAGAGAGGGAGATTAGACTCACCAGTTCTGGATCACCGGAGATTGGCAACCAGTTGGATTCTCCCTGGCTCCGGCCTATTCTGTGATTTCACAAATTTGCTCATCACTTCCCCCCTATAAATTCATTTTGTTATCAAAACGAACCAAAAGTAGAGGTAACAAATTGGCGCCGTCTGTGGGAAAATATGAGCAAAAGACGTTGATCCAATGGTAAGAACAAGGAGAACGGAAGCAGAGGAAAATCGAGAGCACCACGCCTCCACCAATGGCGAGGAGCAGCCACCGCCCGGGTAAACATGACAGTGGGAGCTTTAACACTGGAGCAGCTCACACGACTAATTGCAGTTACGGTGGAACAGACTATGAGGAGAAAGGAAGGTCCGTCCGAGGGCGTGCACGGGGAAAGCTCCCAGCAGATGAAGGATCCCGAACAAGGAGCAACTTCCCATCCTAAAGTGACTGCTACTCCGGATCTGGAGGGCCAGGTGGAGGAGCTGAAGGACGAGGTCCAGAGGATGAAGAAGGGGATGGGGGGTACCTCTGTCAGGAGGGGAACCCCTTTCTCGGGTGAAATAGTAAACGAGGAACTCCCAAATAACTTCCGACCCCCAATGCTGGTAAGATGGGAGCGCGGACCCGGAAGAACACCTGGGCAGGTTCGAAAACGCTGCCATGCTACATTGTTACTCGGATCGCCTTAAGTGCAAAGTGTTCCTGACCACTTTGGTGAGGTCGGCCCAGAAATGGTTCAACCAGTTGGAGCCGGGTTCCATTACTTCCTTCGTCAGATTTAGCTCCGCGTTCTTACACTAGTACGCCAGCAACAAGCGATATAAGAAGACCTCTCTGAGCTTGTTCGAGATCAGGCAAGCCGAGGATGAGTCGTTGCGGGAGTATATCAAAAAACTTCAACACTGTGATACTCGAAATACCTGCCTGCCCGGCGGAAATTCTGATCAGCGCCTTTACCCAAGGCCTGAGAGGAGGAGACTTCTTCCGATCCTTAGTAAAGAAGCCTCCTGTTACCTATGATGATCTGCTCACCCGAGCGGAAAAGTACATCAACGTGGAGGAGGCCCAGCAACTGAGGAGGAAGGAAGTGCGGAGGACCGGGGAGAAAAGGATCAGCCAGGGCGAGAAGAGGCCAGTGGAAGGGGAGCAGCTCGGTCGATTTTTCCAGTATACGCCGTTGAAAGTCTCCAAGGAGGAGGCCGTTCGCATATGTGAGGACAAACAGGTGTTGCAAAAGCCAGCACCAGCCAGTGTAGAGCCGAGCAAGGAGGTCTCGGAGAAATACTGCATCTTCCACCAAGCGACTGAGCACACCACACAAGATTGCCATCGTTTGGATGAGGAACTTGAGAAGGCAATACAGAACATTTCCCAGTTCAAGCAGTTGTTGTCCCTACCCGTCCCACCAGGGGATAATCTTCCTCGGGGAAGGGGTCGAGGACCGTCGTGGACAAGAGGGAGAGGGGGATGGACCAACTTCCGTCCTCCGTTTCGCGGTATAGGACGGGCTCGAGCCCCGAGGAGTTTAAATGACGTCAACCCTGCCCGTGCTGACTCACCAACACGGGGAGTCATCAACATGATCTCGGGCGGCACAACGGATGGGGATTCCAATAGAGCTAGGAAGGCTGTCAGCAGGAGAGAGACCCTGAGTGTAGGAAGGAGTTGTGGTGCCGAGGAGGAGGTGGTTATCAGTTTTGGGACGTGAGATCTGGAAAACATTTGCGCACACCATAATGATGCCCTGGTCATACGAGCCACTGTTGCCAATTATGAAGTTGGGAGGGTGTTTGTAGACACAGGGAGTTCCGTGAATGTGTTGTTTGACGAAGCTTTTCGGCAGATGGACTTGGGAGGGTATCATCTCGAGCCAATCAACACCCCCCTATTTGGCTTCGCTGGGCACACCGTGTACCCCCCCGGTCAGATTTCCCTGCCCCTTTCCCTGGGATGTAACGAGGATGGGAAAACGAGGTTGATCACATTCACCATTGTGGCGGCCTCGTCTTCGTACAACATCATTCTGGGAAGACCAGCTATGAACGAGTTCAGGGCTGTGGCCTCCACCTTCCACCAAAAGATAAAGTTCCCTGTAGGAAAAAGAGTGGGGGAAGTTATGGGAGACCAGCCCTCATCCAAGAAATGCTACGCGGAAACTGTGAGGGTAGAGGTAAAAAGATCCCGAAGGGGCGGTGATGAAGGACGGAAGGATAGGGGAGTGCAGATGGTGCAGGAGGTGCAGGCGATGCGGGACGGGGAAGAGGAAATTATATTAGTCCCAGGACAGCCCGATAAAACCACAAGAGTAGCGGCTGACCTAGACAGCGTCCTGAAGCACGATTTAGTGAAATGCCTGTCCAAGCATGCCGGAATATTCGCCTGGTCTCCAACCGAGCTGACAGGGGTGTTGCCCGCGGTAGCCCAGCACATGTTAAATGTCAATCCAGAAGTCAAAGTAACCCGACAAAAGAAGAGGCATTTTGGACCAGATAAAGACAGAATTATCCGAGCCGAGGTTCAGACCTTGCTGAAGGCTGGTCAGATAAGGGAGGTGCAGTTTCCCACCTGGTTGTCTAACGTGGTTTTGGTTCCAAAGTCGGCGGGAAAATGGAGGATGTGCATCGACTTTCGTAATTTGAACAAAGCCTGTCCCAAGGATTGTTATCCCCTACCCCGGATCGACCAGTTGGTAGACCCCACCTCAGGGTACAAGTTGTTATGTTTCATGGACGCGTACCAAGGATATCACCAGATACCCCTGGCAAAAGAGGACCAGGATAAGGTCAGTTTTATCACGTCGGATGGAACATTCTGCTATGTGGTCATGCCTTTTGGCCTCAAGAACGCCGGGGCCACAAACCAGAGGTTGATGGACAAAGTGTTTGAAAACCAGGCGGGAAGGAACATTGAGGTTTATGTGGATGACATCTTGGTAAAATCTAAAGGCCAGGCAGACCTGTTGCCCGACTTAGAGGAAACTTTTGCCACGCTAAGCAGGTTTGGTCTGAATTAAATCCGGCTAAGTGCGTATTTGGTGTAAAGAGGTAAATTCTTGGGTTTCATGGTAACAGAGAGGGGGATCGAGGTCAACCCGGAAAAAGTCAGAGCAATTCAAGAGATGACCTCACCTCGCAGTATAAAAGAAGTGCAGAAACTGACAGGGCGGATTGCGTCCTTAGCTCGTTTTATCTCCAGGTCAGCTCATAGGAGTTACCCTTTCTTCCAAGTGCTAAGAAAGGCGAAAAAGTTCGATTGGGACGATGAGTGCGAGAAAGCTTTATCTGACTTGAAGAAGCACTTGGCCGAGCTGCCCGTCCTGGTAAAGCCCGAACCCGGCGAGCGATTATGGATCTATTTGTCTACTACAGAGAGTGCTGTTAGCTCGGTACTGATAAAACAGGACGGTACGGACCAGAGGCCGGTGTACTATGTCAGCCATGCACTGAGAGGGGCAGAACTCAGGTATCCAGAGGTCGAGAAATTGGCATTAGCTTTGGTCATAACCGCAAGGAGGCTGAGACCCTACTTCTTGTCACACCCCATCTCAGTGCTAACCAACAGCCCCATGGGGAGGATAATGACCCAGCCTGATGTATCGGGGAGATTGGTGAAATGGACAATCGAGCTCGGCGAGTACGACGTAACCTACCAACCTCGGTCATCCATCAAAGCCCAGGCTTTATCAGATTTCCTCGCGGAGATGATAGAGGTTGAGGCTGAGGAGCCGTGGAAAGTATACGTGGATGGAGCAGCTAACAGTGAAGGCAGTGGAGTGAGGATTGTTCTGATATCTCCCGCGGGTGAAAAGATGAAGGTCATTATCAGATTGGATTTCCGGGCTTCTAATAATGAAGCAGAATACGAGGCCATACTGATCGGGCTGAGGTTGGCAAGGAGGTCGGTGCCAGCCGGGTGATCCTTCACTCAGATTCCCAGCTGGCCACTCAGCAGGTGAAAGGGAATTACGAAGCCAAAAGCGAGAAGATGATAGAATACTTGAAGGCTATACAGGAGATGTCAGAAAGTTTCGTGGAGTGGAGCATAGTGCAGATCCCTAGGGAGGATAATCACGAAGCTGATGAGCTCTCCAAGTGGTCAACATCCCTGGTTCCTTTGTCACAGAGGGAGTTCATATTTCAGACAAAGTTGGTTCCGTCAACTCGGCCCGTCACTGAGGCCCCCGAGGTTTTAGGTTGGATGGCCCCGATTTTGAACTACTTAAGAAAGCTTGAAGTACCCGCTGATAAGAACCAAGCCCGGCGGTTGAAGAGGCATTCATTCCGTTTTGTTCTGAAAGAGGATGTGTTATATAAGAGGTCCTTTGCCGGACCCCTGCTCCGATGTCTGAGCGCGGAGGAGGCAGAATATGTGCTCAGGGAAATTCACGAAGGATGCTGCGGAGACCATCTCGGGGGGTTGGCTTTGGCCAGAAAGACCCTCCTTGCTGGATACTTCGACGCGATCAGGACTGTAGTCACTTGTGAGGGTTGCCAGAGGAACAGTAAGTTCCAGTTAAGACCAGCAAGGCTCATGAAAGCGGTAACATCGGCCTGGCCTTTCGATAAGTGGGGTTTGGATATCGTAGGACCTTTCCCGATAGCCCCGAAGCAAAAGAAATTTCTGTTGGTGGCTGTAGATTATTTCTCGAAGTGGGTCGAGGCCGAGCCTTTAGCCAAGATCGCCGAAGAGAATGTGCTGGACTTTCTGTGGAAGAACATAGTTTGCCGTTTCGGAGTACCCAGGAAATTGATATCAGATAATGGGAGGCAGTTCCAGGGGCACATGTTAATGGCTTGGTGCAAGGAAATGAAGATCGAACAAGCCTTTACATCAGTGGGTTACCCGCAGAGCAACGGGCAGACAGAGGTCACCAACCGATCAATTGTGCAAGCGTTAAAGGCCAGACTGTACGGGGTTGGCAAGGATTGGGTGGACGAGTTACCAAGTGTGTTGTGGGCTTACAGAACGACAGCTCGCGTCCCAACTGGAGAAACGCCTTTCAGCATGGTATATGGAACGGAGGCCGTGCTACCAGCTGAGGTCGGAAAGACCTCTGCCAGGGTCCAAGCATATGATGACGACAATGAGGAACACCGGGCTTTGGATTTGGATCTGATCTATGAGAAACGGGAAAAGGCAGCTATAAGGATGGAGGCTTACCGCAGCAAGATAGTCAGAGCTTACAACAAAAGGGTGGTACCCCGAAATTTTCAGGTGGGGGACCTCGTCCTCAAAAAGGTTAACCCAGCAGGGGAGGTAAGAAAGCTTGACCCCCGATGGGAGGGACCATACAAAGTAGTCCAGAAACTGAGTTCCGGATCGTACTACTTAGAGGAGGGCGAAGGCCGACGCCTAAAAAGACCTTGGAATGCATATCACCTCAGAAAATATTATTCCTAGGCATTTTGTTGTTATTTCAATTCAATGTATGAACACTGTTATTTAAAGAATTTTTCCTTTAAATCTCCTATCCGAAATTAAAAGTGCAGGTCCGCCCTGCATGCTAAAGCCCAGGTGTATGAGGCCCTGGCACCTATTAAAAGTGCAGGTCATCCCTGTCACTAAAGCCCAGGTGTATGAGGCCCTGGCACCAATTAAAAGCACAGGTCCACCCTGCATGCTAAAGCCCAGGTGTATGAGGCCCTGACACCAATTAAAAGTGCAGGTCATCCCTGTCACTAAAGCCCAGGTGTATGAGGCCCTGGCACTAATTAAAAGCACAGGTCCGCCCTGCATGCTAAAGCCCAGGTGTATGAGGCCTTGTCACCAATTAAAAGTGCAGGTCATCCCTGTCACTAAAGCCCAGGTGTATGAGGCCCTGGCACCAATTAAAAGTGCAGGTCATCCCTGTCACTAAAGCCAAGGTGTATGAGGCCCTGTCACCAATTAAAAGCACAGGTCCGCCCTGCATGCTAAAGCCAGGTGTATGAGGCCCTGGCACCAATTAAAAGTGCAGGTCATCCCTGTCACTAAAGCCCAGGTGTATGAGGCCCTGGCACCAATTAAAAGTGCAGGTCATCCCTGTCACTAAAGCCCAGGTGTATGAGGCCCTGGCACCAATTAAAAGTGTAGGTCATCCCTGTCACTAAAGCCCAGGTGTATGAGGCCCTAGCACCAATTAAAAGTGCAGGTCATCCCTGTCACTAAAGCCCAGGTGTATGAGGCCCTGGCACCAATTAAAAGCACAGGTCCGCCCTGCATGCTAAAGCCCAGATGTATGAGGCCCTGGCACCAATTAAAAGCACAGGTCCGCCCTGCATGCTAAAGCCCAGGTGTATGAGGCCCTGGCACCAATTAAAAGTGCAGGTCATCCCTGTCACTAAAGCCCAGGTGTATGAGGCCCTGGCACCAATTAAAAGCACAGGTCCACCCTGCATGCTAAAGCCCAGGTGTATGAGGCCCTGTCACCAATTAAAAGTGCAGGTCATCCCTGTCACTAAAGCCCAGGTGTATGAGGCCCTGTCACCAATTAAAAGTGCAGGTCATCCCTGTCACTAAATCCCAGGTGTATGAGGCCCTGGCACCAATTAAAAGCACATGTCCGCCCTGCATGCTAAAGCCCAGGTGTATGAGGCCCTGACACCAATTAAAAGTGTAGGTCATCCCTGTCACTAAAGCCCAGATGTATGAGGCCCTGGCACCAATTAAAAGTGCTGGTCATCACTGTCACTAAAGCCCAGGTGTATGAGGCCCTGGCACCAATTAAAAGTGCAGGTCATCCCTGTCACTAAAGCCCAGGTGTATAAGGCACTGGCACCAATTAAAAGTGCAGGCCATCCCTGTCACTAAAGCCCAGGTGTATGAGGCCCTGGCACCAATTAAAAGCACAGGTCCGCCCTGCATGCTAAAGCCCAGGTGTATGAGGCCCTGGCACCAATTAAAAGCACAGGTCCGCCCTGCATGCTAAAGCCCAGGTGTATGAGGCCCTGACACCAATTAAAAGTGCAGGTCATCACTGTCACTAAAGCACAAATGAATGAAAGTGACTCGAGAGCCTCCCTGATCAGGGCAGCTGAATCCAAACGCCGAGCCCCAATGGTGGAGAGAACCGTTTGGAAGAATACGTCCTCTTTATATTTTTTGGGCAAGGATTGGGGGGCAGGTAGGGAATCTCGCCAGGCCATGGGACAGGCCCAGCGCCGAGGTGGTTTTACAAAAAAATAGGTTTGTTTCCATCCTTTGCGGGAGCTCGGGATGTTATTTAAAAATTTATAAAACGTCCGGGCACCAAAGTAAAACACCCCGGGAGACTGGGTTTTCTTAAACTGAAAAAAAGAATTGAGAAGGGTAGAGGAGAAAGACAGATCCAAGGATCGGAAGAGGGCAGTGACAGAGACTAGGCTCTGGTAGGAGTTGGGGGTAAGCTGGCTGAGAGAAACACAATGAAAGCGGGAGAACTCCTGGTAAGAAAGGCGGATAGGAAAGCGGAGTCCGCTCTTAAGCTGCTCAAGGAAGAAGGGAAAGTACCCGGGCGGGGGGAGATGCGGACGCTCACCAGCCCTAGGGACCCGGACGTCGTGGTCCGGCGGGATAAACCACGTACGGAGAAGGTGCTCGGCATCAGGGGAAATACCCGAGTCGAGAATCTCGTACCAAGGGAGTCCAGCCTGGGCCAGGCTCCTCGGGTCGAAAACCTCAAAGGTGAGGAGAGATGGATCAAATATTCGGGGAGGGACCTGTCGGAGGGGTGCCACCTCGGGAATGTTTCCCTCGGCGGCATCCGACCTCCGACCCGATGGGCTGGGTAGCTCAGACACCTCGGCATCCTCGTCCCCCCCCCCCCCCCCCCCCCCCCCCCCCCCCCCCCCCCCCCACGAAAGAGAGCACAAGAAGTGGAAGATGTGGAGTTGGACATTAAGAACAGAAAAGAAAGGCAAAACTGACTTACAAGATTTAGAGAGACGACTGATCCGACCTAGAGCACAAATGAATGAAAGTGACTCGAGAGCCTCTATTTATAGAGGATATGGCGAGTGGGCCGAGAAAGCCAGGCCCAAACCAACGGCGCAGATTAAAGAATCTGAACGGTCGGAGCACCAGATGAGGGCACGTGGCCTGACAGCCCCTAGGGTTTGGTACAAGACAGCTATGACCCCGGGACCAGGAGTTGTCCAATCAAAGGACCAGGATGTCAGGAATAAATAAAGTTCGCCATAAACCCTTCAGTCGAGGCAGCGCTACTCTAGCTCGACTTGGGGGGGATACTGATGATACCCCTAGCCCTGGAGGCCCAATAGGTTTAGGTACCCGAGCTTTATTTGGGCCCCGATCATTTGGGGGCCCTCTTTTAGCCCAACAAGTGGGCCCATTTTCAAGCCCGCCGCCCGCTCCGAGTTGATACCGGGCTCGACCACCTCTGGCCGGCTGCCGTGGTCTTTTCTGAGCACTCCCTATTACGCTCCCCTTGACAATATCCCTCGGGGCATCCTCCGAGCTGAGAGGAAGAGGTTCCTTCAAACAGGTCAGGACGGGACTCATTGGACAGGATGTCCGAGCTGAGGCCACCTACGGTGGTCTTGTATATCGTCTTTCAACAGGTCGGGACGGGCCGTCATTGGATAGGATGTCCGAGCTGAGGCCACCTACGGTGGTCTTGTATATCGTCTTTCAACAGGTCGGGACAAGCCGTCATTGGACAGGATACCCGAGCTGAGGCCACCTACGGTGGTCCTGTATATCGGGACTAGGGTTACAGGAATCGGACACCTATTAAAGCAAAGGCTAGGCCTACTAACCAATCAGAGGATGGTCAAGCACCTTGAGCACGAAAAGCATATCCCCGGATGCAGAGAATCGCAAAAACAGGAAGATTTTATGAGGTAGGTAACAGATGTAGGTGGTCCCCAATCTGTGGTTCTCCCCCAGCATCAGACATTGTCTCCTAAGCCCCAGACAAGGCGGGATCACTAACGTCCCTCCCCCTATAAAGAGGGGACTTATTAGAGAGAGAGGGAGATTAGACTCACCAGTTCTGGATCACCGGAGATTGGCAACCAGTTGGATTCTCCCTGGCTCCGGCCTATTCTGTGATTTCACAAATTTGCTCATCCCTTCCCCCCTATAAATTCATTTTGTTATCAAAACGAACCAAAAGTAGAGGTAACAGTAATCGATATGTATTAAAATACAAGGGTGAAGGTATTGCAAAATAGTTATCATGACAATCAACGTCAAGCACCACGCTTCCTCAGATTTCCTTCTCTTGCAAATTGGTTGGTCGAAGTTTTGTTTTCGAGGGGTAAAAATAATAACAAACAAAATAAATGGGCAAAAAATATGTGAGGGCTAAAATAAAATTTCAAGGGTGTAAAATATAATTTTGGAGGATAAAATTTACTTTTTTAATAATAATAATAATAATTAATTCTCAGGGGCAGCTGCCCTATCCAAACCAATACATGCATTTGCCCCTGCTTGCAAAGTCGTTCTGTTGAAACAGAACAATTGTGGACACATAGATAAAATTGAATGTTCGTGATTCGCGAATGAATGCAAGTGATGCAAATATGCTAGGGCCATGAATTAACAGGTTCCAAGCGACTTAGGTCAAGTCACAGTTTAAAATCCTAGCTAGTGGGGACTCCAAAAGTCGAAACATGCTTCGCTTGCCAAAAGGCTTAGTGTAATATCATTGTCTATTGTCCCACATTGGTTGTTGATGAAAGTTTAAAATGGTTGCAATGGACTACTATAGCAATTTCAGTTAAAAAATCTCGTAAAGTAATTCCGGATACAAAGTAATTGCTATATGAGCTCATTGTGCAGTCGCGCATGCGCGGGCCTAGGCTTGGGGTGTGATAGAATGGTACAGACTAGTCACCAACAGGAAACACAGGGAGATAAGTGTTATGCGGGGAAAAGTACTACGTGCATAGAAGTCACCTCTTGAACCTAAGAAGCAAAGTGCTACATGATGGGGGCCATTCTTGAACCTGTGGGGAAAAGTGCCACGTGCATGTGAGCCACATTTTGAACATGCGGAGCAAAGTACTACATGTACGAGAATCACATCTTGAACCTGCAGGAGCCATCGGCGCTGGTGGATCGATGGATTAGACCGCGACAAAGATGTCACATTCTGAAGGAGGGGGCGATGAAATACTATTGTCTCTTTTCCCACATTCGTTGTTGATGAAAGTTTAAAATGGTTTATAATAGATTACAATGGACTATTATAGTAACTTATGTTAATAATTTTAGTAAAGCGAGGACAGATACAAAGTAGTTACTATAGGAGCTCGTTGTGCAGTCGCGCTAGCGCGGGCCTGGGCCCAGGGTGTGAAAGTGGTATCAGAGCCGGTCACCAGCAGGAAACGCTAGCAGATAAGTGCTATGCAGGGCAAAGTGCTACGTGCGTGGGAGCCACTTCTTGAACCTAAGGGGCAAAGTGCTACATGATGGGAGCCACCTCTTGAATCCGCGGGACAAAGTGTCATGTGCATGGGAGCCACATCTTGAACCTTCAGGGCAAAATGCTACATGTACGAGACCCACCTCTTGAACATGTAGTAGCCACCTCTAGATTCACGACGCTGGTTGATCAATGGATTAGGCCGCGACGAGGACGTCTCGTTCTGAAGGAGGGTGATGCAATATCCTTGTCTCTGGTCCCATGTTGGTTGTGAATGAAAGTTTAAAATGGTTTATAACGGCTTACAATGGACTACGATATCAACTTAGGTTAATAATTTTCTTAAAACGACGGCGTATACAAAGTAGTTGCTATAGGAGCTCATTGTACAGTCGCGCTTGCGTAGGTCTGGGATCAAAGATAATTTTGAGAGCTTTCTGATAATTTTCGAGAAGCTACTCGATACTTTTTCGAAGAACCATATACCATAGCCAATAGCCATACCCGAATACAACTTATGACGATTAATCCTCGACGGTTATAGATTAAGAGAGGAAGAAGCCAAATTCAAGGGGGAATCACGCTACATATGCTGAGATTTTCTTAATTCGTTTTTTAGATTTTATTTTTATGATTTCAAACTCTATGTCTATGCATTGTTTGGATTTTATGGAGTAATTTGTTGGCACAAGGCTAGGGGTAGGCATCGGGTCGGGTACCCGAAATTTTCTGGTAGTGAAAACACTACCCGAACCCGACTTTTTTTTTAGAAACCCGACTGTTCGCCCGACTTTGTCGGGTAGTGTCGGGTACCCAAAATTTTGCATGTTTCCAGCAGCATTTTATGCCCAATTCCAGTATCCTACACAACAAAAATTCTACCAAAATCCAGTAGATTGCACAACCAAAATTCCAGTAGCAAGAATTTATAAATGAGAGGTGCGAATGGCAAAAGATTACACATGTTTTACTTAATAAATTTGGTAGTTGCAAACATATACAGTACTTGAATGGCATGGAGTTGGCTCACAAAGAGTAAAACATGTTAGATCATGGACTATATTCGCAATTCTTTTTGCCCTTGCAAAGTCGTTTTCAACATCATATCACCATGCTTGGAACTTTTGTAATGAGGTGTTTCAATAAATAATTTAAATAATAATTATGGAGACGTTTTTACATATATACCCTTCTTCCCCTGGTACTAGTTATGTTGTGGTCCACTTTTTAGCAGGACACACGTAACTAATTGAGAGTGCTGTCCGAGTTGATCTTGTTGTGTAGTGTATTCCATCTCAAATCACATGCTTCACATTTTTCCCTCAATAGTGTATGTTCTGGCTACTTGCCCTCTATTATTGGGGGATATGTAGTCATTACAAAAAAAACATCAAGCTAATTTTGAAGACTACATATCTCTCCCCTGAGATTTTTATTGGTTTACTACATATAAATTATATCTATTTTTCATAAGTATCATTTTAGTCCCATTAATTTAACATATTATATTTTTATATCAAATTACAAGGGTTTTTATATGTTTTTACATGCTAGACATGGTGACTGTTATTCTAAAAGAGTAGCATATATAATTATTCAAGATAAAGGGGGAATCTATAATACATCTATCATACAATGGAAGTATATATAATTATCCATATATTTATACATTATGTTAACTTTAAGTACTAGTATATCTCCTTTGAGATATATGTGCATTTTACAATTAACCCCTTAAAAATGAGGGGACAATTGTAAGTTAGATAAAAATCTTGGGTTTTTGTTTAACTATCTAACCTCAATTTTAACATTATTTAACAAACAAACTTAATATTTTGTTTTATTATAAGACTAACTTAAGTCACCATGTCAGATGTCAGCTTCAATTGAAGTTGTCATCTGATATGTTGATTTCTTTAATAAAATTTTTTTTATGTCGCCGTGTGAAATGACAGCATCATTAAAAAATATTTTAATATTGGTTTTCGCCATCTCACATGGTGACAACATTAAATTTTTTTTTTAAACCGATATCTGCACATAGAGACATAATAATTTTTCTTTTAATCTGAGATGGCGACATCGATTAAAAAATATTGTTTATTTGATGTCCCCATCTGAGATGGCGACATCAGTAAAATTATTCTCCACTACATAACAAAATGTGTAATGTTAGTAGAATTTGTAAACTAAAATAATCTTCGTTGTTTCCTCATGTCATTTCGTCTGTCGACAACCAAAATAATCTTCGTTGTTTCCTCCGATCGTTTCGTCTGTCGACAACCAAAATAATTTTCTCCAGTCGTTTCCTCTGTAGGCACATTGCAGGTACGTTGGTACATAAATAATCAAATTTAACAACATTATATATCATGTACTAATTTATAAATTGTCTTTATTTTTTTATGGTATGTAAATTAAAGTTTTGTTGTATTAGGGAGACGATATATTACAATATTCAGAATCTGTTAGATATGATCGTGGTCCATCAAAAGGCATGACAATATCTCGCACTATTAATTATCTGCAGTTATTGAACGACGTATATGATATTATTGGCATCAATCATAACCAGTTCATTTTGAAAATATATTGTAAATATATATTCAGTGATTTTTCGGGGATGAAACAACAATTTTTCCCGTTGACAGTGATTACAATTTAGCATGGCTATTAGATTCTGAACAATATCATAGTTATTTGGAGATGTATATACAAACAGAATGAAGGGCTTATGATTTTATTATAGAAATGTCAACAAGTGATAGTGGTCCATTTGTAGTAGTTAAAGAAAGACCAACTACCTCTAGGATTCAAGATGATGCACCCATAGTTGCTGAAAATATTGTTTCCAAGCAACTAGCAGATAGTTTTGTGGATTTTGGAGATGATATTCAGTCTAAACAGGAGGGGATTCCATCTGAGGAGTCTGATGACGATGAGGTTGATACTGAAGAAATGTCAGTTAATGTAGCAGACACAACCACGACAAATGATCATGACCTTTATCCAACAATTCCATTTCTCTCCACGACACATCCGGAAGTATTTGGAGTTTCGATCGACCTGCCAACTGGTAAGTGGGGGAGTTATACGACTATTCCAAAGGATATATCCATCTGAATATGGTATTTAAAGATAAAGGTCATCTTCAGGCAGCTGTGAATGATTACTCTGTATGGACTGTAAAACGTGAGTATCTTGTTGTCAAAAGTACAAAAACATTATGAAAAGTTGTGTGCAAACATAGTACACCAGATATGTCTTGCAGCTGGTTTCTGCGCGCCTCATTGAGTAAAAAAATATGGATTATTCAAAATAACGAAGTATGGGGGTTCTCGCAATTGTCTTTTGAGTGAACTATCAATAGATCATGCAAATCAAGACAAAAATATGATTGCTAGTTTGTTAGTGGGAATCGTACGACGCGATCCATCCTATGAGATAAAATAAGTTATTCAAAATGTTAAAGATAAGTATGGATTTGAGATCTCATATGCAAAAGGCTGGTATAGTTTGAGACATGCGGATGAAAATGTGTATGAAACATGGGAGAGCTCTGTGAATAATTTACCGTATTACATGAGAGCTTTGCAAAAATGGAACTCAGGCACAGCGGTCTATCGAATGCTAGACCAACATAAATGACTTTGAATTATGTGTTTTGGGCCTTCCAACCATGTGCAGATGGATTCCGACACCGTCGACAAGTTATAAGTGTAGATGGAACACATTTGTATACAAAATATCAACATAAGATGTTGATTGTCATGGTTATGACGCTAACAATCAAGTCTTATCTTTGGCCTTTGCAATAGTTGACGATGAAATTTTTTTTGTCGTGGAAATGGAGTTGATTAGCAAGCACATTGTTAAAGAATCTGTTGGTGTGTGCTTCAACCTCGCACCTTTAAAGCCTTTGATATCTGGTGTGAATCCTAAATACGTATGACAATATTCTTGCTATCAGGTAGACTCCTATCATAATATATCACCGACATTACAATGACATCTACTGGCAATGACCATATTACTGCAATATTTTGCAGTGTGATAGACGCCTCTCACGATCTAAAATGAAATGTGTGTGTTTCACGGCGCGGTCTCTCAACCAAAATCGTGATCAGGTGAATGCCTAGCTCAATCTTACCACACCTGTATATACAATAAAATCCAATCACGTGCAACAAATTTACAACACGTATATCTAGTGACACATTTCCCAAAAATAGCTATCTGGGTTACTCGCACGAAGTGTGCTATCCATATCACCTACCCACGCATCCTCAGACCGACGTGAAAACTCTAATGACAAAAGATGTGTGTCAATCAGGCCTAGTTGTCTCATTTGATCCATCTTGAGATATAATACAAAAAAATATCAACATTAATCTCAACATTACAACCACTCGCCGACGCCCGGCTGTCCAAGACCGCCGCCTGCCCGCCGCCAACCTCTGACCGTCCACATCGGCGAAAAACACACAATCAAAAAATATACTCCCAATATATATATCAACATTATAATTTATCTAACATGAAATATAATTTATCTAACATCAAATAATAACAAAACATAACCAACTTACCTTAAATAATTAGGAAATTTGGACAAGAAATGGAAGGTCTTGATTTTTGCTCTAGGAACTTTCGTTTGCCCTTCAAATGAAACTGAAAGTCTGAGGGGGTGATGGAGGCCGCATGTTGTGTATAAAGAGTTAGGGTTTGGGGTTTTTAAAGGGTGTTGTCATCTGGTGACAACAATAAAAAAATAATGTTGTCGCCATCTCATATGGAGACACAAATTTTTTATTCGTTGTCGTCATATTAGTTGGCGACATCGATTAGTTTTAGAGAGAAAAAAATTGAGTTAGTTTTATAAAAACTCTTAATTTAAAAGGTTAAATAATTAAAAAACCCTAAAAATCTTAAGGGGCTATGCATGCGATTATAAAGTTAATGAAAATAAATGCAAGATTAATATAACATCATGGGATAAATTTAAGTGAGTTTTTTTAAATAAAAAAAATTATCTTAAACCTGAGGCTTCACCGATATTTTTTAACAGTAACCTTATCAAACGACAAAAACAAACAACAAATTAAAAATACAAAACAAATGTGATGCCCGAGATTTGATAATTTAATTAACTACAATTTGTCCATTAATTTGTTAATTAATTAGAAGTTAACTAATGAGAATATAATATAATTAATGAGAGTGAAAATTGACATTGTACATGCATTGACAGCGGATAAGAATATGGTAATGTTAGGATTGATTTCGGGGGTAGGTTGCCATTCCACACCCGAGTTCAACCAACTTGAGCTTCAATAGCTCGTGTTCTTGAAATAATTGCACCGAGAGATTAAATCGAGTTGGGTTGCAAAACCGATCGGAAGACACTCGACATAACTCGCTCTATAACCGATTAACCATTTGAAAGTCATTTTAAAGATATGCAAGAAAGTATGTAAAAAGATGTTTGATAAATAAATGCAGTAAAGTAAAAACACAAGCATTTGTTTCTGGAAGTTCGAAGCAGAACGCTTCTACGTATCCCCTTCTTCCATCTCATGGAAGGATACACTAGAAGACTTTAATTTATACAACTCTTTGTACAAACCCGATCCAGTTGGGCATTCCCCATCCAACTAGAACTCCTAGCAACTCAACTATGTATGTTCTTTAATGTCTCACATACAAAGACCTCTCATCCAGTTGTGATGAATCACAAACTGTTACAATTGTATTAACTCTTCTATTTTAGCTCACAAATATAATGAATAGAGTGACTACAAAGGCACAAATGATTCCATAATGAATCTGATACAGCAGGTAAGATGTGCTAAATGTTTGGGGAGTGCTCTTCATTTAGCAGCTTTTATATTTGAAGTTCCACAATTCAATCCCAAGTGGGTTTGCTTTGGAAGGCTTGGATTGATATTCAATCAGCTGTTATTGAGCTTCCAAATCATGTATATATAGCCCCAAGCATGTTAGATACAAGAATATGCCCGTTGGAAAAAGGTTCTGCACCATTCCCGAGCTTGCAACGGTCATATTCTGGTTTCTGGGCTATTTCTGGAAGGCCCGCTGGTCGGGTCCGGTAGGTGATCCGGTAGGTCTTTCCGGTTGGTGATGCGGTAGGTGATGTGGTAGGTGATTCGGTAGGTGATGCGGTAGATGATCCGGTAGGTGATGCGGTATGTGATGCGGTAGATCTTTTCGGTAGGTGATGCGGTAGGTGATCCGGTAGGTCTTTTCGGTAGGTGATGCGGTAGGTGATGCGATAGGTGATCCGATAGGTCTTTTCGGTAGGTCTTTCAGATTTGCACCAGCAAGCTCTTGCAGACATGTTTTCGTCAAGTAAACCTTCGAATTTGGTCTGCTGGCCTGAAGTACAACTTGTAGAGAATTGAGTTTTCTATCCAACCCCTTTAGAATCAGGTCGTTTTGATATCCGAGCTATGAGATATGATCAATTTACTCAGCAGTGCTCGGGGTCTACTGGATGCTGAATTCTCATTTCAGCAACCAAACTCAAGGTCATTTCTTAGCAGATCATCAAGCTGTAAAATATCATCTATGAACTGCACATTTGATGAAATATGTTAGCAACACAATAACAAGTATTGTTAACATCAAAACTAAGATTATTCGATTTTCCAAAACCCAACAGGTAAATATACAAATATATTTTCAAAATAATTGAATTAACTCCGAGATTATTTTAAATAATTTATTACATATAAAATTCGAACTAAATTGGTTGATTTACTTTTAATAATTGAAATAGGGACATAAAGCCAATTATGGATTGTATATTTAATGCGTCAGTGCATCGGTGACACCCGATGTTCATAACTGGTCGGGAATTAATATATATTGGTGAAGGAAGTAGAACACATAGTAAAAGATGCGAAAACACACACTGCTCACTCGACCACCGACCACCGTGTACATATATGTTCCGTTCGCCATCGTTCGACCACTTCTCGCCGAGCCCGACCTACCACCATATTCAAAACTCATTGGCGCACCTTTCCATACCAAGAAATCAAGATTTAACTTCTGAAAAGTGGTTCGCTTTTGCCCTGGAACGAAGAACATCACCTGATGTGAGGATTCGTTCCTAATCAAGTGTTTAATTATCACACAATGATTGTTTATTTGTAAACAGCGAAAGATTATTTAAAAGTCCTGCCATAAAGTGGCTCTAAAAATTTCGGCATGACCTCCGCGCACGAGGGACATACCAGAAAAAAATGAAAAGCACAAAATCATAACCCAGTGCAGCAAGTAAATATATAATACTATAGCATGCATCATAGGCACCCAACACATAATCCGTACTAAAAATAGTACATCATACCATAGCCTGCACAATAAGTCTCCAGTACACATTTGATACTCAAAATATTTACTTAACATTAATCAAATCTCGGGGTCTTACACATGACCTAGGGTTTCAGCGATTTTGGTTTGATTTCTTCGAGTTAGCCACGAATTGGACGAAGCCCAGACATCGAATCTCTTCCTCTCACCTTGACTGAACTTTCTGAACCAGTCTCCGCCCATATCGCCGCCAGTAGCTGCTGGAAGTTGAAGAAGAAGTCACCAAATTTCTGTGCAGAAACAATGTAAGATTGAGTTCGACTTTCAGCATGTAATTTAAATTTCTGGGAGTTATTCGCTTCGAACTTAATGTTATGGTATGAATAAAACTTGTAGTGTTATTAGTTCGCTTCGATTTGACACTAAACTTACATAATTTAGAGTTATGAAAAAGTTATGCTAATTTTACTAAACAATGTACAATCTGAAAAATTGGCTAACGCGATTTACAAAATTGGACGTATTTTGCTAAGCATCTACCATAATATGAATGAGTTTGCTTACACATTGCAAATATGAACTGTAGTATCTTGAATTATCTTGCATTTCCAACTGTAAGCAAGTGATCTGGAGTTTCTATGCAAAAAATTATGAATTTTATACCAAAATGTGTCAAAGCTGAAATTTAAGTTATCATGTTCTACACTTCAGTTCTGTTTAGACCTATGTTACCTAAATTAAATGAACAAATTTGGGAGAATGTTGAACATATGAAATGCCCTATTTTGAGTTAGTTTTTAACTAAACTGGACTCATTTTATTTGATTGAATATTGGAAGATTATAGGCTGCTTTTGCTAGGCATGTAAACTGAAACTTCAAGAAATCATCTTGGGTCAATGTTTGGACAATTAACTTGATATCTATGAGATCTTTGAATGATTTGATGATATATGTGAGGTTTATTTGACCAAGTAATTTTGTTTGATAGGCGATACCATTTTAAAAGAAGGAGAAATAAGGTATGTTGCTGATCGCTTTTATTTTAAACAATTAATTTCAATGTAGGGATTTGATACCGTAAGTGCACTGTGTCAAATTTTAGTATAGTGATTTAGAAATATGGATGTTGTACCCACAGGAACTCACGTATAAGTACCAAATAAAATTAGAAAAATTATATTTAGCCTACGAAACAGATGAATAATTATCTAATCAAAATAAAAACTTAGAAACTTAAAATTAAACCAACTCCTTTGAAGATGCGAAGGAATTCCACTCGAGAAATTTATCAAGATGTCGGTTCACTTGTGTTATCGTCAATGATTTGTTTGTAAAACAATTACTAGCCAATTAATTCTTAAGGTGACGGATTCCCGTAAAATAATCAATACACTTTCTCAAGCTGTATTGAAACTAATATTAAATTGAAACAAGTAACTTTCGTTCACTTAAACCAATTTAATATTGCATAAATCTTAATGAAAACCGCTAACTTTAAATTTTACAATCCAAAGTTATCATATATGTGATTTAATCTCTCAATCAAAATCGTTAACATATAACATGATTTATTATAGCGTATTATAATTTTATCTCTCGATCTCAATTATAATTCACAAATCAATCAAAGTTAGCAAGGCTTTGAAAGCATTAAAAGTATAAATCAAGCCCAAAAGAATTAATCCACTCAATAAACATTCAAATCATTAATTCAAACACAAGCTTCCCTAACTTTGATAAAATAAACTTATCTCATATTCAAATCAAACTAACAAGATGAATAATTGTTTCTCAACCACATAAATATCAAGAAATTCGAAAATCAAAACAAATAAAGTTTAGAAGTACGATAACAAAGAGTTGAATCCGTGTGTTGCAACGTTGCTTCTTCTCTTGCTTCCTTCCTTGCACTTCAAAGGATTTTTCTTCTTAAATTGTGTGGATGTTGGATGATGATAGGAGGCTGCTTTGTGGTGTATGATATGATGTTGAACTCTCAAATTCGTGCCCTAGGTCTCATAGGATGGTATGAGGCTGCTTTGTGGTGTATGATATGAATAATTGTTTCTTCTCTTGCTTCCTTCCTTGCACTTCAATCAGGTCTCTTTTTTTTTTTTTCTTCAGAAAACACTATCGCTCGATCGATCAAGAAAATGTCTCGATCGATCGAGCACTTTAATTTCTCATCCATGACTTTTTCTGTCACGCTCGATCGATCGAGCATCAACTGTCGATCGATCGAGCACTCTTCGGTCTCGCTTATGATCTCCCTGTCATGCTCGATCGATCGATCTCAATTACCGATCGATCGAGCATCACTTTTCTTGTTGGCCAAAATCTCTCCTCGATCGATCGATCGAGTATGTTAGTTTCCAAAATCTTCATTTCTAGCATCGGTTTGGTCCGTTTTCGTCTTTCTAGCTTACTTCTTTCACTTCCCACCTAGATTCCGGAAACAACACAAATAAATAACAAAAAGCGTAACATCTTCCAGGAATCAACACGAAAATAAATACATATCATTGCAAAAGAAACGTAATATTCACCCTTATCAGTTGCGATCGGGTAACATACGACAGGTATCTGTATCAGTTGATATATGATTTGATGAATTATGTGAATTACGTGGCTACATGATTTTATTTAAACTACGTGGCATTCATATCATTCATAATTGGCATATCGATGTATGAAAATAAATATTTTGTTAACACAAATCATTTTTATATATTCATCGATGCATGGCATACACGTTGAGCTACGATCATTTGATACCCTGTTCTTTTGGATTCGATCAATCATAAGGGTTGTACAATGTGCTATGACTGACATTAAGTAGCCTGAAAGATAGGGATTCATGGCCCTTATGATTGCTATGATTTGTTGATATCGGGATTGGTGGCTTTTGTGACGTCATCTTATGGATTATCCATATTCGTTAAGACTGTGGTTGGTGGCGCCTTGTTGACGTCATGTGTATATATGATGTCACGAGATGGGATGCAGTGACGATTTGACAACGCACCATATCGACATCCCTTTGCTTGACATGCTCGAGCTATTGAGACATTTGTACTTTCATTTATTGGCTCTGAGATACCCAGTGGATGGATGCATGATACTGACATGACATGACATGCACCACATTTCATTTCATATATTATTTTATAGTTATTTGTATTTTTTTTATCGTTCCATATTGAGCTTTTGCTCACCCTCAAAGGGGTTGTTGTCTTTGTGCATGGACAATGACAGGTAGTACATGTGGTTAGGACCACAGAGAGGGCACGTCTGTGGGAGCCACATTTGAGAAGGTTATTTTCATGCTTATCCCAGTAGAATATATATATGTCTACCAGGAGTGTATCCCTGGTTGTGAGTTGTTTATGTATATTTCTTTGATTTCAGTCCAGTATGGTTATGTGTTTCATAGTTTCATTTGTATGCTGATTTATGTCAGTTGATATGAAACTGATGGTATATATATATTTTCAATATATGTATATTGGTATTGGTGATTTCTTCCTCGTATGATTAAGTCATGCCGAAATATTTTAGGGTCACATGTTAATAAATGTTAAACAAATCTTTCGTTGTTACACTATAATTATTTGTGTGATCATTAACCACATTATTAAGATTGGGTCATCACAAAAAAAAAAAAACTTTAGTAATAACAAATTAAGAACATAAAACTATCCACTCAATTACATCAAACAAAAAATTATTTAAAAATATATTTATTCTTCCTAAATATTTTATAAAGGAAAAATATACTCCAAATATACGACAGTATACTAGTTCTATCATTGGCTATATGGAGATACAGTTCAATCGCATGCAGGGGTGAATGCAGTCACATGGGGAGGAGGACAGTTATTCCCTCAAAATTATATATATATATATATATATATATATATATATATATATATATATATATATATATATATATATATATATATATATATATATAACCTACATCTTTACATTCTCAATAAAAATCCTATAATTTTGTCCACTCAATCGCATGGCTATATTCGCCCTTGATTGAATGTTTTGTATATTGATATACATGGTCTAAAAACTGAATTATTTCAAGGCCTAAAAACTGAATGGCTAAGCCCTTTTATCGGATATTCAAAGGCGAGAAATTGGAAACCAGCCAACCATTCATGATAAATACCTCTCGATTTTTAATGGACTATCTTTGTGTTTCAATATCCTCGTAAAAGATTCTAATAATACAACATTATGTAGGTTTATTTTCTCTTCTTCGATCTCTCCTCGTCCATGTTCGAAATGCGCAAACTAATGTAAATATATATCTTTATCATCATCCTCTTCAAGCTTTTTTCAAAACTGTATAAAATTTAGTATCATGAATATGAATTGCCCGAAAGGGGAAAATTCAGAAAAAGATTTGGGAGCCGAGGTGGACAACAAGAAGCCCAGTTTTAGCCCACCTTTCTTCAAGGTCGATAGATGCTGGTCAGGAAACTTGGAACAGATAAGGCCCAAGCCCAATTATAAGGAAATGAGAAGTTGCTCCAATCTTGGGCCGAAAAATAGGCCCAAAAACTCATCTCCGTCAAATTGCTCTTTCGAGCCAGGTCCACCCACGCCAAAGTTGGACCGGAGCAGTGGCATGAGAAGAGATTGGAGCTTTGAGGATCTCAGGCCCATGCTTAGGGGATGAGATTGTCGTTGGTTAATTTATTATAAATTTGATGATTAAGCTCAAGTCATATATTGATGGTGTTTGATTGTGTAAAATATGGGAGAAGATCAACTCCATTCTACTAAGGCTTTCTAATTTGATTGATGCGTGAATATTATAAGTTTGATTTTCTTTCTTTCTTTGTTTTATTTTTTGTTAAAGGGTGATTTTATTAATCTTGATTGTATGTATGTGTTTTGGAAAAATGTGGATCAAATTTGCAGATATTGTTGAATTTGATTGATTGTCCTTTTTAGTCTTGATACCTTTTGTAGGTACATTTGGAGCATAAAACACAAGTATATCTTTCTTTTCTATGTCCCGATGGAAATATTATTGGCTACCCCATTTGGTACATCAATCCCAACATTGGTGGAAATATTCACAATGAGTGGATAGATGTACCATGTTGGGTGGAATATTCACAATGAGTGGATAGATGTATCTCATGGGGTAGCCAAGACCTAATCGTCCCGATGTTACATATCATGTATATATATTGATATATCAACTTTATCAGTTTATTGGTACTGAAAAGCCTTGATGAAATTGTATTATAAAAAAATAAAGATGATATGACCTAATGAATATGTTTATAATCAATCCGAAGCCTCAGGGCTAGAATGGGCTTCATTATAGGCTCACACAATGGCCATTCATTCTACCATCTTTTTGACGCCTTCAGCCAAGTGCATCACTCTATTCTTTTAACCTTGGATTTTACATCTTTTTTACCCATTCTTTTCTGCTTTGCCGTGTTTCAACTTCAAGAAATTGATCTCTCTTTCCCAAATCAGTTTGGGATTTTCATGAAATATGGGTTGGGTTTTTGTCAAATTTTGCCTTTGAATTGTACTTCAATATTTTTGTCAAATTCATGCCGCTTCCTTTCCCTATATCTTCGTTGCCTTTCTCGATTCTTTAGCCTTCGAGCCAAATCATCATCAGCTGATTCTTTCTCACGAACATAAAACACCAGAGATTTTATCCATTCCAGAGGTATTAATATATCGTTCTGAAAAATCTTTCCCAAATCCAGAAAATTGAATCTCCACTCTGCTACTCCTCGTACCTCTTGCATGGGTAGAAACAAATAAATAAGAGAAAACCACTCGTTGTATTAAGAAATCGCAACACTAAGGATTTTAAAGATTACACGAAAATTTTTGAATAAATTTTCATTCAATGGCTACTGGACAGTTGCTCCCGCTGGTCAACTTCTTTTGAACCCCAAATCTGAATATTTGATGCTACACTCAAGGCACTGTCCTGTGTGTATCCATTGTAAATCGAAAATTCAAATGAAATATTTCCATTATATGGTAAGATATACGTTTGTTAGTATCAAAACCCCAAATCATGCTTAGAAATAGCAGGTACAAATTTGAAAACAATTCCCAAAGTAATATTGAAAACTAAAATATATCCAATAAACAAGACTAATCAGAAAATATTTTCAGATATCCAAACATGAATGTTCATGTTACCCCACGGGAAATAGGAAGAGCAAAACTACAACTACCATAGGTCCCATAATTATCAATTGATGAACCCTAACCACCGTGAAGCACCATCACCGGCAACCGTATACGTCTGCGATACGAGAATCGGAAGATGTCAAAGATTCAACCTGCGGCCTGGGGACATCGAAATTGTACTTTTTATGTCTTCCGAAAAAATTCACGTTTACATTATCCATGGTTTCCAACATTTGTTCTTTATCGTTACGCTTTAAATGCTTCAATTTCGATGACTTTGATCGGCTCAATCAAATTTAAACTTAATTAATATATATATATATATATATATAGACTTAATTTGTTTATATTTCGTTATTCTAACAAGAGTATAATTACTCAATATCGATCCTATTACAATAGCCGTATGTGAAGCACTGTCCATCTGTCCGCCGGAATTTTTATGAACAGTCCCATAAGTAGGTTCAAACAGTGCCTTAAATAGGTTCAATAAGGGTTTCAAATTGACGTAAAACTAACTCAGCCAGCCAGAGATGACTCGAGAATTTCAGCACGCCAAAATTTGAAGAACCCCACTTGCCTTCGTTCTCCACCTGCAATTTCATGGTACACATTAATAATATGCTTCCAAATTACGGGTTAATAATTTGTTGATTTCCCAAACCAATACCATTTTTTTTATTTCGTCATTGGCCCGATCCTTTCTCCTGTCGCCCAATCGCTGAGCCAGGTTTCACATTAATGTCTTAGTTGCATTTTTTTTTTCTGTTTCTGGAGTTGAGAAAGATATGGGATTTGTGGGTTCTTTTGGATTCTAGGGGAGAGAACAAGAGTTGGGATATTAGTAGTTTTTTAAATTTTGTAGGTTCTTTTGGATGATCGTGTGTGATTTGTGGCATTGATGTTGGTAGGAGATGTGATATTTTTGTTTATTGTTGCAGCTAAAAGAACGATTTAAAAGAGTGTTGGACTATCTGTGTGTCTTGTGTTGTGGGATTTTATTGTTGAAGAAACAAGATTTAGCTTGCTGACATTGGAGTTATTTTCTCGGAAAGAAACTGATATTTCGAAACAAATGATGTCAAACGGGCCATGCTGCGCCCGGTAATTTGTGCCGCTCGGCACCGTTCCGTATTGGGCCGGCACGATCTGCAACGCACGACCCGTCTTTATTTTCGTCAGGCTTGGCATGCCCAAATAATTTTTTTTAAATTTTTTGATTAATTTTAATTATTTAAATATAATAACAGTATAATAAAATATAGATTTACATAATATACTTGCAAAATAAAAATTTATTGACTACGAATTGAAAAACTACAAATTACATTGAACAAAACAAAATCAGAAATTACAAAAGAGTTTAAGAAAATATTCTAATTTTCTTCATTTTCATCCGAAGAAGCAGCATGTCCTCTCAAACCTTGTAAGCGGCTATCAGCATCAACAATTCCACAGTGTTTGGTTTCATTCTACTTCTTTTTACAGCAATAACTCTTACACATGCACTAAAAACAAGATTCCGATGAAACTGTAAATATCGAAGAAGTTGGTAGATCACGTGACATTACAGAAAGTACTGGCCAAAGTCTAGCATTGTCTTTCCACCATGCCAAAACACCAAAAGTCTCTAATTCTTGTTCACTGAAATTTATGACTTGGTTTAGATATAACTGAAGCTCAGTAAATGAAGATGTATTAGAACTAGAACTAAAAGAAGCGGAAGTAGTGTATTGTCTTCTTTTTAACATTGTCCACACACCCTTACTACTACTAGCACCACTACAACCACTTTCTCTTACTGCCCTTGATCCATTTCCCTCAAAATTTTCTACATCGAATAGTTGTCAAACATTACTAGTTTTTTTTTTTTTTTTTGAAGGTCTTCTAGTTGATGATTGAATATTTGGTGTGCTTTCTTCATTTTCTTTAAATTGATCAATTTCATCATCATAATTCACATTATAAGATGAATCGACCATTATGTATATAGACTATAATTATCTAATGCAACAAATATAAAAGTTACCAAATATTTGCTAGAAGGAGTATTGATTTTGTTGCTTGTGCTTGTATTGGCAAACGTAAGACGAACTTCTTTCTTCTTATGAACAAATTGAGAGTATATCGTTTCAAGTATATAGAGCTTAGAGATTGAGAGAATAAATATTTCCTCAACACACACCTATATATAACAAAAAAAAAATTAAAAGAAAATAAGTTGTTGAACGGCACTTTTTGACCGTTGGCCTTCGTCGATCGATCGCCAAGCACGTGTATAACCTACTGCCACTCGGCGCAAAATTTTTTTTTTTAAAAAAAACTACAGTGTCGTGTCGTGCCCGTGCCAACCCCCTGTGCCAGCCCACGTGCTGGCACCCCTTGGCCCGACACGGCCCATGTTCCGGGTCGTGCATGGCACGACACTATAGCAAAACAGGTCGTGCCATGCCGCTCTGTGTCGTGTCATGTCTCGTGCCATCCGCTCCGTTTGACATCTCTACAAATCGGTCTCCGGTGGATAAATAGATTGGTCTTGTTGGGTGTATTCTTAATAGCGGATACTGATTTTTTTCTTTTTGAAAAATGACCAATACTTTGATTCAAGGCGGCCACTAGTGGACTGGTAATCTTGGGTGTAGTTCGGATAGCAGACTGCTTTGCTCGAAAGATACCGATTTTGAATCAAATCAGCGGAGAGATTTTCTTTGAAAGAATTTTATTGCCTACGTGGATTGTTCGCCTTGGGTGCATTCTTGATAGTGGACTGATTTTATTGAAAAGAAAAGGATATTTTGAATCGGATCCTGGAATCAGTAGACTGATATTCTTGGCTGTATTATTGAAGGTGGAATGTTCTTGAAAAGAAGGATGATTCATCAAATCGGCCATCTATTAATCGGCAAACTCCTCATATGGGTGTAAACAAGATGGGTAAAAACTGTTGGGTTTTGGCCCATTACCTATGTTGGGCCTTGGCCTTCCTTTTATCTTTTGTTTCCCTAGCTAAATTAACCGAGCCCCATTCCAGTCACCCCTTCACTTTCCCATTCCAGAACCTTCTTCATGCGTCTCCTCGGCTGGCTCGCTTGACCGCGTTGCTTGGGACTTGCTCCCCTTCCCTTCGTCTTCCTTGCTGCTATTAATCATGGTCTTGTTCCATGATGAGGTAAGTTAGATACCCAAAGTCCTTTGTGTATTTTTTGCTTCCCCTTTGCGTCGCTGTTGGTGTGTGTGGTTCGGATTTGTGGCTTGAGCGTTGCCTTGCGGTTAGCCTTGGTGGTGCTAACTGTGCTTGGCTGGTTTATGCTCTGTGTTGCCCTTCTCCTTCCTTGGTGTAACCCTGTGTGCGGTTTTCCCTTGCTGGTTCTGTTCGTCCAGTGGTGTGTGGTCGTGAGTCTTGACTTTTGTGGTTAGATTGTGGTGTAGCCGTGTGGTGCTGTGTGCACCGTGCGTGTTGGTTGCTGCCGTGAGTCCTGTTCGGGCAGTGTGCGTCTCCCACTTTTGGCTACGATACCTTGGTTCCCCGGTGACGACGTAGAAAGGAAACCCTGCTCGACCTGAGCCCAATTCCCTTACTCTTGTTTTGATTTCAGTTTATATAGTTCTTTGTGAATTGTATAATGTGGATTGTTCTCTTGTTGTAATTGCAGGTTAACAATTGACGTTTAATTCCGTGCCTGGTGGAGTGCTCGGTGGGTCTCGGGCAGTGATTGCTGGAGTACGGGCAGCAGCTGGAGTGTTCGGGCAGCGGCTGGAATCTCGGGCAGATCTCGGACAGTGCCTTCGGTGCTTCGGGCAGTGTGGTTTCGTCACCCCAGAGCTTTGTCTCTGGGTAGTAAGTGATTATCTTGACCCGTAATCTTTTTTACTACGTTGTTTCTAAGTAATTGTGTCCCTTACCCGTAGGAAAATCTCTATCTGAAGCCCCATGCTCGTACACCTTTGAGTGTATTGTGATCTTGTGGGTGATAGCGATTTCTCATCCCCTTAGCTTGACTGATTCTTTCATAGTTTGTTTGTGCCTTGTGGTCCTTGCTTCTGCTGACTGGTTGTTGAAATTGTGTGTGCCTCCTTGCGTATGTGTGATGGCTTCAATTTCTGGATATAACCTTGAACCCTTTAATGGAAAATCTGATTTTTCGATATGGCAACAAAAGATGAAAGGAATCTTAATACAGCAAAAAATATTTAAAGCTATTGACGATAATTGGGCTGAAAACATTACATCTGCTAAGAAACTTGAAGATGACGAATATGCTTACTCTTCTATTATCTTGAACTTATCTGACTTTGTACTCAAGAAATGTGGTAAACTATCATCTGCAAAAGATCTTTGGGACAAATTGGAAGAAATGTTTACTAAAAAATCTTTGCCAAGTAAACTTTTCTTGTTAGAAAAATTTTTCAGATTCAAGCTAGACTTGAACAAAGACGTAGATGAAAATTTGGATGTGTTTACTAAGTTAATTCAAGATATTAAATTGACAGGAGATAAGAACATTGACGACTATTCACCTATTGTTCTTTTAAATGCTATTCCTGAAAATTATAGTGATGTAAAATCCGCCATTAAGTACGGTAGAGATTCTATTACATTGGATACTGTAATGAACGACCTAAAAAGCAAGGAATTGGATTTAAAAGTTAACAAAGGTAATAGACAATCCTCTGGTGAAGTTATGCACGTTCGTGGTAGATCACAACATAGGCATAATAACAATAACCAATATAAAAAAGGTGATAAAAGAGGAAAAAGTAAGGCTAGATCGAAATCTAGGCCTAGTAAAAAGAAATGTTACAATTGTGGGGACCCAAATCATTTCATAAAAGATTGCCCTAAAAAGAAGAATCAGATTAGAAATGGAAATCAGACAAATGAACAAGCGAACAATGCTTCTACCTCTGGGGAAAACATAGGGGATATTTTTATGGTGACTGAATTATGTGACTCTGTGAACTCTGTGCTTTCATTACCTGTGTGTGAAAATGAATGGCTTATTGACTCAGGTTGCACTTATCACATGACACCACTTAAAAATTTGTTTTCTAGCTACAGAGAAATTGAGCATGCTTCTGTTTCTATGGCCAATGAGAAATTATGTAAAGTTTCTGGTATTGGTAATATTTGTCTGAAATTTGAATCTGGTTATTCTGTGACTTTGAAAGATGTTAGACATGTTCCTGCTTTGTGCAATAACTTGATGTCTTGTGCAGCTTTAGAGTATGATGGTTATGAGGGTAAATGGGGAAATGGTTGCATGAAAATTATTCGGGGTTCTTTGGTAGCTTTCAAGGCTGAGAAAAGGAGGAATTTGTATGTTTGCAAAACAGTCTGTGATGAAATCTGTGCTAATTCTGGCTGATGTTTGGGGACCTTCACCCGTCCCAACTCAAGGTGGTAATATGTATTTTTTGTCTATCATTGATGATTACTCTAGAAAAGTGTGGATTTTTCTAATGAAGAATAAATCTGATGTTTTTGATAAATTTTAAAACTGGAAGATTTGATTGAAAACCAAATTGGAAAAAGGATTAAACGACTTAGGACAGATAATGGAATGGAATTCTGCAATATCTTGTTTGATGACTTGTGCAGTGAATCAGGGATTCTGAGACACAAGATTGTGCCCTATACTCCCCAGCAGAATGGTGTTGCTGAGAGGATGAACAGAACTTTACTCGAGAGAGTTAGAAGTATGCTTGCATCTTCTGGACTCTCAAAGAAGTTCTGGGGCGAAGCTGTCGTGACAACTTCTTATTTGATAAATAGATCCCCTTCCGTGCCTTTGAATGGTAAGTGTCCCAAAAGTGTTTTTTCTGGTAAGAAATTAGATTTTTCAAATCTTAAAGTGTTTGGTTGTTCTGCTTTTGTGCATAGGAAAGGAGACAAACTTGAACCTAGGTCAGTTAAGTGCGTCTTTCTTGGTTATCCTGAGGGTGTGAAAGGATATAGGCTTTGGTTAAGATGTGAACCTGGTTTCAAAACTATTATAAGTAGGGATGTCATTTTTAATGAATCTGAAATGCCTTGCTTGCTTCCATCTTTGCCTGAATCTGTTTGTGAGTCTGAGACTACACCGAGCAAGGTGGAGTCTTTGCCTATTGTTAACCCTGTTATTGAAAACGATGTGCTCCCTAATATGAATCATGAGAACTTGCCTGTTAATGAACCTAATTTGCATGAAAATGTTGACGAACATGTGCATAATGAATTGGTTGCTAATGAACATGAAGATCTGCATGATTATATGTTGACTAGAGATAGGGTTAAAAGAAATGTGAAACAACCTGCTAGGTTTAATGATTTTCACCTCACATCGCATGTTTTCAATATGTTTGAGTCAATTGATAATTGTGAGCCTAAGACCTATAATGAAGCTTTGAAATCTAAAAATGCTATGTATTGGCTTAGTGCCATGAAAGATGAAATGCATTCTTTAGTTGTGAATCATACATGGACTCTTGTACCTAAACCTGTTAATTGATCTTTGGTAGATTTCAAATGGTTATTTAAGGTAAATAATGAAGCTGATTCTGTTAGATATAAAGCTAGGCTAGTTGCAAAAGGTTTTACTCAAAGAGAGGGTATTGACTATACTGAAATCTTTGCTCCTGTTGTTAAGTTTACTACTGTGAGAATGTTATTATCACTTGTTGCTCACTTTAATTGGGAACTTAAACAGATGGATGTTAAAACCGCTTTTTTGCATGGTGACTTAGATGAAAAGATTTACATGAAACAACCTGATGGTTTTGTTGACTCAAAGAACCATAATCACGTTTGTTTGCTTAATAAATCTTTGTATGGCCTAAAACAGTCACCTAGGCAATGGAATAAGAAGTTTGATGAATGTATGCTTACCTTAAAATTTAAAAGAAGCTCTTTTGATCATTGCTTGTATTTTAAGGATAAAATGACAGTGCCTGTTTTCTTGTTGATTTACGTGGATGACATGTTGATTGCTAGTCCTTGCCTGAAATCCATTGAGCATATTAAGAACTGTTTAAGTGATAAATTTGATATGAAGTTCTTAGGTGATGCTAGTAGAATCCTAGGCATGGACATTGTTAGAGATAGAAATGAATCTACTCTCTGGTTAAAGCAAACTTCTTATGTAGAGAAAATTTTAAAGAAATTTTCCATGTTCGATGCTAAACCTGTTAACGTGCCCTTAACTGCTCATTTTGTGCTAAGTAAAGATCAAAGTCCCAAAACTGATGTTGACTTTGATGCCATGAAAAATGTACCGTATTCAAATGCAATTGGTTCTATAATGTATTTGATGGTTAGCACTAGACCTGACATTGCTTATGCTGTTAGCTGCTTGAGTAGATATATGTCTAATCCTGGTGTGGTACATTGGAATGCAGTTAAATGGTTGTTACGATATTTGAAAAACTCTATGCATTATGGCTTATGTTTTTCTAAATATGCTGATGGTGTCAAGTTGAAAGGTTATGTTGATTCTAATTATGCTAATGATAAGGACAATAGAAAATCTACTACTTCATATGTTTTTACTTTGTGTGGAGCATGTATAAGTTGGAAATCGCAGCTGCAGCATATCGTTGCCTTGTCGACAACGGAATCAGAATATGTTGCTGTAACAGAAGCTTTGAAGGAAGCTGTCTGGCTGAAAGGTTTGATCTCTGAACTTAGCTTGCTCGAAGGTAAGGTAGAAGTATTTTCTGATTCTCAGTCCGGCATTCAATTGTGTAAGAATCTTGTTTTTCATGATCGCACTTGTAATGGCTCAATTTTTAAGGAATTTATTGACCCAAATATTATGTAAGTTATAGATTATAATATTATTAATAATAATAATAAATAAATATTAAGAATATCTAATAATAATAATAATAATAAAAAAGTGTGTGAAAAGCGTGTTAAACTGAAAACGTTTTTTTACTCAAATTCATTTCACTTTCGCCTCATTTCTTCAGTTTCGCTTCACCTTCGCTTCTTTTCAGTTTCCATTTCCTTCGCCTTTCATCTTCTCCACAACGCCGATCACTCTTCGTCCCTTTATCTGCTCCCACTTGTAACTGGTATGCACCCTATTTAGTTCCTGCCAAACAAGAAATCCATATCCATTTTCCATCTGTTTCAAGTTCGGAAAAAAAGAAAATTTCAGATTTTATAAATTTCGATTTTTGTTCGGAAAATCCTTCCAAATTCGAGTAGTAGCAAGCAACTGAGAGGAATTCGGATTTGGACATCAATTGGTATGGAAATTCGATGTTTATGTTCGAATTTATTTTTCTGTTTCGATTTTTATTTTCTGTTTTTGGTCTGAATTGGTTAGGTTAGTGAATTGGGTTAGATTGAAGTATGTTGGTTGTCAAGAACACCATATTTTCAGAATTAAAGTTCGAAGAATTTTTCTGGAATTAAGTTCAAATTTTCTGGAATTTGAAAAATGTATTCTGGAATTTTCGTTCGGAAATATAAATTGGTTCGAAGATTTGATATTGTTAAATTCGAAAATGTTACTGGAATTGTAAATTTTATTCGAAGGTTTTTGATGCTGTTCGAAAATGCTATTGGATTTTGAAGAAATGAAATTGTATTTTCGAAAATGGTATTCGGTTATTTCGAGGATTTAGGCTGTAATTTGAGGATTTGAAGATGATATTGTTTAGAAAATGGTAGATCACAGTTTCGAAAATTTTGGGTTAATTCCTTGAGCATATTGTTATACAAATCTGTTTCTTGATTTATTGGAAAAATACTTGTCGGCTTTGGTAATCTGAATAGTGAACCTAAGCTTGAATATAAGTTAGGATTATGTTAGGTTGTTATAGAACCAAGTTAAATGAATATGGTTTTGATAATGTTGAAATGGATAATAGGAAATCCTTGACATATCGGAGATTGTGGGAATGTTTGTAGCTTGAACATTGTTAAGAAGCTTGGAGGTACGTAAATGAAGTTGCAATTTTCCGCAAATTATTTTAAGTATTTCGTATTGTTTATTTTTGAAATGATTTTCTGATAGTAAGCATGCAAGAATTATTTTGAAAGATGATTTTGGTAAGGAATGTATTCTGTTGAAAATAGAATTTTGAATAACCTTTTATTGTGTGTGAAAAACTATTTTGAAAGGCCATGTTTGTCTTGATTCGGTGAATACGATTTGAGGTTTGTGAACTGTGGATATTTTCGTTTCGTTGTGTCTCGCATTGCGACGAGGATAAAAACGCGCATACTTTCGGCTCGTTAGCGACGAGAATAAAGAAAACGCATTTCGTTTTGCCCGAAGACAGAGGGGGTATAATATCTGTCGATACCCTTTCAGCGGGTATAGTCTGGAATGATATCATTGTGTCACATCCGTAATTGAGTATGCATTTGTTTCAGTACAACATGGCTATGTTTAATGATTAATTCTATAATGTTAAGATATTATATGATATTGTTATTCGTTTCTGTTACGTTTAGTTGGTTATCTGTGCAGTTATTTCCGTTATGATTCCGTTTTGTGAAATTTAGTTCCGTTGACTGCTCGGATTAAACCATATATGTGTGAAGTTATTTTGATATGAAAATATATTATTTTTCGTCACATTATGAAAAATGATGTGTTGATATTTTTTTATCAAATGTTTATTATGATTACTATAAATTGCTGCAACTTACATTTACCTGTAATGTGACATATTACAGATGGAGGACTTAGATGATGCGGATGATATTTAGTTATGAAATGAAAAGTTTAATTATGTTGAGAGGTTATGTTTTTATGTTGAGGACTTTATTTTGATTTTAGTTGTTTTTGGATATTGAGACTTCCATTGGGTTTAGTTATTTGATTTTATGATTTTGTTATTGTGGTTGTAGTGATCTGGTAGATCACAGGGCACAATTTTTAAGAGGAGACTCTGCCCAAATTTTTCTAAGATAAAAATCACGGATAAAAAATTATTAAGTCAAACATCCGATAAGAATAAAAACGTTTCCGTTAAACATAAATTCAAAGTGATAACAAAGTTTTTGAATTGAGTGAAGCATTGTGTTCAAGAAATTGAACACGGCGGGTGACCCGTCTGGGCGGGCCGTCCCGTAACGGGAAAGTTGGTAGCCGAGCCAAAGTCCCGGACTGAAACATAGGTTGTTGTGGATAGGCGTTATGACAGCGTAACACGACGATTTAACGGTGGCGCGGGTAGTGGAGCGGGGGAACGGACGCGGCGTGGAACGGTATGAATTCATTGATGTGGTTATCATCATATTTTTTTAATATTTTTGTGTTATAGCATATTTTCTCAATCCAATACTCCATATTCTGGAACTTGGGTTTATAACGAAAAAGTTATCTATGATTAAAGGCGGTAATCAGGAGACTTGAACCTGATTTAAACGCACAAGCTTCAGCAATCAGTGAGGTACATTTTTTTATAAATTTTTGAAGAAGAAATAAAAAGTCTTGGCTTGGGGGATAAACAACAATTTCCATTTGGGGGATGATTATAGATCGAGAAGTTATCACTGGGGCTCTCAACAAATTGGTCGTGGTGCCGTTGGATATCAACAACCTGATTTTGGTTATTCTGGTATTTCTAGTATCAGACATGATCATTTTTCATCTAGTGCAAGTGGAATTGGAAACATATATCATGACCATCAAGAGCACGCAACAAGTGGTATTCATCATGGCCATGATTATATATCTTCAAGTGGGGCTAGCAGTTCTTTTGGGCAATGAGGATTTGGAGACTACCATCGTCGTGATGAAACATTATTAAATCCATATTCGTTGCCCTATATCAATTCCGTTTCAAATGCCCGATTCAATCAATATCTGCCAAGACAAGTTAACACTGATTTATATCCACAACCATTTGCTGGATATCCAATTTCTCAACGAGATCCCCATAAACAGTACACTGATGATTTTGTTCCTTCACGTCACTCCTCATGGTATTAGACCAAGTGATATAGCTTCGACATGTACTTTTCTAAGTTCATATTGTAAAATATTTGTATGTCAATATCATATATGAATTTTGAAAGGATTGTCAAAGTTTCAGTATATATTGTGTATAAAATTTATGTTAGTAAAGTGTAAATAAGATTTATCAATAACCTTAATTTCTTATTTTCTTTAAAAATATGTTTTTTTATGATTTACATGTTTTTTTAAACAATTTTCCAAATTATAAAAAAAATGAATTGTTTTATAATTAAAAAAAAAACAGCTCCGTGACCGTGCCACGAAATATCAATGGAACTGGAACAGCGGCCTCCACGACAGCCACCGCGACCGCGACGACGAACCATGATTAGACCAGCCCAGCTTCGCTGGTAATGCAAGGGACCAGCCTCCTCCCTAGGTTTACAACATTAACAAGAATGATTTCCGGAATATAGTTCAGCAGCTCACAGGTTCACCATTGTGTGAAACTCCGTTTAGGCCTACCCAAAATCTTTCCAAAGCCCCAAATAACAGGCTGCAGTGTATTCGACCTCCACCTTTAGTGCCCGTGGTACCAACTAATCGATCCCAGATCCCCAGTCATGCCCATTTTCCGATCCCTGCACCAGCACAGCCTTCACCGCCACTTCCACATCCAAATAATTACACAGGACCTCCTCCTCCACCCCAGTACGGCCAACCTCCACAAAACTCAATGCTACCGCGTACACCAAGTGACGTATGGAATAATAATGCAGAGTCCACTATATCGGCTTATGCACGTTACCTTCAAAATTCAATCATAGATTCTGGTCCGTTACAACCCCAACCTCAGCCTCAACTTAGTAAGAAGCCTCAAGTTAATGGTCAGAACATACCTCAACCATATTTACTTCCTAATCCCGCTATCCCGCCTCCAAGAATAAACCAACCTCACTCCAGTTAACGCTCTCTCCTCGAACTAATGTTCCTTCAGATGTTCTCTTGTCGCCTTGGATGAATTGTCCGCCACCCTCTCTCCCGTGGATGAATGGCTATGTTGCATCGACACTCCAAAAAATCACCACGTGTCGGACATTCCGTGGACGCGGATACAAATACGGGTGCGACACAATGTTGGACACGCCACGTGACGTGTCTGGATCTTTTTTTAAAAAAAATTTGCGTGTATGGATCTTTTTTGTAAAAAAAATTCGACACGTTTCGGACACGATATGAACACGCCAGGACACGTCATGGACACGACAGAACATGCCATAGACACGGCTGGACATGGGAAAATGATTTTTTAAATAAATTTTTTTAAAAAAATTATAATTTTTCTTTTACAAAAATGATAAAAAAGTATAATTTTTTATATGTTTTAATTAGTGAATGCAGTGTCTATAACTTGACATCATTTTCAATTTTATTATTCAAATATTTGATAATTAAAGTTTATCTTGAATTTTAGTATATTAAAAAATAATTGATATGTAGAATATATATAAAAAAATAAAAAAAGTTATCGTATCTTAGAAGTATCGTTTCCTATAATTTTTAAAAATTCGTGTCTCCATATCCGTATCGTGTCATACCCATATCCCCGTATCTGTATCATGTCATACACGTATCCCCGTATGTGCTGCGTAGATGAGCCATCCTTCCCCGGTAGGGGTGTGCAATCGGTTCAAACCAAACCGACCGAACCGAATTGTCGAAAAACCGAACCGATCGAATTTTATTCTCAAAATCGAACCGACCGAACAGATAAAAAATCGGTTATTTCGGTCGGTAACCGAATTAACCGATATTTTTTAAAAAAAAAAAAATAATTTTAAAAAAATAGATAATGTGATTCTAAAAATTAAAATAATTAGATCATTTGATTTTAAAAATTAAAAAAAGTAAAATTTTTAAATAAAGAATGATATTAATTGATTTTTTACAAAATAAAAAACAATTTAATTTTTTAAAAGATATTAAAAATTTAAAAATTTCGGTTTATTCGGTTAACCGATATTTTTAAAATGAAAATCGAAATCGAACCGAATTAACCGATTTTTTAAAAAATCAAAATCGAATTTCCGAAATAACCGAATCAATTTTCCAAAATATTTTGATTTTTTCGGTTTAACCGAACTTTTGCTCACCCATATTCCCCTGAACCATCTCCAATTTCTCAGTTCCTTTTACCTTCGCCTACCGGTTTCTTGAATTTGTTATCTCCTCAATCCCCATATCCATTGCTTTCACCAAGGTATAGGCATCCTTCCCCGATTTCACCTAATATTTCATTTTCTTTTGTGCCACACTCAGGAATCTTAGGTCCTGGAACTCCACCCCATCCCTCACCTGCTTATGGAGTCCCTTTATCCCCAGGCCTTCCGAGCATCCAGCCCAAGATGGAGGAATCAATAGTCTAGCGCAAGCTACTGACTTGGACGAAAAGAGCCACATTATCTTCTTCGACTTTTCTGATACTGATTTTATCTATTCCATCTCATTGCTTCTACTCCAGAAATAAGCAAAATGGATGCCAAATGTCCTCGATTTTTTAACATCGTCATGTAAACACTTGGACAGAGATTCAGCAAGTAACTGAGGTTAAATTGTACTTCACATATAATGTATGTATGCTGTTCTTAAGGTGTTTATTCGATTCGGTTTGAACCGAACCGAAATTTTGGTTTTGAAATTTCGAAACCGAAAACCGAATCGAAATTGTTCGTTTCTGTTTTAATCGAACATTTTCGGTTCGGTTCAGTTCGAACCGTAATTTTTTTCTAATTTTTAATTTTTTTAAATTGGATGATAAATTGATGAAAATTCAACGTAAATATAAACAATAATACATCATACATTGGATTCAAATGAATTCTAAACCTTTGACCTTTTAATTTTAAACTTTTAATATTATTTTGAAGCTATTTAATACAAAAAATCGAGTTTAAATAAGACAACAGAATAAATTATATTATACTTGAAACAAGTTGTTAATTTACGAATTCTTATTCATACAATCAGGAGCGAAACCATTAAAAAAATTATAATTTTTTTAAAATTCGATTTTCGGTTAACTGGACCCTATAACCAAAAACCGAATTTTTTATTTTTTAAAAAAACCCGCAAACCGAACCGAACTTCTTCCGGTTCGACCGGTACCAAACCGGTGAACACCCCTAGTTCTTATGTTATCAAGTTTAATTTATATTCCAATGAAAATAAACGCAAGAAACATTTCCCATTACTTGTATCTACAATATAGAGCAAGAAATTATCTGCACACTATTTCTCGTTGGTTACAAACTTACAAAGGACTATAAATTGCTAACTATACTTGTCCCTCTATAAGCTACTATTCTTGTTTTATTTATACACAAACTCTGCATACAAATCTATACTTTTTATTAAATTCTCAACAATCAAACTAACAACTCCTCGACTTTCTCAGACTCACTATTTCCTCGCAATTTTACCCTCCAGTTTAAGCTTTTGCACCCGTTGTCGTAGTCGTCGTTGATGGTCATTAATCTTCCAAAGACCGTGTCCCAGAATAACAGAAGAATAGATGCCATGGGTGATAATAGGTGCAAGAATATTGTTTGTCTGCAGCGTAAATACGAGCAAGAAATTACATTAAACAATCACATATTGTCAATCCTAGATATGCTATATAAGGCGATATATATTATCTGTATCACTCACTGGCAGACCTTGTGAGACATAAACGAAATCAACGTCAAACTTGCATGATCTATGTGTGATTGATGGACACGAAGGTTCCTATTTGTTAGTTCTTACAGTATAATTATTTATCGCTTGTATGTTAGCATGAAACAGATAAAAACAATCCACCCTATATTTCCTAAACCAGTGCTACACATAGTTGGATCTATCACAGATAGAACCACGAGAAACCAAAATGCAACTCCTGTGAAACTTACATAATCTAACCATGTCAATGAACCAATTATGCATCACATTTGACAACGAAGAAGATTTCATTTTGTTGGTTGTTGCGGAATATTTTGTCTGTCACTTAAACAGCACAAAAATTAGTTTAAACATTGCATATTGTCGGTCCTAAATGGGGTAGACTCGGTGATTCCCAACCTTCTACTGATCACTCTTGGACTAGGTGAGACCTAAATGAGACTCCTGTGAAACTTACTTAATCTAATGCACCGATATGTATCACATGAACATAGAAAATCTTGTTGGTTAGTTATTGATTCTGTTACTAATTACCTACAAAAGAATAAAAAGAACTGCATTGGCTCAACTTACCTGAATCCATTCAAATCCAAGATAAAGTGCCAAAAACGCCTCAAGTAACGGGGAATATATCTTTTTCATTTGCCTCCTCTCGTACCAGGCTGTAAGATTAAGTATTACACAATTAAGCAGAAATAATCTCGAGACAAACTTGCACTCTGAAAATTGGCCAGTGGTAGAGTGAAAAGATATTCACGATTCACTAGCACAGATGAGTAGAAACATTAGGAATGCAACTGAAAATGTATTCAATGGTTGCGCCTCAATAGGATCCACTGTGAAGGACTGTCAACTTTTAGAGGACAAATAAGCAGACTTTACAGATATACACATTCAGAGAAATCGGGGTTGGGTTGTAAGATTTTGTATCTGAGATCTTCCTTTTTAATTGAGATTTTCAACACAAATGCTAAGTTTCTTAACAAAATTAGAATTGTGGATTTCTTAATCGATGGATTCAAATCCTTTACTTTATATAAGTGCCTGAGAGTATACTACGAGTCATAAAGTTTCACTCCTTTGGCACAGTGGAGAAAAGCTACACCAGTTGCTATCATTCCTCGATTTCAAAAAGATGCTTCACTTCGTATATGTTAATTGGGTTAAACGAAACATCATAAAATATACCACATTTTCAAGTCAGAAACAAGATCATCTCATACGTGAAAGTAATAAAATCAATATTTTGATAGAGATCTGTAGCCAAGTAAAACGAGCAATTGATCAATATGACCAGACTTACTTCCAACAGTATAACAGGAAAAAACTAACCAGCAAATAGCTTTTTCAGATCTTCACGACCAGAGCGCGACTTTAGAACTGGTGCGATTACATAAGTGGGGTCTGAATGTGAACACAAGAAACTCAGAATTTCAGATAATACAGTAATACGGATATGCAATAAAGTTGTTCTACAACATACCTTTGGGAGAAGCAGCCAAGTAATAAAGTGAACCAGTAAGAGCAGCTGTGATGACAGCTGCATATGCCTGTGCAAATGGGACGAATGGAGGCAGCACACCAACCTGAATTTCAAATATTAACTGTTAGATATGCAATTATAAACTTTTATTGTTTTAAGGGACAACTTTAGCTACTTTACCAGAAGTGCCATTCCTCGAGCATCAGCAAACAAACTGCTTCCTCGAAGAAATATTGCTGCTAATGCTCCCTGCAAGAAGAGGCATTAACAGAATGAAACCATCAAGGAACATTATCCTCTTACACTAGAAAGTAATCGATCACTAAAAGAATATCTATTTAATTTTTCTTGAATGTTTCAGACTATGGAGACCTACCTGAACAGCAGCACGGTAGAAAAGTTCCTCCCCAACAGAGCTTGCAGCAACAATGAGCATAAACTGAAATAATGGGTAAGAACGAATCAGGGATACAACCTATTTTACTTGGGTAAACACATGTAAAAAACCATGGCACCCGAATCAAGATCTTGATTCTATGTCTAGAAATAACCAATACTTCTGTATAACATAAGACCAACTTAGTCGGAGCTTTTACCTGCCATGCTGACATTCCATAAAAAAAACTCCGCAACTCCTCATCCTCAACATCCCTGATTGCACGAGCATGGGGAGATAGCTTCACAACTTCATCCTGTAATCATGAGTGTGCTTTTTTACCATCCAGTTAAAACTAAATTTGTGAAATTTCATATATGAGTCAATTCTCAAACAATCATCAGCCATTAGGATGGAATGATTTTGAATTGGATATCTAAAGCTATTATACAATGTTCTGGATTCAGAAATGGAAAAAGCATATTATAACGAACACAAGGAGCAAGTTGATTTCGAAGAAAAACTTGGCCATACATCTAGTATGAAGAGAAGGGCCATAATTGGTGGAGCTGCATATCCCATCCCTTGAACAATTGCATTTAATGAGAAATCAAATCCTCCCATGCAATCAATACCAGAAAGGGAGCATATGAATCTTCCTGCCACTGCCATTGCACCATATATACCTAAAGACCCAAAAAGTAATAGACGGTTACATCAGAAAGTGTTGTCCATGATTCGGTCACTTATTCACAATATCACAGACTACTCACAGGAAAGAACAAAATATAATTATGATTGAAGTGCGCAAACAGATAAGTAGGGATGTGTTCAAGAAAACCAACAGAGAAGAGATGCAAATATACAACATAATGTGCTGCAATAAGGGGGAACATTCTAACAAGAGTTACACGGCCATACACCGATATGATATTTTTCGATGGATCATGAGTCCCATTAGGAGCTCACATGATGCAATAATTAGTGCCTCTGGTGTATACCATTACTCCATTAGGTGTATCATATAAGGACCTTTATCATGGAAATACTGATTTTTCACATCTACAAAACTACTCTTCACCATCTGATCTGGTAACCACTTTATAGTGTGAAAATAGGTGGATTTCTGTGCTTAACTTGAACACATTATATTGGGAGTGACATTCAACTCGAGGCATGAATCAGTTTGTGGGTGAGTTAAAAACGACAATGACAACACTAATATGAGCTTAACTGAATTTATTGTAACAAAGATCACAAAGAGGATGGTAAAACTGCAAACTAACTAGTTTGCATCAAAGAAAAACAATTCTCTTCCCATATAAACACCAGTCAGTACCTAGGCTAAGCCTCACTTCCCTTTTGGTTTCTGTGTCCTTATACTGCCTTTTGTTTTCTTCTTTTCAACAATCTTTTAATTGAAAAGCAATGATGCAATTCAATTTTTTTCACCAGATCATAAGCCCAAATTTAACCCTTTTAATCGTAAATTCCTAGAAATCGAATCCATCACTTGGCTCTAGTAATAGTTTTACAATCTACTACTAAAAATCTATAGCTTATAACGATGACAATACAAGCATTACATTCTCATCATTGTATTATCTAGACATTCACATATGTTAGCGCCAATAACGGACACTGACTTGGCTGTAGGAATAATTTTAGTCCTGAACTTCTTTCGGCCTATGGAAATTTATATCTTACAGTAATGACAGCACAAACGTGATATTCTCATCATTGTAGTTACTATGATTAATCAAAATCTCAAAGTTCTAATAAAAATTTAATTTACTCTCACAAACTCATACTATTCATAAATAATATTCTATTCCTAAAATGGAAATAAACTTTCATTTAACAAAGGGAAGCCAACCATGTAAACTTCTTATCTAATTTTTCAGCACCCATTAAAGAGTTTAAACAAATAAACCACAAAGACTCACCGACACCATAACCCAGTCTAACAATAGCTCCAATCTTTTCCCAGACAGGAAATTCAGCATCGTTAAAGCTCTGATTCAATGTGGCCACCTCCATAGCAGAAGCCCTGTTATACCCCGCCGTACTACTCTTCCCTTCTCTACTCTCCACCGCCTCTCCACCTCCGCCATTACTCTCAGCCCGCATCACCGTGAAACAGCTAAGCTTTCTCTTCTTCATAAGTTCGACATGCATAAAATGACCGAAACCACCAGCAAGACCGCAAAACGACGCCGCTGCAGGCAGCTTCGGAGGCCGCGAGAGGAATGAGATCTCCATGAAATTCAGCGGTTCGGACCCGACAATTGGATATAAGTATCAGGGCCGCGACGGGTGTAAAAGGGTGTCGTAGGGCATGGTTTTGTGGATTAGGCAATAATGGCCGTTGGTTTTGATTGAAATGTAGTTGTATTGTATGGCGCCACACAAAGTCAAGGTGGGTCTCCCATGGCGGATATGTTAACACATAAATAGGAATATTTTTGTGGGGATATCCGAGGAACCAATCACCTTCTTCTAAGTAGATAATAATAATATGCATGAGATGATAATATAATTCTACGGTCAGACTCGATTCTTAAATATTTTTTATTTTTATGTTTTTTTTTATGGAGGTTATACAGTAAAACTTTGGTGAATTAATATTTGATAAATTAACCTATCTAAAATAATATATTGGGAAAACATTTCTAAGTTTTTGTGATAACAAATGTCTGCTGCTTGAAGCGTCTACTACATCAAAGAAGCCTACTGATGAAAAGACCGTCGAATGATTCTACAATCATCTACCGTGTACAAAGACTAAGATATATCATCTACCAGGTACGAAGGCTAAGAGATATCATCTACCGGGTACAAAGAGTAGAATATATCATCTACCGAAAACAAAGAGTAGAAGTCATCATCTACCGAATGCAGATAATAGAGGTCTACTGGAATAGAGTATCTAAGTCAACTGTGTAAATCTCCAGTAGATACCAGCAAACAATCAAAGACATTAGCCGACCTTAGTCCAGCAGACTAAGTAACTAATGAGTAACCAGCAGATGATGGAAAAAGACATCAGTTTTCTTTTATCCAGCAGACTAAAGTCTTCAAAGAGAGGTCAACAAACGTATAAGGCAACATGAAAAACTCATAAAGATTCACTCTGACAAATAGTACAATAGAGCGTCGCACTATCATATCACCAATCTCGTCAAAATGAACTAGCCGTTGATTAACAAAATGGAAAGAAGACAAAAAGAATTTGGATGACAACCAGGAAGCTGATTTTACCATGTTCTTTCCATTTGAAGAATAGTTGTCGTTAGACTTTCAAGTCTATAAATACGTCGAAGAGAAGAATGAATAAGACTCTCAACTCTCAGAGATCCTGATTCAACTTCATTCGAAAAACAAGCAAAATATTCAAAACGCTTATTGAAATATTCTGAAGTTTTGCAGAGCAGTATTCAAGCGTTATTGAGATCTTGAAGATCAAAGTCTACTAAGTCTACTGCTCAATAACACTCGAAGATCAAAGTTTTATATTTTGTGTGAGTGTTGTTAAATCACGTTGTAACAATTGTGATTGTTGTATTGCTAGGAGTTTAGACAAACCGATGTGGGTGCCTAAGTAGGTTGTATATTGAAAGTGTAATCCAAAGTCTTCTAGTGTAACATTCCTACAAAGGAAGAAGGGGAGACGTAGAAGTGTTTGTGCTTCGAAATTACAGAAACAACTCTTGTGTCATTTACTTTCAGTACCTTATCCTTCTATTTCTTATTATCTACCGATCAGTTCTTAACTCACAAGTACAGTAGACATCTTCCGCGCTACTTTTAGTTGTCTACTGACTTGCTATCAATTGAGATCTTACTGCAGTACTTAATAGTCTGTTGTAGTGTAGTGTTTATTCAACCCCCTTCTATGCACTACCCCGATCCTAACAAGTGGTATCAAAGCAAGGTCTTCTAAATTATGAGAATACTAAGAATTGATGGCCTCATTCAGCAAGATTCCGATGTTCAAAAGGATGAATATGATGAGCGGAGAATTCGGATGCAAACACATCTAAGTACTGAGGATGATGATATGTGGTACGTCATCACTGACGTACCAATGATGATCATGAGAGTCAACACAGCAGTGGCTTTCTCCAGTGGTGAACCTCATATGGTTAAAAATGATAGAGCATTCTGGACCAATGAGGAAAAGAAAAAAACCAAACTTGGACAACGTGGCCAAGGATCTTCAAAACATTGGACAAGAACATATTCAATAAAATCAAAATGTGTATTACCGCTAAAGACATTTGGGAAAAGATAGCACAACTATGTGAAGGAAATGATCAGACCAAAGAGAATAAGCTTATTGTTGCTCTACAAAAGTTTGAGAACATTAAGATGATATCTAGATAAACTCTTAATGAATATGATGAAAGAGTTACATGAATTATCAATGAACTCAATAACCTGGGTAAGGAACTCTCAACAGAGAAGTTACCTTAAAAGTCATGAGAGGTTTTCCAAGAGAATAGGATGTGAAGACCATAGCCATGAGAGAATCCAAAGATTTAAATAAGATTGATCTACACGATCTTTTTACTGACTTAAAGGCGTACGAGTTTGAATTAGGCATTCGAGTTGATGATGAACCAAGTATCAGTCAACCAACGAAGGCCCTTGATGCATCAGAGTCCATATCTACTGCAACAAAGATGACTCCTGAACAAATGTTTACTGATGCAATGGCAATGTTTGTCAAGAAATTTGGCAAATTTATGAAGAAAAGCCACAAGACATATCAGTCTTACCACATGAAGCAAAACTTCAAGGACAAATCAGAAGAAGATGATCGTGTCTGCTTCAACTGTCACAAACCAGGGCACTTCATCGCCGACTGTACAAAACCAAAGAAGGATGATCAAAAGAGGACTTCCAAGGACTACAAAAAGTCTAAGGAGAAAAGAAGATCATCCAGGAGAGATAGAAACCAAAAGGTTCTTGTTGATGAGGAAAGCAAGAGTAGGTGGGCTGATTCAGAATCAGAATCAGAAGAATCATCAAGCTCCTCAAGTGAGAGTGAAGATGAAGGAGTCCACTGTCTCATGGTAAAGGATGACAGGAAGGTAACTGATTCTAACCTTTCTGAATTTACAAATATTGAACTCACCAATGCACCACAGGACATGATAAATGAGTATCAACAGTTGTACGAGTCCTTCAAAAGCTATAAGACTGAACATACTAGCCGAGTCGAATAACATGACAGTAAATTTGATTGTGAACAATCAAGGGTGCTAGAATGCTTAAGGGAAAAAGTAAGTCTATTCGAAAAAGAAAATGACGAAGTTAAATGTGCACACCAGAAACTTATCAATTTGGTTCGCAGATGGAACACATCAACCGCTAGAAAAGATGAAATACTAGAGTCGATTAGGCTTGTTGGCGATCTTGTTGGCATAGGCTATATCAACCATGACAGTAAAGCCTCTAGCACATGATCTCAACTGTGTCTGGTGAAAACAAGTCTCAAACAACTAACTTTGTTAGATCCAGCACAGTATATGAAACAAGTGAGTTGGAAATGGAACCTGTCAAGCCAATTATTGTTAAGGTACAGGCATCACATAAAGGTATTAGTATGTCAAGCCAGTAGAGAAGACTAGACCAGTACATAAGTCCAATAAGGGACATAAGCGTACTGGTCAAGTAACTCGAGAGGCAAAACCCAACTTAATCATATACTTGTCCAGAATAGGTATATGCTTTCAAACAGGAATCAAAAACCAAAACAACATGCATACTCTCAATATCACACGCAACACCCTATAACACCACCATCATTTACTGCACACACATTTCAAGACACACACAAACCCAAGAAGTTCAGGGTTATCCAAGTGTGGGTCCAGAAAGAACTAATCATGTATGGACCCAAGTTGTGTACCAATGATATCATCGCTTTACTTGCAGAGAGCTAGAATCCAGCAAGTTCGGAGCTAGGGTGGTTCCTGGACAATGGATGTTCTATAGATCTGACAGGAAGTGCATGTCTACTGTCTGAGTTCGTAGACTCCACCAAACCAAGAATAACGATCGGTGACAACACGAAAGGTAGAACCATGGGTAATGGTAAGATTATACATGATAACATTATTATTAAAGACGTACTGTTATTTGAAAATTTATACTATAATCTGATTAGCATTAGTCAACTATGTGATAATGGACACTAGGTATAATTCAATCAGTACACTTGCGCAATAAGATCTACCGATGATAATATACTGATTGTAAGTAAGAGGCATGATAACACTTATAAGATTGATTGGAATTTTGATCAGCCAGCCTCACCTACTTGATTTGCTGCCTTGAGTAGTTCTAAAAGTTGACTTTGGCGCAAGCGTTTGAGTCACCTTAAATTTTAAAACTATTGACAGTCTGTGTAAGCTTGATTTAGTTGATGGATTGCCCCAGATAGAGTTCTGAAAAGACAAGATTTGTTCAGCATCCATCTTGGTAAGCAAATCAGATCTACCTTTAAGAACAGAGGTAGTAAATCTTTTTCTCGGTGCCTAGAGTTGCTGCACATGGACCTTTTTGGTCCTATACCAGTTAAATCTATGGGGAATGAAGTATACTCCAATGTTAATATAAGATTTCTCTTGTTTTACATGGGTCCTATTTATAAGTGGCAAAGATAATGCTACTCCAAAGCTGATCAAACTACTGAAAAGACTAAAACACGAAAAGTCGTGTGGGATAGATAGAATTCACAGTGATAAAGGTACTGAGTTTACCATTCAGTCAGTCGAACTAGATGATCTTGGTATTAAACACGAATACTCTGCTACTAGAACCCGCAACAAAATGTAATTGTTGAGCGTAGGAACCACAATTTGAAAGAAGCTGCGCGAACTATGCTTGCAGAGTCAAAAATCTCTCAGAGATTTTGGGCAGAAGCAGTTAATACATCTTGCTATATGCAGAATATATTGATGATTAATAAACGAGTAACAAAACACCGTATGAGATCTGGAATGGCAGTAAGCCAAATATTTCTTATTTCCATGTGTTTGGTTGCAAATGTTTTATTCATAACAATGGAAAGACTTATCTCACAGCTTTTGATGCTGAATTTGATGCATGAATATTTCTTGGCTACTCTGCTGTTAGTAAGGCTTTTAGAGTATTTAATAATAGAACACTTACAGTAGAGGAATCCATTCATATGAAATTAGATGAACCTTTGATAATTCTATCTCTGAACTGTAAATCAATAACTTGAGTAATCGGCTAGAAATACTCATATTGATAATGGTTATGACTATGAGTTGGATCAGTAGAAGGGTTGACTATATTTTAGAACCAGAAGTCCCGGAAGCGCAAGCAGAGGTACCCGCTGGTCCACAAGAGATGAACCCTGCTGTCGAGGACACTACTTAATCTACCCCTACCACAGTAGATATCACAAATACTAACAATGAATCAATTCAATCTATTCTTGCTGGAGAGATCCTATACATGTGCGAAGCGAAATGCCCAGGAAAAAGAAAGAAAGAATAAAACTTAGTCAACAGAGCTGCAAACTCAAATACCTACTGACGAAGGAACAAACCCTCTTGGACTTCCGCTCCAGTGGAAGAAGGATCATCCACCTGAGCAGGTCATAGGTAACCCTACTGCTCCTCTCAGAACCAAAGGACAGATGATCAATGAATTTCTTCACAGTGCATTCTTATCTCACATTGAACCCAAGAAGATAGATGACGCTATTTTAGATCCAAATTGGGTAGATGTCATGCAAGAAGAACTTAATCAATTTGAGAGAAATAAAGTTTGGCACATAGTACCACGTCCACCGCATCACATTGTTATAGGTACCAAATGGGTATTTAGAAATAAATTGGACAAAAATGGTACAGTAATCAAGAATAAAGCAAGATTAGTTGCACATTGATACAGACAGGAAGAATGCATTGATTTCGATGAAACTTTTGCCCCTGTAGCCCGATTAGAAGCTATTCGCATATTTCTTGCATTTGCTGCATTTAAGGACTTTAAAGTCTATCAGATGGACGTTAAGAGTGCTTTTCTTAGTGGCAAACTCCAAGAAGAGGTTTATGTTGAACAACCTCCTGGGTTTGAAAACCATCAGCAGTCTTCCTTCATTTATAAACTAGAAAAAGCTTTGTATAGTCTGAAACAAGCTCCCCGAGCATGATATGAGACTCTATCAAAGTATTTGACTGAGCACAATTTTACCATTGACACGGTGGACAAGACTCTTTTTTAAATTCACAAAGTGTGACCATACTTTACTAGTTCAGATATATGTTGATATTATTTTTGGTAGTACTAACCCAAAACTTTGTGAGAGATTTTCCAAAATCAGGCAGGATCAGTTTGAGTGAGCATGATGGGAGATTTATCATTTTTCCTAGGATTTCAAGTCAAGCAATCTGCTGAAGGAATTCTTATCAGCTAGTCGAAGTACACTAAAGAGCTATTAAAGGATACGGTATGAGCACTAGTTCGGCAGCAGCCACTCCCATGAGCTCGTCTACTAAACTAGATTTAGACGAAGCAGGCATACCAGTAGAAGTAACCATGTATCGTCGTATTATCTGATCTCTACTACTTGACATCCATCATACCTGACATCATGTTTGCTGTATGTATTTGTGCTTGCTTTCAAGCTAATCCTAAGCAATCGCATTACACTGTTGCCAAGAGGATTCTTAAATATTTAAAGGAACTGAGAATGTTGGTCTCTGGTATCCCAAGGATTCTACATTTAATTTAACTGGATATTCAGATGCTGACTATGTAGGATGTAAGATTGATAGGAAGAGTACCAGTGGATACTGTCGATTCCAAGGAGATAGATTGATTTCATGGGGTTGTGAGAAACAGACATTCATCACAACGTCTACTGCAGATGCAGAATACCTTGCTGCTGGAAGTTGTTGTGCTCAACTACTATGGATTCAACATCCGAGATCATGTAATGAAGAATGAGATTCAGTTGGAATACACATCTACTGAACAACAAGCAGCAGATATCTTCACAAAACCCTACCGGACACTAAGTTTTCCTATTTTCGCAATATACTTGACTTAGTTGATACAACTAAGTGATTTTCATTATTTGATTCTTGATGCGTGTAAAACTTACCGCAAATGTACGGTATCAAGTTTTAGTATAGGAATTTGAAAGTACGGATGTCGAACCCACAGAGATTGAAAATTAAGTTATAGCAAGTATTGTAATTAGAATAGTCCCAACTTTATCCAGATGATCAATTAAGTGAATTTATTAAATAATCTAATAAAATAAAATAAATCAACCAAAAGAATATTTAAGTGGAGAAAATCAATGAGAACGGATTCTAGAGGTTCGACATCACTAAACTATCCACTATGTCGTGTTCTTCTAATTTATTAACCACGAATCCTACGTTATTCTATTACCTCTCTCGAGTGTTAAATAGAAATAATCATTCAACAATCATCTTGATGTGTCCACCTAAGATAAATTATTAAACAATTTCAATAGCGCTATATTCGTTCTATGGCTTAGTTGGAGTTATAGGTCTCTCGACTATATAAACTACCAACGATGTAAATTTCTATGGTCATATTCAAACCCCCTCTCCCGAGTGATAGATTCTAAATAAATATGACGATTCAACTAGTAATCAGTTAACTGAAACACATTCAAATCAGGAATCACAAATAAACCAAACGAAAACAAAATAATATTCATAAAATAATCAACGACACAGTTTCAAGTCAAGAATCGTCTAACTCTAGAATAATAAATTAGTTCATGAAATTAAAGAAACACATAGACATGTTCTTAAGCATCATAAACATACAGAAAAGATAATCAAACGAATTGGATGATGGCCCTCCGTATCCGGTAGTCGTCGTTTTCTCCGTCGTCAAAATATCTACCCTTCGTTGTAAGCATACCGCCTCGATTGATATCCCCCTCTTCTCTCAATTTACTCTCGATCGTGCTCTCCTCGTTGTTCACGTCGTGCGTGAATTCTCCTTCTGTTTTGCTCCGAGCCGTCGTTCTCTCTTTTTCTCCTCTTCAAAACCTAGCTTTCTTTCTGATGGTGAATCTTCAATATCCTCCAAAAAACGCCCCTTTTATCCCATAGAATTTTGGTGTATTAGATAAGGAAGGTATGAAAAGTTTCCACAATTCTGTGGCGTAATTACGCCGACGATAATGGCATATCTACGCCGACGATGTGTTAAAATTTTGGCTTCCCGCGTGACTGGCGTATTTATGCCACGGATCTGGCGTAATTACGCCTCCACTGGCATAGCTACGCCTAAAAATGGCGTAGTTACACCTACTTTAATTCTTCAGAAAATTGCATTGCCGTAGCATTAGCGTATTTACGCCTCAAAATGGCGTAAGTACGCCTGATTTAATTTTTCACAATTGCATTTGTCGTAGCTCTTGCGTAATTACGCGCAATCAAGACGTATTTACGCATGTCTGTAGGATGGGAAACTTGGAGCCTTGACATCAATACATCATTTTAATCTGCTATTTTGCACCCTTTAACTCCACAAATCACGTAGTTACATGGATTCCTACAAGACGTGACAAAACAATAACAATAACATAATTCTGATCGAAAACCAGCAATAAACCATGTAAAATATGAAGGAATATGAGTGTATAAAAAATACACTTATCAAACCCCCTAAACCTAAATTTTTGCTAGTCCCGAGCAAAATAGAAATAGAGAAATGAAAGAAATAAAGAAAATACATTGCGAACGCAAGTCAGGAAATGTTATAATTGCAAATTGGCCTCGAAGATCAAGGTCTAAAAATTTCAAGTCAAGTATGCATATCACTTACTCAAGAGTTCTCAAGTGTGTGTGTGTTAGCATTTCCATTTAATCATTAACTCAAAGCAATCTTTACTCACACAAATCAATAAGACTTTGCAAGGTATATGTTCAATTGCAGTATTCATAAAAGGAGTATAACTTTGATAAATGATAAACAATGCATCATGTCTAGGTAATGAGATGTACGTATGTGAATGTCAAAACCATATTCATTACAAGTGTTTCTCGAGTGTCCATAGGCTTACTATTCGTAACCTTCTCCACTATATTAGACGAATGTGGCTCAGTCAATAGGTCTTAATAGGCCTGTAACATTAGGCTTTGGCTCATGACTTCAATAAAGGATGAGAATTTCAAAACAAGAGGGTAATTTAAATATATTATTGTTGTGTACTTTCATCTCAGTTTCTCCTTTTATTGACATTCATCATTTTTTTTTCTTTTTCAATTCACCCTCATTTCTCACCATTCACCTCATTATTTTTCTCATTCTTTCAGTCACTTATTTTCTTCACCTCTTCAACATTATTCTATGCATTCACGCCCTTACTCTTTATTTCTCTCCTTCAATTTTTTTTCACTAGGAACATGAGAGATATTTGAAAATTTAAAGCTCAATAGGGGCTTGCTTACTCACTTGAGGGTAGAAAATAGTGTATAAGCTTTCAATAAGGTGGTTGATGTGAGATTTGGAAATGATAACGAATGGGGGTTATTATGTGCTTTTGCACATACCATTCGATTTTCAGTAAGCTCAAAGGGTAACTAATGGTACAATGGTGTCATTTGGTGGCTTCAAAGGCTCAAACGGATAAAAAATTGCATAAATCATTTCTAAGCCACATATGTCTGTATTTCGTCTCAAAGGATACTATATTAAGTTCTAGACTACTCTCAATTCACAAATAACTTATATGATTTGACAAATGTGCTCAAATTGTATCTCAAAACCAAGGTAATATCAGAAACAAATTTGAATGAGATTCTAAAAGATACTGCAAACAATTCAAATCTCATTCTTTTACTTTTAAGTTCAAATCTCATTATTTTACTTTTAAGCTCAATGGGGCTACTATGGTATTTTATATCAATGAATAAAGGCCCAAAATATTATCAAGAATTGCCTATATCATATTTGCGTTCGTTCAAATCAACATTGATTAATGAAATGATCACGGTCTCTAGTGATGAATATGTGAGGAACTCAAGAGCAAAGCGAATAAAAAATTTAAAATTTTCACAAATAAGATCAATTATTCATCATCGGCCTTCACAATTACTTCAAATCACGACTTACGACACAAAAAGAAAAAAAATAACGACTAAAAAAAAACACAACACACATAGGAATCCAGGAAACAAAACATCTTCAATATATAAACACCCCCACAAACTTAAAATCGTGCATTGTCCTCAATGTATCATACAATGTATAAAATAAGGTGTTAGGATCGGTCCGGAGTGTTTAGAGGGGGGGTGAATGAACACTCCTTGTAAAATATAATCCCTTGTGATTTCTTTCGGATTAGTGAAAGAAATCTGTCTCTTAATCAACTCTTGTACAGAACAGACCACTGAAAGTATGAGTGCGGAACGGTCTGTTCTTGTATATGTAAGAACGGCTCGATGACTAGTAAGAAAGAACAAGTGCAGAAAGATAATACAGGATATGTTTCTGGAAGTTCGAAGGTGGTGTAATCCTTCTACGTCTCCCCTTCTTCCAATTAAGGAAGGTTTATACTAGAAGACTTTGATTTATACAATCCTGTTGTACAAACCCGATTCAGGCTGGATTTACCCCACTACCAGTCTGAAACTCCTAGTCACTCAATCTGCTCAGACACACTCTGTCTGACAGTTACAATATGTTTCTCACTTTCTGATTTTCAATACAGAATACACAAAATGAGCACCGTGATCCTAAATGATCAAATATTACACAGTAATCGTGCTTAAGAACAACTTCGGCTCGAGAGCTTCTGAGCTTGTAAGCTTGTGCTGTTTTTGCTTTCTTGTGCGTCTTTCAATTGATCAGCGAGAGTCAGTAAGTTCCTTTTGTTGCATCCTTTTATAGTTGAAGGTACCAACGACATTATTTCCCTTAATGTGCAACTTTGACTCTTCTTAAACTCTGAGAAAGCTACAGTCTTCTTCTTCGGGATATTTGCCGTTCTGGTTCATACTTTCGGCGACTGTCAGGTAAGCTACTCTTCGTCTTCTTACCTTTTATGGCAATCTTCAGTCTTTGGTCCTTTGTAGCATTAATTACAATATTAAATGCTACAATAAATAGCCGTTAATGATTCGGACTGAGGAGTCATTCTTTATGTATCCTTGACTGCTCTGATCTGATAAAGATTGAGATCGATCTGAAGCATCGATCTAGTCAGTCTGAAATCCATCGATCCAGTCTGATATATAATATGCCTTATCAGCTTGTTCTGTTTTGAGCTATTGATCTGGTTAGTCTGATTGCCCTCGATCCGGTCTGATATGCTTTGTCATCTTATCAGCTTGATCTGTTTTGGGCGATCGTTCTGGTCAGTCTGATTTCTCTCGATCCGGTCTGATATGTTTTGTCATCTTTAAAATCTCATCGATAAGATCCGGAACTAACATAAGGGATAACACATCTACCTGCGACGACGATTGCCAGTAATCATCGTCCATCTCATACTCATGGGTATGGTGAGAAGATGATGATAGGGACCTCCGCATCGATATAGACCTGTAATAGATGCAAATAATGATAAGCAGATGCGATTAAGACATGCTAATATAAAATGAAATACTAAAATTAATAACTGAAATAAACTAAAAGGATATAAGGCTTGGGTTGCCTCCCAAGAAGCACTTTGTTTCAAATATTCAGCCAAACTATGTGAAGCAACCATCAAATAGCAGCTTCTGTCCATAGCATGTATCATATGATAGCACATATGGGTGGTTATGCATGCCCTCAAGCTTGCGAGATAGTGGCAGTTAACGCTCGTCGCTCTAACAACGTCCTTCATAAATTGATAAGCATGGGAGAAAGATTCTAAACTTTGTTTCATCTCGTGGAGGTCATAATATAGTGAAGTTGGCATCGATGGGAAGAATAGATCAACATATGTCATATAGGACATCAACATCGATGGGCTCTCGTCAATTTTCTCGAGAATTTCCTCAATCTCCAACATCGCGCTTGGCTCATCTTGACATGAGAATTCCTCATAAAACTTTTCCACAGTAGGCTCAACCACTTGAAGAGGCTAATATTCCCTTGAATCTTCCGCATGAGTATGATCACTCTCCCAAACTTTGTTGGTTGAGTGATTATCATCATGATTTGTTACCCCTTGATTAGTATATCTGTGAGGGCCCGATCCTAATGTGGTGTTTAATTAACATATAATGATTAATTTGCGTAAACAGCGGAAGATTTATTTCAAATGTCTTGTCAAACGGCCCTAAAAATTTTTCGCTTTTAGGTGATACATATATACTGATACTGAAAATATATAATTCCAATTTCAAATTTAACATGTTGATCATCACATAATTACCAAGTATAACATCAACCGTTAGTAGCATAATTAAAATACAGATACTCGGGGCATACCCCGGTAAATTTAAAACAGAAGTCAAAATACTCTAACAACTACTGGGACTCAAAACATAAAGCATAACCTGAGCTCGCTCTCAAGGAGCTCCGGTATTCATCGATGCTTAACCTCGAGCATCCGCAGTACGTCTACCTGTACCACCTGCCATGCCCATACAACAAAGACATGACAGCCCCCCCCGCGAAGGGGGTCAGAACCCAGTACGAGAAATAAATAGAATCACGTCAAGAATGACAAAGTATCATGCAATGCATACCATGTATGAATGCGATGTATGAAGGGGTACAAAGAATCGAATCTCAAAATACCAAATCGGAGTCCAAAGGAAGGTATCATCAAATCATCAAAGCTCGAGCAGAGGGTGACAGTATACGTACATTGCGCTAGGAAAACTCATCCTATGTACGTTACTGCATCCAGCCCTCGTGTCTAGGTCGAGTCGCACCTGCACGTGACTACAATTACTACCTATACTGCCTGTCATCGCCATGCTCGTCGTACCCGACACTCAGAGTAAGTCAACTCAGTCAAATCATGGATATCAAAGGAATGATAGATCAATATGATATGCCCATGAATCATTTATGCATCAAATGACATATGCAACTCAATATATCATGCAATCTCATGTGAAAGTATATACAAATCATGTAATTTCACATATCATGTAATCCAAGACATTTATCATGTCATATAGTCACATAAGAATCATATAGTGACAAATAAGTCATATAAATCAAAGAATGACATAGAAGGTCATACATTAGCATCATTACACGTCTTTGCCAGACGTCATGATAAAACTCATTTCAACGTACCTCGACCCAAGCTAATCTACCGAGACTTCTCGAGTCAACACCGGAATCTATTAACCTGGTCATAACAGTTCCAAATACAACATAATGTCACATACTAGTCTTAAACTTATCAAAATAAAACTCAAACTTAGACCCAAAACCAATTCTCTAAATTTCAGTCTGCGCAACTGTAGAGATCGGCTCATAACTTGTCCGATACCTAATAAACTCATATGGGTCCAATTTATTTTCAAAGCTAACTCAAAAATGAACATTTCATCAGTTCAACTCATCTTCAAATTCGTTCATTTAGCCTAGGTAAAATGGCCAAGAACAATCTGCTAGAAAAACAGGACAATTTACCAAATTTCAGCTTGACCCAATTTTGTATAAAATTCATATTAAATTCATATGATGTCCAAATGACTTGAGGCTAGTGGGGAAATCACGAAAACTCAAAGTACTACAGTTCATATTTGAAGTCCAGAAGCTAGTTCGGTCATCTAGAGGCACATGCAAAGCAAAGTATGCCAGATTTAAAAATACTCATATTCTGTTTTGACAGAGTGAGCGGTTCTAGGGAAAATTGCATATCTTACACATGGAAACTCCAAAACATGTAAGGCCAGTTTCTAATGCAATATAACCCAACATAAAACAAAACATCTCTTATGAGCTTTAAGCTAAACAATTCATCTTCATGTACATAATGTGAAAAACGTACAGCCTAAAAACTCGTATATCCCCTGCTTCCAGATTGTATAGTTGCTGGTAAAATTATCATAATTCTTTCATATGAGCTCCAAATTGAGTGAGGCCAATTTCAAATGCAAGATAACCTCGAATACTACAATACGTATTAGAGCCTAAAAATTCATATTCGTAGCCATTTATTCCCAAAAATACGAATAACAAAATGCATGAAACTCGCATGCAGTGAATTTCCAGATTTGACACATGTTGGTAGAACGACCATAACGTTTCCATCTTAAATCCAAATTAGCTGATTTCGGTGGACAGTTAAATCTAACACATAATACTACAACTTGTTATAAGAGCTATATTTTCCAATTCGAAACGTAACTATGCTAAAAACGCGAAATATCAGACGGTTTATGCACTGGTTTTAGCAGACTACAATTGACAGCAACTTCTTCATGAATGAACACCATGGTTCGACCCTCAATCCTACATGCATGTTGATAAAACTCAAGGATGATGATATACCTTCATTTATCTTCAATATTTGAAGCTTGATCATCCACAAAACCAAGCCAAGATCGAAAATCCTACACCAAAACTGCTGCTACTCGAAAATCTTGCATGTACTTTCACAAAACTTGAAATTTCTTGGTGCATCTTGTTCCTCAAGATGAGTAGCACTCAAATCCATCTTTGCATGTGACATGCACTAACAATTTCAAGAGAAATATGGGGGAAAAAGGTGCTGGAATTTTCGAAACACAAGGTGGGAGATGATGGAGTGTTCTAGTTTAAGAGAGAGAGAGTTAGCTAAAAAAATTTAAACCCAAAATCTGAAATGGCATGCATGGGGCGTGGGTTTCTATGCCCATTTGGCATTATTTTGAATTCATTTGATGTATTGTGGAATCCATGTGTCAATACATCACTACCTTGCAAGATTATTGGTCCAAAATCATGTATTAAACATGAGTAAAGTTAATTAGTGGCATGTGTTCTCCAAGTGCCATGTGATCATGCACATGCTCATGCACTAAAACATGCTCCACTAGTTGGTTGACTCATCGTAGTCGGAACACCTTAATTTAAAGTTTGCACTTTTAATTATCCGGGTTTGTTTAATCATCGTTAATCCGGATTAATTAGTATCGGGGCCTTACACTTCTTCCCCTCTTAAAAAGATTTCGTCCTCGAAATCGCAAAACTGAAAAATAACTCAATAAATCACAACATATGAGTGTCTCAATCTCATTCATAGATACATAAGAATCATCATGTATCAATGACAACTGCTGTGATCGTGTCAACGATATACCACTGAGTCAATTTCCCTATGATTCCACAAAGTTTCAAAATATCGAGGTAACATCATACCTCACTTAACGAATCATATTGATCATCACAAATGTAATATCTTCATATTTTTCTGATTCAACTCGAAGTCTAACGATATATTTCTCTTTGGCGTAACAAATCTGCTCACCTTAAGCCAAATTTCAATCGTTTCCGCATAAAATTGTATCGTTCCTGGCATATTTCTCAAAAATCTTAAGTTATGCCAAAATTCCTTATCAATTTTCTATCATCATATCAGCTATCAGTAATTCTGGCTCTACAAAACCTCATTGAAAATTCTACTAGTGAATAGTGATTTTTGTCAATTCTCACTAAATTCATCACTATTAATCGAAACATAACTTCCAAAGTCTGGATATTTTTCTCAGTTTATCCATCAGTATGGGTATGCTAAGCAGTACTCATTGCTAACTTAGTACCCATGACATTCTGAAAATAGTTTCGAATCCTGATCTTATCGTCGGATCTCAATCAGATACATCTATTATAGAAACTCACTGTAACTAAACCACATTATCCATATCTTAAACATGTCGTCTTCTCATAGACATGTAGACTATCACATGAAATCAATATCTTGTTTGAATAGTCAATCAATTTCGATTCAACTTGTTTTACATCTCTGTTTGTAAATATTTGAGCTATAAAACTCAAAACTAGAAATTTCCCAAATTCATTGTGGTACTTACAAATCCTGTACTATCCCATTAGGTCTCGTATTTTTATCTTGACCTGCTGGCATGTCAAACAATTTGCCACAAAATTAAAAAAAATTCTTTCTTTATACAATCTCATCATAAAATAGGATCTCGAGAATGATACATCTCATCATTCCCAGAATAACACTATGTTCTCTATAGTGTGCTTTTTGTTGTAATACATCTTTCAAATCAGTAAAATTCGATGATATACACTGATTTTTCATTCGCAACCACCACTAAATGGCATACTAAATTTACTTTGTTGATAAGACAGAACCAAATTTCTTCAATCAATATCTGTATGGGTCTGTCATTCGAGTCCTTCCGATCGTCAAAAATAGAGGTTATCAAACTGCAAAGCAAACATCGATGCTACCATTGCACCTTGCACTTTTAGGTTCAGTGCATCTGCTATTAGTTTTATTTTCCTTGATTTATATTGACTATCAAAGTCAAATTCTTTAATAAAATAGTCATCGCTTCTATCTTATGTGCAACTCTGACTGAATAATAGATATTTTAAACTCATAAAATCTGAGTAATCATGAATTGTTCGCCACACAGATATGTTGCCACATCTTCAAGGCAAAAATAATGGCTACAAACTCGAGTTCATGAACAGGATATCATGATTCTTTAAACTTCGAATATCTTAAGGTATATGCAATCATCTCCTCATGACGCATCAGAACATATCTCATATCTTTGACCAATTTGCACAAACTACATATTCCCCTGACCAAATCAACATTGGGGATGTAATTCACTTCAGTTTAAATTATGAAAACTGCTTTCACATTCATCTGACCAAACGAAACTCAAATTTCTTTTTGGTCAATTGGTTCATAGGTCAGGCTATACTAAAACATCCTTCCATAAAAGCCTGCAATATATGGCCAAACTCGTAAAACTTCGTATCTTGAGTACAATGATTGGTCTTGGCCAAATTAGTACTATCTTTACTTTACTAGAATCAACAGGTATCCGGTAAACTGGTATCACCGACCCAGAAATAACACTCCATTCACCCAAGATTTACACTTCGATAACGTGGTATACACTTTGAGCTTCATGAAGCGTCTGAATAATCAAATGTTCTGTGTGGTTCCTTCCGAATCTCGTATACACTAGTATACCACTGATGAATATGATTACACTTCCGCCCAAAAGTTACGGAAAATTTTCTTCATCAAATTCATAACTCTACCGGTATAGTTGTCAGACCACACGATATTTCCAAAAATTCAAAATGTCTATATCTGGTTTGACCAATTGCCTAGAGAACATCTTCTCTTCTGACTCAAACTGATGGTAACCAGAGTAAAAATCGTTCTTCTCATACATTAAAGTTCCTTACAACTTGATCAGTTACTTTTCGATCTTAGGCAGTGGGTATTTATTTTTGACAATAGCCCGATTCAACTACCTTTAATCGATACACATCTTCATCATATCATCTTTCTTCTTCACGAACAATACTGATGTTTCCTCAAGTGACATACTCAGACATTTATACTAGTATCGAGGATATTCAGCAACTATTCATATATCTGTCAACTCTGCTGATGACATTCCGTACAGTGCTTTCGATATCAAATCTATTCCTTGTCATCAACGAATAGTTAAAATCAATTTCCTTCTTTAGTGAAAATTCTTTCATTTCCTCAGGAAAATCTTGGTAGGTTTTCTTACCTCTATAATATCAACCTCGACTCTTTTGATAAGCATCAACTGCTTATTATCAATTATCCCTCGTTTTCCAAGTATTTCAACCATAATATTTTCATTGCTGATACTATCATTATCTTAGCTTGCTACTCGTGGTGATAAACATTCCATTTGTATCCACAGGACGGTTAAAAATTCATTATACCCTGAAATCAACTTACGAGATCTTCAAAATTTATCAGAGTATCCATGCCCTTGATACAATCAAAACCATATTTCGACATCATTTAATTCAAATCCACAACACTATCAACAAACTGAAATTTGTAGTTCACTATTACAAGTGTGGATAGTATAATTATCATTGCCGGTGTATTATCCCAATCATCATTATCAATGCACATTTGATGCAATATATGAAACCAATGATTTTATCTCAAATCAAACTCGTGTCATGTGACTAATACACAACATGTATCTGTGATCACTAGCATCTCTATCATTGCCAAAATCGAAATGGTTATATATCCTAGAGACATCTCAATCCCATTGTCAAGGTATACTCTCTGGTCTACAGGTAATTTACTGCTGCTGAAACTGAGTAGTCGAAAAGAATAACCACCATGATATCTACCCCTAGCTGAGGGTATTTGTTGTTATGGCTGCATCTGTTCCTGAGCACGTCATGGACATGCTCTGACTGGCCACAATCGATATTAGTTTCTATTATTCTTTCAAATGGATCAGTAGATATTTACATCCACAGTGACCTCAAAAATTTGGTATTCTACAATCTCATAGTACCTCTAGAACTACTAGAGCTGGATAAATTTGAGTGATACTTCTGAAACTTTTCCAGGATTACTTGGATTATCCCAATGATAGTCACTTCATTAATCTTTAATCCAGTTCTAATTACTTCGTACCACCTTGGTGTCTTATTCCTTAGTCAAAATCTAATCTCTTCACTAGTGAATAGCTATTGAGATTAAGCAGATATTTCCATTTCTCAAGTCCACGATAATCAATTAAAGTTTTCTATGTCATCAACATGGCATTCTCGTAAACATATTTTCCCGTAACAGAAAGAGGAAAAATCGTCATCTGTCACTACTATTACTCTAGATATTCTCATCTATAAGAGTTCAGAGTGAAGTTCTTTTTATTCATAGTTCGGACACAGATTGGACCTAAATTACGAAAATCCCCAACAATTCTCGTTGTTTCTATTCTTCAATTGAAATATTGCTAGCTCCAATATTCTCAAGTTCTAAATTATCATCTTAACGTACATAGATTTTGACGTAAACTCATAAGTATAACCTTGGTCTTTAAGACTTAAATTCCCGATGTCAATCGACACAAAGCGTTTTAATTAGTTCTAGTATCATCCCACTAATCACAAGAAATAAGTCCCAAAGTGATAAATAAAATTCCCAATAATGGACGCATATCACTAAGTTATAATTCAATTAACAGTTTACAGTGCCTACAGGTACAATAGATAGCTCTTAAAGTCTGTATCGCTGCTACCTGTCCAAACACTAACTGTTCATCATAAAATCAAAACATCATATATAATCTCAAGTCAGAGATGTTCTCATCACTTATTCTACATCATCATCGGGTCAGCAACTATCAGTGCTAACAAATAAAATTCTCAATTTCTCTAGATTGTCTGCAACTCAGCATTCAAAATCTCTAGATGATATGTGACTGCATTCAAATTCTCTACATTATATGCAAATCAGCATATTAAAATATTCAGAGATATGACATCTAGTTATCCCTGCTTAATAATCTATTACATGTGTAACATCTCATTATCTAACATGTAATCATACCAGGTAAGAGCATATAAATCAAATAGTCAGACACATGCACAAACAATTCCTTTGTGTCTATACTCAGTGTCCTAACTCTAGTTCGAGCATATCCCAGACTATGCTCTGATACCATAATGTGAGGGCCCGATCCTAATGTGGTGTTTAATTAACATATAATGATTAATTTGCGTAAACAGCGGAAGATTTATTTCAAATGTCTTGTCAAACGGCCCTAAAAATTTTTCGCTTTTAGGTGATACATATATACTGATACTGAAAATATATAATTCCAATTTCAAATTTAACATGTTGATCATCACATAATTACCAAGTATAACATCAACCGTTAGTAGCATAATTAAAATACAGATACTCGGGGCATACCCCGGTAAATTTAAAACAGAAGTCAAAATACTCTAACAACTACTGGGACTCAAAACATAAAGCATAACCTGAGCTCGCTCTCAAGGAGCTCCGGTATTCATCGATGCTTAACCTCGAGCATCCGCAGTACGTCTACCTGTACCACCTGCCATGCCCATACAACAAAGACATGACAGCCCCCCCCCGCGAAGGGGGTCAGAACCCAGTACGAGAAATAAATAGAATCACGTCAAGAATGACAAAGTATCATGCAATGCATACCATGTATGAATGCGTTGTATGAAGGGGTACAAAGAATCGAATCTCAAAATACCAAATCGGAGTCCAAAGGAAGGTATCATCAAATCATCAAAGCTCGAGCAGAGGGTGACAGTATACGTACATTGCGCTAGGAAAACTCATCCTATGTACGTTACTGCATCCAGCCCTCGTGTCTAGGTCGAGTCGCACCTGCACGTGACTACAGTTACTACCTATACTGCCTGTCATCGCCATGCTCGTCGTACCCGACACTCAGAGTAAGTCAACTCAGTCAAATCATGGATATCAAAGGAATGATAGATCAATATGATATGCCCATGAATCATTTATGCATCAAATGACATATGCAACTCAATATATCATGCAATCTCATGTGAAAGTATATACAAATCATGTAATTTCACATATCATGTAATCCAAGACATTTATCATGTCATATAGTCACATAAGAATCATATAGTGACAAATAAGTCATATAAATCAAAGAATGACATAGAAGGTCATACATTAGCATCATTACACGTCTTTGCCAGACGTCATGATAAAACTCATTTCAACGTACCTCGACCCAAGCTAATCTACCGAGACTTCTCGAGTCAACACCGGAATCTATTAACCTGGTCATAACAGTTCCAAATACAACATAATGTCACATACTAGTCTTAAACTTATCAAAATAAAACTCAAACTTAGACCCAAAACCAATTCTCTAAATTTCAGTCTGCGCAACTGTAGAGATCGGCTCATAACTTGTCCGATACCTAATAAACTCATATGGGTCCAATTTATTTTCAAAGCTAACTCAAAAATGAACATTTCATCAGTTCAACTCATCTTCAAATTCGTTCATTTAGCCTAGGTAAAATGGCCAAGAACAATCTGCTAGAAAAACAGGACAATTTACCAAATTTCAGCTTGACCCAATTTTGTATAAAATTCATATTAAATTCATATGATGTCCAAATGACTTGAGGCTAGTGGGAAAATCACGAAAACTCAAAGTACTACAGTTCATATTTGAAGTCCAGAAGCTAGTTCGGTCATCTAGAGGCACATGCAAAGCAAAGTATGCCAGATTTAAAAATACTCATATTCTGTTTTGACAGAGTGAGCGGTTCTAGGGAAAATTGCATATCTTACACATGGAAACTCCAAAACATGTAAGGCCAGTTTCTAATGCAATATAACCCAACATAAAACAAAACATCTCTTATGAGCTTTAAGCTAAACAATTCATCTTCATGTACATAATGTGAAAAACGTACAGCCTAAAAACTCGTATATCCCCTGCTTCCAGATTGTATAGTTGCTGGTAAAATTATCATAATTCTTTCATATGAGCTCCAAATTGAGTGAGGCCAATTTCAAATGCAAGATAACCTCGAATACTACAATACTTATTAGAGCCTAAAAATTCATATTCGTAGCCATTTATTCCCAAAAATACGAATAACAAAATGCATGAAACTCGCATGCAGTGAATTTCCAGATTTGACACATGTTGGTAGAACGACCATAACGTTTCCATCTTAAATCCAAATTAGCTGATTTCGGTGGACAGTTAAATCTAACACATAATACTACAACTTGTTATAAGAGCTATATTTTCCAATTCGAAACGTAACTATGCTAAAAACGCGAAATATCAGACGGTTTATGCACTGGTTTTAGCAGACTACAATTGACAGCAACTTCTTCATGAATGAACACCATGGTTCGACCCTCAATCCTACATGCATGTTGATAAAACTCAAGGATGATGATATACCTTCATTTATCTTCAATATTTGAAGCTTGATCATCCACAAAACCAAGCCAAGATCGAAAATCCTACACCAAAACTGCTGCTACTCGAAAATCTTGCATGTACTTTCACAAAACTTGAAATTTCTTGGTGCATCTTGTTCCTCAAGATGAGTAGCACTCAAATCCATCTTTGCATGTGACATGCACTAACAATTTCAAGAGAAATATGGGGGAAAAAGGTGCTGGAATTTTCGAAACACAAGGTGGGAGATGATGGAGTGTTCTAGTTTAAGAGAGAGAGAGTTAGCTAAAAAAATTTAAACCCAAAATCTGAAATGGCATGCATGGGGCGTGGGTTTCTATGCCCATTTGGCATTATTTTGAATTCATTTGATGTATTGTGGAATCCATGTGTCAATACATCACTACCTTGCAAGATTATTGGTCCAAAATCATGTATTAAACATGAGTAAAGTTAATTAGTGGCATGTGTTCTCCAAGTGCCATGTGATCATGCACATGCTCATGCACTAAAACATGCTCCACTAGTTGGTTGACTCATCGTAGTCGGAACACCTTAATTTAAAGTTTGCACTTTTAATTATCCGGGTTTGTTTAATCATCGTTAATCCGGATTAATTAGTATCGGGGCCTTACAATATCTCATCTCAACCTCTTTGCAGCTCGCTAAAAATGTCTCTATCTGCTGCTCTATGCGACTTCTGGAGTTGGTGTGATTTTCGATCTTTGGTTCTGATGATGCCCCGACTTTGCGCACAATATTCACCAATCGAGAGACTTTATCAGAACTATATTCATCCTCTGCTTGATGGTTGAATGATTGGTGTGTAAAATGAGGGTAGTGATGCTCTGGTGGGTATTGGTGACTCCAATCATGCAGTGAAGGATCCCAATGTCAATGGTAGTCGAAATTCACCATATCGTTATACAGGTGCACACTGTCATCATCTCTACAATATATGGGACTACCAGTTGCCAAAGCTCCATTAAATACCCATTCTTGTGTGTCCTCATTCAATCCACTGTAGAAAGACTGAAGAGGAGCGTAATTTGCAAAGTCATGGTTGAATCTCTTCCAAGCTGCATAGAAATACGGTTGTTGGACAAAACTTGTGAAAACTTGTTGATGAATCATCTCCAAGTACCTCACAAGAAAATTAAAAAATTAGAACAAAAAATAAAATTCAGTATAAACGAAATTAAATCAATCCCTGGCAACGATGCCAAAAACATGATGTGTGTAAAACGTACCGCAAGTGTACGGTGTCAAGTTTTAGTATAGGATTTTGAAAGTACGGATGTCGAACCCACAGAGATTGAAAATTAAGTTATACCAAGTATTGTAATTAGAATAGTCCCAACTTTATCCAGATGATAAATCAAGTGAATTTATTAAATAATCTAATAAAATAAAATAAATCAACAAAATGAATATTTAAGTGGAGAAAATCAAGGAAACGTATTCTAGAGGTTCGACTTCACTCAACTATCCAATATGTCGCGTTCTTCTAATTTGTTAACCACGAATGCAACGTTATTCTATTGTTAAATAGTAATAACCATTCAACAATCATATTGATGTGTCCACCTAAGATAAATTATTAAACAATTTCAATAGCGCTATATTCGTTCTATGGCTTAGTTGGAGTTATAGGTCTCTCGACTATATAAACTACCAACGATGTAAATTTCTATGGTCATATTCAAACCCCCTCTCCCGAGTGATAGATTCTAAATAAATATGACGATTCAACTAGTAATCAGTTAACTGAAACACATTCAAATCAGGAATCACAAATAAACCAAACGAAAACAAAATAATATTCATAAAATAATCAACGACACAGTTTCAAGTCAAGAATCGTCTAACTCTAGAATAATAAATTAGTTCATGAAATTAAAGAAACACATAGACATGTTCTTAATCATCATAAACATACAGGAAAAGATAATCAAACGAATTGGATGATGGCCCTCCGTATCCGGTAGTCGTCGTTTTCTCCGTCGTCAAAATCTCTACCCTTCGTTGTAAGCATACCGCCTCGATTGATATCCCCCTCTTCTCTCAATTTACTCTCGGTCGTGCTCTCCTCGTTGTTCACGTCGTGCGTGAATTCTCCTTCTGTTTTGCTCCGAGCCGTCGTCCTCTCTTTTTCTCCTCTTCAAAACCTAGTTTTCTTTCTGATGGTGAATCTTCAATATGATCCAAAAAAGCATCCCTTTTAGCCCCTAGAATTCAAGTGTATCAGATAAGGAAGGTATGAAAAGTTTCCAAAATTCTGTGGCGTATTTACGCCGACGATAATGGCATATCTACGCCGATGATGTGTTAAAAATTTGGCTCCCGCGTGACTGGCGTATTTACGCCACGGATCTGGCGTAATTACGCCTCCACTAGAGTAGCTACGCCTAAAAATTGCGTAGTTTTGCCTAGTTTAATTCTTCAGAAAATTGCAATTGCCGTAGCATTGACGTATTTACGCCTCAAAATGGCTTAAGTAGTCCTGATTTAATTTTTCACAAATTGCATTTGCTCTAGCTCTTGCGTAATTACGCCCAATGAAGGCGTATTTACGCCTGTCTATAGGATGGAAAACTTGGAGCCTTGACATCAATACATCATTTTAATCCGCTCTTTTGCACCCTTTTAGTCCACAAACTACGTAGTTACCTGGATTCCACAAGACGTGACAAAACAATACCAAAAACGTAATTCTGATCGAAAATCAGCAATAAACCATGTAAAATATGAAGGAATATGAGTGTATAAAATACACTTATCAATTCTCTTCTTGTTTGTGTGAGGGGAATTCATTTTGGATATTGTATGAATTTAGGGGGAATATTATTTGAGGAGGAATTTGTGTGTCCTTCGAAAGTCTACTGATGTTCAGCTGGTAAAACAATTGTCTACTTAACTAGTAGACTCTACATACTAGTGGACATTACCATGTACAATAAGCTATTAATAACCTTCCTTAAATATTAACCAACTGGAACATCGGATTTCAAATTTAATGTTTATTAATGATGAATTATTTTTGTCCCGCTTAAATCGTGTCCGTTTTAAAAAACTTTTTGCTTAGATGAGCGACACGTGTCCATGTGTCCTTTAATCTACGGTATGACGTTATATAACCTTTCTTCTTTAACCGCCACTAACATTTTCAATTTTTGCTTTCACCATTTCAGATTTGTTGTACTAACATACTTTTGAAGAAATTTTTTTTAGACTTCGTGTATTCTCTTCTCTTCTATTTTTTATTTTGAACTACATGTGTAATATCCATTGATTTTTTTTAGTTATGATTCCATACCTGATAACCAAAATTCTTGTCGATTAAGGTTAACCAATGATGATTTCGCATGCGTTGAATTTTAGAAGTTTTGAACTCGAATTCAAGGGTATTTAAAATTTTATTAGTTTTATCATGGTTAACACGAGATAATTAGTATCATTAATTTAATATCATGCTCTAAATATAAGTTCAAATGATATTATAATGTATTGCATTATGTGAATTTCTAAATGATGGACAGTATATTAAATTGACATGTTTCCAATAACGAAAATATTCTCTTACATTATGTAATATATTACATCAAAATACAAATATTCAATATAAATAAAAAAATATTAGTAATAATAATAGCTTCCAAAAGAATCAAACATAAATAAAAAATGGCACTCGAAGAGAACTTTTCAGGCACATTAAACTACTTTCATCAATTAGACTCATAAGTTCGTAAGTCCATTTGGTTGTTTTTGAAAGTGAACCATAGCTAATTTTAAGACAATTATGTATGTGCATACATACATAATTTAGGGACAAAACATCATAGAAAATTTGTTCGTATTTTACAAATATGTCGATTCAGGTTCAATTTGAAACTGCAACAAAAAAATTATGTTTTTTTATCGGTAAATAAAATGTGTTCCTGAATCAAAATGTAATAATCCGTGCATTAACTCCTCCGATTTGCAAGCCAAACAGCTTTTGATTTATTATGCAGACCCCCAATTTCAATTAATGGCAAACAATTGCAACGGAAATACAATAACCATATCGCGGGTTTATCTTATATGCACCAGATGTTTACAAATACCAAAACACATAAAATATGCATGTATATGTTAGTATCATAAAATATGTATATGCCAGTATGTGTTTTGATGTTTGTAAACACCAAACGCATATGATACCCATATTGCCCTCTAATCGGTTTCTTCCAAGTCAAAGCTTCGTCTTAATAATTCATGGCTACCCCACTGAGTAGTATCTCATCAATGATCCAGATTTATCAATGTCTCACTACTTTATGTGAGACATAACCTATTGATAAATATGACCATCGAATTCACCTCATGAGATGCTACACTATAGAGTATCCAAGAAGTATTCCGTCCTTGGATACAGTCTTTCTATACTCTCTCTTTCTTTTCTTTTCTTTTCTTTTTCTTTTCTTTTTTTTCAGAATGGAGAAACATAGTAAGGATGATGAACTAAATCATTTGAGGTTGTAGAAATAATGGACAAAAGTCAACATCAGCAGAAATAAGCCCGTGAGAAACAGCTTGAGTCGCTAGTGCATGAACAATAGTATTTGCCAAGCATGGTAGGTAACATTGGTGGGGAAATGGTAATAATGCCAAAAGTATCCATCGCACCCCAGGGGCAAAGCTGGTGGCCTGGGTTCTCTCAAAATTAAAGAGTTTAATCAAGCACTACTCACTAAACAATGATGGAGATTGATTAACTTTCTTGAATCTCTTGTTTCGAAATTATTGAAGGCTAAATATTATCCATCTCAGTCCTTTTTAAATGCTCTTTTGAGCTCCAATCCATCTTATGTTTGGCGCAGTATCTTATGGGGGAGAGATTTACTTAGCCGGGGCATTCGGTGGCGGATAGGGGATGGTACTTCTGTCAGAGTCTTCAAGGACCCTTGGCTCATACGCCCCTTCTCTTCTAAACCTATTACATGTCCATTGTCGCATTTGATTGAGTTGAGAGTTAGTGAGTTGTGTGATGCTCAGGGGATTGGGATTGCAACAAAATTAACAATACTCTTTGGAATATCGATCAAGACGAATTGTTTCGCATCCCAATTCGATTTCTGCATGGCAATGACAAACTCATATGGCATTACTCATGTAATGGAGAATATGCTGTCAAAACATGTTACAAATTGGCCACTCAGAATATCTCAGACGGCATGGCAAGTTCTTCCATTTCTTCTTAAGTCTTTACTAAATTATGGAAATTAAGTGTGCCTAACAAAATCAAAGTCTCAATGGTCGCCTCCTCCGTGCGGCTCCATCAAAATCAATGTGAATGCATCTATTCCTTCTCAGCATAATTTTATTGGCGGGGTCGGAGTCTTGGTGTATTTACACCACATGTGGCGGAATTCCTTGTATACTCTCTTTCTTGAAGAGGCACTTGATGACTCGATTCATGTTAATCAAGATTGTCAGAAGATTGGACTTTTCGTCAAATCCTTATCTTTAATTTTAACCAAATTCCTATTAGGTTTTTTTTAATACAAATTATATATCTCACCAACTAGTTTTTTATATAAACTATAACAATGTTTATCAAAATCTAAATTGGAGCTTATTCTAACTTTTTCAACTATAAGATCATAATTTGAGGTGATAAAAATTTCATAACACAATCATAAACATTCAAATAAAAATCCCAATTCACTACTCATTATCAGGATTTTTTTTGAATTTCAATTTATTTATTTATTATTATAATTACCATTACCTCTCCTCAGCTCCCAAAGTATCCGAAACAGCAGCCAGCCTCTGCAGATTCAACTTCACCACCGTATCGGCAAAGAGACGCGTGTCCTCCTCCGTATTCCCCTCCGGCACATCCACCACGTATGATTCCAAAACAACGGTCCAGATCTTCCCGTCACGCTCCATCCCATGAACCGTCGTCACCGACCGGTAATTCTTCAACCGATGATCCCCGCCGATGATACTGAAGCCCGTCACGCGCCGCCCCTCGTCCAGAAAATCCAGCCTCTCCGTGCTCGTGGCTGCGGGCAATCCGGAGATTATATTGACGTCCCTCAGGTCGCCGACGGCCATGGCGAACCCTTCCCTCACGGTGCAGCTCTTGATGAAGTGTTTGTAGGTCTGGGGCCTGTCGAAGCGCCGGACGACGGACCATACGGAGTGAGGCGGCGCATGGACGCGCTGGGCGAGTAGGGATGAGCACTGGAGCGCGTTGGCTTGGTAGTTGTGGAACTCTTGGATCGCGGGTTTCAGATCTTGGAACTCCTGGTGGGTCAGCCCCGGTGGAAGTGTCGATAGCTCTTCTGCGCCGGATGTTGAAGATGATTCTTGTTGATGGGGAATATGGGCTTCAACTTTCTCCATCGAAGAGAGTGGGGTGATCGATCTTTGGAAGAACGTGGAAAAGAAAAGAAAAGAAGGATTGCGCAAATCTGGGTTGACTGTTTTTACTTTCGGTTTAGTGTTCTAATCCTCGTGTCATTCAGTCGTTGGGTGGACTGTGGAGTGTTGATGTATACTAGACATGACCACGGTTCGTGAACCGCCGGTTGACGGTTCGGAACCGCCGGTTCGACGGTTCATAAGAGCTCGACCCTTAACCTTAACCTTAGTAGACGGTTCCGGTTACGGTTCGTGAACCGCCGGTTACGGTTCCGGTTACGGTTAACCTCCGGTTACGGTTACGGTTTGACCCTTATATTTTTAAATTAAAAAAAATTAAAATTTTATTTAAAATAATTTAAAAATTACTATATAAAAAAAACAAAGGAAATGTAAGGGGAGGGGAGGGCTTGAACTTTTTAAGTTGCCTACGTATCCTCTTAGGGTGTAGAGGAATCAAAGCCCACGTAGTTCTCTTACCTTTTAACCCTTCTTACCTTTGGAAGTGGCGTAGCTCAATCACTTTCGTTACCTGTCCCCGTAGTAGTAGTTCATTCGGTATCAAATTCATCTTGGTCCGAGCTTGATTACATTCCTTGTTTTCGTTTTGTCACCCTCGCCCAATCGTCCATTAGTGCTTGTGCCTCTAAAGAATCTGGACTCATTTTTGATCGTCTTACATCCAAAATATTTCCCCCTGCGCTAAAAGCTTGTTCCACAGCAACAGTTGACACGGGGTACGTGCCACATTAGAGACTAGAAACAGTTCAGGAATATTATAAAAATATTTTTCCCATTTAACCTTCATTGCTACCACAGAAGATGTTAACAGATAATTAGAGAAATTTTCATTTAAGGTAAGTGCCACATTACAACAATTCATCAAAACTAAATGAGATGTAGGATAATAAACTCCAGATAATTGTTCAGTTGCTTCATATTAAATTAATAATAATTAAAATAGTTTATTAATTAATCAAATATTACATTATTGAGTTTCTATTGTAAGTTATATTATGATAAATTAAGATATACTTATTTAATTATTATATATATAATGTAAATCAAATAATGAGCATAAAATACTTGTAGAATAACTATAAAAGGTATATAATATATTTGTTTTGTAATAATTTGCTTCAAATATTTTATTTTGCAACCACTATTTATAGTTCTTATTAATTTATCCAATATTTTTTGTTATATTTACTTTGTAATATATAGAGGTCAAGGGTTCGAATCCTCAACAACACAATTTAATTTTAAATAATAATAAATAATTAAAAAAAAGAAGGGCAAACCGGCGGTTCCCGCGGTCGGAACCGCCGGTTTCAACCGGCGGTTGTAACCGCCGGTTCCACGGTTGCGCAACAGCATGAACCGTAACCGGCCCATACAGTGACGGGCCGGTTACGGTTCGGAACCGTGAACCGGGTCAACGGTTAACCGGCCCGTTGACCCGGTTACGGTTCCGGGCCGGGCCACGGTTTTTAAAAAACCGTGGTCATGTCTAATGTATACTCGTATTCGTTCTAATTTTTTTTTTATATTAACTTTTATGAAATTTAAAAGTTACGAGGTATTATTCTAAATTTTTATATATTTCATATAAGTTTTGTGGTTGACATGGCAGAGTTTTAAGGCCCAGACCCGGAATTGGATTAATGAGCCGGTTAATCGTTGACCCGGTTTGACGGGTCGGTTCATTATGGTATGAACATGTGAACCGACAGTTCACGGATTTTTTTAAATTTGAAACTAATGTGATGTATGATTGAACTTTTGACATCTACAAGATGATTAAGTTCTACTACTAATCGACTCAACCTTGTTGAGCTAGTTTTGATATTATAATTATATATACTAACGGATGATGTAAATACATTGCATGTGTGTAATATAATAATTAAATATTAGATATTGACATAAATCAAAATTATCAAAAAAAGTATTCCATCATTTTGATAGACTTCTAATTGAAAATATCTTCACACTTTCTCATTTTGAAAACATTCTCTCTCCCATCTCTTTCATTCGGTGAAATCTAGAACCCCAATAATCATTATCGACACTTTTGCATCACACACTTAAAAACATATTAGTGTCTTTCGTAAATGTTCTCCCTTTTTAATGTTCTGAGCTGAAAGTGTCATTCTTATTGTACATTGTTATGAATTGAATCAATTCAATTCATCGATCAAGAGTCAAAGTACACAGTAATTGAACACAGAGATCCCCGAATTCATTTTCCAATAGAACGCTTAATGCGTACGAACAAATGACGACATGAACTTGAATACCAAGATGATTAACAACATGCATAACCCGTTGAATAACCATGACAGTAGATTAGAGGCATTCAAAAGATCAACACACACAAGAGATTGATCACAGCAAGCAATATCAATGAAATCAGAAAGAAAACACAAAGAAACGAGATCGAGTTTACGTGGTTCGGTCAAGAACGCCTACGTCGTCCACAGGGGGGATTTTTTCATTGATATTCAACCGAGTATATAGAGCATTACAGTACATGAATCCACACTCTTCACTCTATGGAATTCACTCTTGTTCTTTTGCCTCACAAAAAACTCTCGGGCTCTCACAGGTTCTTTCTTGCCTATCTTTCTTGTGCATCACATTCTGCCTCTTCTGTTTGTGCGTCGCCTCACCTTCCTGTCAAGCCCTTCAAGTCCTTTATATAGAAGTTTATTGGTTACCTACACAACAGATTGTCCTTAGCCTTTTAGCCAGTAATCAGGTTGCTTTTATAACTGCTACAAAACTGATGTAACCGCCTCTTGGCATCTTCTGTTGGTGTTGCTCCAAGCATGTGTATAATTGGATTGAATTGTTGATATATGTTTAACAATCTCCACCTTATCGACTAATTCAATCCGCCATACCAACAATACATGTATTCTCATACAATTGCAAGTTCTGCTCCATTCAATTTCAACCGAACACTAAGCGATCAAGCTCGGGAATAACCTGCGGCACGAGGCGTATTTGAGATTGTAGCCCACTGCTCATTCTCCAATTATCCACAGCTCCACCTGGCTTTAATCTCACCCTCGAAGCGCCACCCCCCCCCCCCCCCCCCCCCCCCCCTTGATCCAAGTCCCCTTCTCCACTCCAATAGTTTGTAAAGCACCATTTCTTCTTGAAATCCTTTTCCATCATCCAATGATACTCAAGAACTTCCCCAAGAAATACACATCACCTACCTCAATCTGTTGAGTCCTTCCACGAATGGATATTGATCCCATGGTCTTGCTTGAATCATCATTTCAGACGTTGAATCATTTTCGGTCATCATCTTGAGTCATAGGTTCTGCTTCCTGTTCATTTCTGTCGCATGCTTCACCAAGTTTCTCCAAGTAAGTTTCTGTCACTTCTTGATTCCAAGAAGCTACTGCCCTTGATCTCTTTTTGTTTCAGAAAATGCTTGTCGTCTTTTATCCCTTGGTGATATATCAAGGAATTCTTGAACGGCTCTATGTTCGTCCTCTCCACAGAAAGTATCTCACCCGTCAAGAGAAGAAAAAACTGCCCAAGTTCTTCGTCCTTCAGAACTGCTCCCTTCCCTCTTTTACTTTGGCTACAATCACTTTCAATGTTTTTTGCCGCACCATCCCGATTCTTGATCGTATTTCTTGTCGTGGTCGTTCCCACGGATGACGCCAATTGTTATTGATTGTTCAATTCAATTCATTGATCAAGAATCCAAAGTAGACGGCAATCGAACACAGAGATCACCAAATTCATTTTCCAACAGAACCCTTAATGCATTCGAACAAATGACGGCATGAACTTGAATACTAAGATGATTAACAACATGCATTGTGATATCCCCGAAATGATTTTGTGTTTTTAAACATTAATTATGTTATGAGGATTATGGTATTAATTCATTGGATTGAATTAATTATATTGGAGAAAGTTATTTCAGGGTGCATGTGTTATATGTTGGGAATTTGGGGTTGTGGCATGATTAATTTGGGGTGAGTGTATTTGTTTTGGTAAAGCATGTTTAAATGAGATTTGAAGTATTTTATTGATTAAATACTATAAAATATCATATGAGGATATTTTAATACATCGTGCTATATACCGGGACCAAAACATAACACATCACATAACCCACCACCCAACCACCCCCCTTGACCCATACCCTGCTGCCAGCTGCTCACCCATACCTCTTTCCCCTTCTCCCACTCCACCTTTCCATGTCTGAAATCCCTCCCTTTCTCTCCCAAAAATCGTCCAACATCTACTGAGCAAGATAGGGAGGAGACCTTCCATTTTCAGTGCTTGAAAACTTGCCAAAAATCGGAGCAAAAAGGGTAAGGAACCATACCCTGTTTTTGGTTAATGTTTTAGGTTGAGTTGTGATGGGTTTTGGTGTGAAAATGGCATGTAAGTGTGGGTTTTGGTTAAACCTTTGATTTAAATACCTTGATGGTGTTTTTATGATGTTCCTAGCATGGTTGTATGGGCATGTTGTGTGTCTTATGTGCTAGATTAGATGGCTTAAAAGTAGGTGCTCGAAAATCTGGAAAAATAATATGGTACCCTGTTTTTAGAAGAACTTGGATGGGTACTGATATAGTTGAGCGATTTTTATGCATGTGGGTTTCAAGTTTGGGTAGAACCTTGTTTTGAATACACTCATGGTAGTATATTGTGATTCTTAGCATATTTGTTCAAGCATGTTGTATGTGTAATATGCTAGTTTCGATGGTATGAATATGGGTGTTTGAGAAATCTGGAAAATCGCGCACATAGCATGTGGCGATCGATCGCCGAAGGCCAGTGGCCAAAACCAAAGGCAGGCGATCGATCGCCATGAATGGCGCGATCGATCGCCTCAAGCCAGTGAAGTCTGGCGATCGATCGCCTCGGAGTAGCGATCGATCGCCAGAGGCAGAACAATGGAAATGAAGTTTTTTTGTTGGATTTTTGATTTTGGTTTATATTTTGGCATCTAATATTGTGTTGTACACTGGTGTAGAGCCTTCACAGATAGCTACACAGCGCAGGGGATAGAGTCCTGCAACACACTATATTTTGGAAAGGTACGTAAGCGACGTACGGGCTTCCCAACGGTAACATGTATTTATGTTTGTCTATTTGGCACATGATAGATGCAAAGTTGTGCACTATGAGTTGATACATGTTCTTATGCATTGTTGTTGCATATACATATGTGGTGGAATAAAAGAGGTGTATTCCACGAGTCAATGTGATCACAGTGAGGATTTTAATGCTTACCGCTTATACCGCTAAAAATGTGGAGCGGGAGGGGGGAGGCTTGCTTGCACATGGAGGCGGGGTATGCCATACTAAGCGAGGATGAGGTACCGCTTGTATGAAGAAGCGAGGATGAGATGCCGCTTGTTATGAAGTTATGAAGCGAAGGGCATTAAAATAACTGATGATAAACTGACTTGAGATTGTTGTAAAGAAAGTGAGGATATGTCATGACATTCATGTAAAGAAGCCATAATTTCATATAATGATTTGATTATGAATTATGGTACAGGGACAACCAATGGGCGTATTAAATACATTGGAAATACAGGAAGTATTTATGTTATGATTTATGCATTTATGCTTTACATTCATATTGTGTTGAATATGAATTATGATGTGCTCATGTTGGGGGTTGTCTTTGTAGGTGCTTTTGCTAAGGAGAACCAGGGTCGGGGTTGATACTTTGAGCTGTAAGGAGTGCTACAACGATAGCAGGACATAGTCTTTTATGTAGTCTCTACAAGTAGTAGAGTAGAACTATAGTGTCACTCCTATTGTTTTGAGGAATGTAACTATTTTCTTTTGAAATTTTTATTGTCGCATGTGACCCTTAAGCTCAAGATGTCAACACGATTAAATACCTTGATTATGCATGATTAGTTCCATAATTGCACCTTATATTATGTTTAAGATAACGGGGTCTCACATTTAGTGGTATCAGAGCAGTGGTTAGATAACCAGGGAACGAGTAAAGGGTAGCCTTTAGAAACAAGTTGGCTAGGTATTCATTGGTGGGCATGGTTATGCATGTGGTACATATTTTTTTGTATATGTTATTATACTAACATGCTTTTGAATATGATTACTCTTGTTATCTAACGGCTTATATTATGAACTGCTTTTGGTATGGTTGTTAACCCTTGTCTTACAGCATGGCGGCTATCAACCCGGAGAACCTCAATGAAGAGGTGGGGGATATGGGCAGTATGAATGCTATTATTGCTCAGATGAATCCTTTACCGCCACCTGCTGTGGGCGTGGAGCCCAGTGCACATATGTTATTACCAGGGGAGCTCAGTTTGACACAGTTTCTGAACTTCCATCCACCCATGTTTGAAGGGACCGATTCTGGAGAAGGGGCCGAAGAGTGGCTGGAATGGATAGAACAGATACTTGTGACTGCGCCTTGTGCACGGACCGCATGGTTACGACTAGCAGAGTTTCAAATGGCTAAAAAGCCTTCTATGTGGTGGAAGACCACTGTGATGGAGCTGAGGGCTCAAGGTATGGTGGTAGACTGGACTGTATTCAGGACCCGGTTTCTTAACCGGTATTTTTCTGCAGCTGCCAGACAATTAAAAGAGGACGAGTCCACTAATTTGAAGCAGGGCAGCATGTCAGTTTCAGATTTTGCTTTGCAGTATTCCTCACTGTTGAGGTATGTCCCTCATATCGCTGTGAGCAGCCATGCAAAGATGAGGCATTTCCTGAAGGGACTGAGGCCAGAGCTATTTGATCGGGTTGTCTCAAACAACCCAGCTCTTTTGATGGCGCCCTGACTAGGGCAGAGCTGGCAGAGATTGCAGTGGGCGTGTACAAGGAAGTTGTACCCCCTTTTTGTAGCACCACAGAGACCTGTTGTTGATAGCCTGAGGCCGCGAGGGGACCAGTTCAAGCCTTGTGGGGCCTCATCATCTTCTAGATTTGGTGGGAAGAAGTCTCAAGGTCAGAAGCAAAGCAATCGGGGACCCACACAGGGGAGTAAGGCAGGAGGGGACAGGTGTGACCGCTGTGGAGGATTTCACTTGTCACGTGACTGCCGAGGCTGTAATGTTTGTGGCAAGGTGGGCCACTTAGATCGGGCTTGCCCCAATCGGGCAGGTCAGGCAGACTTTGGGCCGAATAGGCCAAGACTTGACACTGGGACGGCACCACCGAGACAGCAGTTTGCGCCTCGACCACAGGGAGGTCAGGCAGCAGGACCGCCGCAGGGTCAAGTGTATGCTTGACGCGAGAGCAGGCAGAGGCAGCCCCGGAGGAGGTGATTGCTGGTACGTGTCACTTACTTACGTACCCTGCATTTATTTGGTAGATACAGGTGCTTCTCATTCTTTTATATCTGCTGCTTTTGTGGAGAGACACCGCTTGTGCTCGTCTCTGTTACCCATGCCTCTCATGGGCTCGATACCCACGGGAAAGCATGTGATTGCGGGTTGACTGTTATCTGATTGCCTCATTTATTTTGAGGGCAACGATCTGAGGGCCGATCTGATTTTGTTGGAGATGGCAGACTTTGAATGCATTATAGGGATTGATGTGCTGAGCAGATACCAGGCTGTGGTAGACTGCCGACAGAAGATGATACGTTTTCTGTCTGATCAGGAGTCTCAGTGGACCTTTTATGGGGACGGCTATCGTCCAAGGATTCCAGTGATCTCAACGGTTAAGATGTCTCGGTTATTGGAACGCGGTCATACAGGTTACATCATTTATGCTGTGGATGTATCTGAGAAAAAGGAAGAATTAAGGATCGGGGATATACCAGTGGTTGTAGAATTCATTGATGTGTTCCCGGATGAGATTCCAGGGTTTCCGCCGATCAGAGATGTTGAATTTGAGATCGAGCTACTGCTAGGGACATCTGCTATTTCCCGTGCTCCTTATAGGATGGCACCGGCAGAGCTGAGAGAGCTGAAGGTACAGTTACAGGAACTCCTCGACAAGGGATACATTCGTCCTAGTGTATCGCCTTGGGGTGCACCAGTCTTGTTCGTGAAGAAAAAGGACTGTTCGATGCGTCTGTGTATTGATTACCGTCAATTGAACAAAGTGACTATTAAGAACAAGTACCCCTTCCGAGGATTGATGATTTATTTGATCAGCTTCAGGGCACAGATATTTACTCAAAGATCGACTTGAGGTCAGGCTACCACCAGATACGAGTTAGAGCTGATGATATCCAAAAGACAGCTTTTAGGACTCGGTATGGGCACTACGAGTTCTTGGTGATGCCATTCGGGGTGACGAATGCCCCGGCTGTCTTTATGAGCCTGATGAACCGAGTATTTCAAGAGTACCTTGACCAGTTTGTGACCGTATTTATTGATGACAGCCTTGTCTATTCAAGAAATGAAGAGGAACATGCTATTCATTTGAGGACAGTGCTACAGATCCTCAGAGATCACCAGTTGTATGCCAAACTCAGCAAGTGTGAGTTCTGGCTGAGCAGCGTAGCATTCTTGGGCCACATTATTTCTCGAGAAGGGATCTCAGTAGACCCGATGAAGGTAGAGGCAGTTATGGATTGGTCCGCCCCTACTACAGTATCTGAGATTCGGAGTTTTCTTGGTTTGGCTGGGTATTATCGACGCTTTGTCGAAGGATTTTTGAAGATTGCCAAGCCACTGACGCAGCTAACTCAGAAGGGAGTTCCATTCTTTTGGTCGGAAGCTTGTGAGCAGAGCTTCCAGGAGTTGAAGCACAGATTGACTTCAGCGCCAGTTTTGGTGATTCCCAGGGAGAACAAATGGTTCGTTCTCTATACCGACGCATCGCTTCAGGGTTTAGGATGCGTGCTGATGCAGGATAAGCACGTTGTGGCTTACGCTTCGAGACAATTGAAGCCACACGAGACGAGGTATCCAGTCCACGATTTGGAGCTAGCAGCTATTGTGTTTGCCTTGAAGATCTGGCGACACTACTTATACGGTACCTCATTCACCATCTTCACTGATCACAAGAGCCTGAAGTTCTTGTTTACGCAGGCTGAGCTGAATATGAGACAGAGGAGATGGATGGACCTGCTGAAGGATTATGACTGTGAAATCGAATACCATCTGGGAATAGCAAATTTGACAGCCGATGCTTTGAGTCGGAAGGTGAAGAGCACAGCAGAGGATGCCACATGTCTATCAGCTATGATGGGCTCCTACTGCCATTTGGGGTTTGATTACGATGTGTCTGCTTCACAGGTGCAGGTTTTGACCTTATTAGCTGAGCCGGTTATTTATGATCACATCAGGAAGGCTCGGGAGACCGACGAAGAGGTTCAGAGATGGTTATCCGTGGTTTGTTTGCGTCAGTCGTCGAAGTTCAGGGCGGCTGAGGATGGTTCCTTGAGGTTAGGTGATCGATGGGTGGTCCCGAATACGCCTGAGTTGCGTCAGGGAATATTACAGCGAGCCCATTGCAGCAGGATGAGTATCCACCCGGGCGGAAAGAAAATGTATAAGGATTTATGCAGCCAATTTTGGTGGAGGCGAATGAAATAAGATGTTACCTCATTCGTCAAAAGGTGTTTGATTTGTCAGCAGGTAAAGGCTGAGAGGCAGAGGCCTGGTGGTGAGCTAAGGAGCTTGGAGATACCACAGTGGAAGTGGGAGCACATATCCATAGACTTCGTGACCCACTTACCGAGGACTGTTTCGGGTTTTGATGCCATCTGGGTAGTCATGGATAGATTGACTAAAGTGGCTCATTTTATTCCCTGCAGTATGACTTTCACGTACCTGAGGATGGCTCAGTTATATATCAGAGATGTGGTGAGACTGCACGGGATCCCTGTTTCGATTGTGTCTGATCGAGATCCACGGTTTACATCTCACTTCTGGGAAGGTCTTCAGTCAGCTCTAGGTACAGAGTTGAGGTTGAGCACAGCCTATCATCCCCAAACGGATGGGTAAACCGAGCGTACCATACAGACGCTCGAAGATATGTTGAGGGCTTGTGTGTTGGAGTTCGATACTTCTTGACAGGACTCGGTGGCCTTAGTAGAGTTCTCTTACAACAACAGCTACCAGGCAAGCATACAGATGGCTCCTTTTGAGGCCCTCTATGGTAGACGTTGTAGGTCACCTTTGTGTTGGGACGACGTGGATCGCAAATCAGTCGGAGGACCAGATTTGATCCGGGAAATGGAAGAAAATGTAAAGGTGATAAGACAGAAAATGAAAGCAACCCAGACAGACAAGCAGCGTATGCTAATAAACGATGTCGGCCGTTAGAGTTTCAGTTGGGCGACAGAGTCTTTCTGAAGATCTCACCTTTCAGGGGTGTGGTACGGTTTGGTATGCGGGGGAAATTATCCCCGAGATATGTGGGCCCGTACGAGATCTTGCAGCGTATTGGTACTCTGGCATACCGATTGGCTTTACCGCCCTCTCTGTCCGGCATACATGATGTGTTTCACGTATCTATGTTGCGGAAGTACGAGCCAGATCCTTCTCATGTGTTGCAGCCTTCTGAGGTTCAGATTGAGTCCGATGTTTCCTATGTGGAGCAGCCTATCAGGATTCTGGTTCGGGCAGATCGCAGACTGAGAAACAAAGTTATTCCTATGGTCAAAGTTCAGTGGGATCGTAGGGGTGTCGAGGAGGCCACGTGGGAGACGGAGCGACACATGGTGCAGCACTATCCATAATTGTTTTCTGGTATGTGATTTGTGTTTTATATTATATTGGGTAAGTGCATGCTGATTTCGAGGACGAAATCTTATAAGTAGGGGAGTATTGTGATATCCCCGAAATGATTTTGTGTTTTTAAACTTTAATTATGTTATGAGGATTATGGTATTAATTCATTGGATTGAATTAATTATATTGGAGAAAGTTATTTCATGGTGCATGTGTTATATGTTGGGAATTTGGGGTTGTTGAATGATTAATTTGGGGTGAGTGTATTTGTTTTGGTAAAGCATGTTTAAATGGGATTTGAAGTATTTTATTGATTAAATACTATAAAATATCATGTGAGGATATTTTAATACATCGTGCTATATACCGGGACCAAAACATAACACATCACATAACCCACCACCCCCCTTGACCCATATCCTGCTGCCAGCTGCTCACCCATATACCTCTTTCCCCTTCTCCCACTCCACCTTTCCATGTCTGAAATCCCTCCATTTCTCTCCCAAAAATCGTCCAACATCTGCTGAGCAAGATAGGGAGGAGACCTTCCATTTTCAGTGCTTGAAAACTTGCCAAAAATCGGAGCAAAAAGGGTAAGGAACCATACCCTGTTTTTGGTTAATGTTTTAGGTTGAGTTGTGATGGGTTTTGGTGTGAAAATGGCATGTAAGTGTGGGTTTTGGTTAAACCTTTGATTTAAATACCTTGATGGTGTTTTTATGATGTTCCTAGCATGGTTGTATGGGCATGTTGTGTGTCTTATGTGCTAGATTAGATGGCTTAAAAGTAGGTGCTCGAAAATCTGGAAAAATAATATGGTACCCTGTTTTCAGAAGAACTTGGATGGGTACTGATATAGTTGAGCGATTTTTATGCATGTGGGTTTCAAGTTTGGGTAGAATCTTGTTTTGAATACACTCATGGTAGTATATTGTGATTCTTAGCATATTTGTTCAAGCATGTTGTATGTGTAATATGCTAGTTTCGATGGTATGAATATGGGTGTTTGAGAAATCTGTAAAATCGCGCACAGAGCATGTGGCGATGATCGCCACAAATGGTGCGATCGATCGCCGAAGGCCAGTGGCCAAAACCAAAGGCAGGCGATCGATCGCCATGAATGGCGCGATCGATCGCCTCAAGCCAGTGAAGTCTGGCGACCGATCGCCTCGGAGTAGCGACCGATCGCCAGAGGCAGAACAATGGAAATGAAGTTTTTTTGTTGGATTTTTTATTTTGGTTTATATTTTGGCATCTAATATTGTGTTGTACACTGGTGTAGAGCCTTCACAGATAGCTACACAGCGCAGGGGATAGAGTCCTGCAACACACTATATTTTGGAAAGGTACGTAAGCGACGTACGGGCTTCCCAACGGTAACATGTATTTATGTTTGTCTATTTGGCACATGATAGATGCAAAGTTGTGCACTATGAGTTGATACATGTTCTTATGCATTGTTGTTGCATATACATATGTGGTGGAATAAAAGAGGTGTATTCCACGAGTCAATGTGATCACAGTGAGGATTTTAATGCTTACCGCTTATACCGCTAAAAATGTTGAGCGGGAGGGGGGAGGCTCGCTTGCACATGGAGGCGGGGTATGCCATACTAAGCGAGGATGAGATACCGCTTGTATGAAGAAGCGAGGATGAGATGCCGCTTGTTATGAAGTTATGAAGCGAGGGGCATTAAAATAACTGATGATAAACTGACTTGAGATTGTTGTAAAGAAAGTGAGGATATGTCATGACATTCATGTACAGAAGCCATAATTTCATATAATGATTTGATTATGAATTATGGTACAGGGACAACCAATGGGCGTATTAAATACATTGGAAATACAGGAAGTATTTATGTTATGATTTATGCATTTATGCTTTACATTCATATTGTGTTGAATATGAATTATGATGTGCTCATGTTGGGGGTTGTCTTTGTAGGTGCTTTTGCTAAGGAGAACCAGGGTCGGGGTTGATACTTTGAGCTGTAAGGAGTGCTACAACGATAGCAGGACATAGTCTTTTATGTCGTCTCTACAAGTAGTAGAGTAGAACTATAGTGTCACTCCTATTGTTTTGAGGAATGTAACTATTTTCTTTTGAAATTTTTATTGTCGCATGTGACCCTTAAGCTCAAGATGTCAACACGATTAGATACCTTGATTATGCATGATTAGTTCTCATAATTGCACCTTATATTATGTTTAAGATAACGGGGTCTCACATGCATAACCCGTTGAATAACCATGAAAATAGATTAGAGGCATTCAAAAGATCAACACACACAAGAGATTGATCACAGCAAGCAATATCAATGAAATCATAAAGAAAACACAAAGAAACGACACCGAGTTTACGTGGTTCGGCCAAGAACACCTACGTTCACATGAGGGATTTTCATTGATATTCAACCTAGTATACCGGCCATTACAGTACATGAATCCACACTCTTCACTCTACGGAATTCACTCTTATTCTTTTGCCTCACAAAAAACTCTCGGGCTCTCACGGATTCTTTCTTGCTATCTTTCTTGTGCATCACATTCTGCATCTCCTTTTTGTGCCTCGCCTCACCTTCATGTCAAGCCCTTCAAGCCATTTATATAGAGGTTTATTGGTTACCTATACAATAATTGTCCTTAGCCTTTTAGCCAGCCATCATGTTGCATTTATAACTGCTACAAACTGATGTAACAGCCTCTTGGAATCTTCTGTTGGTGTTGCTCCAAGCATGTGTACAATGTTGGGATATGCCCTAAGACAACTCATTAGATGATTAATTTTGGCATACAATGTAATATGATTTTATTAAAGGCAATTCATTATTATATATTATTCATGTACCTCTGTAATATGAATATATATATATATATATATATATATATATATATATATATATTAATGTCCTTAGAATAATATTGTATTATTCTTAAAGATTTTCCCTGGTCAAGTATTATCATGAATTATGATAATGATAATGTATTGAGACTAGTATGTATTGATTGATGAATTGTTCATGGATATGAGATATCGAATCAACACATGGGTACATGTTAGAGAAATATGTACTGGACAGACCCACCATGAGAATGCTACATTGATAGTTATATGAATGTCATAAGCAATTCTCATAGTGAATAATGTACGTAATTCTTACGACTTGAGATCACCAGAGATCCCAACATAAAGGAGTTGTGTATCTTGATATTGTCAAACGTTACCTGTAACAGGGTAAAACTATAAAGACAATCATTGGATACACCGCGAATTATGTAGAGGGGTGTTGAGTGATCAAGAGGATTTGTCCCTCCTATATAACATGAAAAGTGTTTGGGCCCTTGATCAAGTGAGACTAAAATGCATGGTCAAGCTCGAATGAGCCGATATGTGATATCGAGCTTATTCGTTTATTCTAAGCTATTTGGGGATCAAGAAACAAAAGGTTGAACTATACGAGTATGACTTATTCCATGACTCGTGTTTAATTTAAACACATAGGACAAAGGGATTAAGTTACATGGTGAATATTATCACAAGCCAAAGGTAATATCGAGTCAATGACATTATTGTGACTTGGGTAGCCTTGATGTGTTGCTAGATACCGCTCATTGCTTGTGACATAAAATTAGATTTTATGTCACTGCCAACGTTGCAAGATCCTACCGGGTCGCACAAAAGATTAAATCGATAAAGGGAGTTAAATTCATTGGATGAATTAAATTGATTAGGAAGAGTCCTAATCATAAACGAATGGGCCGAACATATATATTTAATATAAGTTCGTTATAGATATGTATATGGGTATTAGATTGGAATGGGCTTAGGGTTTTCAGAAAGCCTTAATCTGATTAATTTAGCCGCCTAATCTTACCAATATATATGTATGTGTATTAGGTTAAAGTGAGTGGTTCAGTGAGTGAATTTAATGACATGGAATTTAATATGGTTAGGTATGCAAGCTTATAATAGAGATTATGAGCTTATTATAAATTGGCACCAAAATTGAAAATTATGATATTATAGTCATAATACGAGCTCGAGTCATTAGTCATGAAAATAAATTCGATTTATTTTTCTGGATTACGATTTGTAATTTTATGTATAGTTTATATATTATTATCTTATGGGATCCAATGTTATTTATATATAGGGGTGGACCGGGGTGTAGGTGCAGCCGCACCCCCAACTAAAGTGGTTAAGTATAAAAGCTATTCCAATCATAAACAAAAAGAAATTGTGAAATGATGGTTGGTAAACTTCTTTGGCAATTGAGTGACAATGGTTTGAATCCTGCCCATAACACTTCTTATATATTTAAGGCATTTTTTTTTTTTGGCTGTTGACTATTTTTAAAAAATCATTTAAATTAATAAAAAAAATTCAGAAACATGTCACGTTTCTTACCTAAAGAAGCATGCACACACTGCACGTTTTTTACTTAATTTTTTTCCTGTTTTTTTCAAAAAATATATTCATCATTTATTTGAAATTTTTTGGTTGAAAAAAAAATTGGCAATTCATAAAATGTACATTTGAAATATAATTTTGACAATCCAGATAATAGAGTCCAAATAAATTGTAATATAAAAATATATTAAATTATTTAAAATATTAACATTTTTTAGGGGGGTGGAGGAGTTGGACTAGAACTCTAGACCAACTCTAGAGATGTCAAACGGAGCGAACGACACGAGGCATATCACGGGCACGACACGACACATAGTGACATTGTAGCATGTTTTTTAAATAAAAAAAAAAAGTGTAGCGTTCGATCGGCAGTTATGTGCCGATTGATCACTAAATGTCATAGCATGCGCTCAACAAAAGGTGTTTGAGCGATCGATCGGTAAGTGCCGATCGATCGCTCAAGCACAACGGGCAAAAATATAGTTGTTTCCAAAGGCTTTTTTTATGGTTTTTTGTGTGGTTGTTATATATAGGTGTGTGTTAAGGAAATATTTATACTCTCAATCTCTAAGCTCTATATTCTTGAAACGATATACTTTCAATTTGTTCACAAGAAGAAATAAGTTCGTCTCAAGTTTGTCAATACAAGCACAATCAACAAAGTCAATACTTCTCCTAGCAAATATTTGGTAACTTTTATATTTGTTGTATTAGATAATTTTATTCTACATACATAACAGCTGATTCATCTTATAATGTGAATTTTGATGATGAAATTGATCAATTTCAAGAAAATGAAGAAATTACACCAAATATTCAATCATCAACTAAAGAACTTCTAAAAAAATAACTAATAATGTATGTCAGTTATTCGATGTAGAAGTTTATGCATTTCTCATGGTATGAATTATAAAGATTTTCCTTATGATGCTCCTACTAGGTGGAAGTTTACATATTTAATGTTGCAAGCATGTTTACCTTATAGAAATGTGATCAATTTATTTTTTAATGAAAGGATGCCCGAAAATTTTCATATTGAAGAAACTGGTTAGGAAATTGTTCCGAATATTCGGAATTTTTTAGAACATTTTTTATGTTACCACTTTACCTTCGGTCTGTTATTATCCGACTTCTTCAATATTTTTGAATAAAATTTATGAAATTAGTTGATGTTTTGCATTACATAGAGAATGTTAGTTCCGGATTTTAAAGATGACAAAACGGATCAGACCGATCAAGACTTTAAACCATGACAAATCAGATCACACCGATTTGGTCTATCGCAAAATCGGAACGGATCGATGTAAACCAGTCTGACTAGATCGAAGCTCTAGAGCAGCTCGATAAGTATCAGATCAGAACAGAAAAGATTGGATAAGCCTCGTTCTTCAGTCCGAATCATTAACGGTTATTTATTGAAGCATTTAATGATGCAATTAATGATGAAAAAGACCAAGGACTGAAGATTACCTTAAAAGGTAAGAAGACAAAGAAGAGCTTACCTGACAGACGCCGAAAGCTTAGACCAGAAAGGCAAGTGCCTAAAAGAATAAGACTGAAGCTTATTCAGAGATTGAGCAGAGTCAAGAGTTGCACAGAAAAGGAAATAATGTCGTTGGTATAAGCAACTATATAAGGATGCAACTAAAGAGCTCAAAGGGACGACTGATCAATCAAGAAACGAAAAGAAAAGTAAAACAACACAAGCTTACAAGTCCAGATATTCTTGAGCAGAACCACCTTCATAAGATATTTATCTTACCAGTCTGTCCAAAGTTTTCATAAGCACAACATATTGTAATATTTGATCTTCATAGGATCATTGTGTGCATAGACAAGATCAGTCTGTCTTTTGTATTCTTTACTAAGATAGAGAAGTGAAATTCAATTGTAACTGTCAGACAGTGTGTGTCTGAACAGATCGAGAGACTAGGAGTTTCAGTCTGGTAGTGGGGTAAATCCAGCTGAATCGGGTTTGTACAACGGGATTGTATAAATCAAAGTCTTCTAGTGGAATCCTTCCTTAATTGGAAGAAGGGGAGACGTAGAAGGATTACACCATCTTCGAACTTCCAGAAACATATTCTGTCTTTTATCATTCCGCACTAAGTTACACTCTGTAAGCCATCGAGCCGTTCTTACTAGTCTAGAACAGATCGTTCCGCACTATTATATTCAGTGGTCTGTTCTGCTCAGAAGTTGATTAAGAACTAGATTTCACTCACTAACCCGAGAGAAATAAAAAAGGATTAATTTTAAAGGAGTGTTCATTCACCCCCCCCCCCCCCCCCCCTCTAAACACTCCGGACCGATCCTAACAAGTGGTATCAGAGCAGGTCGTCTTAATCATCAAAGATACTTGGACTGATGGCATCATTCAACAAGATTCCTATGTTCTCAAAAGAAGACTATGATGATTGGAGAATCAGAATGTAAGCTCATCTGGCAGCACATGATGACGATATGTGGTTCGTCATCACTGATGGACCAATGAAGATCTTGAAAGTCAATACAGCAGCTGCCATTACTGGTGGTGAACCCCAAATGGTCGAGAAGGACAGATCCCTCTGGACAAATGAAGAAAGGGAGAAAGCAAATCTAGACAACGTAGCTAAAGACATCTTGTTCAAAACGTTGGACAATAATATGTTCAGTAAGATCAAAATGTGCTCAACTGCCAAAGAAATTTGGGAGAAGATAGCACAGCTATGTGAAGGGAACGACCAGACTAAGGAAAACAAGCTGACCGTTGCTCTACAAAAATTTGAGAGCATAAAAATGAAGCTTGGAGAAACTCTAAACGAGTTTGATGAAAGAGTCATTGGTATTATCAATGAACTAAATGGTCTGGGCAAGGAATACTCTAACAGAGAGATTGCTCTGAAAGTAATGAGAGCATTGCCAAATGAATGGGATGTCAAGACATTGCAATGAGGGGGTCTAAAGATCTGAACAAAGTTGAACTCCATGATCTGTTCGCAGATCTTAAGGCGTATGGTTTGAACTGATCACCAGAGGTGAAGCAGAGCCATTCATCTCTCAACCAAACAAAGCACTGACGGTCATTCCAGACCAGACCACCCCTTCAACAGATCGATCTATCGAACAGATAAGTAATGATGCTATGTCATTATTTATTAAGAAATTTGGTAAATTCATGTCTAAAATTAAACGGAATTTCAAACATTCTCATCACTATAAATCGAGAAAAGACGATGCTGTTACTGATCAGGCTTGCTACAATTGTGGTAAGACCAGACACTTTATTGCAGACTGCACCAGACCGAAGAAAGATGAACTAAAAGAAAGGCATCGTGATGACAAGAAAAAGAAGCACTACAAAGATCATACAAATCATCATGGGAAGTCCCAAAAGGTTCTGGTAGCAGAGGAAGGTAACAGCAAGTGGGCTCAGACTGACTCAGAATCAGAAAGCTCAGAATATTCATCCAGCGAAAGCGAAGAGGAAATCCAATGTCTAATGGCAGACGAAGAAATGAGTCAAACAGACGAGGTACTGAAGAAACTAGTGTCGGACATTGGGTGTTCTCGTCACATGACAGGAAACGTCGAGCTACTGTCTGAAGTCACAGAATGTACTGGACCAAAAATCATATTCAAGGATAACTCAAAGGATAAGACCGTGGGCAAGGGTAAGATTGTTCATGGTAATATTACTATCAATGATGTGCTATTAGTTGAAAATCTATGCTATAATCTGATTAGCATAAGTCAACTATGTGATAATGGTTATGCTGTAGAATTTCACAAACACACCTGCACTGTCAAAACATCAGACGGTATGACCATGCTTGTAGGAATCAGAAATGGAAACACATATAAGATTAACTGGAATTTCACTCAACCTGATAATCCTACTTGCTTCATCGCGAATAATGATAATAAACACTGGCTATGGCATAAACGCTTGAATCATCTCAACTTTAAGACTATCTCTAGCATGTGTAAACATGATTTAGTTGTCGGTCTGCCCAAGATCGACTTTGCCGAGGATAAGATATGTGAAGCTTGCGAAATGGGCAAACAGATCATATCATCCTTCAAAAACAAGAATGCCAAATCCTCTTCTCGTTGCTTAGAACTATTACATATGGACTTGTTTGGTCCCATACCAATAACAAGTTTAGGGGGAATGCGGTATACTCTTGTTGTTATTGATGATTACTCACGTTTTACATGGACTATATTTTTGAGCAGTAAAGATCAGACCGGTCCGAAGTTGATCAAGCTGCTGAAACGCACTCCGAATGAGAAATCATCAAGTATAGATAGAATTCGAAGTGACAAAGGCACTGAATTCTCAAATCAGAATCTTGAATCTTTTCTAGAAGACCAAGGAATTAAGCATGGATTCTCATCCGCTCGAACCCCTCAACAAAATGGAGTTGCAGAACGAAGGAACAGAACGCTTAAGGAGGCAGCAAGGACAATGCTTGCAGACTCTAGAATTTCCCAAAAGTTCTGGGCAGAAGCTGTAAATACTGCATGCTACACTCAAAATCGATCCATGATTAACAAGAAGTTAAGTCTAACTCCATGTGAAGTATGGACAGGTAACAGACCGTCTATCTCTCACCTTCATGTATTTGGTTGCAAATGTTTCGTTCACAATAATGGTAAGAATCATCTTACAGCATTCGAAGCTAAGTCAGATAATGGAATATTCTTAGGATATACATCTAATAGTAAAGCATTTCGCATCTTCAATAATCGAACCTTGACTGTAGAAGAATCAGTTCATGTAGTGTTTGATGAATACTTGTGTATTAAGGGTAACAAGGAATTAATTCAAAATCAGATGGAAAATATCCATCTCGAAGCTACCAGTGATGATGAGATTGTAGCTAATAGATCAAGAGAAAATCCACCAGAACCTGAAGTCCCAGATAGACCGAATCAAGGCATTGAAGCTCTTCCAGATCGAGCCGATCCGGAGGTTCTGAACTCTAATATTGCAGATGCTGATAATGTTACCACTACTAATCCATCTGGACCAGATAATCCAGAATCAAGCTATCGATGGACAAAGAGGCATCCACCTGATCTAGTAATTGGAAGTCCTTCTGCACCCATAAGAACCAGAGGACAGATGATGGATGAATTCACTCACGCCGCTTTTATATCTAATCTGGAACCCAAACAGATTAATGAAGTTTTGAATGATTATAACTGGATAAAGGCCATGCAAGAAGAGCTTAACCAATTTGAACAGAATCAAGTCTGGAGATTAACCCCCAGGCCAAGTAGTCTGCCTTTTATTGGAACCGGATGGGTTTTCAGAAACAAGCTAGACGCAGATGGAGTGGTGGTTAGAAACAAGGTCAGACTGGTGGCACAAGGCTTCCGACAAGAAGAAGGAATCGACTTCGATGAATCTTTTGCACCAGTCGCCAGACTTGAAGCAATCCGAATATTTCTTGCATTTGCTGCTTTTAAAGACTTCAAAGTATATCAAATTGACGTAAAGAGTGCTTTTCTAAATGGTAAGCTTCAGGAGGAAGTCTACATTGAGCAACCTCCTGGATTTCAGAACCATTCGTTTCCAGATCATGTATATCTACTGAATAAAGTAGTATATGGACTGACACAAGCTCCAAGAGCATGGTATGATACTCTGTCTCAATTTCTTCTAAACCACGATTTCAGATCGGCTCAGTGGATAAGACGTTATTTAAATTTATTAAGGGGGAACATACCTTATTGGTTCAAATCTAAGTTGACGATATCATCTTTGGGTCAACTAACCCCAAACTCTGCGAGGAATTCTCTAAGTTAATGCAGGGACGGTTTGAAATGAGTATGATGGGAGAATTGTCTTTCTTCCTGGGTCTCCAAGTCAAACAGCTCAGCAATGGTATTTTTATCAATCAAACAAAGTATACCAAAGAGCTTCTCAAGAGATTCGGAATGGAGACTTGTTCAACTGCGTCAACTCCAATGAGTCCTTCAATTAAGCTAGTTAAAGACGAAGGGGGAACAGCAGTTGAAGTAACCATGTATCGAGGTCTGATCGAATCGCTATTATATCTTACAGCGAGCCGGCCTGATATTATGTTTTCAATTTGCATATGCGCTAGATTTCAGTCTGTCCAAAGCAATCTCACTTTATTGCTGCTAAGCGCATTCTTAAAAAAATACCTAAAAGGGTCTCAGAACGTTGGTCTTTGGTATCCCAAAGATTCAAATTTCAGTTTAATTGGATATTCAGACGCTGACTATGCAGGGTGTAAGATTGATCGCAAAGGCACCAGTGGAACCTGTCAATTTCTACGTGAAAGATTGATCTCATGTGTTGGGTTTTGGAAACCCGAATAATCTTGGTTTTGATGTTAACAAAACTTGTTATTGTGTTGCTAACATATTTCATCAAGTGTGCAGTTCATAGATCATAACTTAGAAGCTTGATGAATTACAAAGAAGTAGCTTGAAAATATCAAGCCTGAAATCCTGGCAGAGCGGATTGTTTTGATCATATCTCATAGCTCGGATATCGAAATGGCGTGCTTCCAAAAAGATTGAACAGCCAACTCAAAATACTAAAGGTCATATATCACAACAGATCGGCTAGTTCAAATGTTATCAAGGAGAAAAGATGCCTACAAGATCGAGCTGTACCGCGAAGAAACAGCAAGCTATTTCAGCAAGCAACTGTCAGTATGATGGGCATAACTCTTAGCTCACTTATCGGAACGGAACGATTCAGTATGGGTTGGAAAGCTAAGATAAAGATCTACAAGTCATCATTGGAAGTCAAAGACTGAATCGGATGTTAAGATGGCCAAAAAGCTTCTGCAAGTCACGCCATGTGCTGCTGCATCCAGCAAACGGACAGCAGGAGCATTGCCTCGTATTTAAAGCATAACTCTCTCATACAAACTCGAAATCGAGAGATTCTTGATTCCTTGGAAAGCTAAGAGAAAGAGCTACAACTTTCATTTAGATCACTTTGCCCAGAAATCAAAGAATCAAGAGCTACAATCAACAGATCAGAAGAGCAAGCTTATGAATCTGTTTTGTATCAAGCTGATTGTCCAGACTGATCCGGACCAGACTGATCTGCCCAGACTGATCCAGACCAGACTGATCTTCCCAAGCTGATCTAGCCAGACTGATCTACCCTTGCTGATCCGGCCAGACTGATCTGCCCAAGCTGATCCGACCAGTCCGGTCCGAAAACCCACCCCCGGAATCGATCCTGACATCATGGTTTAGCAAGAAGTAAACATCTATTGCCACATCTACAGCTGAGGCGGAATATCTTGCCGCTGGAAGCTGTTGTGCTCAAATGCTCTGGATTCAACATCAGCTCAGAGACTATGGCATTCAAGCTGTTGAGTCTCCGATATTGTGTGACAACACCAGTACCATTGCTATAACGTAATCCAGTTTTGCACTCTCGAACAAAGCATATTGATATCAGACATCATTTTATTTGAGATCACGTTGGCAAAAAGGAAATTCGGATTGAGCACATTTCAACAGACCAGCAAGCAGCAGACATTTTCATCAAACCACTCCCTGAGGCTAAGTTTAATTATTTTCGTCAAATTCTTGGCTTAATAGATCTATCTTGATATTTTAGAGGTATCATTTATTATGTGTTAAAGACCGTGAACTAGGCACAGATCGATAATACAAAAAAAAGGGAAAAAAAATCAGAAAGACACAGACCGGTCCGAACTTTCAGACCGATCTCTGTCAAATCCGATATTATCCTATGATCTGTCTGCTCTATTACAACCAGTCTTTAATATAGTAATTGTTTAAACAGCCCGGACTAATCGAATTTTAACCGCCTTATCTCTCTCTCATCCTGTCCGTTTATTTTGAATCGTTTAAATATCAGTCATCGAGATACAGACACGTGTCCTCTTTCTCCTATTTAGCGGGCTGTACATCTCACTCTCATTTTACTTTTTACGAATTACTGCTGTCTGTTTATAACTTTCAAATATTTCCAATTTCTCTGCATTCTTCATTACATATTCAAATGGCCATTATCACTCACAACTCTCTATCTGTTGAGTTCGATGAAATTTACAGGGCTGAAGATCCAGAAATGGTTTCAATGTTCAAATCTTTGGAATCTTCAGGATTAAGGAACTTTCTGGAATACGGGACGGTGGTTTACGAGTCAGAGATTCGAGAGTTGTTCGCCAATTGTAAGGACCCTAATCCTTAAGTGCGGAAATAAGGCATAATAGAGCTAATATAATGATCAGAGTGAGAAAAGAACATGTTGAGTCTATGAGCTTAAGCATTACATGCCATAATAATAAGGACTTCCAAAATAAAATGGATTAATTACATTCCTCATCAATGAATGTTATCAACTAGTTTTACACTACTCCTAGAGTAGACACTAGACAAAATAATCCTGTCCTTTAATCCTCAAAAGAATGCTTCACAAGCTCACCACCTCAACGCGTTCAAAGCTTGCTATCATGCCAAAAAGGTACCTACAAGGACAACCCCCAAACATGAGCAATAATAATCATTCATATTCAACACAATATGAAGATAAAGCGTAAATGCATAATCAATATAAAACACTTCCTGTTTTCCCATGCATTTCAAACGCTTCCCGTTTGGTTGTCCCTGTACCATAACTCATGAGTATAATCAACAGATTATTTTTAATGGCCAAAACATGTCATTACATCATATACCATCTCAACTGTACCACATATTGGTCACCATTCCCTAGTCTGTCCATCACAGTGTATTTTAATGCCCCTCGCTTATTTTCATATGGGCGGCATAGGATAACCTCGCTACAATGGACATGCGGCGCTCCCACCCCTCGCTTCACAGAGAGCGGCAAATACCCTTTCCTCGCCCCATATGACAACCACGCTCAAATGTGACATGCGGCGCTCCCACCCCTCGCTTCACATTTAGCGGAACCAATACAAAAAGCGGCAAGCATTAAAATCATCAAAGGATGACCACGACTCATGGGATGTGCATCCAATAATCATAATATGCATCTATCATCAATATGCATAAATTATCATGTATATGCATCCACAATGCAATACCTCATATGGCATAAATCAACATGTATATGCATCCACAATGCAATACCACATATATACTCGCATCCACAATGCATAAACAATGAGTATATAAAATACATGTTACCGTTGGGTGCCCGTACGTCCACTACGTACCTTTCCAAAAGTGGAATATGGTAGGACTTCAATTCCTCGGCTGTGTTGCCACCTGGGTTGGTTCTACATATTCACAAATACCAATATTAGAACCCAATAATAGTCCAATACCAAAAATCCCACAAAAATAACCAAAAACACCCTTTTTGGTGTCTCGCGATCGATCGCCATCAAGCCCCGATCGATCGCGAGAACACACTGCCTCGCCCAATAATTTTCAACAATCCGCGATCGATCGCGGAGCTAGCGCCGATCGATCGCGGCCTCGCCGATCGATCGCGCCCATCTCGCGATCGATCGCTGAAGCCCTCTGCCTCAGCACTGCTGCTCGCGATCGATCGCGAGAAAAACGCCGATCGATCGCCGAGCTATGGGCATGCGGGGTTTGGGCACTATTCACCCATCTTCAACCCCCACTCAAAAACACCCACATACACCAACATTAACCAAACCCAACAACTCAAAACCAACAATAAACATCAACATAAACTCAAATAAACAACATCCAACCAAAACACTACCAAAATCACAACACCCAACACAAACCCATTTTAAAACCCTTCAAACCAACCCAAACGTAAACAAAACCTTACAAAATTAAAACATGAGGTACCCATACCTCTTGGGGATCTCAAATCACCCAACAAGCTCCACAAAACAAGATTTTTGAAAGGTTTCTCCTCAACCCTAGGCTTGAGCTCGAAAATAAAGAGAAGGGAAGGGTTTGGTGTGATATTTTGGTAAAGTAAGAGTGAGGGATGTAAAGTGGGGTTTGGGTAATAAAGAAAAGGTGTTGGTTATTTAAAATGCATACTAAACAATTCCATGGTGTATAAAACACCCCAACATGATATTTTTCAAAGCATTTACTCAAAATGCACCAAATATCAATTAAACACATGATTCCTCATAAATTGCTAACCAAGGCAAATAAATCATGCTTCCCATAATATTTACCCAACATGCACCACATGCACCCTAAAATGCAATCCCGGGTCACCCCTATCCATATGACCATGCATTTTTCCATAAGGTAAATAAATCCCAAAACATAATCAATTACCACATAATTAATCATGTAAACACAATTAAAGCCAAATAGCAATTAACCATTTCGGGGATGTCACAATACTCCCCTACTTATAAGATTTCGTCCTCGAAATCACATGCACTTACCCCAACAGAAACTAAACATAAACTCATACCAGAGAATAGTTCCGGGTAGTGCTGCACCATATGCTGCTTCGTCTCCCACGTAGCCTCCTCGACACCCCTGCGATCCCACTGAACCTTGATCATAGGTATCACTTTGTTCCGAAGCCTACGGTCTGCTCGATCTAGAATTCTGACAGGCCGTTCCACATAAGATACATCTGATTCCAACTGAACTTCGGAAGGCTGCAACACGTGCGACGGATCCGGCTCATACTTCCGCAACATCGATACATGAAACACATCATGTATCCCAGATAAAGAAGGCGGCAAAGCCAGTCGGTAAGCTAAGGTGCCGATGCGCTGCAAGATCTCGTACGGTCCAACATACCTCGGAGACAGTTTCCCGCGCATCCCAAATCGCACAACGCCTCTGAAAGGCGAGATCTTCAAAAAGACCTTATCTCCCAACTGAAATTTCAACGGTCTCCGCCGTTTATTCGCATAAGCTGCCTGTCTGTCCTGGGCCGCTTTCATTTTCTGCCTTATTGTCTTTATCTTCTCTTCCATTTCCCGGATCAATTCAGGCCCTCCGACTGATCTACTGTCCAAATCATCCCAACACAGGAGTGATCTACATCGTCTGCCATAAAGAGCTTCAAACGGAGCCATCTGAATACTCGCCTGGTAGCTATTGTTATACGAAAACTCTACCAAAGGCACTGAATCCTGCCAAGAGGCATCGAACTCCAAAACGCAAGCTCTTAACATGTCCTCGAGCGTCTGAATCGTACGCTCGGTCTGGCCATCCGTCTGAGGATGATAAGCAGTGCTCAATCTGACCTCAGTTCCCAAAGCTGACTGAAGGCCTTCCCAGAAATGAGATGTGAATCGCGGATCCCGATCTGACACAATGGAAATGGGGATCCCATGCAATCTCACCACATCTCTAATATACAACTGCGCCATCCTCAAAAACGTAAAGGTCATGCTATAGGGGATAAAGTGGGCTACCTTGGTCAATCTGTCCACAATCACCCAAATAGCATCGAAGCCTGAAGCACTCCTCGGCAAATGAGTCACGAAGTCCATGGAAATGTGCTCCCACTTCCACTTCGGTATCTCCAAGCTTCTCAATTCGCCGCCAGGTCTCTGCCTCTCTGCCTTAACCTGTTGGCAGATCAGACACCTCTTCACAAAAGCGACGACATCAGACTTCATTCTCTTCCACCAAAACTGACCACGCAGATCTCTGTACATCTTCTTCCCGCCTGGGTGGATGCTAAGTCTGCTACTGTGAGCTCGTTCCAAGATCCCCTTACGCAACTCCGGCGTACTCGGAACTACCCAGCGGTTACCCAATCTCAAAGATCCGTCGTCGGCCACTCTGAACTTCGTCGGCTGACCAAGATGCACTATAGACAACCATCTCTGAACCTCAGCATCTGATCTCTGAGCTCTCCTGATGTTCTCATAAATATCTGGCTCAGCTAATAAGGTAGAGACATACACTGGTGATGCATCTATATCAAAATCATAGCCGAGATGGCAATAGGAGGTCATCATAGCCGACAAATGGATGACGTCCTCAGCAGAACTCCTCACTTTCCGGCTCAAGGCGTCCGCTGTCAAATTGGCTTTCCCGGGATGGTACTCTATCTCGCAATCATAGTCCTTGAGTAGGTCCATCCATCTCCTCTGCCTCATTCAGCTCCGCCTGAGTGAATAAAAATTTGAGGCTCTTGTGGTCCGTGTAGATGGTAAACGACGTACCATACAAATAATGCCTCCAGATCTTCAGAGCGAAGATGATAGCCGCCAATTCCAAGTCATGAACTGGATATCTGGTCTCATGCGGCTTCAACTGCCTCGATGCATAAGCTACCACATGCTTATCTTGCATCAGAACACATCCAAGGCCCTGCAGTGATGCATCAGTATACAACACAAATCTGGAGTTCTCCGTAGGAATCACTAATACTGGCGCCGTCGTCAACCGGTGCTTCAACTCCTGGAAGCTCTCCTCACAAGCTTCTGACCAAAAGAAAGGCACACCCTTCTGAGTCAACTGAGTCAGCGGCTTGGCAATCTTCGAAAAGCCCTCCACAAAGCGCCGATAATACCCGGCCAAACCAAGAAAACTCCGGATCTCAGGCACAGAAGTGGGGGCAGCCCACTCCATCACAGCCTCGATCTTCTTGGGGTCCACTGCTATCCCGCTGCTAGAAATGACATGCCCCAGAAACACTACACTGCTCAGCCAAAACTCGCATTTACTGAGTTTAGCATACAACTGATGCTCTCTGAGAATCTGAAGCACTGTCCTCAAGTGTGTCACATGCTCTTCCTCACTCCGGGAGTAGATAAGAATGTCGTCAATAAACACGATGACGAACTGATCAAGATACGGCTGAAACACTCTGTTCATCAGACTCATAAAGACGGCCGGGGCGTTCGTCACACCGAACGGCATTACTAAGAACTCATAATGCCCGTATCGAGTCCGGAACGCTGTCTTCTGCACATCTTCCTCTCTGACCCGAATCTGATGATACCCGGATCTCAAATCAATCTTGCTATACACCCTGGTACCTTGCAACTGATCAAACAAGTCGTCTATCCTTGGGAGAGGATACTTATTCTTCACTGTAGCCTTGTTCAGCTGCCGGTAATCGATGCACAACCGCATCGAACCGTCCTTCTTCTTCACAAAGAGAACTGGTGCGCCCCATGGCGACACGCTCGGGCGTATATAACCCTTGTCAAGGAGATCCTGCAACTGCTCTTTCAACTCTCTCAACTCTGCCGGTGCCATCCTATAAGGTGCACGAGAGATAGCGGGTGTCCCTGGCAACAACTCGATCCCAAATTCAACTTCCCTGGCCGGTGGAAATCCTGGGATCTCTTCTGGAAATACATCAGCAAATTCTGCCACAACTGGTACATCCTCAACTCTCAGTTCTTTACTCTTTCCAGACGTGTCCAGGGCATAAATAAGATAGCCCGTGTGCCCACGTTCCAACAGCTGAGACATCTTGATCGCTGAAATCAACGGAATCTTCGCACGAGAACCGTTGCCAAAGAAAGTCCACTGACTGCCCAACTCAGGTCTGAACTTCACTGTTCTCTGCCGGCAATCTACCACTGCCTGATATTTGTTCAGAACATCAATACCCAAGATGCAGTCGAAGTCTGACATACCCAGCACAATCAAGTCTGATCTCAACTCGTTGCCCTCAAAATAAATGAGGCAGTCTGCCATAAACTGATCAGCAACAACATTTCTTCCAGTGGGTGTCGAGACCAATAGAGGCGTGGGCAAAGAAGACGTGCGCATATGGTGTCTTTCCACAAATCCCACAGACACAAAGGAATGGGAGGCACCTGTATCTATCAAAACAAAAGCAGGGTACGTAAATAAATGACACGTACCGGCAATCACCTCCTCTGGAGCTGCCTGAGCCTGCTCCCTGGTCAGTGCATATACTTGTCCCTGGGGTGGTCCCACTGTCTGACCTCCCGATGGACGAGGCCCAAACTGCTGCCTCTGCTGCACTGTCCTGTCCTCAAACCTTGGCATGTTGCCCTGATACTCTGACTGGCCTCCCCTGGTGGGACAATACCGAGCAATGTGGCCCATCTTGCCACAGACATAACATGCAGGACACTTGTTTGAAGAATGTGGCCCTCCACAATTGTTGCACCTCGGCTCTCCCGGCCTATCCCCCTGTGAAGATCCTCGACTGGCGGACCAATTTCCCTTCTTGCCATCCTGTTTCTGGCCAAAGTATTTCTTTCCACCATACCGCGAAGATGAAGAGGCACCACGGGGTTTAAATGGCTCACCCCGAGGCCTCAAACTGTCACTAGTCTGCCTCTGTTGCGGTACCGGTGGTGGCATGGCATAAGCTCCCACTCCTAGCTCAGCAAGCTCCGCTCTTGTGAGAGCATCATCAAAAGAAGTTGGGTTATTGATGATAACCCGGTCATAGAGCTCCGGTCGCAGTCCTTTCATGAAATTCCTCATCTTGGCACGTCCATCAGAGGCAATATGGGGAACATACCTCAGTAGTGATGAGTACTGTGTGGCATAGTCTGCCACTGTCATGTTCCCCTGCCTCAGACTTGTAAATTCATCCTCCTTTGTCTGTCTTGCTGCCGCGGAGAAGTATCGGTTCAAGAACCTGGTCCTGAAGAGCGTCCAATCAATCACAGTACCTAGTGCTCTCATCTCCATCACTGTGCTCCTCCACCACATCAATGGTTTCTTAGCCAACTGGAACTCCGCCAGCCTCAGCCAAGCAGTAATAGCACAAGGAGCCGATACAAAGATCTGCTCAAGTCTCTCCAGCCACTCTTCAGCTTCTTCTCCGGACTCTGTCCCCTCAAACCGGGGCGGATGATAAGACAGAAACTGAGTCAAGCTAATCTCACCCGGTAGCAATAACTGAACTATTGGTTCCATCCCGACAGTCGGTGGAGGTAGAGGATTAGCCTGTCCAATACTCGCATTTACACTCCCAACATCTCCGACTTCCTCATTAGCAGCCATGCTGTAACACAAATGTTAACAACAATCCAAAGCAATATATATATCATGTCGTTAGATAACAGGAGTGATATAAGCATGTTAGTATAACCAAATATACACCAATATGCACCACATGCATAAACATGCTTCAAATGTAAGCACTTAGCCAAACATGCTAAGGCTACCCTTCACTCGTTCCCGGGTTCTCTAACCACTGCTCTGATACCACTAATGTAAGGACCCTAATCCTTAAGTGCGGAAATAAGGCATAATAGAGCTAATATAATGATCAGAGTGAGAAAAGAACATGTTGAGTCTATGAGCTTAAGCATTACATGCCATAATAATAAGGACTTCCAAAATAAAATGGATTAATTACATTCCTCATCAATGAATGTTATCAACTAGTTTTACACTACTCCTAGAGTAGACACTAGACAAAATAATCCTGTCCTTTAATCCTCAAAAGAATGCTTCACAAGCTCACCACCTCAACCCGTTCAAAGCTTGCTATCATGCCAAAAAGGTACCTACAAGGACAACCCCCAAACATGAGCAATAATAATCATTCATATTCAACACAATATGAAGATAAAGCGTAAATGCATAATCAATATAAAACACTTCCTGTTTTCCCATGCATTTCAAACGCTTCCCGTTTGGTTGTCCCTGTACCATAACTCATGAGTATAATCAACAGATTATTTTTAATGGCCAAAACATGTCATTACATCATATACCATCTCAACTGTACCACATATTGGTCACCATTCCCTAGTCTGTCCATCACAGTGTATTTTAATGCCCCTCGCTTATTTTCATATGGGCGGCATAGGATAACCTCGCTACAATGGACATGCGGCGCTCCCACCCCTCGCTTCACAGAGAGCGGCAAATACCCTTTCCTCGCCCCATATGACAACCACGCTCAAATGTGACATGCGGCGCTCCCACCCCTCGCTTCACATTTAGCGGAACCAATACAAAAAGCGGCAAGCATTAAAATCATCAAATGATGACCACGACTCATGGGATGTGCATCCAATAATCATAATATGCATCTATCATCAATATGCATAAATTACCATGTATATGCATCCACAATGCAATACCTCATATGGCATAAATCAACATGTATATGCATCCCCAATGCAATACCACATATATACTCGCATCCACAATGCATAAACAATGAGTATATAAAATACATGTTACCGTTGGGTGCCCGTACGTCCACTACGTACCTTTCCAAAAGTGGAATATGGTAGGACTTCAATTCCTCGGCTGTGTTGCCACCTGGGTTGGTTCTACATATTCACAAATACCAATTTTAGAACCCAATAATAGTCCAATACCAAAAATCCCACAAAAATAACCAAAAACACCCTTTTTGGTGTCTCGCGATCGATCGCCATCAAGCCCCGATCGATCGCGAGAACACACTGCCTCGCCCAATAATTTTCAACAATCCGCGATCGATCGCGGAGCTAGCGCCGATCGATCGCGGCCTCGCCGATCGATCGCGCCCATCTCGCGATCGATCGCTGAAGCCCTCTGCCTCAGCACTGCTGCTCGCGATCGATCGCGAGAAAAACGCCGATCGATCGCCGAGCTATGGGCATGCGGGGTTTGGGCACTATTCACCCATCTTCAACCCCCACTCAAAAACACCCACATACACCAACATTAACCAAACCCAACAACTCAAAACCAACAATAAACATCAACATAAACTCAAATAAACAACATCCAACCAAAACACTACCAAAATCACAACACCCAACACAAACCCATTTTAAAACCCTTCAAACCAACCCAAACGTAAACAAAACCTTACAAAATTAAAACATGAGGTACCCATACCTCTTGGGGATCTCAAATCACCCAACAAGCTCCACAAAACAAGATTTTTGAAAGGTTTCTCCTCAACCCTAGGCTTGAGCTCGAAAATAAAGAGAAGGGAAGGGTTTGGTGTGATATTTTGGTAAAGTAAGAGTGAGGGATGTAAAGTGGGGTTTGGGTAATAAAGAAAAGGTGTTGGTTATTTAAAATGCATACTAAACAATTCCATGGTGTATAAAACACCCCAACATGATATTTTTCAAAGCATTTACTCAGAATGCACCAAATATCAATTAAACACATGATTCCTCATAAATTGCTAACCAAGGCAAATAAATCATGCTTCCCATAATATTTACCCAACATGCACCACATGCACCCTAAAATGCAATCCCGGGTCACCCCTATCCATATGACCATGCATTTTTCCATAAGGTAAATAAATCCCAAAACATAATCAATTACCACATAATTAATCATGTAAACACAATTAAAGCCAAATAGCAATTAACCATTTCGGGGATGTCACACCAATGCTGTTTCTCAAAAGACGTTCACTTCCACCTCCGTCAAGGGCAAATCCTTCGATATCTCTCAGTCGACGCTGTCAAAGACCTTTGGTCTTCCTAACACCGGACTGACTGAATTTGGCCTCATCCCTCAAACCACTCTCACCAATCTTCAGGGCAAAGTATCTATTTTTGGCGACAAATTACAGCCATCCTTCAAGAAGAAAGAAATGATGTTTCAATTTCAAGTCCTCTGTGAGATTGTTGGCAAGCCACTATTGGGTAAAGCCGGAAGTTATGAAGCCGTAACCGCCGAAAAATTCCGGGCCATGGCTGCTATCCACTCCGGACAGAAGATGAACTGGTACGCGATCTTGTTTGGAGTCCTGCTAGAAACAGTCATCGCATCCAAACAGGCTGTCTGCTTTGCTGTTCCTCTCAGCAAGCTCTTGGAGACACTGGACATCGAGCTGGGGAAGCCGTCTGCACTCAACCCTTTCAAGATTCTCAACCTCAAGGGTTTGGCCCTACTTAAATCCAAAAGTGCTCCACCCACTCCCTCTGATCTGGTGACTGTAAAGATTGAACGAGGACAGGAACATGCTGCTGCTAGAAAACCTCGAGTCAAGCGCAAACTGACAGTCCAGACTGACTCAGAGGAAACTCAGTCTGCTTCTGCTCCTTCATCTCCAGCCAAACCCCCTCCAAAGAAACCAAGAACCCAGATCACCAAGCCTCTGTCGTCCTTTAATATCAAACCCATTTCAACATTGCCCTCAACAAAAGCCACCCCTGCAACCCAAACTCCAATTCAACCTTCAAAAACTCAACCTTCAATAACTCAACCTTCAACAGCTCCACCCACTATACCCAGGGTCACCATCCGAGTCCCTTCCACTATCCCTGTGGTCAAGCGAATTGTTATCAAGGACTTAGGGGACTACACTCAATCAGGGCTTAAGACCTCATCTGCCTTTGGCAAAGGCAAAGCAGTCCTAGTTGAGCCTCTCTCTTCAAAACCCAAGTCAGCCGCTCAAACTGCAATTGACATCGCCATGGAAGATGTTGAAGACAAAGTTAAGGAGCTTACTGTGGTGTTCGATGAATGGGTTGAATACAGAACGATCAACCACTTTGATATGGTCTTCGGCAAACTCAAGAGGCTCCACAAAATGGAACAAGAAGCCCTTAAAGGGACAAAAACTGATGATGTACGGATTGCTGTACATCGCAAAGAATTGTTCCAGGCTAATCACAGGCTCAGATTGGCAAACTTACTCATTGCAGCCAAAAAGGCGAATTTTGATGCCAACAATCCGACTGCCAAAGATGACGGTGCTGTCATTGCTCAGCTGGTGATGGATATTCATGCTCTTCACATGGCTGTTCGTTTTCAACACCATAAGCTCAACATATCCACTCACGTTCCCAGCCCAGATCACCCCTCTGCGAGCAAGACTGTGGCAGAACCATTCTTTGAGCCAGTTACTTCTGATACAGCGGAGCAGCCACTGACCAATGCTCCGTCTGCAGCAGAGACTGAAGCCATGGATGTCTTGCTGGACTCTCCCACAACTTCCATCCCTCTGGCATCCTCAGTCTCCCATATTCAGCACAGTCCAAAAGACGCGCATCCGAAAGTTGTCTCACCAGACTCCGTCGATCCGGATCTCGTGGTGTCAACAATTGTTGCATCTTTACAGGATGAGGAGCCTACCAGACCTATCACTCCTCCAGATCAGTCTGCTGAAGATTTGGCACTTTTGGAAGAATTTTCTACGGACTTAGGTACTTTGGTCAAGTCTGATACACGCGAATCTGATGTCTCTTCTCTCGTACCACTTGAAGCAGCAGTTGATCCGATTGAGTCACCTTCTGATCATTCTCTGGCTCATTTATCTGCTGAAGCCTCATCTCTGGCCAAGTCCCTTCAACTCCTCTCTGATAACTGTCTCTCTCTATCTCAACGAGTCAGAGAAGTTCATCAGAGTCAAAGGTCTACACACTTGGATTTTGAATCCTTCAGAGATAAGATGACGGCTAGCATAATCGGTATTCAGCGCGGACTGAATGACATGTTCTCTCAGCAAGCTTCATATAAAAACAGCCTGAGAAAAGAACAGATCGAGCTGGCAACTGAAGTTCGGACTTCCGTAGCCAAATCCCTTATTGCTCAAGACACTCGTCTGGATGCTATTTGCGCTCAGCTCACGCAGATCGTAGATTTCCTTCAGGAGATTGCTGCTGACAAAAAGGGGGGAAAAGAAAAAGGATTTCAAGCCAGCTCAACAGTCATCAGCGAAGAAGTAGATGTCTATATAAGTCAGACATATAAATGTATATCAGATTTTTACTCAATAAAAATCAGAGTTCTCCAGTTACTTATCTAAGTCTTATTTCATTTATTTTGAACAAAATGACTTAATCGATCCGAACTACAACTTAACAATGTTCATTTATTTTGAACAAGAAGACTTAATTGATCCGCAAGTATACGCTTCAGAACTTTACAAGACTGAATAAGAAGACATATAAGCTAGGTTTTGTCATCATCAAAAAGGGGGAATTTGTTAGTTCCGGATTTTAAAGATGACAAAATGGATCAGACCGATCAAGACTTTAAACCATGACAAATCAGATCACACCGATTTGGTCTATCACAAAATCAGAACGGATCGATGTAAAACAGTCTGACTAGATCGAAGCTCTAGAGCAGCTCGATAAGTATCAGATCAGAACAGACAAGATTGGATAAGCCTCGTTCTTCGGTCCGAATCATTAACGGCTATTTATTGAAGCATTTAATGATGCAATTAATGATGAAAAAGGCCAAGGACTGAAGATTACCTCAAAAGGTAAGAAGACAAAGAAGAGCTTACCTGACAGACGCCGAAAGCTTAGACCAGAAAGGCAAGTGCCTAAAAGAATAAGACTGAAGCTTATTCAGAGATTGAGCAGAGTCAAGAGTTGCACAGAAAATGAAATAATGTCGTTGGTATAAGCAACTATATAAGGATGCAACTAAAGAGCTCAAAGGGACGACTGATCAATCAAGAAACGAAAAGAAAACTAAAACAGCACAAGCTTACAAGTCCAGATATTCTTGAGCAGAACCACCTTCATAAGATATTGATCTTACCAGTCTGCCCAAAGTTTTCATAAGCACAGCATATTGTAATATTTGATCTTCATAGGATCATTGTGTGCATAGACAAGATCAGTCTGTCTTTTGTATTCTTTACTAAGATAGAGAAGTGAAATTCAATTGTAACTGTCAGACAGTGTGTGTCTGAACAGATCGAGAGACTAGGAGTTTCAGTCTGGTAGTGGGGTAAATCCAACTGAATCGGGTTTGTACAACGGGATTGTATAAATCAAAGTCTTCTAGTGGAATCCTTCCTTAATTGGAAGAAGGGGAGACGTAGAAGGATTACACCACCTTCGAACTTCCAGAAACATATTCTGTCGTTTATCATTCCGCACTAAGTTACACTCTGTAAGCCATCGAGCCGTTCTTACTAGTCTAGAACAGATCGTTCCGCACTATTATATTCAGTGGTCTGTTCTGCTGAGAAGTTGATTAAGAAATAGATTTCACTCACTAACCCGAGAGAAATCAAAAAGGATTAATTTTAAATGAGTGTTCATTCACCCCCCCCCCCCCCCCTAAACATTCCGGACCGATCTTAACAAAGAAGATCTGTTATTTACAGGAATTGTTGAACCAATGAAGTATAACTTTAAAAAAATATTGGAAAACTATTTCTATGTTGAATTGCTTGACCTCAATTCTTGATCCTAGATTAAATTATATAGCGTATACATTATAATAGAATATTATTTCACCAACACGGATTAAGATAATGTTAATGTTAATCAAGAAAAAGAGCACATTAATAAATGTTTGTTTGCTTTGTTTTCTTTATATGATTCGTTACATAATACTAGATCAATTCCAGTAAGAGAAAGTGGTAGTAGTGGAAGTCATAGTATTAAGGGTTCTGTGTGGACAATGTTAAGAAGAAGACAATACTCTACTTTCACTTATTCTAGTTCTAGTTCTAATACATCTTCATTTACTGAGCTTCAGTTATATCTAAACCAAGTCATAAATTTCAGTGAACAAGAATTATAAACTTTTGATGTTTTGGCATGGTGGAAAGACAATGCTAGACTTTGGCCAGTATTTTCCATCATGACATGTGATCTACTAACTCCTCCGATATCCACAGTTCCATCGGAGCCTTGTTTTAGTGCAGGTCGAAGAGTCATTGATGAAAAAGAAGTAGAATGAAACCAAACACCATGGAGATGTGTATTCTTTTAAAGGAGTAGTTGGATGCTGATAGCCGCTTACAAGCTTTGGGAGGACATGGTGTTTCTTCCGATAAAAATGAAGAAAACTAGAATCTTTTTTTGAAATCTTTTGTAATTTTTGACTTTTTATTGTTGAATGTAGTTATTTAATTCGTAGTCAACAAATTTTAATTTTGCAAGTATATTGTGTCAATTTATATTTTATTATACTATTATTATATTTAAATTAAGCAAATAAATAATTAAAAAATGTAAAAAAAATAAATTAAAAAAAATTTGATTTAGGCATGCCAACACGGCACTACCCGCGGCATGGTCGATAGCTCACGAGTGTAGGGCCTTCCTACCTTGTCATCGTCTTAATCACCTATTAGGGACTAAACATGCATTTAATACGTCTTAGGGTTTCAGTTGTAGCTTAGAGCTAGCAAAATTATGGGCCGAGAATGAAATTTTTAAAGGCTAAATAATTACATTCACAAAATGAATATTAAGGCGATAGGATTATTCTACTCCTAGAGTAAATACTATCCAAAAGTTCTTGCATTCTAACTTCTTCCATGCTTCTCAAAGCTCACTGCCTCAACCCGGCCCTTAGTCCATCAGTCCAAAGGTGTACCTACAGGAACAACCCATCATGAGCATAACATCGTTACTTAATAATCATAAGGAAATGGCATATAATAAATAAATGCATGAAAGTAATTGATAACATATACTTCCTGGTTAATCGTATTAACCCTCTTTGGTTGTCCCTGTTTCATAGTCATGCGTAAAATCATTAGTTCTTGACATAAATGATTAAACATCATACTTCACATATATGCTCACAACAAACTATGTTAATTAGGAATGGGACTGTCCGGGTTCTATTATGACAGCGGCACAATTGGCCCCCTCGCTCGACATAACACATCTTATGATACACATCGCTACGCCTTGATAGCGGATGTATCTCTTATTCAGCGGATGATACCCGTCGCTACACCTTGATAGCGGATGTACCCCATCGCTCAGCGGATGATACCCATCGCTACACCTTGATAGCGGATGTACCCCATCGCTCATCAGCGGATGATACCCATCGCTACACCTTGATAGCGGATGTACCCCATCGCTCAGTTATGTGAGCGGCAAGACCTTCCTCGCTTGCCCATAATAACCACCGGACATTCAACCATTCTTAAGAACATAGTTTTTATATTCATCATAAACATCATAGCATCTTATAAACATCATCATCTAGTAGACATCATTATCATATAAGCATTATCATCTTATAGACATCATCGTCTCATCATAATCGTTATAGTAACGTCTTATCATCATCATTTATCATAACATAATCTTAAGCACCTTGTCATCTTTATTCATCACAAAATCATCTTTATTCATCACAAAATCATCTTTATTCATCATGACATCATCGTCGATATCTTATCATCTTGATTCATTATCAAATCGTTTTCATCGTGAACTTACTTATCATAACATCGTCTTAAACGTCTTATCATCTTGATTCATTGTCAAATTATCTTCATCGTGAACTTACTTAACATAACATCATCTTAAACATCTTATCATCTTCATGCATTATACACATCATCGTGGCATTGTAGATTCTTATGCATTCATAGTCATAATATAGGAGTATTGCCTCTCATCATGTGGGCATCTTACCCTGTGGCATCTTACCACATCATAAACATCGTATTGCATCATCATAACTTACTTATCAAAATCATTATCATAAGCTTCAACATCATAATTATCATCATCATAACTTACTTATCATAATCATCTTTATAAACATCATATCATCTTCATTTATCATAACATCATCATAAACATCGTAAATACTTATGCAATTAATGCATAGTCAGAGTTAGGAGTGTGTTACCGTCCGATGCCCGTACGCTTCTTACGTACCTTAATTCCAAAAGTGGAGAAATTGATGAACTCTATCTTCTTGATATTGTTAGCACCTGGGATGGTTCTACATAACCATACAAATTGATATTAGACGCTAAACAATAGCCCAATACCAAAAATTCAACAAAAATCAACATTTTCCAAAATTTACACGGTGGCGATCGATCGCTACTTGAGGCGATCGATCGCCTCGCTCTTCTGCCTTGCGGCGATCGATCGCTTACTTTTAGGCGACCGATCGCCTGATACGTGAAAAGGCTACTGGACGTTGGCGATCGATCGCGCCATTTGAGGCGATCGATCGCCTAAGCTCTTCTTCGCGTACTGCTTCTCGGCGATCGATCGCTGCTTTTGTAGCGATCGATCGCCACTTACAGTGGCCGCGATTTCTCCATTTTTAAGTGTATTTTGCAAGCTCATCTTCATACCTTTCAACACCAAACTTTCCAACAATAACAATAACATCATAACCCACTAAAACCCACTTAAAACACTTCACAAATCATTCCCCAACCATAAATAACACATACCCATATAAATCCATTTCAAACCCTCCAAAATCAACACAAACTCAAATAAAACTTTACAAAAGCTTCAAGGAGTGATATATACACATCATAGGGCTTAAATCTTACCAAGAATCACAAGGGTGAAGCTTTTGCAAGGATTTCTTTCCCACCTTAGTGCCAAACTCGAAAATTGGGGGAAAGGGTTTGGGAGAAATGATTTTGGGGATTTTGAGTGTAAAGGGGGAAAATGATTTAAAAAGGTGGGGTGGTGGGAGGTTATGTGGGTTTAATTAAATTGTACCCCAACACTTAACATGATGTATAAGATACGCTAACATGATATCTCGAAAGCATTACAAAATGCAACCGACTTCATTAAATTTATACTCTCCTCATAATTAAAATCAACATCCTTAAATCATGTTAATACATCATTTCCACACATAACTTGGTCATCGTGATAATTCATCATATAAACATAGTTAATGTCCAGGTTACCATTAATTAATTTCGGGGCATCACAACGAGTCTATGGGCCGTGCCGACACGACACGGAATAGTGTCGGACAACACGACTTAACGGTCGACATAGTCCGTTTGACATCTATGCTTGAGCCCAAATTCATCACAACCTACCGGAGTGGTATACTTCCATTGCCCGAGTCATTCGATGCATTTAATACCAAATACCATTAAACAAAATAATATTATAATAAATAAATACATAAATCGTAGTACTAATAATATTGCATTCGACCAATCCACCCAAGCTAACACAAAGGACAGGAGTAAACTCCAATATGGTAAAAGAAAATAGTTAGTTCCCCTCGACGCAGTAATCAAGAATACATAAAGATGCTGTATTTACAAGGAAATGCAATGACGGGATCCTTCATCGACGCAAAAATGTATTTGAAAGTTCTTACTTTAGTATTATCTCTAATTATATATATATATATATATATATATATATATATATATATATATATATATATATATATATATATATTACTTAACGTAAAAATATTAAATTATAGACAATATCCACATAATTGGAATTAATCGACGAGACCACGGCAGTGGTAAATACTAAATTATAGTTATTGAGAGAATCTTAGAATTAAAAGATTTTATATTAAGTAGGTCTAAAACGAAATATATGGAGTGTAAATTTAGTGGCCTTACCTTTCGGAATCCCGGTGGTGTAGTATTCGATGGTCAAGAGATATTGATGAGCACCAAGTTTCGATACATATCTTCTGTTATCCAAAAAAAATGGAGAGATTGACAGTCAGGGTGTTCACGGGCCGGATCGGACCAGAATCGTACCGGATCCGACCGGTCCCGGACACGATTTTGGTGGAACCGGACCAATCCGGTTCCGAACCGGATTGGTCCGGTTCCACTTCGGGACCCCGGATCCGAATTATCGGATTGGTCCGGGGTCAATCGGTTCCAACCGGAACCGGTTTGGCGATCGATCGCCAAATATTTCTGTTTTTTTTAAACCACGGGTCTTGGCGATCGATCGCCAAGCCAAATTTTTTTTTTTTTTTTTTTTGTAACCCAAATCGTATAGGAAAAATACATCATTTATTGAATATGGAAAACAACATAAAAGATACATCATTTGAAATTTATAATAAAAATACATTATTCATCATAATTTATAAGTATATTCTTGGTCAATTCTTCTTCTTCTTCGGAACTTTCATTGTCGAACTCGTCGATTCCTCCTTCTCTCTTATTTCTTCTCTCAGCATCGAACCAATCTCTTAGCAGCGTAATCATGCACAATGATTCTGCTTGTAGAGAAACTCTAAAGTCTCCAATGCGCCGAGCACAAGTTGAAAATGCCGACTCTGACGCGACACTGGATGTTTGGACTGCAAATACATCTCTAGCCATTTTGGCTAAGACTGGATATTGTCTTGCGTTTGCTTTCCACCACTCTAGTACGTCAAAATTTTCATCTGTAATGAACATTTGACCCAGGAAGAACTACAACTCATTTGAAGCGGTAGATGACACTCCGCTTCCTCTCTGCTTCTTTCTTCCAAGGCTCCGCAACAGATTAATCCCTCCGCTTCGTGACTGACTAGCATCTTGTTCTTCTCCTCCTACTACACGTGCCGATGAGCTCTGTCCCTGTTCACTATGGTACAATCCAAACATATTTTGGAGAGAATGCATGATTGACGCTTTTGATCGTCAACATCCTTATCCAAAAACGTACTATAATATTCAAAGAAAGTATCGAAAGATCCTACACCCTGACTTGGGTCTAACAATGTAGATATACAGTGCACGTGTGGAATTTGTTCCCAATATTTTTTAAACTTCTCCTCCATACGATAAACGAACGACGTCAACTCAATATCATCTCTAAATTCAATAAATTTACAAAACATGTTAAATACAAGTGGAAGAAAATAATGAGAAGTATGATTACAAACACCGGAGAAACGATATGTTGCATCTTTAACGGTTGATAACAAAGCAGTTAAATTATTAACAAAAAACCAATCCTTATCAGACAATAAATAACTTTCATCACTTTCAGGCATTTAATAAGAGTTATAAAAGGAAGTTAAAGCATCTTGATAAGGTAACATCGATTCTAACATTTTGTGCAAAGAATTCCATCGACTTACAATGGGCGGTGGAAAAAGAGTAACCGAAGGTTCTGATTTGCACACGTATGTTTCCAATCACGCTAAATGCGTGACTGTCGTATCCATTGACAACAGTTTTTAAGTTTGTCTATGCTACTACATTCATCATCTTCATAACCATCTTTTACTGCTAAATTAATTATATGGCATGCACATCTAACATGAAAAAAAATACTATTAAGCATTGGTCGTAAATATATTTTAAGTTCACGCATTGCCGCGTTATTATTTGAAGCGTTGTCAAGTGTAATCGAACAAATTTTATCTGCAATTCCATAAAATCTACAAACATTAACAATAAATTTAGCAATTTGGGAACCAGTATGTGCAGATTTTAATTCATCAAGTGACAAAATTCTTTTCTGCAAACACCGGTTATCATCAATCCAATGACAAGTAATAACAAGAAAAGAAAGTAGTGTGGTATTCGTCCAAATATCAGTAGTTAAACTTAATCTGCAGTTAATAGAAGAAAGATGATCAACTAAAGTCTTGCGGTAATCAAGAAACACATCCACAATATTTCTTTTCAAAGTATGCCTAGAAATATGTCTAAAACATGGTTGGATACTAGAAGAAAATTCAATAAAGCCATCTTTTTCAGAAAACAAAAAGGGAAGTTCACATCTTACAATAAAACGAAGAATAATCTTTTGTTCATTTCCGGTGTTAAGATAAAATTAGTGCCAGACTGAGGATTAATTTGAAGTTGGGTTGGTTCTCTACCTAATGGTTGTAAAGTAACATCATCAAAATTATGTTTTTTAACTAGATGTTTCTTAAAGGTTCCGGTACCGCCAGCGGAACCACATGTTTTATAATTATATGTGGTTTTACATATTTTACAAATAACAACAGATTCGTTCGTACCTGGTTTTGTCTCGACGTCAAAATGATCCCATACCTTGCTTCGTTTGGACGGTTACTCGTGCGACTCGAAGCGGCAGTAGTCGCGGATGACCCGCCGGGGGCCGGATTTTGGGGGGCCGTCGGTTTTGCAACGTGTTCCGCTTCTTCAACATCATAAGCATTATCAAACTCGGCAAAAATATCATAATTTTCTTGGAATAAAGGTGGATTTGAGGAACCACCACGACCACCACGACCAGTAGAAGAAGATGCCATCGTATTAGTGGAAATATGGAAAAATGAGATAATTGAATAAAAGATTAGGATTATAAGAGTAAGAGAGTTGGAGATGAAAAATTGGAGAGGAAAAATGAGGTATATATAGAAGCAAAATTTTTTTAAAAAAAAAAAACTTTTTTTTTGTTGAAAACAGTTGCCCAACGGCAGTCCAGTGGCCAACGGCTACAATGCCGTTGGCCACATAAATTTTATTTTATTTTTATATTATTTTTCACCTATTTCGATTCCGGTTCCGATTTCGGAACCGGAAACGGTGGAACCGGAACCGCCGGATTGGCGGTTCCGAATCCCTGGAACCGATCCGATCCAGGTAAAACCCGAATCGGATTCCGGTTCATAACCGGACCAACCGGTTCCGGTTTGGAATCGAAACCGACCGGTTCGGTTCTGGACCGGTTCCTGTTGGTCCGGCCCAATAAGCACCCTGAATTGACAGTGATGTTAACCACATGATTCATGCGGGCTGGTTGAAATGAGTACTATGCATCGTAATATCCCGCTGAAATTGAAGTGAAAGTTTTATAGAATATCCATTAGACCTGCAATGTTGTATGAGATGAATTGGTGGGCACCCAAGAGAAATCACATCCAAAAGATGAGTGTGACAGAGATGTGTATGCTTTGGATTTGCGGTAAGACCAGAAGAGATAAAATAAGGAAAAGTGACATTCGAGCTGAAGTATGTGTAGCTTGTGTAGAAGAGAATATGCAAACGTTGGCTTGGTTACGTACGACGTATGCCCAACAATGCACATGTGCATCGAGTGGATTCATTGATTTCGGTCATTTCAAGAGAGTTAGAGGACAACCGAAGAAGACGTGACTCGAAGTTATACGCAAAGACTTGGAGTTCAAGATATTGAAGAGGATATTCTGACCGATAGAAGCGCTTGGAGAAGACTGACGTACGTGTTCGACCCGACTTGATTCTCTATATTGTTTATGTAGTCTACCACAATTTATTGAGATTAAAAACTTTGTTGTTGTCATTTACATAATTAAGAGCGAAATTAAAAAAGGATCATCAAGCTGCATGGGTCAAATGGCGAAGATACCCCTATGGCACATTCATTTTTTGAAACAACAAAAATGCAAAAAAAGTATAAATTTTCGCGACGTCTCTCCCGTTTCCGTTTAGATTAATTCCCCACCCTCCGCATTTCCTTCCCTATTTGTGATATTTATTTTTTACTTTGTATATTCACAAACTCACAAAAAATTTTGTGAAGCAGCCATGGCTTTCGACAGCTACACCGACAAGAACCAAATTTTTCGCAAACTCAAGTCGAAATCCGAAAACAAGGTGAAATTTATTCTTTTATGTTTTTTTTTGTTATTGTCGATTTTAGGAATTTCGATTGATTCGTTGTTTTTGAATAGTTTTATAATTGTACTTGAATTTTTTGTTTCTGTGATGATTTTAATTAATTGATGTGCATGATGTCAATTTTTATGATGAATGATAGATCTGATTTAGATCCGCGCGATTATGTGCTTGGATATTTGTTACGAGATTGATGTTTCCGATGTCAGATGTGTTTCGATTGCAACTCGAAGAGTCCGCCTTGGGCGTCGGTGACGTATGGGATCTTCTTGTGCATTGATTGCTCGGCGGTTCATCGCAGCCTGGGTGTCCACATAAGCTTCGTTAGGTGATTGTTTTAACCGAATTGAATTTCTATCTTATTGTTTTGTGTGGTGGATCACTTGATTTGCTGGTAAATTTTGATTTAGTTTCGTTTATAGTTTACGATTTTAATTCTTTACGTTTAATAGTGCATATGAAAGTCTTCTCGGTTTGTATAACGTCATACATGTCAAAAGATGAAATTTTACGAGATTGATTGTTCAATCTCTGCTCTCTAGCTAGCATCTCTGTAATTTCATTAGTGTATGATTTTGGTGACAGAAAGAATCCGAGACCCTGTTTGGCTGGGCCCTGGAGTTCATTTCGGAGCTCAACCACTCCTTGGATTAGAAATCTAAGCATCTCGACTCACCTTTTTTATTTAAAAAAAAATTACTGTACATGGCCTTTCATATTTCGAATAAACTGTTTAAAACATAGTACATAATTATCTTTTTTCTCTGTTCTTTCTTACATCAATTATTATACATCTCTTTTTCTACGTTCAAAATTTATACCCATATAACATCTCAAATTAAATTCAAAATTTTTTCTGAAAATCTTGAAGTTGAGTTGATTGAAAGTCTAATCAAACGCCACCTGAGTTACTATATGGTTGGCAACTGTGTAGACTTGAATTTTTTTTTGAGTTTTTGACCTATGTGCTAGACATTCAGAACTATTTACTTGTTTTTTTTATTGGTGTCCCCTGCTAGGATTTAGGAGCTTCCGTTAATATCTTTCTTGAGAAGTCCATATGATGGATAGGTGGTAAATTGATTGTCATAAATAGTGTTGTTCTTATTGCGAAAATGATGTGTATTCTTCTGGAGCTATGAATCTAATTTTGGTTTAAACCCAGCACCTGGAATGAGCAAAGGTAAATCTGTTGCATTAAAAACGTTTGGTAAATTAAATGGTCAAAAGCTAAGCCAGTGAGTTCATGCTGGTGGTGAGTTTTAGATTCACATTGTGAATTACAAAATACAAAATATTATACTGCACTAGCAGAAAGCTTTGAGAAGTTTGTCTTTACTTTAACTGGGTAATGAAACTTACTTTTTGACGATTTCTCTCTGTCTTTCTCATTAAACTAAGAACATACATTCTAGATAATTTCTTATTGAGTTGGTTTACTTCAATTTTATTTTTCTATATATTTTTAAACAGACTAACAAAGTATTTCATATTTAACGAGTGACCTTCATTGATCAACTTATCACAATTGGGAGTTTTTTTATTATTTCCTAGTAGCTTCAATTATCCTGTGACGGTGTTATCCATATTCTACGGATCCCATGTGGGAGTCCTGTTTTTTGGTCAGAGGTCTATCCGAATTAAAGGTAGAAACTGTTGGCCCGGTACCCTAAAATGCTACTTTTCTAGCCGTTCCTTTATGCATTGTAAGAGAGAGCTTGTGAACTCTCACATGAAGATCTCTCCTTTTTTGAGGCTATTCTTCAATCTTATTATGAAGCAGAGTATGGTGATTTATCTAAATCAGTATTTCTCACTGAGTTTGCTGGTTACAAACACATACATTTAATTTATTGTTGGAAGGGAAGTAAGTTTAGCTTTTAGTGATGGCTATGCTAGTCCATTGTTGCAAAATCTGTATCAGTAGTGGAAATGCTTTTGAAAATAGGCTTGGTTGGCTGCTGCATTAGAGGGCTAACCTGCAGTCCTTTAGCTATGCTTGCAGAAATGAATGTGTATTCAATTCGAAATGACTTATCATATGCTTTATTATTATGCCATCAACAGCATACACAAACTATTGTTGCCACGATGAAATGTTTGAATCAGACATAAAATGTGGTGTATAATAAGAAATACACACTTGAATTTGATCGATGAGGGCATTTTACGAATAATTGCGAGAGGATGCATTCAAATATGATTTAGGTGTTCACAGTTTATTTTTAGATTAAGTATTTCGAAGGATGGAAAAGTAAATAAATATATCTTAACCGATGTATGGGTTACTAATATTTTCATCTGAACTCGTCATGTTCTGAGACCTTTTGAAATCCTCTTCAGAGCCTTTTTAATGGATGGCTTCAAACAGATGTAGAAATGATTAATGCAGGTGTACCAGCAGACAATGAACATGCAGTCAGCCTCACTAGGATAGCGGAAAAAAGCCTTGGGATGTGAAATGAAAAAAAAGTAAATAAAGTACTTGAAAGTAAGAAAAGATTTGGGATAGAAAGTTAGAAATATGTTGTTGCAACAATCCGATTTGCTGATTCGAGTTCCTTTACCATATCATAATTTGGGATCCTAGGACATAAACTTTTTGAAGGCAAAGGAAGAAGGAAACTACTTATCATATTTGTCGCATTGTAACCGTGTTAAAGAACCTCTTATTTCTTCTCAAAATATTTTGTGTTGTATCTTCGCAGAAGCTGATTTTTACTTGCAGGTCCACAGATTTGGATTCTTGGACTTCGGAGCAGTTGAAGATGATGTGCTTCGGTGGAAATACACGAGCTCAAGTTTTCTTCAAGCAGCATGGATGGACTGATGGAGGCAAGATTGAGGCAAAATATAAATCAAGAGCTGCCGAATTATACAAGCAATTGCTTTCGAAAGAAGTTGCAAAAAGCAATTCAGAAGAGGCCGGTTTACCTTCATCTCCTGTTGGTTCTCAGTCGTCTAAGACTTCTAATGGATTTTCTGCTGTTAAAAGTAACCTCATTGAAGACCAAAAAAGCAAGTCTTCAGAAGACACCCTGAAGGAAAGTTCTTCGCCTAAAAATGGTACTGCGGACTTTTCTGCTTCTCCAAGAGCCTCTCATACTGTTTCGATGACAACTGTTAAGAAGCCTCTTGGTGCAAAGAAAACTGGGAAGACCATGGGGCTCGGTGCTCGAAAGCTTACTAGCAAGGTAATATGCTTTCTATTGTAAATTAAATGTTCTGAAATGATTGGTAACATGAAATGCTCATAACTTAGTCTTTTTGCGTTACAATCAAGTTCTCTATGTATTGAGTGGTCAAGTGTTTCATCCATTGCAGCCTAGTGAAAGCCTTTATGAACAGAAACCGGAAGAACCACCCACACAAGTTTCTTCTGCCACCTCTTCAAACAGTAGCGCCCCCACAGTTGGTTCATCATTTGCATCTCGATTTGAGTATAATGACAATGCCCAACCTAAAGATATTAGTTCTGGAAGTGCTCGAGTTATTAACCATGTAACACCGCCAAAATCATCCAACTTTTTTGCTGAATTTGGCATGGACAGTGGCTTCCCAAAGAAGGGCACCTCAAACTCCACAAAAGCGCAAGTAAGAGAGATATTCTCATGGACAATCTGGGAAACTATTTATGTTATCGCTAATTACTTAATAGAAATGCAGAATTTTGTAGTATGGAGCATGATATGATGTTATAGCGTTTGATGCGGTTTGTTGATTTGTGCTCATTTAACTTGATTATAATCAATGAATGTGGGGTTAAAGAACACAGTTATTGCTGAAGGGGCAATAATATTTGCATGCTGACTGGAAGAAACTAGCTTGTGGATCCTTTGATGTGCACAAGTGAGAAATGGCTCTTCCCATGTTTATGGTTTCGTATATGTATTTCGAGATTCTTCTCACATAGTTTGGAACATCTCAGTATATTTAATGATCTTATTTTATATTTTCTCTACATAAATCCTACTTTTTAAATTCTTAGTCAAATCGATTGCTGGATGTTCTTTCATTAGTTTCTTTTTCTTGTTATCCTTCTGAGTTCTGATGCAACTGTGATACGAGAGGAGATTGGTAATTCATGTTCTTCTTTCATGAGTGAAAATCTAGTAAAATTTTACTCATCTCTATACCCATCAGGTTGAGGAAACTGATGAAGCAAGGAAGAAGTTCTCCAATGCAAAATCTATTTCATCAGCCCAGTTTTTTGGTGATCAAAATAAAGACAAGGAGGGAGATGCTTCAATTTCCCTGCAGAAGTTCTCTGTATGTACTCATGCGTATTATATTTTTCACCTTCTATTCAATAATGTTTCGATCAACTCTCTTTTGGTGTTGGGGGAGAGGCTGATTGTTGCCTTTTGTTTCTTTCTTTTCTTTGTGGTACTCTCTGGGCGCTTTGTTATCTCTTGGCCTTGTTCACTGTTCTAGATTATGCATTTACTGAATATACATATATTGTCCTCACGCATGCAGGGTTCAACATCAATCTCTAGTGCTGATTTCTTTGGCCATGATACTAGTGGTTCTCTGGATGTTACTGCAAGTGATCTCATTAATCGGTTGTCGTTCCAGGTACATACACAGCACTATAGTTCATTCTATCCTCCATAGTATCTTTTGTTTTGAAATTTATTGATGGTGTCTCTTTCGGCTATCTTACTCTCCATTCAAAAAATTTCAAGTAATTTTTTTATACGGAGGACTTGGTAACAAATTGAAGTGGAACTGATGTTTTATTTTTGGGTAAAGAATCAGAGTTAATTAGAACGATTGAAACTCAACGAATGATAAATACACGCAAAACATGTGCATGCATGGACATTATTACAGGGGAATATTGGTTACCCATGCGGTCTGAAGCCCAAACAGATGCTATGCTACCATCGTTTCTTTCTTTTGCTGAAGCCAATATTTTGTCTTGGTCATCAGGCACAACAAGACATCTCCTCTCTGAAAAATATTGCTGGGGAAACTGGGAAGAAACTGAGCTCCATTGCTTCCTCATTGCTAACAGATATTCAGGACCGAATCCTCTGATAGATAGAATACTTCGTATTTTAAATAAGAACATGTTTGTTATGCAGTCTTTAATGCTTTTATGTAGTTTGTGTAAGAAAAAGCTTCGTAAATTTTTTTTGAGGAGACCCTAATAATATTTGAAACTTATAGCAGCTATTTAACGTCTTTTGTTGTCGCACCTGTTCTATTTTATTAAAAATATAATTTTGAGTATGCTTGTGCATTTTTTTCTGGTTGGCTCGAGAAAGGGTGGATATATGTATTTTTTTTCATTTTAGATTCACTCCCATATACCCAATCCCACTTACACTACGGTTTATCCATGCTACAGAAGGAACCCCAAGGGGTTGGCCTGGTTGTAGAGGCCTGGGACTTAAGAGTCTTGCTCCTCTCTAAGTCTCAGGTTTGAAACCGCTATGGTGCTATCAATTCCTGTGGGGCCAGTCTATACGATGGCGTAAAGCCCCGGCTTCAATTGGGCCCCCGCTAGTGGACGGTGGGATTGGTCCCTCGGATTAGTCGGTCTTCAGGCCAGATACCGAGTCATCAAAAAAAAAAAAAAAATCCATGCTACAGAAGGAACTTGTACCATAAAAAAGAAAAAGAAAAAAAAAAGGTCACTCCATTTGGTGAATTTCACCTGGTGGAGTATGGCACTTTGTATTTTCGTTTTTCTAAGCATATTTTGATTAGCGATTTTGAAAATTGAATGGAATTTAACTATTTTCGTTTGGAAGTGTGAAAACTAATCTAGCTTTTCATTCATTCCCAATCGAATGGGACTTAATTTTTAAAGATTAATCATGAGTCCGAATTTGATTGGAGTACTTTGTATTTCGTAAATTACACTTGGAATAAAGTAAGTGCTATTATTTCATGAAACAACGTATTGAGTAATATATAACGAATATAAATAATGGAACCAATTTAATGTCGTGGAAAATAAAGATGCAAGCAGTTCTACAAAAAGATCGTTGTTTGGCGGCTATTGGAGATAGGCCGAAAGGGGACATGGACAATGAAAAGTGGAATGAGATGAATGGTAATGCTACTGTCAATCTACATTGGCTCTAGCAGATGAAGTTTTGTCAAGTATTGCTAAAAAGAAAAATGTCAAAGATATTTGGGATACTCTGACAAACCTATACGTGGTCATACACAACAAGATTTTCTTAAAGAGAAGGCTTTATACTTCGGATATCGGAATCCTCATCGGTGACCGACCATATAAATATTCTAAGGACCCCGTGCCCTTAATCCTCTATTAGTGTATTAACTCATGTACTTAGTGCATACAATCATGTAATCAGGGGGAGAACCACATGCTACCATATCATAAAATACCAATAATAAAATTTCTTACATTATTCCATATAATGTCCATATCCCCCATACCACTCAACCCTTAAGTATGCATATTATAATACACTAACATGTTCTCAAATCATTTAGCAATTCCTTATTTAATTGCATGCAACCAATAAATGAAAAGAGAAAGGACATGCCCTTTATACAGCCCATATACACATGTAATGGTACTCACATGCGAGCACCCAATGAATGAATGTGTATTTAATTTATAAAGTACCCAACACAATACCGGGACTGGCACTTCAGTCCTGGAAGCGCCTCCAATCCTGGAAGCGCCTCCAATCCATAGTTCGATCTCAACTCCGGAGCTACCGTTGTACCTATTCCACCTGTCCCAACAGAGACATCCCCACACGGGATGAGCATACCAATACCACCTATCCAATAATCACAATACATAATTTACAGAATATAAAACTGTAATGTAAAAGATACTCCATGTATAGTATCGTTACCACATGCGATCCCTGTGATGTTCCTGTTCTCAAAATAACCAAAACCATCAATTCTCCAAAAGCCATTTAATCATTACATTGATTAACCCATCCGTTCCCCAATAACAATACCAAAATCAGTAAACCAATTCATTAAATAATGTTTACAGATATTCCATATCTAACCACTAATTCCACAGTCTCATTACCTCGCACGCCCAATAGAGGCAGCATCATAATCGATGTTCGCTACATAGCGACAACATCTCAACCGTTGCTCGCCCATAGCGGCACCATATAATTTGCAATACTTACCAATTTATTGCATTAACATTATAACATGTATTTCACAGTTGCAATAATATAAAAGGTTATGCTCGTACGTTATACGTACCTTATAATTCCGTAGTCCGAACCAAACATTGCCTTAGTCCCGTGATCCAATGAATCATGTGCTAACACAAAAAATAACTCACAATTATTAATGAGCATGCAACCACGTGCCCAAGCACGTTCACAATTCCCAATTATATCGTCAATCCATGATAATTAACCATTTTAGAAGACCGCGGGTGAAGCATGCACCGACACCACAACACAAATAATTTACCAAAACCCCCGACCTATCGATCGATCGGTAAAAATCCAAAATTACATTTTGGCTACGGCATTGCACCGATCGATCGGTATCCTCTACCGATTGATCGCTAAGTGCCACCGATCAATCAGTAAAACGTCAGAATTTAACCCATCGCTACGCATTTGCACCGATCGATCGGTAAGATGCTACGGATCGATCGGTCACTGCACGAACCCGAAAACCACCATTTTTAAAAGTTTAAAAACCTCAACAAACCACACCCAACTCCTTCCAACTCAAACCAACAACAATAAAAACGCCCTAGGATATCCAATATTAAAACACGTTTTAGATCAAGAATAACAAGAATCCAAGATTCTTCAAAATCTCCCAAAATCAAAACCCAACTCTAAACATGCCCAAACTTAGCAATACCACAATCAAAACGAAGATAAATGCAAGGGGAAATAGATTACCAAGTTATCTTTGAGAAATTTCACTCCGAGATCGAGCCTTGCTCGATTCTTGCTCCAAGGGAAAAGGGAAGGGAAATGGGGTGAGAGAGAGACGCGAGAGAGAGAGAGAAGGAAAAATGATTGAACACCGAATCCATCTGGTATATATAGTACCAAGACTCCAAAATCCCAAGTCCTTCACTAATACATCATGACTCATTAAAAATCATCCGTGTTCAATAATTACCTCTCAATTCTCAATTTCCATTACCAGCCCCAACACAAAGCACCCAGACTCCAGATCCCAACAAAAACCAAATTCTAAGATTTATCACCACGATGAGAATACAATCTCAACCCTTGGATCCAACGACCCCAAATACTGGATTTAAAATCCTCAAGAGTCCCAATACCGTAATTAATTCATAATTGTCACAATTAAAACCCATTAAGGATCAATACCACATTGGGATTTACACCATTAATTTTTGGGCATCACAAATACATTGAGTACTCGATTTGCCCAACTCACTACTTTGAGACATAAAATAGAGGAAGTTGAACGTGCGGAGCTTCTACTTCAAAGTCTACCGGATTCATACGATCAACTCATCATCAATGTGACCAACAATATCACTAATGATATGTTAGTCTTCAATAATGTTGCAGCTGCCGTTCTTGAAGAAGAAAGTAGGCGCAAGAACAAGGAAGACAGGTTGGCAAGTTAGAAGCAGAGGCTTTGCCAATGATGAGAGGAAGATCAACGGAGCGTGACTCCTGTGGGAGCCACAAGTATGGTTGATCCAAATCCAGAAGTAAGAAGAAGAATTTTTACTGCTATAAATGTGGCGGTAAAGAGCACTTTAAGAAAGTTTGTACAAGTAAGAAGGGTCTCGAGAAAGATTCTCAAGGAAATGTTGCAAGTACCTCAGATGGTGGAGAAATACTATTCAGTGAAGCATCAACTGTTGCGGAAGGCAGACAAAAGCTTTGTATACATGGATAATGGACTCAGGAGCAAGATGACACATGACATTTCGGAGAGAATGGTTCGATCAGTATGAAGTCTTGGGAGGATCAGTATTCATGGGAAATGATCATGCCTTGGAAATCGCTGGGGTTGGAACCATCAAATTAAAAATGTTTGTTGGTACTATTCACACCATACAAGGGGTACGACATGTGAAAGGCCTGACAAAGAATCTTTATTCTTTGGGACAACTTGATGATATCGGGTGCAAGACCCATATCGAAAATGGGATCATGATGATCGTGAGAGGAGCGCGCTTGTAGTAATGAAAGCGGAAAAGATAGTTGCAAATCTGTATATACATTTGGGGGAAACACACAAAGAGGTAGAGCTAGTTGTTGCATTGACTAGTTCGAGAGAAGAATTAACAGTGTTATGGCATAGGAAGCTCGGGCATATGTCAGAATGGGGGTTGAAGGTTCTCTCAGAACGGAAGCTGCTGTCGGGGCTTACAAAAGTGACTCTACCCTTTTGTGAGCATTGTGTTACCAGTAAACAACATAGGCTACAGTTTGGCACATCTACTTCCAAAAGCAGCGGTATATTGGAGGTGATTCATTCTGATGCTTGGCTAGCACCGGTTGTATCCCTAGGAGGAGCGAGATACTTTATCTCGTTAATTGATGATTTCTCTAGAAGATGCTGGGTGTACCCAATCAAGAAGAAATCAGGTGTTTTTTTCATTCTTCAAGGTGTTCAAAGCGCGGGTTGAGCTTGACTCTGAAAGAAGACCAAGTGTTTGAGGACTGACAATAGAGGAGAATATACAAGTGATGAATTTGATGCATTCTACCAAAGAGAAGGCATCAAAAGATAATTCACAACAGCTTACACGCCTCATCAAAATGGAGTGGCAGAACGGATGAACAGAACCTTGTTGGAAAGAACAAGAGCCATGCTGAGACTACTGGTCTAGCCAAGTCATTTTGGGCAGAAGCAGTCAAGATCGTCAATTATATTATCAATCGCTCTCCATCAGTGGCGATTGATCTGAAGACTGCAATGAAGGTGTGGACTAGAAAGCCGTCGCATTATTCTCGGCTACATACATTTGGAAGTCCGGTGTACGTTTTGTACAACAAACAAGCAAGATCAAAGTTGGATTTCAAAATCCAGAAAGTGCATCTTCTTGGGCTATGCTGGTGGTGTTAAGGGGTATTTTTTATGGGATCCCACTGCCCACAAACTTATTATCAGCAGGGATGTTATCTTCGAGGAAGATAAAGTGAAGGGAGGCAAAAGGCACACTGAATTCAAGTTTCTTCTGAGGTATTACCAGAGCACAATGAACAAGAACCAGATGAGTCAGAGGTTCTCAAAGTTCGGCAGTCTACTCGCGAGAGGAGACCACCGGTTTGGCTTTCAGATATGATACTGAAAGCAATATCCCTGTAGATGCAAGCTATGCAGGAAGAATTGGAGGCCTTGGACAAGAATAAAACTTGGGATCTTGTTACACTGTCACGAGGACGGAAAGCCATCAGTAATAGATGGGTCTATAAAATCAAACGTGATGGTAAAAACCAAGTGGAAAGATATCGTGCAAGATTGGTAGTGAAAGGATATGCTCAGAAGGAAGGTATAGACTTCAACGAGATATTTTCTCCTGTGGTCCGGCTTACAACAGTCAGAGTAGTATTGGCATTATGTGCAGTGTTTGACCTACATCTAGAGCAGTTGGATGTGAAAACAACATTTCTTCATGGAGATCTTGAAGAAGAAATCTATATGCTCCAACCAGAAGGTTTTGCTGAAACAGGCAGAGAAATTGGTTTGCAGGTTGAACAAATCTCTGTACAGTCTCAAATAGGCGCCGATGTGTTGGTACAAGAGATTTGATTCCTATATCACGAGCCTTGGGTACAAGTTACAAGAGATCTGGGGACGATGATTACGTCATTTTGCTGTTGTACGTGGACGGCATATTGGTAGCATGCCCCAACAAAGATCGAGTCCAAGAATTGAAGGCACGGTTGACTAGGGAATTTGATATGAAGGAGTTGGACTGGCAAACAAGATTCTAAGGATGCAAATTCACAGAGACAGAATTAACAGAAAGATTTGGCTTTCCAGAGAAATTATTTGAAGAAAATCTTGCAACGCTTCAACATGCAAGATTGTAAGCCAATTTCGACTCATCTTCTTGTTAACTTCAAGTTATCCTCCCATATGTATCATAGCAGTTAAGCGGAGAGGATGAAAATGTCTCGAGTACCGTACGCATCAGCGGTGGGAAGTTTAATGTTCGGTATGATCTGTAAATGACCAGACATTGCACAAGCAGTGGGAGCAGTCAGTCAGTACTTGGCGAATCCAGGACAAGAGCATTGGAGTACGGTAAAAAGGATCCTTTGATACATTAAGGGTACCTCGAATGATGTATTATGTTATGGAGGATCAGATTTTACATTCAGGGGCTATGTGGATTCAGATTATGCAGGTGATCCAGATAAAAGAAATTCTACAACTAGATATGTGTTTACAGTTCCAGGAGGAGTAAGAGGCAAATTCTAAAAAGTTGTAGCATTATCTACAATGGAGGCAGAATATATGGCAGCTGCTCAAGCTTGCAAGGAGACGATATGGATTCAAGGTTACTGGAGGAGATTGGACATAAACAAGAGAAGTTCCTCTGTTTTGTGATAGTCAGAGTGCCTCGCACATTAAGGAATCCAGCCTTTCATTCTAGGACTAAACACATTGGCGTTCAATTACACTCTGTTCGTGAAGTAGTGGAGGATGAAAGTGTGGATATGCAGAAAATTCATATGAAGGAGAACGCTGATTTTATGACAAAGCCAGTTAATGCTGATAAGTTTGAGTGGTGCAGATCCTGAAGTGGCCTAGAAAAACGTAAGTAGCGGGGTAAGACAAGATTGAAGGGTGTGGAGATGTACTTGATTCTCAATCAAATCTCCAAGTGAGAGAAATGTTGACGGGCTATCATCATTAATGAGGGCAGCTGGTGGTTGCGGATGACAAATGGTCGTTGGCGGATGTGCATTTAATGCGCATCTTCAACCCTATAAATAGAGCTATTCTGATTTCATTTCATTCATTCCGTTTCTGGGTGTTCTCTCATATCTCTACATTTGAGTGTGCATTCTATAATACTTGTGAGGTAGTTTCTCCTATCTTGAGAGTGTTGTTCTCTTTGAAATATAGCGAGAGGTTGTAACCTACAAATATTATAGTGAGATTTTTTCATCTTGCCCGTGGTTTTACCTTAGGGGTTTTCCACGTAAATTCTTGTATCCATTTTATTCTTCATTTTGGTTATTTTCTATCTCATGTTGCCGCAACTGGGGCCAACAAATAACATTATATCCAAATGTAGTTATGAACGTTACATGTTATTGTGCGAGTCATCGATTTCCTCGAAATACAAAAAATGACATTTTTCTAACTTGCAGTTTCACAGCAAATATATGGTATAAGATCTTGAAGAGTGGCTATTATAAATGTTCAGGAGGAAAAATCATGGAAAATAGTTTAACAGTAAATATTTGACTCTGGAGTAAAGAAAGCGGCAATTTAATATTTCGAAGGATCTAAAACTGTAGCTTGATGAGAGAACATAAAATTTAGGTAGCACTTTAGGCATATCTAGATGACACTCTATCTAATGCAAGTGTAATTTGAGTTGACTCATTTATGGAGCAACCACTTAGGATGTGTTTGCAATGCTTATTCAAAATATTTCTATGTTGTTTTTTTTAAAGTTGAAAAAAGTTGATTTAACAAAAGCGTTGAGTGTTTGCTATTAAAATAAAAAGTCAGTTTAATGAAATTCAGTTAATTACAAAATTGTCGGCACATAAATTGAAGTAGCTAAAAACATATAATGATTTGCTTCTCTACTTCTGCTTCTACTTGTTTTATTTTAGAGAAGCAAGAAAATATACCAAAAATCTAACTTTTTGTTTGAAACACAGATAAGAACTTATGAGAAGTGGTGTGTCTAGAAATAGACATGTTTGATGGATTTAATTGTCAAAGATTAGTCATGTTTAATGGTTAAATGTATGTTACAGTTCCTAATCACATTAGGAAAAGGTAAAGAAATCGAGCTAAAATGACAAAAGAAAGTCCAAAGAGGTCTTAGAGATCAAAAGGAATCAAAGTAGAGCGACGAAAAAGAGTTAAAAGAGCAAACCATGTACCGGTCGATCTCAAGAAGATGTCCCGATCGATTGGCTAAGACCAAAGCTTGGGCAACAGAAAAGCTGAAGGTGCTAACCGATCGGCTCTTTCCCTTGTATAAGTGGATTCTTGACCTAATTTCTTCATATCCTCCTCACACATTTCGAAGCAACTAAGATTAATATTTTCTGTTGTTGAACATATTAAAGTTTTAGGAAAAATAATTGACTAGCTTAAATATAAAACTGGTGTTTATGTTGTTTAGATTTACCGTTCTTTCGAGTTAATATTGATCGCTAGTATTTGGATTAATTCAATGATAATAGTTAAATTCGAGCTGTGGTTTTTGTTTAACTATGAATTGAATTTCCAATGATAAATATTTGAATAAGAATTGAATCTCGTGAGAATCAAATATCGAGTTAATAAATTCCAAAGTTAAAGTCAACCCAAAATGAAGAATTGCATTCAAATCTTGATATTCCAATAATTTTGTTTTTTTTATTTTCTTAGTTATAATTCAATTAACAAACCTCGTCTTTATTTTTATTTTTTTATTTTCCACAAAAGAAATAAGCATCCTCGTGGGATCGATTCCGATATTGAAGTTCTAATTGTTGAAGAACCGAAAATTACCATGGCTGGGAATAGGAGTCTGCGACAGCCTGCTAATCCTGATATGAACCAACAATCTTTTTGCATTACTTTTCCTAAGGTGAATATCCTCATAAGAGGTGAAGACTCAGGAGAAGGTGTCACCAACACTCTTAGAACACGAGGAATAAGGGAAGAGAAGGAGCCGACGCAAGAAGAGGTACCGAAACGTAAGTTCCCTCCCCTTTTGGAGTATAAAATTGTACCCCCATTTCTCCTTACATTGAAGGATAATCGGAAGGATGAGGGCATCAATAAGATTTACGACACCTTTCGATGTGAGGTAAACATTCTTTTACTTGATACTATTAAACAAATACCTAGATATGCTACTTTTTTTAAAGAACTCTGCATTGCGAAAAGAAGTTAAAACCGAAAGGGTGCCACACGATTGAACTAGGTGAGAATATTTCTACGGTTATCAAAAGAAATATGCTCACTAAATGCAAGGATCCATGCATGTTTACTATTCCTTGTGGAATTGGCAAACTAAAATTGAAAATATTATGTTAGACCTAGGGGCTTCTATTAATATTATGTCTTATTCGATTTTACCTCTTTGAAATTTGGACCTTTGAAACAAAATGGAATTTTTATTCAATTAGTTGGTTGGTCCATGTATATCCTATGTCATGCCTCGATATGACGTATACATATGTTAGATGATTATGGTGTAATTATGATTAATTACAGTACGATGTGGACTCGGATTTGGGTTGAACCAAGCACGATTAATGTTATGCATGAATGAAATCACATAGTTGACTTCTATGTATCTTGCATTTAACATGAATTTGGAGAGAATGTGTATTTGCATTTGGAGTGCATGTGGAGGTGATAAGATATAACTAAACATCAGATTTTAAACACATACCTCACCTCAAATCACCTAGTAATCTCTACACATTTTCTCTCATTCTCTTGGAATTGTTGTGGGAGTTGGCTTGGCAAGAACAACAAGAAAGGATATCATTTGGTAAGGAAAGTAGAAGTTCATGCTTTGGTATCATAATTAATGGATACATGTGCCTAGTGTGTCAACCTTGAAGCATGTGAAGTAATACTTATATATGCATCTCTATGAGTTTCAAGTAATCTTTTGAAATAATAACATGATGGAAAGTTGTGTATATGATGCTGGTGATTTAGTGTTTAAGTTGTTGTAGTATGAATTTAAGGGTATGAGAAGAACCATGGAGATAAGCATCAAAAATCGCCATGGTTTGAAATTTCTGTTGTCGACCGATCGATCGCTAGACTTGTACCGATCGATCGGTAAAACAGGGGAAAGTAAGGCGGTTCATGTACCGATCGATCGCTGACAGCGACCGATCGATCGGTGAAATGCCGTAGCATTTGTGAGAAATTCAGACATTTGAGCGATCAATCGCTAGCTTCTGACCGACCGATCGCTAGGGTTGTCTGTTTGGACCGATCGATCGCTAGAGTGACCGATCGATCGGTAGATGTAATATGTTTTCTATTTATAGAATTTGAGTTTAATGCCTATGATAACATGATATATTGTTGGCATTGTTGTAGCATCATCTCAAGGGACGGGACAACGAGGCAATTAGCCAGTGACGCCTAATTTAAATCGTTTGTGTCGCAGTACAGGTACGTGTTGACGTACGGAGTATAGATATTATGTGATGATGATGTTATGGTTTTGATATCATATGATTTATGTTAGCTTTGTGTCATATGATTGGTAGTATCATATGCATGTACATACATGGATTTCATATGATTGGGATGGATGCCTTGATAGATATGTGTATATGCTTTGGTAAGATCATTGCCTTGATAGATATGCCAGGTTTGGTATATGCTTTGGTTGGGATCGTTGCCACGATAGATATACTACATATGCTTTGGCTTGAGAGATATACGTCTGGTTTGGGTATATGCTCTGGTTATTATCACAGATGAGTACGGTACTATGATATGTGCTGCTAATATGAAGATGTGATGTGGTTCCATTGGCATATTGAGCTGAATAGGAATATCATATTGGGCTCGTGATAATAGGGTGATTGATGAGACATGTCATGACATAGTTGCATTTGTTGATGCATGAGACAGAGCATTCACATTGGATATGATTCTTATTGCTTTATCATTGATATTGTGTTTTGATATTGCACTAAGATTGTTGTTATCTATACTCACGTTATGTGAATATTTCTGTAGGGACTCATAGACGTGGGGAGACGGGATGTGAGTCATTTTCCGCTGCGAGCTGAACCACTGCCTAGGAGTTATCTTGTAGTAGGTTGTTGTTTGTACATATGATGTGTAGTGGATAGGTTTTTATAAACCCTGTAACAACTTAACTAGTATGATACTCTAAATCAGTGCTTGTTCTTACTTAATTCAGACTCACATATGTATGTTAACATGATACATAATGGATTAAGTAACGAGGACCCCACATCCTAGGGGTATGATTGATGATATTCTTGTGCAAGTAAAGAATTTGGTCTTTCCTGCCGATTTCTATATGTTTTACACGGAAGACGTTGACCTACATATTCCTGTTTTATTAGGAAGACCATTTTTGAAAACATCAAATCTATAATAGATGTGAATAATGGTACCCTTACTATGGAGTTTGATGGTGAGACTACTAGATTTAATATCTATGAGACCATTAAATACCCTTGTAATGATAACACTATTCACCCTATTGATGTCATGGATCACTTGCCACGAGAAAGTTTAGAAATTGTCGATATGTGCGACTTAGAGATGACTGGTGATAGACTTGTCGACAAAGGAGGTACGAAATTAATTTTTCTTGACACTTTACATACACTTGCTGATTTATCCGCTCCTAATGCTATACATCTCCCCCTTATGACTTGCAGGTTCCGACAATTGAATAGGAACATCCTCTAGATCGACCAAAGAAACCACCAAACGAAAACGGAGGAACAAGTCATGAGCTGAAATCCCTAAGAAAAACAAAGAATAGGCATACTTTGACCAGTTAAGAAGATATTAAGATGATGGAAGAATGAGAAAGCAAGCCTACATTAACCACCAGAGCACAAGAGCACTAGCGTCGGGCCACCTACGATAAACAGAGACGCTGCTTTGGAGGCAACCTAAGGGTAGTTAGTTTCCTTTTATTTTTATTTGTTTTTATTCTAGTATTCTCTTTCTTAAAAAAAAAATTGTCTTACATTAAGGATAATATAAGATTTAAGTATGTGAGAGAGATTAGTAAGTTTATTTTCTATTTATTATTGCAAAAATCCAAAGAATCAAAAAATTGAAAATTTTAGAGCTTATAGTTAGTGATGAATATGACTTTGGAACTCACTAGTCTACGATAATACATAATTGATAACATGCATATTTTTTAAAATCGATGAATTGCTAACTTTGGGACATTTTGATCTCTAATGCAAATTATACTTTGATATAGTAGTTGAATATTTTGAGCACTGATTTGTCGTAGCTTGTGAAGCGTACATAGTATAATGAAGGCCATGTGAACTTTGTGGTAGTCTTAGGAAGTCGCTGATACATGGTGGAACTTAACTACATATTCTTTGATGCGTAAATCTAGACTATTTGCAAGCATGTAAATGATATATGCGGCTTGTGAAGCGTACATAGCATAATGAAGGTCATGTGAACTTTGTGGTAGTCTTAGGAAGTCGCTGATACATGGTAGAACTTAACTACATATTCTTTGATGCGTAAATCTAGACTACTTGCAAACATGAAAATGATATATGCAATTTTTGATGCATTGGGCATTTCAAGCTTACCATGTAATCAAACTCACACTAGTGTCCCATTTGAGATTTATTAAAAAGAATGGTTATATGATAAGCATACAAAGAACCTCCATTCACATTCTTTGGCTAGCTTATCATCTTCCCTAATGAATATGGGTTCTTAACGGATCAATCCGGTTCGATCCAGTAAGAAACCGGATCGGATCCGGTTTCGAATCCACCATTTATGGGTTGGACCGATTACAACCCGTAACCTGTTATTAATGATATATATATATATATATATATATATACACATTAAAAAATTCAGTTTTTCTAGCCAAGTTACCTTTTAAATTTTTTTAAATTTCTACCGATTCCGGTAAGCAACGGTTTCAATCCATTAGAACCAAGACGATCCGATAACTACCGGATCGGATCATATTCCTAATCGATTGGCCTGTCTCAGTTCCGAAGCGGGTTGAACCAGTTCTGTTCCGAACTGGTTCCGGGCCAACCTAGAAAGCAGCTCTACTAATGAACCTAAATTGTTTCAATCCATATCTTTGAAGGGAATATGATGTGTTTCATTCGCATGTACTTATTTTATCACAATTCTTATGTTTTTGAGCTTATTGTCAAAAGAATGAAATTCATGGAAAAGAAAATCAAATGCCTTGAAAAAAGAAAAAAAATATGACTACAAGGGAGCCAATGTACAAAAGAGAAAAATGAAATAAGCCTTGTAAAAAAGAGATCAAAGTTTGAAAAAAAATTGAGAAGAAAGATTATACAAAGACAAAAAAGCTTATATTGTGCATAGCATCAGCGTACTTTCTTATTTGCTACATCATTTCCTTTCTTTCATGAGTCAATACCTATGTCATGTTACAAGCAAGTAAAGACCTACTTGATTTGTGTTTGCATATGGCTAAAGATAATGGAAAAAAGAGTGCAAGTGAGCTTATACTTGTGTTATTATACAACTTGAGCTACTGTGGGATTTGCATTGATTGAATCTATGAAATGTGCATTACACTTGTGAATGACCATCAAACACACAAACACACGCACGTTCACAACTATGTCAAGTGTGAGATGTTTGGGGATTGAACTTGTTCCATTGTTAGTTTTTCAACACCTTTCTTGACTATGCATGTTTTAAATTGTTGAGCCACAAATGTTAAGAACAAGCTTATGTTCATTGTGAAACTATGAGCCACAACACATTAGTAGTTAGTCTTATTTCGTCTTGCTCGAGGACGAGCAAACACTCAAGTATGTGGGTATTTGATGTGTCTAGAAATAGACATGTTTAATGGATTTAATTGTCAAGGATTAGGCATGTTTTAATGGTTAAATTTATGTTTATAGTTCATAATCACATATTTGGTTATGCGTAGGAAAATATAAAGAAATCGAGCTAAAATGACGAAAGAATGACCAAAAAGGGACTTAGGGATCAAGATGGATCGAAGTAGAGCGACGAAAAAGAGTTAAAATAGCAAACATTTCCCGATTGATCTCAAGAAGATATCCCGATCGATCGGCTAGGGCCGAAGCTTGGGCAACAAAAATGTTGACGCGATCGATCAGGGAACGAAGTGCCGATCGCTAAGCACGAAACTTGAAAAATAAAATTCCTAAAGTCACGATCGATCGGGAGAAGGTACCGCTCGATCGACAAGTTGCGTACAAATTATGGAAACTCGTTCTTTTCTTGTCCACGTGGAATCTTGACCTGATTTATTCATCTTATCCTCCCATATTTTGGGGACCATTCATTAGATAGTTTAGTGTAGACCTAGTTTTATAATTTTTCTCTCAATATTATTGAAGACGACTACATCTTAGTAGCAAGAATTCGGCACAAAAGCAGGATTGACAACCTCGACTCGTGAATATTCGATTAGTTTTTCTTCCTTAACTTTATGTTATGCTTTCTAGAAAAATAGTTTGTTATTTTTCTTTGATTATGAGTAGTTAAATCTTTTGATTCTTGGTATATCTTTGGATTTTGAATACTCGTGAGGTTCTTGTTTTTAATTATCAATTTTTTGTTTGAGTATCAAGATTTTCTGATTTTATATTGATATGCTTGTTTGTTTGATTATTAGATTGATAAATTGTTTTGCATGTAATCTAATACTAAATTAGAAATTGAATAAGAAATATTTGATAAATATAGTTTACGAAGCAACTAAGATTAACATTTTTTGCTGTTGAACTTATTAAATTTTTAGTGAAAACAGTTGACTAGATAAATATAAACCGTTGGTGTTGATGCTGTTTAGATTCATCGTTCTTACTAGATTTTAAATTATCACCGAGTTAATCTTAAAAATGGGTATTTGGATTAATTAATTCATTAGGGTTAATTTTGAGCGGTGGTTTCTGTTTAACTAAGAATAATGTGATATATGAATTGAATTTCCAATGATGAATATTTGAATAAAAATTGAATATTGTGAGAATCGATGATCGAGTTAATAAATTTCAAAGGTAAAGTCAACCGAAAATCAAGAATATATTTCAATAATTTTGTTTTTGCTTTTCTTAGTTATAATTCAATAAACAGACCACATCTTTATTCTTTTTTTTACTTTTATTTTACTTAACACAAAAAATACATCTTCTCATGGAATCGATTCATACTCACACTACTATATTTTATCAATCCAAAGATTGAGTAAGTTAATTTGAGCGTACACGACAAGTGCACGCCAAGAATAATTTGCAAACACAACTCGAAATAAAAAAAAAAAACAAACAGTGTCCCTCGCTTTTGGAACCTTTTACGGTGTGTTTGGCAACATGGATTTGAGGGGATTTGGGGGGATTCGGATTTTCAAATCCCGTTTCATCCGTTTGGCATATCTATTTTTAAAAAAAAAAAGAATTGGGATTTCAGGGGATTTGGGGGATTTCAGATGACTTAACCAAATCCCACGAAAAATGACAAGATTTTATGGGATTTGGATTTGGATGAAACTAAAATATCTTTTAAAATGATTTCTTCCATTTGTTACCCTTGATAATCTATAAAACCTTCTTTTGCAAAGTGTCACTACCAGCTAAACACAACCTTCATAGAAAACTTCTGGGTCGAAGCACTGCAGCAGAGAAGGAGTGAAAGAAACCTTCTTTTCTGATTTTTCGTGTAGCCATTCGACGACCAGGTTACATTTTTCAACCCTTTTTTTTTTTTTTATTTCTCTTTGCTTTTATATTAGATTGTAATGCTGTTGTTTGTGGAATTTACAGCATATTCACATATCCAGTACATAAATGGATAAGTTAGGAATGGCTTGAAATTGATTTTCCGTAAAAACCACACATAATTTAAAATTAACATGTTACAAAACACTGGCAATCGGTATGGTGGACGCAATGTGCTTTAAATGAAGTGATATATTTGGAAAATAGAGTTAAAAAAAAATAATTGTTTGAAAGCCGTGGGTGGATATTACCTCATGAAGCAACAATATGGTCCATAAAACAAGATTTTATTTCAAAGTTGGGGATAGCAACTTCCCTGAAAACATTTAATGGGAGTTAATGATTTTTTTGTTGGATCTGGATCAAGATTTTCGTAGTTTATTATTGTTATTATTATTTTTGCTTATCAGCCAATTTTGACTCAAATTATGTGGTGGAGGGAAGTACTACTTTTTTTATGTTTTCACAAATGAAACGGGCCAAATCCTTGTCACTGACAAGCTCATGAGATGTTATTACCCCTTCGCTTCTTCTGGTTAGGAATTGATGGAACTACCTGCTATATAGATATTGAGAGAAAACGGTCAAAAGGGTTACGAATTACGATTCAAAATGCATGTTTTCATACTCTGAATGAATACTCATGGAAATTCACTTGCATCGTCTAAGAATCTGTTTTGACTAGTGATTTAAAGTCCACGAGATTAAATAATTCAATTCAATCCATCCATAATGTAAATCTATTATTTTAAATTTTCAAAATTATCTTGATATATCCGACTGAAATTGAAAACTCGTGCAAATCCGACTAAGTGTGAAACTAAACCAATATACTAACAAAAAATTTTGATCAAGTAGAGGATCGAAAATCCATAGAGACCAACTTATTGGACTAATCTAGGATTTTTGGGATTGAAATACCGAATGTCAAGGCTTTGGAAAAATGAGCCGACAGTTGTTATGACATCCTAAAAAATATCACATTTTCACAATATATGTATGTCTAGATATAAAAAATATAGATATATAATCCAGAAGAAATGACCCAAATAATTATTTAAACTCGTCAAGAACCAGAAAGCTTATTCAGCATAATTTATTGATACAATTTTGGAGAGAAAAAGGGGAATTAGCCATATAGATCAATGGGTCTTGGTGATACAATTAAAATTTTTAATCAATCCGACGGGGTTGCGGCTCGGGCGCGATTGGCGGTAGCAAACATGAACGGGCGCAAGCAATACGACATTTATAATACTTGACGAAGTCGCCTTCGTACTTGACGCAACGTTCGCTTACGCATTTAGTGAAGCATTTGAGATCGGCATCGGCCATGAAAATAAGGAGCATCGTAGCAATGAACGCAATCATGGGCCTCAAACTTTTTGTCGTCATTTTTCTTTGTTCTAATCTAAATTGTTTTTTATGTTGAATTATAGATTTAATTTTCTTTTCCAAGGTCTGTATTTATAAGTGGTATAAGGGAATAAGATTGCATCGATTCATGTTTGGATTACATCAATTTTATATATTTGGATTTTGATATTTAATACAATCATGTACTAGTGATTTTATATTGTATTACATTAATCTCATTTAGATTTGTTTATTTCTTGACTGTGTGTCAAGCATGTTTTCGTAATTTTATCTTAAAGAATGCAAGTTTTTTTTTATGCAGCTGGTTTACTAAATTATTTGATTTGTCATAAGATAGTTTATTATTATTTTTTCAAAAGTCTTGGATGATTTTTGTATTGTCTTGAAAATGATTTTTTTATGTGATAGATGGATAATATCAAAAAGATCAGATGACGATCACAAGTGGCACTTATAACACTAGTAACTTGTGTTGCTTATTTAAATATATTAATCAATAAAAATAAAAACCTACATGAATAAAAACATATAAAAAAAGATCAAAAAAGAGAAGTAATTGGGAAGGAATTAATGCATCGTGTTGAAACCGATGAATTCATGGTGTGCTTTGTATGGGACCAGATGCATTTAAAAAGTTCGTTACAATACTAAGAGAGAAAACATCCCTCAAAGATACTATACATAACATCGTAGAAGAACAATTTGCAAAATTATTATATGTTGTTGGGCAAAATGAAAGTAATCGTTCAATGGGATTTATATTTTTACGTTCGGGAGAGACAATCAGTCGACATTTTCACAAAATCTTGAAAGCAATCATATATCTTCAAGATCAATTTATGATTCGACATGATGGAAATGAAATCTCAACTGAAATTTTTCATAATCCTACATTCTATCCATTTTTCAAGGTTTAAAAGCTTTAAGTCATATCTATATAAATAATAATAATTAGATACATATGATAGGATTGTGTTGGTGCAATTGATGGAACACATTTTCGTGTCAAAGTTCCTAAAGAGACGTTGCAAGATATCGAGGAAGAAAAGACTTCCCCACACAAAATGTGTTGGATGCATGTACTTTTTGATTTGAGATTTACATATGTGTTACCTGGTTGTGAAGGTTCTGCAGCTGATGGGCATATCATTGTTGATGCACTTAGTAGAAAAGATAAGTTGAAAGTTCCAAATGGTAGTTAATTATAAATATAGTAAACGAAAAAAACAACACAAATATATATTAATCAACAATACCTTTTGTAGGTAAATTTTATCTTGTTGATGCCGGATTTATGCTAACAGTGGGCTTTATCCCCCCTATAGAGGAACTGGATATCATCTGAAAGAATATAGTAGTCGTGGACCAGAATCTCAAAAAGAAATATTTAATCACAAACATGCATATTTGAGAAATGCAATTGAAAGAGCTTTTGGTGTCTTGAAGAAAAGATTTTCAATTTTAGCTAGTGGAGCCGAACTACAACATAGAGACCCATTCAAAAATTATATTAGCATGTTGTATTTTGCATAATTTTCTCATGGGAGTATATCCCGATGAAAGATTAATCGATGAAGTCGATAATGAGCTTAGAAATGAAGAAATTGTAAACGAAGAAATTACAGCATCCTATGGTAGATATGAAAGTAGTAGACACGGAATAATGATAAGAAATAGAATATCACAAGAAATGTGGGAATATTATCATACTTACAATATTTTGTATGTGGTATCCTTTGAATAATAATATTAAGGTATTTTCAATGGTATATAATACATTTTTTTGCATTTGTGTTATCTATGTGATATTTATTTCTTAATTATTTTTATGTAACGAACTCATTAACTTATCATATTATACTTTAGAATATTTTGTTTTTGATAATTTTATTTTTTATTGTTTATTATATATTAGGAAATGAGTATTGCTACCCAAGATACTGAATCCGTCCACTACGAAAGTTGGACACAACAAATGGATGATTTTTTACTTAACCAAAAAAATTAAGGACAAAAACCCCGACAGAAAATTTTACTCAAGCTGCATATAATGCTGTCATTGAAGCTATTAATTCTACATTTCCACTGAGGTCAATAAAGATAACGTTCAAAATAGATTGAAAACTTTGAAAATAAAAATGACTATTGTTCTGGAAGTCTTCAAGCGAGGAAGTGGATTTGGTTGGAATGATGTAACCAAACAAATTGATGCACCGGAAGAGGTTTGGGACGATTTAGTCAAGGTATACACTATTAATTTATTTGTGTTTATATCTCAATTATAAAAATCACATATTAATGAAAATTGAATAGGTGTATCCTGATGCTAAACATGTTCGGAATATTGTAAATTTCCTATGCTTCGAGAAATTTTTGAGAAGGATAGAGCTACTGGAAAAGGAGCAAAAACTGCGAAAGAGAAGACACTTCGCTGGGCAAGATAAAATGAATTGAGTGGTGGAGGTTCATCTAGAATAGAAGAGATTGATCAGTTAGTAGCTGACCAAGAGATACACATAGAAAGTTTCGATGATTTTGAAGACGAGATTTTTCAACAACCTTCTATTCCTCATTCATCATCCACAAATCTTATATCTAAGGGCGGCAAGAAAACAATATCAAAAAGTGATGATTTTAATGAGAGACTTGATAGCTTGAATGATATTTCGCAAGTTGCCAATGTGATGGATGTCAATGAACAGAGTAAAAGTCGACAACAAGAATTATATTCTGAATTGACAAAACTGAAAGGAGTAGAAGAGGATTTCATTTTTGCAGCATATGATTTTCTTTTGTCAAATCCGATTGCAGCTGGTGGTTTGTTGAGAATTCCACAACATACTCACTTTCGTTGGATATCTTAGAAGATGCACCAGACATCTTAGGACTAAATAAATATTTGATTTCTATTATGAAATTTATATGTGTTTGAATTCATAGAAGGATTTATTTATTTTCTAGTTTGCACATTTAATTATTTTGATGAGCTGCTGTCTAGAATTCAAATTACAATATTTTAAACTTATGTTCGATTATTTATTTTAATTTTTTACGTTGTTGTCTTCAGTAGATTATATAATAGTCAATGGGGTTTGTTCGACGCACATACATTATTTTAGTTGCATATAAAAGCAATTGACTGTGTTTTCTGCTATCTTAGCGAAGAATATAACGTCCATCTTTTTTGTCACTGTGTTTTTTCGTATGAAGTATGGCGTGCGGTGTATGCATTGTTGTCTCTATTATCGGTGGGAGCCGACAAGCCAGTTGATCACTTGGCTCATCACGAAGGATTGCGCCTGGATGGAATTTCTAAGAATTTATGGACAATGTTATGGGTATGCACTGTGTGGTGTATCTGGAATGAAAGGAAAGAGGATTTTTAATGGTATGGAAATCGATGGCAGTCTAGTGGTGGAAAATATCATAATTCACAGTTGGTTATGGGTTAACGCTAGACATAAAATTTCATGTAATTATTCTCTTAGCGATTGTTTAGGGAGCCGATTGTATGCCTTAAATCGTTGTAACTTAGAGTTTTATTGCTCTTAGTTTTAATCATTGGATCGGGCTGAATACCCCCTTATACTCCATATAAGAACTTATTTTTTCTTTTCAAAAAAAAAAATTCCTTTTCAATTAATGGATTTGTAAATACTATTTTTCAATTTTAAATAAAAAAAGAAATGGAATTCTAAATCAAGGATTTTAGGGACGTTCATTCGGTTCGGTCCGAACCGAAATTTCGGTTAACCGAAAATCGAACCGAAATTGTTCGGTTCGGTTTCAGTTTTAACCAAACTTCTTCGGTTCGGTTTCAGTTCGGTTCAGTTCGAAAAATAGTTTTTTTTTTATTTTTCATTTATTTTTCGAATTTTTCAAACTTTTTTTTTTTGAAATTGTATGATTAAATGATAAAAATCAACTTAAATACAAACACTAATACATCATTCATTGGATTCAAATGAATTTTTAACATTTGACATTTTAATTTTAAACTTCTAATATTATTTTGAAGCTATTTAATAAAAAAAATCGAGTTTAAATAAGACAACAAAATAAATTATATTATACTTGAAACGTTGTTAATTTACGAGTTCTTATCAATACAATCAGGAGCGAAACCATTACAAAAAATTTTAACCATAAAAAAAAAATTCAACTTTTTTTTTATAAAAAATTTCGTTTTTCGGTTCGGTTAACTGGACCCTGTAACCGAAAACCAAACTTCTTTTTTTGAAAAGCGACAACCGAACCGATTTTTTTGGTTCGGTTCGGTTTGAACCGACCTTTTTTGGTTTGGCCCGTTTGATCGATTAACCGAACCGGAGAACACACCTAAAAGATTTCCAAATCCAATTTCAATTCTAATTCCAAATCCAAATCCAAATCCAAATCCAAATCTCATTTTTTGTTCTTACCAAACATAGTGTTAGTTTTCGCGTATTTCCCTCCGATTCCAAATCTAATCTGCAAACTCTTTCTAATCCCCAATGTGAAAATTGAAACCCCTAACTTCAAAAATCTTGACAAATTTATTGTCCGATAATATCAGCTGGCAAAACCCTAGATCAAGGTATGGACGCTCAGCCAGACGTTGAGAAATTACGGAATTCCGACGTTTTCTCGCCCAAGAGTGATGAAATAGCTGCTGGCGGTGATGAATTATTTGATGCCAATCATGTGGTAGAAGGTGAATCTGATGGAGACGATTACGAGCTTCTGAATCTCTCTCGCTTGTTCGAGCGGTGTTCGGGAAATCCTGGTATCAGTGGAAGTCACGCGGAACCTGACAGATTGTTGCCTTTTGATTATCGGCTTTCTCCTTCTGATATGACCGAACAGCCGTCACGAAGTGGTGTGGATGTTGGAGCGAGGACTTCAATTTTGGCATGGCGGTCGGAAAGTAACAAGCTTGCTGCCATTGAAAAGGTTTGGTATTTTATTGAGTTTTATCAGTTTGTGACGCGTGTTCTAGTTGTTGTGTGATTTTTTTTATTTTCTTTATGTTAAATAATTGTCAACCTATTTAACCGGATAGCATAACCGGAGGAATGAGGTTTTGATGGTTGAGATGAGACAGTTAAGTAAGAGTTCATGATCAGTGGCCAAGGAGGGAATGAACATGACTTGCAACTGGAATAAGAGGTCAAGGCAGTTGGAGGGGCGGTTACTCTATAAAAGGAGTTGCTCTGCAACTGGAAAGGAGGACTGATCGAAAAAATCAAGGGCAAGAAAACTTGATATCCATAGTAGAATAGAAGCAATAATTCGAGAGGCAAAAGTGAGGAAGTCATTGTAATTTAATGAGTGAATCCTTGAGAATTCTTGAAGGTGTATTGTTGTAAAATCTTGGATTGTGATCAATGAGAATGGTGTCTCCCGTGGACGTAGATCGCTAGTGATCAAACCACGTAAATCTTGTTTTCGTTTTTGATTCATTTCTTTCTGCTATATTTGTGTATTCATCGTGTATTGTGTGCGTGAGTTTCTGGAGCTTTGTTTCGGGTAAATATGTTTGTGATGCAAAGTTTATGATGCATCAAGAATCTTGGAGATAGTTGTTAGTGCATTACAAGAAAAGAGAATTCAAAAGCATTCTTTGTTGAATCAAGAAACATCGAAGAATCTGTGGATTTTCGTGGCTCGATCAATGCAACTTTAGTTCATTGATTTCTTGTTGGGTTAAATTCGATAGATTGATTCTGAATATATCTTGATTCGGTTATTTGGATTCTAGATTTCATAACAATTGGCGCCGTCCGTGGGAATCGAAACCAGGTTGCGACCATATTCAATTGAGAACGATTACTTCAAAGATAGAAGTGGCAAGATTCGATGGAAAGGGTGATTTCGGACTATAGCGGCGAAGGATGTATGCAATTCTTTTCCAACAAAAGGTTGCAATGACTTTATGTGGTGAGAAATCTCTTCCAGAATCTCTCACGCCTGAATAGAAGAACGAGATGATGGAGCTTGCGTTCAACACGTTGACACTCCACCTCAATGATAAAGTTCTTCGGGAAGTGTCATCTGAAGATACGGCCGCTGGAATCCTGGGCGAAACTTGAATCATTGTACATGACAAAGTCTCTCCAAGATCGCGTCTATCTGAAAGGAAAATTATTTGGTTTCAAAATGATAGAGACTAAAACGATTTCTGAAAATTTAGATGAGTTCAACAAACTCATTCTTGATCTTGAAAATATTAACATCAAGATTGATGATGAGGACAAGGCCATCCTTGTATTGAACTCCCTTCCCAAATCGTATGGTGTATTTGTGGACTCTATGAAGTATGCACGTGAATCTCTATCATTTTGGTGATATCCAAAGGGCATTGAAAGCCAAGGAAACAAAATCGAGGCTTGAACATGAAACACAAATCTTGGGTGGCAGTTCACCAAGAACATAGGCGAAAGGTGTGATGAATGTGGAAGAAACAAGGAAAAGTCGAAGTCAAAAATTAAGATGTTGAAGTGTTTTTATTGCCATAAGGAAGGTCATTACAAGAGGGATTGCCCTGAACGTAAAATGGACTTAGAAAAACCAATCGAACAAGGAGAAGCAAGGACTGTCCTAGATGATATTGATGAAGCTGATGTCCATTGTGCAACTGATAACATGGACAATCAACAATGGGTGTTGGACAGTGGCTGCTCTTATCACATGACTCCTAATAAGTCTTGGTTTGAGTCTTTTAATGCGGTGGAAGGGGAGCATGTTTCTCTTGGGAATAACACGTCTTGTGAGGTTCAAGGGATATGCACAATCAGATTGAAACCACGTGGAGGAACTGAAAAATTACTTCAAGGAGTTAGATATATACCTGAGGTCAAAAGAAATTTGATTTCTTTAGGAATCTTAGATCAACTTGGGTGCTCCTTTAGAGCTTAAAAAGGAACCATGTCAGTATATAGAAATTCGGTGGACATCTTGAAGGGCAGGAAGCTCAATGGGCTGTATATTTTCACTGGAAACCCAATTATAGGTCATGCAGCTGCAGTTACAAGGAATATGAAGGTTAAGGTGGAGCTAGGTGAGAAAAAATCAATTGGACGTAGCCTTATATTGAAAGAGGACAGCAGGTAACAAGACCTGGGATTATGTCAAGCATGAAGGGTGGTCTTTGCCTCAAGACAGGGGGAGTAGATACATGAAACCACAAGGAAAACATGGACATAAAAGATATGTGAATTGTGCTTTATCTGTATTCTCGATTGCCAAGTCTGTGTATAGCCTACTGCCTCTAGGCGACCGATTGATCGCTGATTAAAAAAAAAAAAAAAAGCGAAAACGGCGTCGTGCCGTGCCGTGCCGTTCCAGCCCGTGGGCTGGCATCCCTTGGCCCCGCACGGCACGGCCCATGTTACGGGCCGTGCCTGGCACGGCACGGCACGGCACGGCACGACACTGTAGCAAAATGGACCAGGCCGTGCAGCTCCACGTCGTGCCGTACCTCGTGGCGTCCGCTCCGTTTGACATCTCTACTGTGTGCCGATTGACCAGTAGTTTTGAAGAGATTGTTAAATTTGTAAAAGTTGATTAACTCAATCCTTAAAGAGAGATATAACTTTATATAGATGTTTTGTCCCTTGCTCTCCTTTCGATTATCTGGTCTGGTGGTGTTATAAAATAAGTTGGCTCATATATATATCCGGCTCTTACATCCCTATCTTTTTATGCGTTTTGTGTTCTGCAGGTGGAACTTAAATACACACTTTATGCTGTTGTGGTGCATGTCGGATTGACATCTAGTTCAGGCCACTATTACTGCTTCATTCGTTTATCCCCTGATGTGTGGTGCAAGTTTGATGATTCCCGGGTAAGTGTATGGACATACCTTGCTGCAATTATACCATCATTGTCCTCTCTAGTTGTTGAGCTATAGTTAATCTGGTATTTTGTTTGTGTCATTTCTCACGAATGGTCAATGACCCCTTCAAAATTTTCAAAACATTATTGGTTTACTGGTGGTGGCGAAATCTTGATGTTTGATTGCCATCATGTAGGTTGTTCAAGTCCATGAAGATTTTGTAACGTACAGGAAGCCTACATTCTCTTCTATGCCAAAGAGGGAACCTCCTGGTTTTCAACCTTCATGGAAACTCAGACGTTCATAGAATCCAATATATCAAACACATCACCCAAATCAGTGTTAGATAAAGTAGACATACCTCCAACATCTCCCACTCTCCACAAAAGTCACTATTGTGGTTCAATTGAAGCAAGTAATGTAACTGTTTCAAAATGCAGTGAAGTTGAAAACGATGAAAGTAAAGAGAATGGGTCAGCATATACCTGCAAGTGATTGTTTTGATTTACCTTTACATGATCCCCAAAAACGAGAGAGAATGGGTCAGCATATACCTGCAAGTGATTGTTTTGATTTACCTTTACATGATCCCCAAAAACGAGCCTCTCCATGTTCACCTGACATAATTAACAGGAAGCAGAGGGATAGTTTACGTGGAACCAATCAAGTTATTACTCCTCACACTCCTAGATATCCAAGTCCAGAGATATATAGGGAAAACCCACCAGGTAAATTGAGCGAAACCTGTTTCTTTAAAGGTACCATTTTGAATAACTTTCAGCATATACCTGCAAGTGATTGTTTTGATTTACCTTTACATGATCCCCAAAAACGAGCCTCTCCATGTTCACCTGACATAATTAACAGGAAGCAGAGGGATAGTTTACGTGGAACCAATCAAGTTATTACTCCTCACACTCCTAGATATCCAAGTCCAGAGATATATAGGGAAAACCCACCAGCTAAATTGAGCGAAACCTGTTTCTTATGACTAGATTTGGTTTTAGATGTTTTCTCCATTGAACGTAACCATGTACGGTCTGTGGATCGTGTCTCTTGCAAGAGACTGGATGAAACTCTGGATGATGTGGAAACAAAGCAGGCTTGTTCATTCATAAAGAAAAGCATTCCTGGTGCTAGAGGTCAGCAACTGTTGGCTGCTTTGAAGGGGTCGAAAAGTGAAGGTTCTGTGAATGGGAAGAAGATTAGAAGATCAGGATCATCTCCGAGAAGAGATAACATGGGACTGTTGCATCCTTTGCTTGCTGGGGGTTTCAGGTAAATTGGAAATCTGTCAGACCAAGTTGAACAGCAACGTTGTGGTAGAATAGGGATATTAGCCTTTTTGGCTGAATTAGGCCAAAAAGCTTATAGCTATTGTCCGTTTTGTCATCTGTTTTTAAATAATTGCATTTTTAACTTGGAATAATCATTATTGAAATATTCCTTGTATAAGGCTTTTGAAGGTTTCACATGCTTTTTTTTTTAGCGAGTTTTACTGAGGAATATAAATCCACATTATCCTTGATGTATGATTGACAATTAGTCCGTTGGTTTATGATCCATGGTATTTTTTTTCTTGTTATTGTATTTATTGGGAATTAAAAGTGTGTATGATTTAACTAGATCGACTAGTTTGTTGGAAAATTCCAAAGCAGTATTCACTGTGTTCTCCCAAACATAAACTCCAAAGAAAATGACCATAGATGTGTGAATAAGATTTTCTTTGTCCCGCAACCGCATCACCAAAGTCTTCCTTGTCATTTTGTGTAAAGATATATGTATGGATTGAGGCAAATTGAGACTGGATTTATTTTGAAACAGAAACACAAGTGCATCACAGAATGAAATGTTACAATCTAGTTCTTCCTCCTTGGTATTACAATCTAGTTCCTGCATCTGCATCAAAATTCTTTATTCGTTGTCATGTTTTCCTCGGGATATTGGCTTTAGACATTTTTTAAGCTGTTCTGAGAGTATGGATTTGGTGCAAGTTGCGAGAGAAGGCATGGACTCGATTCCACGATCTGGACTGTACTCTGTATCACTTACAAAAGATTTTCGTTTCTTGACCAGATCAACAGCTCCATTGTCATTTACCACCACTATGTTGCAAGGTACTTTCTCTGCATAGTACTCTATGTATTTCCTGTCGTGATGCCTGTTTTATATATGTTTAAAAGGTCATGAACATTATGCGTTGATTCATTTATTCTACAAGAGATAGAACTGAGGGAGGTGAGCAGTTTCTCAGTTTAAGTGTTCGATTGACCTTGCTCACCTTAAATAAAATTTGAAATGTAATTTAGTAAGAATGAATTATGTGCCTTTAAAAACCCCGTTTACGTATCTAAAAGATCTTGTTAACCCGAACTATGCGATTTGCGTAGTGAGTATACGTACCTGTCGAATACTACCAGTGTAGCATGAAGGCTGCTAATATGCTCTACAACCAGCAGTCTCAGAGGATGCCCCATTTCACTTCTAATTTCTGGTTCAACCTGAAAAATGAGGCAAAAAAAGCCATTATACAGATGATACACCGAAAAGCAATACGACATATAGGCTCTGAAGTTCGAGTAATATCAAATGTACGGTGTAAGGTTGAGCGTTATGAATGTAATACCCCATATTTTTGGCAAAGGTCAAGCAACCTTCGAACCTTTTGACATTTGGGGTCATTCTTGAAGTCACCCTTCTCTTGAAAGTAAGATAAATTCTCCAAATCCATACTCCACATGTCGGACCAAGTTTTTGATGACACTACAAAGCAAAAGCCAAATGCCATATTTTATTCAAGCGTAAACATCTTTGCCTCATTAGCTAACGTATCGTCGTTAACCTGTACAAATTTTCTGCAATGTATGACATTTTATCATCTTATAATTGCATATTTGATATGTGATTCATTGATCGAATGCTTGTTTATTTGTTATATGACGCGTGGCAAACATTCGGTCAATTTAGCAATATACCATGTTAAATATAAGTGTGACAAAAGATTTTAATTGCTCATCAATCTCATTTTATGAGCTACAACAATTATGAAGATATATCGTCATTTTCACTAAATAGAGATAGATATGACTCACATGGCATGTTAAGCCAAGGCTTGACCCCGAGGATTGTAATAGTGTGGCGGTTCTTGATGGTGAATTTTTTAAGAACCCTTTCGAGTAAATCTAGCTGAAATTCCTTTAGAGCATCGACAACTATGAGTATTCGTTTAGGATCGTCGAATGATCCGGACAACTCATCCAGGATCACATCTTGCGAGAACGTAGTTTTGGGTATAGGAAAGCAACTTGACATTGTTCTAGCTTTGATGTATTGCAATGCTCAATCATCTGACGACAAGATGTATGACAAGTAATTTTCAACAAGGAAGAGAAAGCAAAAAGAGAAACGGAAGGGATTTGATTCACGAAGTTGAGTTTCTTATACAAAGTTTTTCTTGGTAATTATCAACATTTTTGCTTAGTATTCTTCTACATAGACGATGCACAATAAAAAATTGTAGGGAAATTCCAAATCCAAGCTTAAATATTGGTTTTCGGATATACAAACGATGCCATCGTTTTGAACTTTATTCCTACATTTATTTAACTTTATGAAACAATGCTTATAATAATAATAATAATTATTATTATTATTATTTGGTTTTAAAATCTTGATCCAATAGTTTGGCCTTCGTTCCAGACGAATCAAAGAAACAACCCTTGTTATCAAGTAATTTTTTGAATTCTTAATCTAGGGGGAGCGAGAGTCTCAAATTCAGTCTCTGAAAAGAGGGCTTGTATGATAATCATTTAGGCTAAACCTTAACATCATATATATCATTTTTATGAGCTTAGAAGTGAACATTTGTTTCTTGTAATTGTGTCATACATGGGATAGTATTTTTTTTTCTCAAAGAAAGTTATTTTAAAATTTTAAATTTCTTAGGTAGAAGGTTTTTAGTTTATTGGATTCATAAAATAGTGTACGGTATAATTTAAAAATAAAACCTAATATGACAAATACAAATATTATACATTTGGGCGCTTAAATGCCAATATACTCAATTTAATTTGTAATATGCACATGATATCCAATAACATCTTGGCTGACAAATTAGATCATGTTTAGTCCTAAAATTTTAAAAATATTCCTGAATCAGTCCATATCCGTTTGTTTCCATGTCCGACTTAATATTGGGGGCTGAACCGAGAACTTTTTTAAAAATTTAGGACTAAATCGGGTTACTGAAACTTTTGTGACCGAACCATGAATGAAATCAAGATGTAGGAAAGTTTCATCGTATTATTCCTTTCTCAAACATAACAAAACAAAGACATGCCTTATGAGCAAATTGTGTTATGTTATCTACTCATTCTAATTGACGGTGTGCAAGAAACTTTTATCTATTTAAATTTTGGTTAACTAACATTTTTATATATGACTTCCTAATTTTTTAAACATTCTATGATATGTTTAGGACTACATGTTCATACGACCTTACTCAATTTTTAAACATTATCTTATATGTAGGTCCATGTATTTTTACAACAGAAGATCATGAAAAATAATAACAAAAAAAAGTTAAAACCTTGTAAATCAAACGTTTTTGTTTTTAACATAATTATATATCTAATTAATTTTCCAACACAAATATTAGGTACGTCAGACGTAAAATTCAACCGTAGTTATTTTTCATTAGAAAATTGTTAACCTACATATTTTCACTATAGTCTCGAATCAACCAAGTCAATGAAAAAATTACCAACTACAACTAGATAAGCTAAGTGATCAGCAATACTGATATAATCCAGACCAACTGACAATCAATAAGGTTTGAGAAGAATATGTTATTTGTCTGTCTAGCGTAGTTGAACCTACCCTAGCTAGCTGATGAACTAGTACATCTGGATAATCAAACCAGCTAAGTACTCAACCAACCTGTTGCAACCAGCAAGTACATCTGAATTAATTTAAAACCATCCGGGTCAACCGAGTTGAATAGATACAAGCTGGATAGCAGGATAGGTGAATAGACGAGACCTAGCTATTCAAAAAAAGACCAGGTGAGTAACCTACGTAGCTGAAGAGACAGAGCCCAACCAAGTAATCACATCATGTATCAACTGAATGACCATATATATACACTTGAAGATAATGTTGAAAAGTCAAGGTTGGATAGTTGGTGCCTAAATTAGGCAGAAAGTTGAAAGATGGAAAATGTGTGCCAAAAATTTGGTAATTGGCAATTGAAAAAAACACGTGAGTTAAGCTGAAACATTTGGACGGTGCACACAGTTTCATATTTGGGGGGAGCTCTACAAATTGAGCTCATCTCACTTCATTTCAAGTATCCCAGTAGAGTGTTCTCTCATGTAATAGCATTCTAGTTTGGGTGTTTATATTCTATAATATTTGTGAGGTAATTTTCTCCTATATTGAAAGTGATATTCTCTTTGTAAGATAGTGAGATATTGTAACCCATAGGAAAACATTATTGTTGAATCTTTTCATCTTGCACGTAAATAGTGGTGTCCATTTTATTCTCCATTTTTGGTATTTCCTCTCATATGGCCTCACCTAGAGTCAATAAGTGGTATCAGAGCTAAGGTCATTTTGTTGGGTGGAAGACATGGTAAACGGAAACAAAGGTACACATAATTTAGATACTGTAGTTCAGGTGGAAAATAAGACGGATGAAGATAAAAAAATTTTATGGCAGCACAAGAGCACAATGAATAAGAACCAATCGGGTCAGATGTTTTCAAAGTTTGGCAGTCAATTGGCATTAGATTATGAAAGCAATATTGCATACTGATAGAGGGTGGTGAGCCATCGAGTTTCCATGAGGCTATTCAAAGATCGGTTATATCCTTGTAGATGACAGTATGCAGAAAGAATTGGAAGACTTAGACATGATAAAATTTGGGATCTTGTTACACTACTACGAGGAAGGAAAAGCTATCGGTAACGAATGAGTCTACAAGATCATACGGAATTGTAGTATCCAAGTGGAGTGATATCGTCAAGATTGGTGTTGGAATGAAATGCTCAGAAAGAAAGTACTGACTATCATGAGATGTTTTCTACCGTGGTTTCGGCTACAACAATTAGAGTAGTGTTAACATTTTGTTTGACTTACATCTAGAGCAGCTAGATGTGAAAAGCCCTTTCGTCGTGAAAATTTGAAGAAAAGATTTAAATGCTCCAACCATAAGGTTTTGCTAAAAAGGCAAAGAGAACTTGATTTGCAGGTTGAACAAATCTTTGTACGGTCTCAAACAGGCATCGATGTGTTGGTACAAGAGATTGGATTTCTATATCATGAGCCTTAGGTACACCATACCTAATGCAGATCCTTGTGCATATTTCAAGAGATCTAAGAATGATTATATCATTTTGCTGTTGTACGTGGACGACATGTTGGTCATAGACCCAACAAAGATCGAGCCCAGAATTGAAGGCATAGTTGGCTAGGAAGATTGATATAAAGGACTTAGGACTGCGAAACAAGATTCTAGGGATGCAAGTTCACCGAGACAGAAGTAACAAGAAGATTTGGCTTTCCCAGAAAGATTTGCAGAAAATCTTGCAATGCTTCAACATGCAAGACTGTAAGACAACTTCCACCCCTTTTCTGTTGACTTCAAGTTATCATCTGAGGAATGCCCTAACAGTGAAGCCAGGAGGGTTGAGATGTCTCGAGTATAATATACATCACCAGTGGGAGGTTTAATATTCACTATGATCTATACAAGACCGGACATTGCACAAGCATTGTGAGTTGTCAATAGGAACATATCGAATCCATGATGGAAGCATTGGGAGGATCCTTAGATAAGGGTAGCTCAACTGCCGCATTATGTTATGGAGGGTCATATTTTACATTTAGAAGTTTTGTGGATTTAGAATATAGAGAAGATTAATGTGAAGGATAATCTAGCTTATATTCTACCAAGCTAGTTAATAATGATAAGTTTGAGTGATATAGACCCTCAAGTGGCCTAGCGAAAAAGTAAGCAGCAGAAACATACTAGACTGAAAGGATGTGTAGCGATGTGTTTGATTTTCAATATATGTGTCAACCGTACCGGGCGGCACAAGGCCCCGCACGGCCCGTGACACTATAATGACGGGCGTGCTGGGCCATGGGTATAGCGGCTCGTGGCACGCGCCATTTTTTTTATTAAAACGCTAGCGATTGATCGGAAAATGGTAGACGATCGACGCCAAAGGCCGTGAGTTAAAAAAATGGACAATTGGCCGATTATAAGGTATATGAAGACATGATGTATCTTCTGACATAAACGAAGAAAGTAGAATCTATATGTTAATATTCTGTGATTTTGTTACTTTGTTATTTCTGAATGAAATTTATAGCTATTCAATTCATAGTCAATAAATTTGAATTTCCACGTGTACTGTCCAAGCTATTTCTTGTTCTACTGGCCGTGCCGGAACTATCAGTTTCCGGCCCAGCCCGACCCGTTTGAGATCTCTAATTCTCAATCAAATCTCTAAGTGAGAGAAAATTGAAAAGCCAATGTCGGAATGATTAGTGCTTAAAATAGGCAGAAAGTTGAACGTTGGAAACGTGTACACAATTTGGTAATTGGCAATTGAAGAAAACACGTGAGTTAAGCTGAAACATCTGGACGGTGCATACAGTTTCATATTTGGGAGGAGCCCTATAAATTGAGCTCCTCTCCCTTCATTCCAATTATCCAGTCGAGTGTACTCTCATGTAATAATATTCTAGTTTGGGTGTTTATATTCTATAATATCTGTGATGTAACTTTCTCCTATATTAAGAGTGATATTCTCTTTTTAAGATAGTGAGATGTTATAACCCAAAGTAAAATATTATAGTTGAATCTTTTCATCTTGCCGGTGATTTTTACCCTAATATTTTTAGGGGTTTTTTACGTAAATTGTGATGGTCATTTTATTCTTCATTTTCTATCTCATGAAGCTGCACCTTGGGCCAACATAAAGAATATAAGTATAGAGGACAATCTCCGATGAGGAGCCTTAGATTAGCTCAATGAGAGCACATCCCAAAATATGCACCATCTGTGTAAGCCATATCAGATCATCTATAGGATCATCTAAACATTGTATAGTGTAAGTCATATCAGATCATCTATATGATCATGTCTAAACATTGTATAAGTGAGCTGAAATATATTAAGAGTGGATTGTAATTGCCAAACTGACACGTACAAATTAAGAGTTAAATGAGTTGAGTTGTTGTTGAGAAGTATGTTGCTAGGAGTTTCAATTAGATGGGAAATACTCAGCTAATTTGCTTAAACGATTTTTCTTTGTTTAATCAGTTTCAGAGCATGTTAGTTTTGGTGTCTTCCGCTTGGTTTTGTAAATCAGTCGATCTAATTTCTCGATGACAATAACTTCAAGAACATGAGCTACATCAGCACGATTGGACTCAGTTGGGTGGACTGACCAACTGATCCTGACACGGATCGTTTCCTGGCCAGAAAGTTTAAGAGCCCAAGATCGTGTTTGCCAAAAAGTTTATTCTAATCGGCTTCATTGAAAATCCTAAATTAATAGCCTACCTGGAAAGTACTAATTTTAAGCAACAACAATACATTATAACTTAATGAACTAGAAAGAGTGTAGAATTCCTAAAAAGAAAATATCAAGTGAACATAGAAAACACGATCTGATACCCTTTCCGATAAAACAATCAAAATATTGTATTTGAGCGTCTATAGATAGTAAAATCTGTTAGCATTAGTCATATTTATTGTTAAAGTGTTAACATTCGATCCTACCATTGTTGCGAGTGCCAAAATCGCTTATTTGATTAAAATGAATTGTACTATCGTAAAGATTATTGTTGGAGAATAATAATTATCCATACTGATAAATACATTCCAAATATTATTGGACAGTGAAATTGACACTATAATAAGCCCAAATTTTATTTTATTTTCTTGAACAGTAAAATATATTTAATAAAGGTTAGCCAACATGGCAATTACATTAAAGTGTTGAAATACCAACAACCATAAAAACCCATGGTAGCTACAAGATAAAACCTAGGGGTGCTTACCGGGCCGGGTCAAACCGGACCCGGCCCGGATTCGGACCGTTAAGTCCGATCCGAAACAGGAACCGGACTTAACGGTTCCGGTTCGCCCCGGAACCGGTTAGAAACCGGTCCGGGGCGGTTCCGAAGAACCAAACCGGTAGCACCGCCGGTTCCGGTGCTACCGGTTTGGTTCCGGTTCCGAAACCGGAACCGGTAGTTTTTTAAAATAAAAAATAAAAAATGAAGGAGGCAATGGCTGTATAGCCGTTGCCTCTTCAACGTTAACATTTGTTAACGTTGGCAACGGCTCTTAGCCGTTGCCAACGTTAACTTTTATTTTATTTTTTTTAAAATTTTTTTTAATATAAAAAAAAAACTATAAATAGGGGATGTTGTGTTGTGTATTGTTTCATAACAATTCTTGTAACGAAAAATACTTCACTCTCATATTTTTCTCTCAATTGTGCTATCTACAATTTACTTATAGTCTTATATAATAATGGCATCTTCATCTAGCAGTGGTGCTGGTCGTAGCCGTGGTCGTAGTCGGGGTCTCATTCCGGGTCGTCTATCACTGAGTTCATCTTCTGCAATGAATTTGTCTGTGCCAATTCCTGAGTTAAATGAAAGTTATGATTTTTTTGCTGACCTCAATATTGGTGGTTTTTCTATGAATGTCGAACCACAACAACCCCAACAACCTGCCAAACCTGTTGCTGCCCAAGAAAGACAACATGTGGAGTCATCCAGAGCCACTACAGCAGCGAGTAGACAACCTACTCGTGCCAAAAGAAGTAAGATATGTGATCACTTTGAACTCGCTCAAAAGAAGGTACTAATGAATCTGTTGCAATATGTAAATTATGTAAGATCCAGTATTCATATAAAGCTAGTGGTTCCAGTGGAGGCACCGGAACATTTAAAAAACACTTAGTAAAAAAACATAATTTTGATGAGACAACATTACAACCATTAGGTCAAGAAGCAACACAAGCACAAATTAATGCTCTTACTGGTTTATTTTAACTGCTGAAATTAATCGTAGGTCACTTGTTAGATATGTGATCAGATGTGAACTACCTTTTATACAAGCTGAACGTGCTGGTTTTATTGAATTTGCTTCGTCTATACAACCCATGTTTAAACATATTTCCAGGCACACACTAAAAAGAAATTGTATGGACGTATTTGTTGAATATAGAAATACATTGTTTCAACATCTTTCTAGTTTGCCTTGCAGGGTTAGTTTAACAACTGATATTTGGACAAATGTAAATTCTGATTCATATCTTGTTGTCACTTGTCATTGGATTGATGATAATTGGTGTATGCAAAAAAGGATTTTGTCTTTAGATGATTTAGACTGTGCACATACTGGTTATGTAATTGCTAAATATGTATTCAACACTTGTAGACATTATGGAATTCAGGATAAGGTATTTTCAATCACATTAGACAATGCTGCGAATAACAATGCTGCGATGCGTGATTTAAAGACCTATCTTAAACCAATGCATGTATTGACAAAATGAAATACTGCGCTAATGGTTACGCACGAGCCGTGTTAAGCGTGATTGGAAACAATTATGTTTATCTAATGGTTTAAAGCATCTTCTTTTTCCATCACCAATAGAAACTAGGTGGAATTCGTTGTACAATATGCTGAATGCTATGTTACCTTACAAAGATATTTTAACTCCATTTTATAATTCATATCAAATGCCTGATAGCGATGAAAGTATTTATTTGACTAATGAGGATTGGGAATTTGTTGAAAATTGTGTATCATTGTTAGGTACTTTCAAAGAAGCGACGGAACGTTTCTCTGGTGTTACTTATCCAACTTCCGTTTATTTTCTTCCTTTAGTATTTAACATGTTTGATAAATTTATAGAATTTAGAGATGACTATGACTTGCATGCTTTTGTTAGTGCAATGGAAACTAAATTTATTAAGTATTGGGAACAAATCCCACCCGTGCACTGCATCGCAACATTGCTAGATCCTAGTCAATGTTTATCTTCATTTGAGATATTTTTTGAATATTATGCTAAATTTTTGGGGAAGGTTGTTGACGATCAAAAGACGTCTACAATGCAATCTCTCCGAAATATGTTTCAATTGTATTATAATCAACAGGCAAGTGAATCATCGCAACAAAGGCCTGTTGAAGAACAACCACAAGCTCAATCTAAAGGTGGGGGCATCAATTTGCTTAGAATGCTGGGCAGGAAAAAACTTAAGGGAAAAGGACCTTCTACTAGCACGTCGACTGAGTTGCAAATTTATCTGAATTATCAATTTCTAACCGAAGACAACTTCGACGTCTTACAATGGTGGAAGTCCAATGCAGCACAATTCCCTATCTTAGCCAAAATGGCTAGAGACGTGTATGCTGTACAAGCTTCAAGCGTCGCTTCTGAATCGGCAGTCTCAACATGCGGCCATATTATTGGAGACTACAGAAGTAGTCTATCAGCTGATTCGTTATGCATGCTCACGTTACTTAAAGATTGGTTTGAAGCAGAATGCAAAAATAGAAGAGATGGGACGATTGACGAATTCGTAAATCATTATGACGAGCAAGAAGAAGAGAACGCAAAAACAATACTTATCAATTATGAAGACTACTAAGTACTAAATTGTAATATTTTTTTATTTAGATTTTCAATTGTCATGTCTTTACAATTATTTGTATGCATCTATATTATGAAATGAAGAAGAAATATATTGAATTTGTGATGAACATCATTGAAGAAACATTTACAACATAAAAAAAAAATCGAAAATCCGATAAGGATCCGGACCAAACTGGAACCGGTTCGAACCGGATCCTTAACGGACCGGACCGGTTCCGCCCATAACGGGTCCGGAACCGGCCGGTTCCGGTCCGGACCGGTTCCAACCGGTAAGCACCCCTAATAAAACCAAATAATCAACAACAAACAACCGTCGCCTCAGAGCGAAAGCAGGGCTTCCAGCTGAAAGTAAAGCACTGCAAGATCACATATCTTTGACAAGAATGTGGCATAAATCATCGTAGCAAAACTCGGTCTCCTCAAACCATGAATCCCAGAAGTGTGACAAGTAAGGAAACTGCATTCCCATACAAGTGAATGTACATATAGAGATAAACGAATAGCATAAACTGAGAGAAAGACTACAAACGCACAAGTCATCCTATCCAAAACCCTTACAAAAAAGCCAAACCACTGGATGACGCACGAAATCGACATGCTCCTTAGTCAAAACCAGATGATGCTCAAACATTGATCAAACAAAAAGAGCCCCCACCAAAACAACAAAATAATAAGCCCAAATTTTAATCCAATGTAAACATTAAGTTAGGTCCATTGTCATACAGTCATCGTTTCGAGAAATTGGATGTATGGTAGTATAGATATATGAAGAAAAACAAATAAGTCATCGTTTCTAGAAATTGGATGTATAGATATGCTAAGAAAACAAAAAAAATGAACTTTTGAGTAAAAAGAATGTATATCTCCAAGTCAAATTGAGATGGCTTCGCTTTATTTAATTTTTCTTGACTTTCCTATAGAAAGTTGTAATGTCAACATCATTCTTTAATCTTCTTCGAAGAATGATGGACGAAATTAGAGGTTGGGGAGGGGCCTCATAATTAAATCAAATTACCATCCTTGACATTCTGTTGTGGCTGCTCAAGGAGAGTATTAGTGTTAATATCGGTTTCGGATGATATATTCAGGATAAATAAAATTTATGAAAAATATTTGTCTTTTAAATATTAAAATAATATATTTATAAAATATTTGGATATCCAAATTTGTTTTAAACAACTTATTAACTGTTTGACAGCTTATTTAACATTTTATATGATTTTAAAAAAATATCAATTTTTTTAAAAAATAACTTATAATATCTCAAGCAACTTATAAACTATTTAAAAAAGATTATAGATTCAGTCAAATACTCTTTTAGAGTAATTTGAAGGTTTACCTTGATAACCAAAATCTATGTTTTTGTCGAATATAATTATAATAATTAAGATCACCTATTCCTTATTTGTGTTATTACAGCATGTAATAAACATGAGTGACGCATTGATATATAAGTTACTTTATTATATATTATTACAAGATATTAGCTACTTGCTGTATGCGTTGCTTATATATGTATTTTTAGATTTTAAAATTTGTTGTTTTTTTATTGTAATATTCAAATATAGCAATAATAGTAATATAATTAACTTAAGAAACATATATAAGACAACATGTAAAATGAAATTTAAAAAGTTGTAGATAATGTCAAATTGAGGAAAAATAGACAATTTATTACTAAATTTTGTGATATTTGTTCGAAAATAAATAAAATTGAATAAGATTTGCCATATTTTTTTATTAATAAGTGCCAGTATTTTTTTTTAACACTAAAAAAATGTCAGGGCTTATGCTCCCTATTAATAATATACTAGATAGCTGGGTTTTAATTATTTAACTTTTAAAATACGTGTTAACAAAATAATTCAAAATATGTTTTTGTTATTAAAATGACCCAAGTCGCCAACAGAGACGACCTTCAAATGAAGTCGCCAACTGAGGTGACCTTGGTGACTTATAGGAAAAAAATTATTTTTTAAAGAAGACGTCATCTCACGAAGTCCCCAACACAGTTTGTGACTTCTTTAGTATAAACCCTAGCCGTCGGGTCTCTTCCTTCTTCACTCATTCATTCATTTCCTCAAAATAATTCGAAGAGCTTCAACAAACTTACAGTTTTCCATGTAAAATCTTGATTTTTACACTATTATTGTTGGTGTTATATTTGATTATTGACGTATATTTGATGTTATTATTTGGGGTGAAATTTATGGTTCTGGTGACGATATGCTGGGCGACAGGCGACCGGCTAGGGGAGGCAACCACGGTCAGCGGTGGTCAAAATTATGTTGCGGCCGTCGTCATGGTGGTGCCCGGTATTTGCGGCGGTGATATGCAGGTTTCATTCCAATTACAAAATGTGTTTATATTTTTGTACAATATTTAAGAATGGACTAACAAAAGCATCGGACCCTGATGACAGTCATCTCATCGATCTAATGATATATGGGCTGATGATATTGTTACCACACTTCGCACGAGAGACCCAAATAGTTGTTTTTGGGATATTTATTCACTAGATATGTTGTTGCAAGTATGTTACACAATATTATTTTTATGGTGTTTATAAATGTAAAATTGCACTTGATGTTCACCTGATCACGACTTTAGTTGAGAGATCGGGCAGTGAAGCACACACATTTTATTTCAAATCAGGAGAATTGACTTCACACTGCAAGAGATTGCAGTTATATGGGCACTGCCAATAGATGATACTGTAGTACCAGGCACCGACTAAAGTAGGAGTATTTTTTACTGGCAAGAATATTGTAATATGTACTTGGATTTATACCAGATACAACACACTTTAAATATGCAAGATTATTATCTGTTATAAAACAACATTTGGTGACCATTCCCCATAATTTGCAAAGTATGACGGATGATGTAGCTAGATATACACGATGTTGTGCATTGTTCATGTTAGTGTTGGGTTTTAGAAACCCGGATAATCTTTATTTTGATGTTAACAAAACTTATTATTGTGTTGCTAATATATTTTATCAAGTGTGCAGTGAATAGATAATATGATTATGAGCTTGATGATTAGAAAAGAAATGAGTTGAAGTAAACTGGACCAGTAGACAAAAGCAAAGTCTACTGTTGACTAAAATCAATCATATCTCATAACCAAGGTATCGAAACGACGTGCTTCTAAATGGGTTGGATAGACAATTCAATTCTCTACAAGTTGTATTTCAGGCCAACATACTAGATTCGAGGGTTTACCTGACGAAAACATGTCTGCAAGTGTCTGCTTGTACAAAGCTGAAACAACAGCAGGCAGATTAGAGCAGCTGTGGTATATCTGCCATAACTCTCAGTTCGATTATCGAAACTGGATGATTCACTATGGGTTGGAAAGCTGAGACAAAGTTCTACAAATGATCTGTGAAAGTTGAAGACTGAATCGAAAGTTAAGATGGTCAAAAAGCTTCTGCAAGTCACGCCATCTGCTGCTACATCCAGCAAACTTACAGCATGAGCATTGCCTCGTATTTCAAGCATAACTCTCTCATACAAACTCAAAATTGAGCGATTCTTGATTCCGTGGAAAGCTCCAAGAAAGGGCTACAACTTTCATGTAGATCACTTTGCCTAGAAATCAACGAATCAAGAGCTATAACCAAGAGAATAGAACAACAGATGTTGGACAGCAAGGTTGGCAGCAGATCTTGGGGCTAGCGGACTTTGAAGTAGTAAAGACCAGCTGACTTCGCACCAATAGAGTCTAGAAGACTACGAAGTAGTAGAGGCCAGTGGACTTCGCACCAGTAGAGTCCAACGGACTTCGAAGTAGTAGAGTACATCAGACTTCTAACTAGTAAATGCCAGCGAACTTCGAACCAGTAGAGTCCAGTGGACTTCGAAGTAGTAGAGGCCAGCGAACTTCTAACTAGTACAAGCCAGCGGACTTCGAACTAGTAGAGGCCAGCCAACTTCGAGCCATAGAGGCCAGCGGACTTTGAACCAGTAGAGGCCAACGGACCCGACCAGCGGACCCGACTAGCGGACTCGGGCAGCGAACCCGACCAGCGGACCCGACCAATGTACTTCCAAAAATAGCCCAGAAAGCAGACTGTTGCAATGTTTGAAAGCTTACCAAAACTATCTCAACGACTATATTCTTGTATCTAACGTATATATCATTACTTGGGGTTATATATATTAATATGATTTGGAAGCTCAATAACAGCTGATTGAAGATCAATCAAAGCCTTCCAAAGCAAACACATTTGGGATTCAATTCACTCTATTCATTGTCTTTGTGAGCAAAAATAGAAGAGTGAATACCATTGTAACAGTTGGTGATTCATCACAACTGGATGAGAGGTCTTTGTATGTGAGACGTTAAAGAACATACATAGTTGAGTTGCTGGGAGTTCTAGTTGGATGGGGAATGTCTAATTGGATCGGGTTTGTACAAAGAGTTGTATAAATCAAAGTCTTCTAGTGTATCCTTCCATGAGATGGAAGAAGGGGAGACGTAGAAGCATTGTGCTTCGAACTTCCAGAAACAAATGCGTGTGGTATTTACTTTACTGTATTTATTTACCTTACAGTTTTTACATATTTTCTTGCATACCTTTAAAATATCTTTCAAATGGTTAATCAGTTATAGAGTGGGTTATATCCAGTGTCTTCCGATCGATTTTGTAACCGAACTCAATATAATCTCTCGGTGCAATGATTTCAAGAACACGAGCTATTGAAGCTCAAGTTAGTTGAACTCGGGAGTGGATTGCCATCCACCCCCGGAATCGATCCTAACATTTAGGCTTGATTCTTCTGGCAATACTGTAAAGTTGTTGAATTTATAAAAGTCAGACGATATTAATTCTGCCCATAATTATAGTTGGGGTGGAGTTGTTTTGACATATTTGTGTCGTGAGTTGTGGACAAGACCAGAGAGAGGGAAAAAGTGATAGGTGGTGTATCGCAACTAGTACAGGTAAACATTACATTTATTTTTAGATTAATGATATTGTTCTCGTCACATTTATCTTATCTTATTCTTTAAAATATTTTAGATTTTGGCGTGGTCACGAATCCCAAGTTCGACACATCGACTAGATAACCCAAGATTCAATGTTGTGCCAATAGCAATTGATGATCATAATATTTTACATTATGTTCCATATGGCAATGTAATATGTATTGTGTTAACAGTTTCTATCTTAATGTTTGTTAATTTTAATACTTATTAAATATTTTGAATTTTTGAAAATGTAGGTGTGTATGTTAGTTGAGATTTACAGAAATTGTGATGTATTCTACACGCATAATTAAGGACATGCTTGACAAGCATAATAATATTAGCATCTATGTGAGTATCATCTGGTTCCCTACTAGGTAGTCACTCCTTCTGTAACTACACGCAAAAAATCTGCATTTTCTGGAATATAAGCATAATATTCTTTATGTTTCTATATAAATTTCCAAGCAACTATGACCTTGTTTTTGAATCCAATAGTCATGCTAAACTATAATCATTATCTATGGGTAACATTGTCTGTTGTATCCCAGAAAAATATCTGAACATGTGTCTAGCTATATTTCCAGAAGGAACTGTTGCGATCGTTATCGCTATTATTTTAAACAGTATTTTCGAGTGTAGCGATTATGTACCGCAAGTGCACAGTGTCAAGTTTTAGTATGATGATTTTAAAAGTATGAGTGTCGAACCCACGAGGACTAGGAATTAATTACCAAACTCAATTAATTTAACTATATTTAGCCTACGAAAATTGGTTGTGATTTATTAACTAAATTGACTAAGTAACTCAATAATCAACCCAACAAGCAAGAACGAAGAAGATTAGAATCAAATAGAGACAATTATCAAGACTTTCGGTTCACCCATGCAATCCCCCACAATTCGCCTATAGTCAAGAATTAAATTCAAACGTTCTAAGGTGACGAGTTTTCCTAATGCACTTGTTATGCCTTGGTCCGGTTACAACAAGTCTAATACTAAGATGCAACAAGGCAATGATCATGCACTTATTTAACAATCAATATTGTATGTCGATTTATGAAAACTTCTAGCCTTTGATTTTGGTAAATTTATTGCTATCACACATGTATTTAACTTATCTTTCGATCTTAAACTAAAATCCACGGTTTAATTTACTATATCGTATCACAATCTCCTATGGTCAATTCAATCGCAATAAATAATCAATCAAGGATGATTATTCCATTGAAAGCATGTACATCAATAAATTAAACTGAAAAAATTGCAAGAATCAATCAAAACTTAATTAAAATTGTGGGCTCAAAACATGAGATCCCCTAAGTCTTGACAACAAACCTAGCCAACAATCTCCATCAAGTAACAATGCATAAACTTGTTTTGCAACATTCTAAACATCAAAATCAAATGGAAATATAGAACTAGAGTTAGAAATACGGAAATAACGAAAGATGTTGACTCCTTGAGTTGCTCCGTTGTCCCGTCTCTTTCGATGCATCTCATCTTCAATGGTTGATGGTGTATGGATGGTTGGTAGATGATGAAGGTGATGTAGGCTACTTGTGTAGGGTTTAATTATGAGCAAAAAAGTCCCTATTTTTGTCCAACATAATCCCATATATAGTGTGGAAGAGTTTTGCATTCTTTGGACACAAAATAACCAAGAAGAAACAAAATCTCGAAAATTTTGGGTCTGGCGATCAATCGGTAAAAATCGACGATCGACCGGCAAATGCTTCTGATATTATTTTTTGAATTTTCACAAGCAGCGATTGATCGGTAGAAAGTGGCGATCGATCGCGAGAATCTTCTGATCAGCGGCGATCGATCGGTAAACACTGCCGATCGATCGCGAAGTCTAAAATCTCACAATTTACGATTTCGTCCCTCCTTTTTCGTTAGCTCGGTTTGGTCATTTTTCATCATTTATAGCTTATTTCCTCAACTTTTATGCAATTGAACCTGGATTCCTGAAATATACAAATATATACCAAAACTCGTAATATTTTCCAGGAATCACTACAAAAACACCCTAATATTATATCGACGTAAGTGTAAAAATCACACTTATCAGATCGATGTCAATGACATTATTTATTTGGTTCAACAACTGCATATATTTATCGTGAAAGATATTATTGTATCTCTTGATGGACCATTATCATATCTAACCATTTTTTAGACATGTAATATTTACCTCTCAGTGCAATAAAACTTGAATCGACATATCTTCAAAAAAAATTAAATATATAACAAATTTAATAAATTCAGTTAACAAATCTATATCATATAAGTTCGAAGATGATAAAATTTATAATATAACAAAAATTTTAATGTTATTTAAACAGGGCATCCGAGTTTACCGGAGGGCATTCGAGTTAAGGGTTTAGGTTCATTCAAATGTTTGGTTGGAGCACAAATAATAATAATTATTATTTAAACTGTAGAGAAGTCGATTCGTTCGCCTTCGATGCAAAGAATGGAAAAGAGTGCCGGGATTTTTATACATGTGAAGTCGCCATTGTTAAAATATTATTAAACTTCTATTGAAGGCGCCACTTCTAGTGGGTCTTTTTGAAAGTTGCCACTTCTAGTAGCGTCTTAATAGAAGTTGAAGTTGCCAATGAAGTTGGTGTCTTGGGTCATTTCAACAAAGTACTACCATTTTAGCCATTTTGTTAAATATTTATTTTTCCTAATTAATTAACCAACCCCTAGATAGCTTGCACGCGTGTTGCTTCCACATGGTTATCATCTTAAAAAAAATTCATATTATGAAAATCCAAATTTCATTAATTATTAATGAAATTAGCTTAAAATAAATGCATGCGATAATAGCAAAATAATAATGTTTAAATAAGTGGGGATAGTATTGAATTGAGAGAGAAAGATAAAATTTAGGATTAATTATATGAGATTTATTAGATAAATGAATAATATTTTAGCAATCTACTATTATAAAATTTTTAATAATTTTTTTATTAAAAATAAAGGAGTATTTTATCCTTACCCAATTTTGGTTTTTTTTTTTTGAAATACCACTAAGGGATTCTTCATTTATACATATCATAGATTATTACAGAATAATATAAGTGGTAGTTTTTTTTTTTTTTTTGAATATAGTGGTTATTAAGAAGATGTGAAAAAGGTTGAAGGTTAAGCACACAATTATGGAATAATAGGAGACACTACTTTATAGGCATTGGGTGGTCCAATCACATTTATAATAATTAAACAAGTATTAATTTGAAGTCATTATTTATGAAATGAAGTCAAGAAAATAATATAAATTGAAATAAAAACATAATTATGTACTAGTTCAAAAGCATGGCAATTCTAGAAATAATTGAAATTATGGCATGTTGTACCACATGTTGTTGGATGAACCATCAAATATTATAAATATATGAATTGCCCTACCAAGAAATGAATTAATGTTGAAATAAAAATAAAATCGGTATTATAATATTAATTAGCAATATAGATAATGGGATTCATCATTCTTCAAGTATATGTGAAGACTGCATCCGAATTTACGTGGTATTATAATATTAATTACCCACTTTTGGAGATTAATAATGTGGAATTTGAGCAGTGAATAGAGATAATTATTCTAAATGGAAAAAATATTTAATTTATTTGTGATTGTAAAAAAAAAGTTCAAAGTCCCTACCCATGATTTCTTGATTTAATCTATTATACACCAAATTTTATTGCAACAATATAATATACCCGCATATTCAGAGATGGACGCAAGATTTTTATCAAGGGGAGCAAACAATATCAAAATAAAAATTGGAGGGGCAAAAAGTTTAAGGGATTTAAAATATAATTTAAGGGGGGCAAAATGTGTTTTTTGAGTGACAAAATTCAATTTTGAAGAGTAAAATACAAATTAAAAAAATAATATATTTTTTTGGCATGGCCTCTTGCCCCAATGTACATCCGCAAGTTGGTGTATTCATTTCGGAATAACGACTTAACAAAATATTAAAAAATTAAAAAGTAATATGTAAAGTGATATATATTGATAGTAATTATGGTAATGATAAAAAAATACATTGGATTTATAAATAAATTTATAAAAACTCGATATTTATTATAAAATTAAACTGTTCTTAGCGTACTGAACATTTTAACGACAATATAAATTCTCTCCCAAACACATGCTATCCTAATAAACATGAAATAAAATATGAATCCGACGGCGTAAAATGTTTTTATCCTGCGGGTATGTGCTGGATTCCCAGTAAATATTTTACATATTATATTTGTATTATTTTAGTACTAATTCTTTTTTAAAATATAAAATAGCAATATTCAAATTCAATAATCGATTAATTATTTTTAATAAGCTAAATTTCCATGATCAAATTCAACTAATTTTAAATATATATATTTCATTCGTTTCCACACACACACTACGTACAACAACGTTTTTGTGTCAAATTTTTAAAAAAACAATTAGTCTAATTAATGATATTGACAACATAATTACATACTAAAACAACCAAAAATTCGATCCCTTGTCCAATGGCTGAAACACATGTATAATTTGACAATTTCGATTTTAATATTTTATTATTATGAATGTCTGGTCAATTAATTTACAATCAGTCAAATGTCAACAAATTTGAAAACATTGTGTTTTGACAATTCTTCCAAAGACAATTTAAACACAACCGGTCCAAAATACTGTTCCTGGTTAACAGCAAAAAATACAATTTTTTATTTGATCATCACATGTCGATATTGACACAAGAACCAAATTTAAATTAGTATGCCATCTAAATCAATAATAATATTTATATTACAATTTCTGTTAAAATTATTCGGTTTAATAAATAATTTTTTTATAATATTTTTCGTAAGCTAGAGTATGAGTAATGAATAATGGTGTGAATGATATGTATAACTTTAATTTCTATAATAATGGTGTGAATGATATCTATAATATATACAAAGCCAGACATCTTTAAAAGAACCCCTATATATATATTTTTTTAAACTTCCAAAATTATATAAATGAGAATTTTTTTTAAAAAAAATTATTTAAAATATACCATCTTTTTTTATAATTCATTTTTTTTCTTTAAAACATATACATCCTTCATAATATTTTTTTTCATTTTAATTTAGGTTGTAAAATATGAAATTATCTTATAAATTTATACTTCATCGATTGTTTTGCATATGTTGAAGCGCTGGTATTAAACAAACACTATTTGGACTAGATTTTCTTATTTTTTATCAACTCCTAAAAGAGATACACATTTAATATAAAAAAAACAAAGATATACATTTTTTTTATGTATCACATTAAAAAAATAAATAAATTGAATTATTTTAGACATATATGATTCTATATTTGGGGACTATTTTGGCTACCTCATATAACACCATCTCATATGATAGATCTACAACACATTAAAAATATTCGTCATGAGAATATTAAGTGAATCTACCCAACAGGGTATGTAAGACAAAAGCCTATGTTTTGATCACAGAATATTAAACATCATGACAAATCCAGTTTTTTCTGTTAATATATGAAAGAAACTTGAGAAAAAAATCAACCTCTATGCAACGCCCTCCGAAACACCTTAATCGGGCTCGGAAATTTCCACTTCGCTGGAGATGATCCCACGTCGTAGCGCCGGAAACCAGTCGCCCTCGTCGTCCCGGCGCTAACGGACCTCGATCTACTAATCATCCTCGAGAAGTCTTCGATCCTGTTTTTGCTATCACTATTCTCATCATCTTTGCTAAAATTACTAAATTCTTCGTTCTCTTTAGTCTTCTTCGTCGAGCTTCTCTTCAGCACCGACAGAAACGACTGATTCTCAACACGGCGGCTCACCGACCGTAGGAAGGGAATAGCGACGGATCTCGAACGGCGGAGGGACGGTTCTCCGTCGTTGCTGAAGAATGAAGACGAGGATGAGGATGGCAACGCCGTATTGGGAGCACAGGAACATGGACGGGAATTTGCGCAGTTGGGGCATAGAACACCGAGGCGGTGTCGGAGGCAGGCGGGGCAGACGCCGTTCCGCCGCTTCTTCGAGGGGTGTTTTGGACATTTCCACGCATCTTCTTCGTCCAGCGCCATTTGTACGTGAAAACAGGACTGTGTGTGTTATGGATATATATATAGGTGGTGTTTGGCTGACTAGCAATCAGAGACATTTTAATTTGGCGTGTAAAATGAACTGACTTTACCATAAAATACTTGACCTACTCAAAGTGAGTTTGGCCAAACAAATTTATCTAGGCTTGAATGTCAGCATTTCACATAGAGCGAATATGTTTATATATAATGATATGTAATAAAACTTTCATTTAAATTAATATTTTTTTGATGACTATGAAACCCGCGGCCGCTATCTGGGTAAACCTCGAACTGACGTAATAGCTTACAAATCATGACAACCAGGAGACTGCACCCGGCAAGCTCGGTGCAACACGCTAAGAACGAGAACTAGTAGCGGAATCGAATTCATGACATTACGATCCCGTACTCACATACTCCATGACCTCGGATACCTCTCGGGGGCATTGATTTAAATTATTTGCCAAATGTCATGTGCGCATCATAGGGGTGGTTACCGGATCAAACCGGTCCGGTCCGGACCGGAACCGGCCGGTTCCGGGCCCGTTATGGGCGGAACCGGTCCGATCCGGTAAGGAACCGGATCGGATCCGGTTCCGGTTCCACCGGTTCCGAGTTGGACCGGTTCCAACCCGGAACCGGATTTTTCTTTTTTTTTTTTTTTTTAAAAAAAAAAGGAAAAAAGGAAGGATTTATCGAAAAAAAAGTTTTTTTTTTTTAAAATGGATCCGGTTCCGGTTCAATCCGGAACCGGATCCGTTTGGTCCGGAACTGGTAAGATACCGGATCCGGAACGGTAGAACCGATCCGGTCCGGTATCAAACCGGTTCGGGACTGGTTAGTCCGGTTCCGATTTCGGACCGGACTAACCGGTCCGATTTCGGACCGGGTCCGGATCGACCCGGTCCGATAAACACCCCTAGCGCATCAGTTGATATCCCGAAATGGCGATATAGGCTTGTCAGTTAAGATCACTTTAGTATGTAGAAACGTTGAATTCAAAATCAGGATTTCACACCAAATTTTTATTACTTTATTACTGTTTAAACATAATGGAGTTGGACATTATCAAGACAATGGTATTGAATTTGGGCTCTTTAATGGGTGAATGTTCGAGGCATTATGTGTTGGATTAATAATATTTTATTATTGGGTTAATAGTTAAGAGCCCAATAATTATGTTTTATTTTGTTAATGAGAACAAAATTATGGTAAGTTAATTATGAATAGTCTATTAGGCTAAAGAAATCCCACATTGAGAATATGATACATTTATGGTTTGTTTATAATGAGATACAAATCAATAGAGTGTAGTTAAGTAGAAAAGATGGGTGCCCCTCGCGCGCCGTCCGTCCGTCCGCTCGGCTCGGCACGTCACGTCTCGACTCGACTCGCGCCGCGCATGTCGCTGCCGCGAAGGCAGTCCTATCATTTTACTACTCGGATTTCTGAAATGACTTTTCATCTACCTGACTTTTCATATTCTGCTAAGTATTAAGTTTGAGACTTTTCACCTACCTGTTTAAGTGTGAGACTTAAATCCATATTAATCTGATGTTAAGTGTTGAGACTTTTCATCTACCCCCATTAAACTTTACACTTAATTCTGAGACCTTTGGAGTGGTCTGCTGCTCAGCTATATAAGCTGCATCAGCTCTATGCTTTCTACATCCCGAAATTGCATTTCATATCATATCATATTATCTTGAGAGTACTACACACTGTTCAGTGTTCGAGTGAGTCTGTCTGGGTTCTGCTTCAATCCAAACAGAGGTGTTCGGGCGTTGTACCTTGAAACTCTCTTGTCCATGAGGCCAGAAGTTGTAGGCGGGCAATTTAGAGTTTACGGGCACACGGTTTACTGTGGCCTCGTCCATTTTAGATACTACACAAGAAAGTTTCTGCACAGTTTATTTAAACTGTTGTTGTAAGTTTCTACTGTTTTCAAGCAATTTTATTTATAAGCCACTGTTTGTGAACTTCTGAGTTTTTTCGTCTACTTGAACAAAAGAAAAGCACCAACAATCGTAAACTCTAAATTTTTTTGTATTTTTCTTTTATTGTTCTCTCAACCCTCATTTTTTCATCAACTGCACTTTATCAAATTGTTACTGTCAATTTTCATATTTAGTTGAGACACTGTTTATGCACTGTTGAAAGGTTTAATCCTACTGTTTCAAAACTGTTTTGATATTATTTGTGCTCTCCTATTTGTGTTCTGTTTTAGCTTATGGCTGACCAGATTCCAAACCGAGTTCCTGAGAATACTGAGATTCCAGTGGTGAAAGCTAGCGGCGCTGAGGTCGTTATGCCAGTTCTGAGAAACCCAATGTTGTTCTCTCAATTTGAGAAACCGGAAAAGTTCAAGGGTTCCAACTTTAAACGTTGGCAACAGAAGATGATGTTCTTCTTGACCTCTTTGAACTTGACCAGGTTTCTCAAAGAGGAGAAACCAGTGGAGGACAAAGAGGATCCTCAATCTGCTGTGATTGTTGAGTCATGGATGAGTGCCGACTACCTTTGTCGTAACTACATACTGAATTCTTTTGACGATGCACTTTTTAATGTGTATTCCCCCAAGGAGACTGCTAAGAATATTTGGGAATCGTTAGAGACAAAGTATAAAGTTGACGACGCAGGCGCAAAGAAATTTGTAGCCGGGCGATTCCATGACTATCGAATGGTAGATGGCAAGAGCGTTGTTGAGCAATGCGAAGAGCTGCAATTGATATATCATGAACTTGCTGCCGAAGGTATGGGGCTAAATGATGCTCTCCAAGTGGCGATGATGATTGAAAAATTACCGCCATCTTGGAAGGACTTCAAAAGCTACCTAAAGCACAATCGAAAGATGATGAGTCTCGAGGATCTTATCAGGAGGCTGCGCATCGAGCAAGAAAACCGAAAAGTTGACAAGAAATCATTTGAATTGATTTCCAAGGCCAACGTGGTTGAAGTTGGGGACAACTCCCATGGGAATAAGCGCAAACGTACTTTTGAACCCAAGGGAGATACTCAGACAAGGAGGTTCACCGGTGACTGTTATGTGTGTGGTAAGCCTAACCATAAGGCCAAGGACTGCACTAAACGTCAAAACAACTGCACTCAATGTCAAAACAATGACGGTAAGAGGGAGATAGTCCCTTACAAAGGCAAAGGCAAGAGGCCTGCACATGCCCACATTGCTGAGGACAATCTGAGCTCTGACATGGATGACATGCATCTGAGTGCTGTGGTATCGGAGGTGAATCTTGTTGGAGGGAACTCCAAGGAATGGTGGGTGGACACTGGGGCTACTCGCCACATTTGCGCCAACAAATGGATGTTTAAGACCTATCAACCGGTGAATGATGAGCACTGCTACATGGGAAATTCAGCAGTCTCAAAAGTTGAAGGCAAAGGGACGGTTGTGCTAAAAATGACTTCCGAAAAAGAGTTGACTCTTACCGAGGTGCTCCACGTGCCAGAGATCCGAAAGAATCTCATCTCCGGAGTAGTGCTAAACAAGAAAGGCTTCCGGCTTGTGTTTGAGTCCGACAAAGTCATTCGGTCCAAGGTGGTATGTTTGTGGGCAAAGGTTACTTGGCCAATAACCTCTTCAAGATGAGTGTAATGACTTTAGCTCCTAAGGCTAAGTCTAGTGTAGATGTTGAGGTTGATGTTAATGCAGTAAATGAGGCTAGCACAAGCAAAAATAATGTAATGACTGTTGCCAATGTGGCTAATAAAACTTTAAATTTTGATTATTCTTGCGAGTCTTTACATTTGTGGCATGGTAGATTAGGACATGTGAATTATAAGTCCTTACAAAGGCTAATGTCTCTTAATCTATTGCCTAAATTTAACATCAATCATAAACACAAGTGTGAGACTTGTGTAGAGGCCAAAATAACCAAGTCATCATTCCACTCAATTGAGCGAAGCACCGAACCGTTAAACTTGATTCATACGGATGTATGCGATCTAAAGTATGTACAATCTAAAGGCGGTAAAAATTATTTCATAACATTTATCGATGATTGTACAATATATTGTTATGTCTACTTAATGAGAAGTAAAGACGAAGCAATTGATATGTTAATTCACTATAAGAATGAAGTTGAGAATCAACTTGATAAAAAGATTAAAATTCTTCGAAGTGATCGAGGCGGTGAATATGAGTCACCATTTGCACAAATATGTGTTGAGAGTGGCATTATTCATCAAACCACTGCGCCTTATTCTCCCGAGCAAAATGGTATTGCTGAAAGGAAGAATAGAACGCTTAAGGAAATGATGAATGCAATGCTTATAAGTTCCGACTTACCTAGGAATTTGTTTGGAGAAGCTCTACTTTCCGCCAACTATGCCCTAAACAGAGTACCACATAAAAAAGTTGGATAAAACGCCTTATGAATTGTTGAAAGGTCGTGCACCTAGTTTCAAGTTTTTAAGGGTTTGGGGCTGTCTAGCAAAGGTACCAATTCCTCCTCCTAAACGGACTAGGATAGGACCTAAGACAGTAGATTGTGTATTTATCGGATATGCGCAAGATAGTAGTGCCTATCGTTTTCTGGTGCATAATCAGATAATGCAGAAATGCATGTAAATACTATCATTGAGGCTAGGGATGCTTCGTTCTTTGAGGAAATCTTTCCCTACAAAACTCAGACAGTGACTGAAACCAATGGTGAGAGAAATGTGGGGGATAGAGAATCTCAAGAGAATGTAGAATCACCTAGACGAAGCAAAAGAGCGAGAAAAAAAAAATCTTTTGGCTCAGATTTTCTAACATATCTGTTGGAAAAGGATCCGACTACTTTCAAGGAAGCAATGTCTTCACAAGACTCTGATCTTTGGAAAGAAGCGGTGAACAGAGAATCTATCTTACATAATCATACTTGGGAACTAGTGGATCTTCCTGCAGGTTGTAAACCACTAGGCCACAAGTGGATCTTCAAGAGGAAGATGAAAGCTGATGGTACTGTAGATAAGTACAAGGCTAGACTTGTAGTCAAAGGCTACAGACAAACTGAAGGTGTTGATTATTTCGACACATACGCTCCTGTATCCAGGAAAACGTCTATAAGGTTAATAATTGCATTTGCTGCATTATATAACCTAGAGATCCGTCAAATGGATGTAAAAACAGCCTTTCTAAATGGAGAGTTAGAAGAGGAGGTTTACATGGACCAACCTGAAGGGTTTGTAGTTCCAGGGAAAGAAACAAAGGTGTGTAGACTTGTGAAATCCTTGTATGGATTAAAACAAGCACCTAAACAATGGCACGAAAAATTTGACAGCGTCATGCTTTCAAATGGGTTTAAAACAAACCAATGTGATAAATGTGTCTACGTGAAATGAGACAATACAAACTATGTGATAGTATGTCTCTACGTAGATGACATGATAATTGTTGGTAATAACAATAACATCAATATTACCAAGAAAATGTTATCACGAAATTGTGAGATGAAAGACCTAGGTCTGCAGATGTGATTCTTGGGATGAAGATCACAAAACATGCAGATGTATATTCTCTCTCCCAAAGTCATTATGTTGAGAAGATACTTGACAAGTTTGATAAGAGAAATAATACCATCGCGAGAACACCTATGGAGGTGGTGTCAAATCTTTGCAAGAATCGCGGAGAAGGTGTGCAACAACTTGAGTACTCTAGGGTCATAGGTAGTCTCATGTATCTCATGGACTGCACTAGACCTAATATAGCTAACTCAGTCAACAGATTGAGCAGATATACGAGTAATCCCAGTTATGAGCACTGGAAGGCAGTAGTTTGGGTTCTTAGATATCTAAGATACACTACTAACTACGGACAACATTATACGAGATATCCAGCAGTAATTGAAGGGTACTCAGATGCGAATTGGATATCGGACTCCAAGAATATAAAGCCCACGAGTGGATATATCTTTATAATTGGAGGTGAAGCTGTTTCATGGAAATCATGTAAACAGACGTGCATTGCTAGATCAACTATGGAATCTGAGTTCATAGCTTTAGATCTTGCAGCAGAAGAAGCTGATTGGCTTTGGAGTTTCTTGGAGGACATTCCAATGTGGTCAAAACATGTGCCACCCATTAGCGTGTACTGTGATAGTCAGTCAGCTATGGGAAGAGCACAAAACAATGTGTATAATGGGAAATCTAGACATATACGTCAGAGACATAAATCCGTTAGAAATCTACTGAAAACCGGTGTTATTACTCTAGATTATGTGAAGTCTAAAGAAAACATTGCGGACCCATTTACGAAAGGTCGAACGAGAGACCGAGTAGAGATTTCATCGAAGGGAATGAGATTGAAGCCCATGAAATTGATTTCCAACCATGATGGCAACCCAACCTGAATTGTAAAGTCCAATTTGCAGGTTCAATGGGAAAACCGAATTCTGGGGGGGATCGAACAAAGCACTCGGGAAATTGAGTTCCTTACCTATTCCTGTGATGAAAGAGTGATAGACATGTACTTTGGGAAGGCTGAGCTCATGCTCTTAATGATTCTTCTATCTCGAGATGATAAAGTGGGGTATTACAGGATACTCTTTAGGAGAAATCGCCTATATCAAATGTGAAGGGGTCGCTTCTATGAGATGACCTGAGGGCTAAATCTCTAGAGCATTCGATGAAACATCCAAGGCAGTCCAGGGCCAAAATGGACAACAACGAAAGAACCAATAATAGTGTGGAGATGAAGCTGTGTGAGTATTGTTGTATAGTTATACATAAAACGTCGAAAAGTTCAAGGCATCACGTCCACTGGTTGACAAGTATATCCGATGATACTTTACTAAGGAAGGTTCAAGGTTAACCACCACCTATCCTGATGCAGTGGATTCTCAAAGTACTCTCAAATCTTCATCTAGATGCATTGTGTAATTTTTTCGCCATATTGCATTCATGTGGGGGATTGTTGGATTAATAATATTTTATTATTGGGTTAATAGTTAAGAGCCCAATAATTATATTTTATTTTGTTAATGAGAACAAAATTATGGTAAGTTAATTATGAATAGTCTATTAGGCTAAAGAAATCCCACATTGAGAATATGGTTTGTTTATGATGAGATACAAATCAATAGAGTGTAGTTAAGTAGAAAAGATGGGTGCCCCTCGCGCGCCGTCTGTCCATCCGCTCCGCTCGGCTCGGCACGACACGGCACGGCACGTCACGTCTCGTCTCGTCTCGCCGCGCCGCGCTGCGCCGCGTCGCGTCGTTGCCGCGAAGGCAGAACTATCTTTTTACTACTCGGATTTCTGAAATGACTTTTCATCTACCTGACTTTTCATATTCTGCTGAGTATTAAGTTTGAGACTTTTTACCTACCTGCAGAATTGAAGTCAGATTTAAGTGTGAGACTTAAATCCATATTAATCTGATGTTAAGTGTTGAGACTTTTCATCTACCCCCATTAACTTTACACTTAATTCTGAGACCTTTGGAGTGGTCTGCTGCTCAGCTATATAAACTGCATCAGCTCTATGCTTTCTACATCCCGAAATTGCATTTCATATCATATCATATTATCTTGAGAGTACTACACACTGTTCAGTGTTCGAGTGAGTCTGTCTGGGTTTCTGCTTCAATCCAAACAGAGGTGTTCGGGCGTTGTACCTTGAAACTCTCTTGTCCATGAGGCCAGAAGTTGTAGGCGGGCAATTTAGAGTTTACGGGCACACAGTTTACTGTGGCCTCGTCCATTTCAGATACTACACAAGAAAGTTTCTGCACAGTTTATTTAAACTGTTGTTGTAAGTTTCTACTGTTTTCAAGCAATTTTATTTATAAGCCAGTGTTTGTGAACTTCTGAGTTTTTTCGTCTACTTGAACAAAAAGAAAAGCACCAACATTATGTGTATATGCACAAATTGAAATCCTTAGCTACATAAATGGGTTTGGGTGTCACGACATGGAACACGTGGGGAGATCCAAATCTTTGCTTTAGTCTCATGGAGTATTTGGCTTGACCGTAATCATTTCTTATTCCAAGGCCGTTTGCAACCTGCAGCGCACATTGTTAGTCGAGTGAATAATTATGCTTCTGAAGTTCTGATCTTTATTGCCCCTGCCCCAATCCAGCTCTTGGGCCATACAGCATATCACTCACATGAGATGGACTCCACCTCAATGGGGCATGATAAAAATCAATGTTGATGCATCTCTTCCTCCACATCAGCAATTTATTGGTGTCGGCGTGGTCATACGCGACGGTAATGGTTCTATTTTGCTTGTGTGCATCCAGAATTTCAGGTATATTTTCGCCCTATGTTGCTAAATTGTTGGCAGTCCGTGAGGCATTGAAATTGCTTTGAATCATAATTGGACGTCTGTTGTGGTTGAGACGGATGCGAAGTTAATGGCAAATTCTAGCTTCATTTGGGCCGGTCATAATTCGCATAACTCACATGTACATAATTACTTTATATGCATGTTAGTAATTCGACAATATTATAACCTTCCTTTGGGCCGGTCATAATTCACATAAATTACATGTACACGACTATCTTTATATGTTTTTTAGTAAATTAGGCCAAATTATAACCTTCTTTTGGGCCGATCATAATTCGCATTGATTACATGCACACAATAACATTAATTAAATATGTTTACATCTAGCCAAAAAATAACATTCATTGGAGCGATTATTTTCTGCATAGATTTAAACACATTATAATACCAAAAATCGTGTCGACAATCTGGCCAGAAAATAACATTTATTTGGGCTAATTATTTTTCGCATAGATTTAAACACGCTATAATGCCAAATATAAAGTATACAATCTGACAAAAAAAAAACTTTATTTGGGCCGATTATGTTTCACATAGATTTAGATACTCTTTAAAGACAAATATTGTGTTTATAGTCTGGCCAAAAATAACATGAGGAAATTACACAATGGTACCACTTTTCAAAACTTGTTTCAATTAAATCTAGCAAAATATTTTCTTTTCAACTAAATATATCTTTTGAAAAACATATTTCACATAAGTCCAATTTATTAAACCCTAATCTAACTGGTCTATTTTTATTACTAAATTACCCCTATTGCAAGCAATAAAATCCATCATAAAAAATTTGATATTTCTAACATAACGATTATCGTTTTCCGAAACTTTTTTCATCTAATTCATTGAGCAGCTGATTTCGATCGTGTTTTAATTAGTTTTCTGATTTTAGATTGTTCGATCTGTCCAATATTCAATTAACTGTTAATTGATCAAATTTTCCTGAGATTTTTATCGTTAATTCTGATGGATAATGAAATCATGATTCTTTTGAAATTTAGAGAGGAAACACTGGTTTTGAATGTTAATCCCGGTTTCGAATTCAGTGATTTAATAGGCTGTGCATCTGCTAAGTGGTCTGATATGAATGCCGATGAATTTTGTTTCAAATACTCAATCGATGGGCATCCTAATTGTTGTTTGAGTAATGCGATTGATATGAGAAATATGTTTTTGTTGTGTAAGATGATCAATCTTTGCTTGTTGACAGTGCATGTTGTTGATGGTAATGCTTCATTGTTGAGGTCTGTTGATGAATGTGTTGGTAGTTTACCGATTGTGTCTAGAGGTGCATGTGACATACATGCACCGGTAGACAGAATTGCTTGTGGTATAAACTTTTTGACAGAGTCAAGCGGTATACGCAATATACATGAACCTATAGAGTCTATTTCTGCCCGTGATTTACACCCATCAATAGAATCAGGTGGTGCACATATATCGACAAAACAAATTTGCAGTTCACCATCAGGTCTAGGACTTGATTCAGAATATCGAAGATGCAATATTAAAGGCAAGGAGAAGTTGTTGTTATGTTCTGGATGGTCATAAATTATTAGTAGGGTGGGTCAAGTATTTAGAGGTGGTGTTGAAGAGTTTCGAAGTGAGTTGAGTAAATATTCCATGGAGGTTGGGTTTGATTACAACTATGTGAAAAATAATAAAGATAGAGTAGTTGCTGAATGTTCTAGGAAGCATGTTGATGGGTGTAGCTGGTTTGTGAGTGCCAACATTTCACGTGTAAATTAAAAAAATTGAACAACATTCACATGTGTGGTCAACGAGTCATGAAAGACAAATCAAAAAGGATTGTTTCACATTTAATATCAGAAATTATTTGCGAACGAGTCAGTTCCAATCCAAACTTTTCTGCTAGGTCTGTAATGGAGTTAATGAAAAAAGATTATGGGTTGGATATAACATACATTAAGGCATGGAGAAGTGTGGAGAAGGCTAGGTCTACTGCTTTTGGAAATTATGATGAGTCTTTCAAGGAGTTGAAGTGGTACATCGATGCGGTGAAGACGACTAATGTTGGGAGTTTTGTAGAGCTTGAAGTTGACGACTGTAACCGATTCATCCGTTTGTTTGTGTCGTTTCGTGCTTGTATGGATGGTTTTAAATTTTGTCGCCCTATGTTATTTCTTGATGGAACTTTTTTGAAATCCCGTTTTAAGGGAATACTTCTGTCAGCTACTGCAAAGGATGGGAATCAAGGTAAGATGCAACAAGATTATAATATAAATGAGATTTTACATGCATCGAAGTCTGTCGGTGCATGTATATTACATGCACCGATAGACTTCTGCGTTAAAAAATGCTACATGATATAAAATTAATCGGATCGAATGCGGTGCATGTATTATACATGCACCGCTAGTCTACCGGTGCATGTATATTACATGCACCGATAGTACTAGGATTCTCTATCATTTAGTACTACATATGCATGTAATAGAGAATCGGTGCATGTAGTTTACATGCACCGAAAATTTATCGGTGCATGTATATTACATGCACCGATAGAACTTGTCGTCTCTAAATGTACCACTAAAGGTTATATAAGTGCATCATATAACATAAATTGTATTTTTTGCTTTATATGTTTTGATTATTTTATTGTAGGGTTGTTCCCCCTGGCTTTTGCTGTTGTGGACTCAGAGAACTTTGATAATTGGTGTTGGTTTCTATCTTGTTTGAGCAAGATTGTAGATAATGGTGGAGATATTGTTTATATATCTGATCGGAATGTTGGTTTGATGGAGGCTTTACCCGTTGTGTTTGGACCTTCTCCAAAACACTTTTTTTGTCTTTATCATTTGAAATGCAACCTTCGGGACAGATATGCTGGCAAACATTTTTCGAACCAGTTTCGGGAAAGGATGTGTTACTTGTTGGATGAGTGTGCATATTCGCCGACGGTGGCTATTTTCACAGAGAAGCTTGCTATTTTGAAACGAGAAGGTAGTTCAATTATAGAAGGGTTTTTACAGGGTCTATCTTTGGAGAAATGGACAAATGCTTACTCATGCGGCATGCGATATGGAGAGATGTATTCAAATGCAGCAGAGTCTTTCAATTCGTGGATATTATAGGCAAGGGGTCTGCCTATTACTCATATGGTGGATTGTATCCGGGTTAAGCTAATGAGCTGGTTTTATGATAGGAGATCAATGGCTGCACGATGGAGTGGGGTTCTGTGCGCGAAGATGGAAAAGAAATGGTATTTTTACAAAAATCAAGGTCGTGCATGGAATGTGAAGATGTCTACTGACTGTTGTTTCGAGGTGTTTTCATATCCTTCAGTTACTGTGCGCCTTGATGTTCGTACGTGTACTTGCTATCAGTGGCAGCTTGATGGATTCCCATGTCCTCATGCGATTGCTGTATTTAGGAGGAACAAGATGGCCATAGATGAAGTTGTTGATGTATATTTCCATGTTCGTACTTATAAGAGTTGCTATGAAGGAGTTATAATTCCGATTCCAGGACGTTCAAGTGATGAATTTGCTCAAATTGTCACGGATATGAATATTTTACCACCACAAACAAAAAGGCAACCGGGTCGTCCAAAGAAGAGGAGAATTAGATCCAAAGGTGAAAACATCGACAGCTGCGTTGTAGTCGGTGTAAAAAATACGGACATTATAGGAAGACTTGTAAGGAACCTATTTGATGCTTTTTGTAAGTTTATGTTGAACAAAATTTAATTGTAGAAATTATTTGTTTGATTTGTTATTGGTTATTTAACATAATGATACAAATACATACAATTTATTAGTTGCATGTAATTTACGTGCACCTATAGATTTAAGTTTCACATATAGGTGCATGTCATATACATGCACCAAAAGATTCAAGTTGAACATGGATAAATGAAAATGTGTATTCTATCGGTGCATGGGATATACATGCACCGGTAGAAACAAAATGTTAATGAATGTTAGTTTACATGCACCTGTAGACAGATTATTCAAGCATTCCATGTTATATAACTGCAACTAAATGGCTATTGGTCCATGTGATTTCACATGCACCTATTGAAAATGTTGGATAAATGCAATTAATGAATTATCGGTGCATGTATATCACATGCACCGATAGAAACAAAATTTTACTTAATGTTTGTGTATTTACATGCATCGTAGTATCATTGTAAAATATATATTCAAGCTCGCATGTATGATAAATGCAACAGATGGTCTGCCGATGCATGTGATTTATATGCACCGATACAAAACAAATTGAAGAGGTCATGTTATTTACATGCACCAGTTGATTCAAGTAGTTCATGTTTGATAAATGCAACTTTGTTTTATTTTAGTGTATTTACATGAATCGTTAGTCTCATTTGGTGAATGCGAAGGGACACACACAATAAAAATTAAACAAAGAGCACTTGTAGGATTCAATTTTTGTCCAGTTTATCATTAACCAACTAAAACACCAATATGAGTCTGTACGTTATTCAATAACAAAAGTTTGTTTCTTTACAAAATTATACATTTACAATACAAAATATATATACAACAAAGTATTAATCGTTGTCTTATACATTTTTGAGGATGACTTTCACCATTTTTGCTCTATAAATACTATTTATATCTACATTTGAATGCTTGGGCACTTCTTGTCCTCTCATAATTCTTTCCATGTTCATGCAAACAAACACGGCACAGTCTGCCGAGCCACCCTTTTGTTGCATTGCTTCTTTGAATGTTATGATTTCGTATGTATCTTCACTTGGACTGTAGGTGATGCCTGCTGAAATGGGAGACTCCTGAATGATTTTCTTCATCTTCTCTTCAACGTAGACTTTCTATATTTTGGAAGAAATATTGTTATCAACTGGTAATTTTATAAAAAAGTATTGAATTTAAAAAAATAAGTGTATTTAAAGTAAACCTTACCAGTAATTTGGCCTTTTCAAAGTAATAATCTGTCTCCCCCTCAATTCGTGGCCTTATTGAATTGTAATGAGTCCAAACTGACTCTTGAATATCAAAGACAAGTAGTGTCCAGTGGTATCCTGGTGTTTTTAAGTGGTCTTCTTTGCCTGGGGTGTTTATTGGAAAAACCAAAAACCTATATGACATTGCCTCTGGTAGGAATTTATCAATGTTGTTTTTTGCTGAGTCTTTGTAGTAGCTTCCTAGTGAGATCAGTGCTGCGTATTGCTGCAAATTTGTATGAAATAATTGCATGATAAACGAATATCCAAAGTTGAATGGTATGAGTGCACTTTGTTTAATGAGAAAAAAAATATTTAATAGTTGAATTTTATTACCCAACACATGCTGTTGAACACATAGGCTATCTTCTTTTTTTCCGGAATTGGCAATCTGGTTATTTACAATAATCGCCCAACGGTCAATCATCTGTATGTAATGATCAATCAGTTTCACAGATATATATAGTAGTTCATGTGCGAGACATACACCTAATATTATGTCGGTGCATGTTTACATGTTTGATAAATGTAAATAATGGTCTACCGGTGCATGTGAAAACACATGCACCGATACCACAAATTTGATTTGCTACAAGTTATTTACATGCACCGGTTGATTCAATCATCTGTAATGAATGATCAATCAGTTTCACAGATATATATAGTAGTTCATGTGCGAGACATACACATAATGTTATGTCGGTGCATGTTTACATGTTTGATAAATGCAACTAATGGTCTACCGTTGCATGTGATTTAACATGCACGCATAGAAACTAAATTTTAATTAATGCTTGTGTATTTAAATGCATCGTTAGTAATTATCAAGTAAAATCATCATAAAAGTTTTATTCAAGCATTGCATGTTATATAAATGTAACTAAAGGTCTATCGATGCATGTGATTTCACATGCACCGATAGAAAAAAAATGAATTGGTGCATGTTATTTACATGCACCGATTAGCCAAAATGTGAATTAATGTTTTTTTATCAAGTAAAACCATTAAAAAAGTATAATGCAATTGACTTACATCGTTGGCAAGAGGTACATCGTGAAGGATTTCAGCAATATCCGATACAAATAGCTTTCTGTTAGTGAATTTGTCTTTCCAGATAAGTCCCCTGCACATAGTTGAAGAGTCAGTGTCAAGGAATTATTGTTTAATTAAATTAGACGTACCATTTTCCATGGTTCTTGTTTATATTCATTATGTAAGCCTTTTCATCTGTTGTAAGAGCTTCATGGCAGGCATTGTGGTTTTGAACTTGAGAGGTCCATTATCTTTTTTCGTCTTCCCTTTTTGTTTATTGTCGCTGACGAAATCATCATCTCTCAGCTCTAGATCTACGGGATCATTAGTTGTACCTTTGTCTTTCAGACTTTGTAATGATTCCATTTCTGCAAAATTTTTATTTCCCTCTTCGTCGTTTTTCTTGGTCCTCTTTGCCTTCCTCTTATCAGGGTATGTGTGGTCCAACTCCATTTTTTGCTGCCTGTCCACCCTTTTCTTGATCCTCTTGACAAGGGATGTTTGTTCTTGCTTTTCTTTAAGGATCTGTTCTTGTTCCTCATTAATGATGAAGTAGGCAGCTTTGACATTGAGAAGCTCATTTTTCAGTGAATTATTCTCATCATTTACCCTTTCAAGGTCCGAATAGAGCTGTGCTATGATAGTTTCGAGCTCATCTTTCTTTTTTTTCATATCTTCGTAATTGTCTTTAATTTCTTTGATTTGCTCGTCTCTCATTAAAAGATTTGTTTTTGTTTCTTCCAGCTGGGCTGTTAGTTCCGCATATTCAAAAAATTGCGGTGTTGGAATTGTTTCTTGCTCATGATCAAAGGAATCAACAATGTTCTTCAGTTCTGTTATTTCATTATCCTTTGTCATGAGCTTCGCCTTCAATTCTTCAATCTCTGTTACAAGTACTGCAGCTTGAAGAATATCTTGTGCTTGTGTGTCATCAAGTTCATTCATTTCTTCAGACAGATTGGCGACATTTTCTTCGTTCTGGGCTGGTTCCTCATCAATAGCTACATCCACCATGTTGCCCTCCATTTCAATGTATTCATCATTGTATATATTTTCCTCTGTACTTAGTTGCTTCAGTTCCATGAGGACTCCGGCAATGGTGGAGTCCGCTGTTGTCAAACATTCAGCTGTTTTAATGTTTGAATTCAAATCGGGAAGTTGATATGTCATTGGAGCTTCTGTAGCACAAACAATGGCTTTATTCAGCATTTCATCTTCTTCAACAGAAATTTGCAGAGGTTTTTTTACTATCTGCAATTGAATTGTTGGAAGTCTAGTTAAATTGCATGCACCAGCATAGTTTCATTGCATGCATCAGTATAGTTAAATTGCATGAACCTAATGAACTATCGGTGCATGTATATCACATGCATCGATAGAAACAAAATGATAATTAATGCTTATGTATTTACATGCATCGTTAGTACATATCAAGTAAAATCATTATAAAATATATATTCAAGCCTCACATGTTGTATAAAGGCAACTAATGATCTACCGGTGCATGTGAAATCACATGCACCGATAGAAAAAAATGTGAATTGGTGCATGTGTATTTACATGCACCAATTGAATCAAGTTTTTCATGTTTGATAAATGCAACTTTGTTTTATGCTTGTGTATTTACATGCATCGTTAGTTTGGTTTCAAGTAAAATCATTATCATTATAAAGATTTATTCAAGCATCGCATGTTATATAATTGCATGCACCAGTATCGAAAAATTGCATGCACCAGAACAAGTTAAATTGCATGCACCAAAATAGTTAAATTGAATGTACAAGAAACTTACATAATCACGGGCGAGCTCTTTGATGTCAATGTTTTGAATCCTTTTGTAAAAATCCTCAAGATTCCACTTAAGGAACCTTGGGATAAGGTTGGGCTGGACAGGATTTATGAGCTCTGTCCTCTCACATAACCAATACTGCAAATTATATAGAATCGATGTTATTATATAAACATGAAGAAATAATTGTTGTTTAAAGATTGATTATAAAGACTTCTTACAGGTAGTAGTAGAACACAGCCGGAGTGTTTTTCAGAGTCAGGCTGCATCAGGCTGTTTAGCAATGTATTCAATATGTGTTTGGACCAGTCGTAGCTGCAAATCATGTCCAGATCCTCAACAACCGATGTGTACGCCCATGGAATGTCGATGATTTTGTTGATATGAAAAAGGCTGCAAGAATGTATAGGGTCATGCTTTGTGCCTTTATTTTCAATTTTTTGTAGATTAAACTCTTGCTCATCCTTATGTCTTTTTTATCTCCTTTCTTTTCTGGAAAGCATCTATATAAGAATTCCGTACGTTCGTAATCCTGAAGCTGCATATCAATGTCTTCTTTACCATCTCTTATTCCAAAGAGTATACACATCATTTGTCCTGATTTTCATTGTATATGATCCGAATGTGAAATCTTGAGTATTTCTGTTGAAGCAGCCAATGATGTCTTTTATTAATATGTCACGCTTTTTGCAATGATTGAGGACAATTGTGTTGGAAAAAATGGAGTTCAGTAAAGGCCAGAACGGTGTCTTCATTAGCACTCTGATGTGAACTTGACTGAGTTCAAGTGCTTTTATCTCTGTTATAACTGCCTGTAGGTTGGCCCGATATGTGGTTTGTTTATTCCATCTTTTTGTAATTTCTTCTGAGCTTGGTGATGATGTAGGTGTTACACAACTGAGAGAAAATTATATGTTAGTTAAAAAACTAAAACAATGAATTTAATAAATTGAATTCTTCGGTGCATGTAGATAGCCCGTAGGTGCATGTAGGTACAATTGGGGCATGTAAAGAATTTTCGGTGCATGTATATCACATGCACCGATAGAAACAAATGTCAAATATTTACATGTTGGATAAATGCAATGTTTTATAATAGTGCATGTCGGTGCATGTATGTACAATTGGTGCATGTAAAGAACTATCGGTGCATGTATATGACATGCACCGATAGAAAACAACTGTGGATGTAAAGAACTTCCGGTGCATGTATATCACATGCACCGATAGAAACAAATGTCAAATATTTACATGTTGGATAAATGCAATGTTTTATAACAGTGCATGTCGATGCATGTATGTACAATTGGTGCATGTACAGAACTATCGGTGCATGTATATGACATGCACCGATAGAAACAAATTTTTAAAATATTTACATGTTATATATGAATGCAATGTTTTATATCGGTGCATGTATAATACACATGCACCGATATAAAACATCTGTGAATTTATGATTGTGTATTTACATACATCGATAGTACATATCAAATTACAAAGTAAAATCAATATAAAAGATTTATTCAAGCATAATATGTCGATAAATGCACTAATGGTATACCGGTGCATGTGAAATCACATGCACCGAAAGAAAAAAATGTGAATTGGTGCACCGATACATTCAAGTAGTTCATGTTGGATAAATGCAACTGGTTATTCGGTGCGTGTATTATACACATGCACCAATAGAAACAAAAAACTAAAAAGATGTTCCATTGGTGTCAATTTGTTCATCATTGTTAATACAAAAAATTAAGATTTTAAAAAGTGGTGTATGTAATATAAATGCAAGATAAGTCCATCGGTGCATGTTAATTACATGCACCGATAGACTTATGTTAATTAAGAATACAAAAATTACAAACATTTCTAAATGCGGTGTTAATAAGGTCTTCAATAGTACTCATGCATTGTAGACACAAGAACTTACAGTAACAAACAAATAGTTTAATATGTGGAAACCCTAGATTAATGATTAAGAAATAGTTTAATATGTGTAAACCCTAGATTAATGATTACCAGATTTTGGAGCACCTTTTTTCTTTCCCTTGATGTTTGTTGGTGGTTTGGTTTGAGGAATCTTCTTTGATTTTGGAGCCATTTTAGGTTTTCGCCTCAGAAGGTTTGGCAAAATTACAGTAATTTACTTGTACGATTTCGATTAAATTTTTGAAAACTTGTAGGATTCATTGAACGATATCGAGGAAAATGTTGGAGGAATGACTGGAAAATTTTTTTAGCGTTGAAGAAGAAGAAGAGGCGCGATGATTGTAAGTATGCAGAGTGTTTTCGACGTTGAATGTAAGGGAAGAAGACGAGGGTAAATTAGTAATTTGCGATCAATCGGACTTAAATGAAAGGCAAATAATTTGGTGGACTGAGCCGAAAAAACTCTTATGTTCTGATACCGGCCCGAAATTTTCCCAAATAACATTCCTTTGGGTTGGTTATTTTCGACATAGACTTAAACATAATTTATTTATACCTTAACAATATCCTTATATCTCAAAATAAGCAAATTTGAATAACATAATTCAGTTAGCGACAAATAATTAAAATTTAATTTGAAATATTGTATACTAATGTGGCCCAAGAATTTCAACGCATGAAACTTTAATTTACTTTAACAGGGTCAAACAAAATATATAATTGAATACTCAATATAAGTAAAATTCTTATGCAAGAAATAAATTTCTTTATGCTTGATAATTATTCATAATCAAATATTTTATCGAAATAAAGAAAAAAGATAAAATAATAAATAATTCTTAAATTAATTTTATTTCATGCAAATAATACTTGATTGCCTTAACTTCACCGAAATTCACAAAATAAGGCCAAAATCCCTAATTTCGAAATTTTCAATTTTAAAAATCAGAAACCAAACAACCAAACAGACCCTTAAATTTTGAAAATCAATATTCAGAAATCAACACCAAACAAGGCCTTAAATCTGGAACCCTAATTTCTCAAATTCAAACCGTAACCCTAGCACCACAACACTGCCGCCGCCGCCTATTTCTCCGGCCAATCCACCATCGCCGACAATATCCCATAAGTCGACGATAATAGCTGTTCCATCACAGGTTACCGATTTACCGTGAAACGGCGAAATCGCGACTGTTAATCCCGCGACGGTAGCTATTTTCAGGCACAAATCCGCCCGTCTTCGTCTTCAAACGCCGCCCTCATGCCACAGGATCTTCATCAATTGACATTACATGTCAATCCCGCAACCCAAATGTCCCAAAATGGAACCAAAATCGATCGACAGAGCCAAATCGAGTGGCATAATTCGCGATTTTCCGGCCAATTTTGCGGTGGTTCCCGGTGGCCAGCCATTCTGTCGTGGTCGCCCCGTAGTGGGTTTGTTTTACGCCACCGTAGATCGGCCGTGAATCGGTCGATTGTTCCTTAATTCCAGCGGCCCCAATTCGTTAGGTTCAAGAATTTTGATTTTACCCAAATTTTCAGGAATCGAATCCAGATCAAGAAATATCAACATAAAATTAATTCAATAATCCCTGAATAATCCAAATTTCATGAAAATTTATCAACAAAATAAATTCTCAATGATTCAACATGAGCGGCTCTAATACCATTTGCTGGAACAACCTTATAGATGAAAACTATCATCTTAATCCGAGAATCTGATGCTAAATCATTAAGAAATATAGATGAATATGTGGAAGAGTAGCTGAATCCATAATAGTTTATATTTTTGCAGATCTGAGTACAATGGTTTTCAAGATCTTCACGATTAGCCTTGAGAGTCCTCAATCTTCTTCCACGATCTCTAATCATTGACGTGATATATATATATATATATATATATATATATATATATATATATATATATATATATATCAAATAGAAAAGCCCACTTATCTCTGCACATTAAAGGTTCATATTAGATGCTTATAGTCCAACATTAACTTTATTCTGATCATTTTATTTGGGCTAAACTTAAGATACAACAATACATAATTAATTACATATGTTGGTTGGTCCACATGACAAATTATATTCCAAAATGTAAATCTTAAGAATGATGGCATACCTTCACTTAGCTTGAGGATTTGAAGCTTAAACACTAACCTAGCTCCCCTTAGCTTGAATTCCTTCCAAGAAGGTAATCCATCTAAAATCTTTCTTCAACCTCCCAACTCTTAATGCTACTCTTGATTTCTCCTCAAATCTAAGCTTGCATGATAGATTTAAACAAGATTTCACAAGGACTTTGTGGCAAGAAATAGACTGAATTTTCGAAAAGTGGGAAGAGAAGGAGGAGAAAATGCGGTTCTCCTCATAACTAAGCCGGATTAATTAGCAATGGGGCCTAACAAATATATATATATATATATATATATATATATATATATATATATATATATATATATATGTATATATACAAACACCCATTTGTTTGCTACTAATTTTATAAATATATTTTTAGCGTTAAAGTTAAAATGTTTATTGTGTTTCATTGATACAATATCATTGTGCTTGTGAATTATTACTTTCGCTATCTTAAAATTGCTTTGAAGGTGGTTGAGTTCATTTTTTGGGGAGTGTGGTTCTCTCTTTCTACTTTTATTTTGTTTTCATTCGTTTTGCCTCCCTAACTAAATGAGATTGGTGAGATTAGAAAACATTAGATTTTGGATTTAATGAGGTAAAAATGGTTAATAAGATTTTAGAAGCACAAGATACAATTTTTGAAAGACAAGGTATAATAGCATGTTTCTATGATTTGCAACGTTATTTCATCTATTTAGTTGGTGTAAATTGGATTAGTTAAAAGTATGAGTTGATGCATTATTTATGCTTATTGGATATATTTAGTTAACTATTCAAAATGAACAAAATCACGAAGTAGCAAATACATCAACTACCCAATAGCACCGGAATTGGTAGAGACTTGGACATTAAGGGAGGGTATAGAAATGGCACATCAGCATAGATGGGATCAGGTTGCCCTCGAGATTGATTGTATGAATATTATAAATGCGGTGGATTCCCAAACAACAAACCATTCATCCATCGGTCCAGTCGTTTCTAATATAATGAGAATATCGAAAATGTTTACACAATCTCAATACGAGTTTGGTGCCAAGAGCAGTGAACGAAACAACTTACCAATTGGCTAAGCATGCATTGATTTAATCATCTAGCTTATCAAATTTATTGATTTTATTCATAATATTGTAATATCGGAAAAAAAAATTGGCTATCTATTTTAAAAGTTATTCCATAAACTTTGTAAGAATAAGTATTTTGAGTATTGCTGTAATGTTATCCAGAAAGAAGAAAAAAAGTATTTTGTATATTATGTTTTAATATTTGAATCTATACATGATGGTTTAGTTTTGAAAAATTCTCCTTAATGAAAAAAATTTGAGCATACCATATTATTAGAGGGTTCCAAGTTTTGAAGTTCTGACTTAGGCAATTAGGCCCCAAAAATCTCAGGTATGGCTGCTCCTATTATACTATTTCCGTCTAATTAATGACACTAATATTGGTATTTAAAAATTGATTTATTTAAACACAAGTAAGCAAATCGGTTAAAACACATGGGGTGAATTGCCCAATGATATATTTTATGGTCCATATTTTGCACCTTATAGTTAGGGTTTACTTTGATGCTGCAGGTCATTACCATCATTGATATGGAATATTCCGTATCAATTATGCCCATAATGTATAGCATCAAATTTTTCATAGTTAGGATAGGTCTGGCTCGTCCTTGATATATGCAATCTTTGTACCAAATTGAACTGGTTATAAAAAAAAATTGAATGAAAACCTAATTGAATGGAAGTTAGAAGAATAAAAATTAGAATTATTATATATATAATATACACATATATTAATATAATATTATGAATATTTCCCATTTATCTTAAATAGTATACAAATGTGGCGGATGGGATGCTTGAAGAAAAATTATCACAATATCACAATTACATTTTGTTATGAAGTTTCATATGGGCTATAATGTGGCCGCCCATCATCGGGATCATTTTGTTATTGTTTTTTACGGCCCATGGGTTGTAATGGATAAGTGCTCAATGTTATTTGTAAAAGAAAAAAAATTAATTGTTGCTCGATGAACTTCTTAGTCAACATCCATGTATAGAAATCGACAAATGTGTGTAATTTCTCTGGATTAACTTGCATGTAGGACCTTTGTGTTAGTTTAGTTAGATCAATATCTATGTGTGAATCATTAAGATGATAAAATTATTTTATATTGGGATAATTACCAAAAGGTACCCGTTGCAAAATAATTATTCAATTAAATTTGGGCAAAAACAGCTTTGAATATAAATTCAATTTTTAATAAAGTTTATTCAAATATGTTCAATTTCTAAACATGTAATATTTTGACTAAAATACCTCTTATTTAAATGAAAATAATCATCTCTCACTCTCTTTCATCGACACATAACTCTTTATTCCCTCCATTTATCCCGTTCATGGAAGCCACGTCCATGGTGGTGTGCGGTGGCTGGAGGGAGTTCCAGACGACTGGGCCGCCATCGTTGCCTTCGCTTCGACACCCTCGGCCATGGTAGAGCTTAGGGTGGATCTTGGCGTGTATGGTGGGGGAGGCGAGATGAAGAGGGTTTTGGTCGGAATAAGAAGATGGAGCGTAAAATAAATAGAGAGGTGTAAGATATTGAAGATGAGGACGAGAGGGTGAGGACGAAGGATTTTGGCCTAGGTATAGTAATGGTGATTGAAGAGTGCTCATAAAGTTATTGTGCAAATTGAATTTTAAAATATGTATGGTTAAATTTCAAAATTGATCCGGTTCATCATACTTGTTTTCTAAATACATATTTTTAAGGTTGTGGTGCTTCAAATGCTTTTCAAATTTCTTGGTTGTAGAGGGTTTTGGTCGGAGGAAGAAGATGGAGGGGGCGTATAAATGGAGAGGCATAAGAGATTGAAGATGAGGATGATAGGGGTGTCATCGTGGTGTAGATAAATAGAGAATGTGGCAGGGAGTAATCTGCAATGGAGAAGTGGAGTGTGAGACAATGTACAGTGGTTTGGGGTGGAGAAGACGATGCAAAAATCGTGCACCTCCATTACAATAATCGTGCACCCTTATTACAAAAAATAAGTGGCCCCACATTTATAAGATCATGCACCCAATTACAAAAATCGTGCAGCAACATGTAAAAAATCAAGCACCACAATATTTAAAATTGTGCACCCCCAAAACAAAAATCAAGTGTACCAACATGATAAAAATCGTGCACCCGCTTACAAAATCAGGCACCCCCATTACAAAAATCGTGCACCCCCAATACAGAAATCAAGTGCACCACCTTTACAAAAATCGTGCACCAAAGGTTAAATATCAAGTGCACAACAAGGTTAAAAATCAAGTGCACCACAAGCTTAAAAATCGTGCACCTCCCTACAAAAAATTAAATGCACCACAAGGTTCGAAAATCGTTCACCACCATTGGTGCACTAAAATTGGATGCACGATTATGTAAAAACATGATGCACGATTATGTAAAAAATTCAAATTTCATTTGAAATTTCCAAAATTTCAAATGTATGATGCACGATTACATAAAAAATTCAAATTTCATTTGAAATTTCCAAAATTTCAAATGTATGATGCACGATTATGTAAATTTGGCTTGTGGTGCACTATTTTTTTTGCCTGTGGTATGATTTTTTTAGTCTGTAGGTGCACGATATCTTTTGTCATGTGGGTGCACGTTTTTTTTTTTTGGCCTGGGGGTGCAAGATTTTTTTTTGGCCTGGGGTGCACGATTGTTTTTTGGCCTGGGGTGCTGGTGCACGATTGTTTTTGGCATGGGGGTGCACGATTTTTTTTTGCCTAGGGGTGCACGATTTTTGGCCTGGGGGTGCACGATTTTTGGCCTGGGTGTTCACGATTTTTTTTTTTTGGCCTGGGGATGCACAATTATTTTTGGGGTGCACGTGCTACAGTAACAGCGCGGGGGTTATTAATGTCATTCAAACAGGAAATGGACCGAATTGAATTGATGTTTTTTTGGTAGACTATATTGAATTGTTCATCAAATGGTACCGGCTTGTAAGAGCCCATTTTATATTTTAAAATTGTATGTAGTGCATGTGTTTTTTATAGAACTGTCAAAATGGGCCAGGCCCGCGGGCTTGTCCCAACCCAACCCGCCAAATAGGTGGGTTGGGCCAGCATTTTTAAGGCCCGCCAGTAGGTGGGCCTATACGGGCTAGCCCAAACGGGCCGCGGGTTTTGGCTGGCCAACCCGCGGGTTGGCTGGCTGGCCCGCGGGTTGGCCCCATTTTTTTTTTTAAAAAAAATTGTTATTCCTTTTTTAAGGCTCAATTCATAGATAAAAACTCAATATCACATTGAAGCATTCGATCTACTATATATTTTTCACTTGGTCTTGCTTGAAATTGCAACAAGTATTTCAAAATTGAGCAAAATACTGATTCACTAATCAAGATTTTTTAGTAGCAGTGTTAATATCTAGATAAAACCTGGAACAAGTTTCAGTATTCTTCTAACATCAGTTCCAGGTTCGGCAAGTTTAGATGGAAATTGTTTTTTTAAAGTTTTTTTTTTAAAAAAAATTTGAAATTTATTTTTTTTTAAAAAAATTAAAATTAAAAAAAATATATTTCGACAGGTCAGCCGGCCCCAACCCACGGCCCGTTTTGGGTCGGGTTGGGCCCGTTTGGACCGCAGGTTGGGCGGGCCAACCCGTTAGGATCGGGCTGACCCGTTCTGACAGCTCTAGTTTTTTATGCACTTATGGATGAAGTTACCCAAATTTGGAGTTGTTTGTCAAAATATCATTTCAATATACAAAAAATATAAATATGTATCAGGTCATATATAATGCCTAAAAAGGAGAACCAAACCCAAAAGACTAACATTTTGATTGAGAAAATGCCTTAAACTTAATTAGTTAGTTCTATGGAGCCGTTGTAGAATATAATATTGTCCGTCCCTTGAGAAGTTGACGCTCAAGACAATTGGACGATTTCATTCATTCATCCATCAATATTTGGTGCATGCATGGTCAAAACCATGATTTAAAATTACCTGGGACTGGTCGAGATAGATAAGACTAAAGAACTATCACGATTTAGAGATTGAGCTAAAAACTAAATTCTTAAAATTAACACTAATTTTTTTTTTGCATGGAGCTGAAGCCCGCACAGGATGGCTTCTTCTATGCATGTATTGTAATGCAAATATTTATATGTCATTTTATCGATACTGATACAAAGATAGATTTTTCGAGCCCATGCCTAGAAAGATATCCTTCTCGATCATCAAGCTTATAAGTAATCATACGTTTTAATATCACACATTACACTATTTTGTTAGTGTACCATAATTATTTTAACCCCTTGATAAAAATTCTATTAGATTTTGAAATCTTATATTATATTATGCATTATTGAAGTGGGTTGTGGTGTCATTGCTGACACACTCCACTCACAAAGGGGGCCGACCACAGCGTAACACATTTTGCACGGCGGCTTCCAAGAAATTAAAGAAGAAATAATTATTAACTGGCCATACCCCATTCCATTCCATTATATCTGATATTTTATTTTAGCCTTTTCAAATAATTATATTTATAAGTGCATTTTGGGTTAGACTTAGGGGTCAACCACACGTATGAAAACCCCTTTCAAATTGAGTACTCAAAGTCATCAATGGTGTGCCGTGACCGTGGGGTTACAGAAACACCGCTGAAATTTCGTGTGCTTGTGCCGGTGTGTTATCGATGTGAACTACGTAGTGTTTTCAAAATCGAACCGGACATAAAATCGATACCTTTTACTGGTTATAGGTTCCATTGGTTCAAATCGATGTATGACGTCAGCATGATATAATATATATTTAGTTTTTGTAAAATATTTACCGATGTATGACGTCAGCATGATGTAATATCTATATTTAGTTTTTGTAAAATATTTATAACATGTATTTGTAAAAGTTTTAAATGTTCATAACAAAAGAAATATCATTGTATCAACATAGCATGTTGACAAATATTTTACACACTCTTTCAATAATTTTATCTATTTAAGTTTATAACTATTTTTTTGTAAATATAAACTTTATATATAAAAGAATCAATTACAAATACACTAATTACCCATGTATACACCAAATCTGTATTATATTATTCAATAATGGGTTACTATATTATTACAAATACTTTAGTATTGATTATCAAAATTAAGAGATTTTTATTTTTTGATACAATATATTACTTTTTGCATTTATATATAAGATTGACAAATATAAAAAACATATAATGGGTAAATATTAAAACTCATAGTTGCATGGAGTTTGTGGAATGCAAAATTAGATCTAATATATATAAATAAACTCCATGGAACCTCCAATCATGGCAAGACAATGGCCATGCAATCCACCAATTAAAATGCAAGAATTGAATTTTTTTGATCAGAAAGTCTATACATTGCCTATATACCAAGAATTGTTGCGTGAATGCGTCCGGTGAAAAGCAATTATAGTTTAGAGTTTTGGTTTTCTGTTATTTAATATATGACGACTATAACATGTTATTTAGGTATTTAGTAAGGAATGATAAAACTTAAAAGGGATAACAAAATAAAAATTGAAAAACTAAAAAAAAAAAAGAGTTATGAGCGGTTCAACAACCGGTCGACCGATTTTTGACCGGTTCTCACCGATTCGCACTGGTTTTTTGCCCTGTCGATTTTATGGGTTTAACCGGCCCGGACCAAGCACCACACACCGGTTGGACCGGCTATACAAAATTTAAAATTATACATATTTGATCTCATGTTTTTTGTAGGCTATACAAAATATTGGCCAATTATTTTTACAAAATACCAAAAATATTGGAACATACAAAATTTTGCTTTACCAAAGTTTCATTAAAACTTGGGATAAAATATTGATAGTTTCTTATTTCGATGATGAACAAAACAGATATCGGACAGTTGGGCTCAAGGTTAACAAATCTGAACAGATCGGACCGATGACTTAACGGATATTTCAAAACAATGCAAATCGTGTTGTTTATACGAGTCAAGTTGATTGAAGCTTATAAAACCCAAAGTTTAAAACAATCAGACTAAGATCTTAACGGATATTTAATCTAGCATTTATTGAAGCATTGAATGATGAAAAAAACCTATAGTTATTAGCGATTGACTGCTAAGGTAGTACAAGACAGAAAATCTGTTATCTGACATGTACATCAGAAAAAGTACAAGACATGAAAGTATTTACACAGTAACCAAAACTTAAGACTTTAGAATAAGTGTTGCACACTTTCGAGAAGACGGGGTTTGAAGATGCACAATTTCGGAATTAATAACTTTGGGAAAATGTTTATTTAAAAGATGCAACTTAAAGACTCAAGATAGATAATGATAGAGAAACAATTTAAAAGAATACAAGCAAAGTATACGAGTCTCAAGAATATCGAGTTGCTCTCACGTTCAATGCACTTCATACTTTGTTATATGATATTTGAGATCTATGCTTACTATTTTCACTCTATCATTTGTATTTGAGCGTAGATATAAGAGTGAAGCCTATTGTAACTGTCAGATAGATTGTGTCTGAACAGATTAAAATTTAAGGTTGGTAGGAATTTTAGTCAAATCCAGTTGAATCGGGGTTGTACAACATGTTTGTATAATTCAAAGTCTTCTAGAGAAATTATTCCATCATTGGAAGAACTTCTAGAAACATATCTTGAACCTTTACTTATCACATTCCTATTTGTTTCTTGCAATCAGGCTAATTTAGATAAGCTAGTAGTCAAATTCCGTATTTCACTAAAAGTAGTCTGCAAAGTTTATTTTCATTGAGATATTGATCTAATATACTCATCCAGTTTAATAAACCTTATATAGTTCGTAGAATTCTCTCTTGACGGTCGAGTATCTTGATAGGATATTCTGAATATGTGCATTCCTTGGATATCTCAATCTCTGTTGCTTTAAGCACATGACTTTCATCTGGAACATACTTCCTGAGCATCGAAACGTGAAATACATTATGTACTCGATCTAGTTCCGGAGTGTAACACCCCTAAAATCTCAATTACAAAAATTTGACAAAATAAATTGAAGCTATTATAATGTTACTAAAATAATTATCTTAATATATTAAAAATGCATGCATCAAAATAAATAATAAAAGAAAAAGATATAAAAGAAAGAATAAACAATATAACTATTTATTGGAAATTATATATTTGTGAAACATATCGATAACAAAAATCATTCACAAAGTGAATCCGTATATTACTTGTAATATTAAATTTACATAAAGAATTAGAGGAAAATATAATTATATTCTTGAGTATGAATATTTGATTTTGGTTAAAACATTATTCATTAAAAACTTTACTCACAAACAAAATGTATAAATATAACTTGTATTAATATACTTTTGACATAAATATAATAAAATAGGTAAAAGCATAATAAAAAGTTAAACAATTATAAGTACTAAAAGACTAATCAAGAAATTATTAGCAAAATGATTTATAAATTTTAATTGCTACTCTAAGATATGTACAAAAGTAGATAAATTCATTGTAAAACAACTTAAATATTATTAATAGAACAAAAACATATTAAATAATAAATATAGTATTTAAAGGATTAAAATATTAATATTTAGGTTAGCACATGTCATTTCTTGGCCAAGACACATGTCTCCCCAATTGTGGCTTAAGCCCTTCAATCTTGCCTATAAATACCCCCTCCCTTTCACCAGATTTCATTCACACAAAATTGAAGTAGAGAATGTTAGAATTTGGGAGAAAGTTACAGTGTAGGATTTTTGTAGAATATGGGGCAATAGAGAAATTATGAGGAAAATTACCAAAGCTTGTCCGAAAATTCCGAAAATATTCCACAACACTCCTCACATACCCAGATCATCTTCTGTAAAGGAGGTGTTGAAAAATCACAAGCTGATATTGCCCAGAAAATACAAGAACACGAAGAACAATGTGCTGCCAGAATCTCAGAAACCCATTTCAAGGTAGCATATTCAAGCTTCAATTTCACAGCTTTTAAAATAGATTTCGAAAATGTTTTACAAACAAAGAGTGTTTCAAACATGTTTTAATTTACATATGTGCCGGCCGTTGGTCGAAAACCTCATCGGAATCACTATTTTCCGGCGACTTAAATACACTAGTAAATCATTTTATAAAACCGAAATCTGGGCACAATCGGCTGGGAATTTCAAAATGGTTTCTAAATAAATGTCGTAGATCGGAACAAGGCGGACATCCTGTAAAAATTTCAGCCGCGCGTGGTTGCCTGGGACTTCCCACGCGCCGGCACGGTGGCGCGTGTATCTCACGCGCCGGCACGATTATCGAAATTCCGAGCTCCGAACGTTGCTGACCTGATTTAAGACATTTCTGGAAAGTTTCATGATGTTTCGACTTAAACTTGATTTTTAATGAATTTTCAAACGTTTGCTTAAAATTACCCGGATAAGTTTCTTACAAAATGATTCTTAAATTGTTAAACCATACCTTTAGATTGATAATCATTATAAATTACCTTATATTATGTTCATAGGATTGTTATTGGTATTTGAGTTCAAAATCGAGCCAATCAAGTCAATATAGCGTAATGAGGTGAGGTGTATTACCGATTTCTTTCTATATAGCATCTTTGGCATTTGGCCTGGAACTTACTGTAAATGTTATTCAATATCGTACCTTCCATTTATGTTATCATGTTGTTCACTATAATGTTTCATTGATCATATTGTCTGCATATGAAAGTACAACGTTTATCGCTAATCTATTCCCTTGAATGAATGAATGAATGGAGCCATGGACATGAGTCCACTGGACAACGTGGCCTCGGCCCGGAAAGTGAGTCCAATGAACAACGGATGAGAATCCGGGTATATGGTTCATCTGAACAACGCGCACCGCATCGGTCCGGAGAATGGTTCACCTCGGCTCGTAAATGAATGTTTGTATTGGATCGTATTCGAATATGTGGGGAAAAGTGCTACATCTAAATGTCGGGTGGGAGCCACCTCTTTAGCCCACGATATTCATTCTATTGTCCTAATTCGTCTTTGTTTCGTTGATCATATTTCCTGATCCGGATACGTGGGGAAAAGTGCTACACCTTAATGTCGGGTGGGAGCCACCTCTTTAGCTCACGATATTCCTTCTCAAGTCGTAAACGTCATCGTTTCATTGAAATATTATTTGATCGCAGTGTTATCTCTTGTTACATGACATATCATATCGACAGATTGCATTATTTGTTATTATATACATGAAAAGCTATTGTTATTCCCTCACTAAGTCCTTAAAGACTTAACCTCTGTTTTCTTTTTGTTATTTATCATGAGTTCCAGATACAGGAGAACGGGATCCAGGATCAGGGGATAATAAGGAAAATGGAAAATATTGGCTTATCAAGTACTGATAGTATTTTCTTCTTTGGTTAAGTATCAGATCATTAGAATGAGTTTGTCGGGATTGTATTTTGTTAAAAGATATTATGAACGCTTCCGCTAACGAAATATATTTAATTGTTATGAACACTTCCGCTAACGTAATATGATTAATTATTATGTATGGATTGTTTTAAAGTAATACCCTACAAATATATCTATATTTTTATATAGTAGGGAATGTGGTGCCAGATAAGGGTTAAAGTAATATGTGCCCGAGTCGGGTCCCACACGGAGGTAGAGCAAGTCGATATGCCAACGTTCCTATTCTTTCCAGAATTTCATATGGTCCAATGAATCTCGGACTTAACTTCCCATGCTTGCCAAACCTCATTACTCCTCTGAATGGTGAGACTTTCAAGTATACTTTATCTCCTTGCTGAAATTCTAAATCTCGTCTGCGAACATCAGCCCAACTTTTCTGTCGACTCTGAGCTGTAAGTAATCTCTGTTTGATGATGGAAACATTTTCATTCGTGAGTTTGACCAACTCTGGTCCTTCCAATACCTTCTCTCCAACATCAAACCAACACTGTGGTGTTCGACATTTCTTTCCATACAAAGCTTCGAATGGTGCCATTTGAATACTGGATTGATAACTGTTATTGTACACAAACTCTGCCAGTTTCAGATGACGATCCCACTGTCCTTGAAAATCCAAAATACATGTTCTAAGTAAATCCTCTAGAATTTGAATCGTTCTCTCAGACTGTCCGTCTGTCTGTGGATGGAAAGCTGTACTGTATTTCAAATTCGTGCCCAACACAGATTGTAAACTCTTCCAAAATTGTGATGTGAATCGAGCATCTCGATCAGATATGATACTGACTGGTATCCCATGCAAACACACCACTTGATCAATGTAAAGCCTTGCTAAACCATTCATTGATGTAGTCTTCTTCATCGGTATAAAGTGAGCACACTTAGTAAGTCGATCAACAATAATCCAAACTGAATCTTTTTGTGTTGTAGTCTTGGGTAATCCGGTCACAAAGTCCATAGTAATATGTTCCCATTTCCAGTTTGGTATGTCCAAGTTTCTCAGTGTTCCTGCTGGCTTTTGTCTTCCGACTTTCACTTGTTGACACACTAAACACTTGGACACAAACTTTACGACATCTTGCTTCATCCCTGGCCACCAAATTAATTGCTTCATATCTTGATACATTTTATTCTGTCCTGGATGCATGGCCAAAATTGTCTGATGTGAATCTTGTAAGACTTCGCCCCTGAGTGTTGATACAGCTGGAACGAATAGTCTATCATTGAATCTCAAAGTCCCATCTTCATGCATTCTAAAACTTTCTTGTTTTGATTGAGCTCTTTGTAAGAAAGTCTGCCACATAGGATCCTTTGATTGTGCTTCCTTAATCCTGAGAATAAGATCAGGTTGCACCATGAGATTACACAACATCGTCATCCCATTTTGGTCGTCTCTTGATTCGACATTCAGATTTAACTTTGACATCTCATCAATGAGTTTCTGTTGCGTAGTCAATAGCATTGATCCATAACTCTTCCTGCTTAATGCATCTGCTACCGCATTACTCTTTCCAGGATGATAGTGCAATTTCACATCATAGTCCTTGATCAGCTCTAACCATCTTCTCTGTCTCATATTCAACTCCTTTTGAGTAAAAATATACTTTAAACTCTTGTGATCAGTGTAGATATCACATGTGGTTCTGTACAAGTAGTGACGCCATAATTTCAGTGCAAAAACAACTGCTGCCAGTTCCAGATCATGAGTGGGGTACCTTATTTCGTGTTCTTTCAACTGTCGTGAAGCATATGCAATCACCTTTCCATTTTGCATAAGCACACAACCTAACCCTTCTTTTGATGCATCACTGTAGATACAAAATCCTTCATGTCCATCCGGCAATGTAAGAATAGGTGCCGTCACAAGTAGATCTTTCAACTTCTCAAAACTTGCCTGACACTTAGAATCCCATTCAAACTTTACTCCCTTTCTAGTCAACTTTGTAAGTGGTAATGCAACTCGAGAAAATCCTTCCACAAATTTTCGGTAATATCCAGCCAATCCCAGAAAACTTCGAATTTCTGTTACTGATGTCGGAACTTTCCAATTGGTAATGGCTTGAATCTTTGCTGAGTCTACTCGGATTCCTTGAGTATCAATGATGTGTCCAAGAAATGATACAGAATCCAACCAGAAGTCACATTTCTCGAACTTTGCAAATAATTGATGTTGTCGTAGTCTCTCCAATGTCATCTTCAAATGTTCTTCATGTTCTTCCTTTGATTTGGAATAAATCAATATATCATCAATGAATACTATGATGAACTTGTCGAGCCATTCTCGGAACACGTGATTCATTAATGCCATAAATGCTGCAGGTGCATTCGTAAGTCCGAAAGGCATCACCAGAAATTCATAATGTCCATATCTGGTTCGAAATGCAGTTTTGTGAATATCTTGCTCCTTGATTCTGAGTTGATGATACCCAGATCTCAAATCAATCTTCGAGAATATTTGTGCACCTTGTAATTGATCGAATAAATCGTCAATCCTTGGTAGCGGATATTTATTCTTCACAGTGATTCGATTCAACTCCCTGTAATCAATGCACATTCTCATGCTGCCATCCTTTTTCTTTACAAACAGTACCGGTGCTCCCCAAGGTGACACACTAGGCCTTATGAAACCTTTATCTTGTAGTTCCTTCAATTGTCCTTTCAATTCTTTCAGCTCTGCTGGTGCCATCCTGTAAGGTGCCTTGGATATCGGTTCTGATCCCGGAATAATATCAATAGAAAATTCCGTGCTTCGAATTGGTGGCAGTCCTGGCAAATCCTCTGGAAAAACATCTGAGAATTCTTTCACCGTGCAAATCTTATTTATTTTTGCTTCCACTTCAGAGACATTGCCACAAAATCGTTCATGCAAGCTCACGCCTTCATAACAGATCTCTTTACCCGAACTCGTTTGTAGGGTTATGATCTTTCGGTAACAGTCAATGCGAGCCTTTGCACTACTCAACCAATCCATTCCAAGAATTATATCAAATTCTTTCATGTTGATGATAAACAGGTTGACTTTGAATTCTTCGTTTTCCACGATCAGTGTTACATCATTGCATACATATTTAATTGTGACTGTCTTTCCTAATGGACTCAATACTTGCATTGAATATAACAGTGGACTGAAGTGCAAATCAAGTTTCTCCACACAAGACTCAGAGATAAAGGAATTTGAAGCGCCAGAATCAAATAACACGTAAACATCTTGATTCAAGAATTTAAATTTACCTCCGATCAACTCATGATCCTCTTCAGCACGGACAGCATACAATCTAGTTGGATTGCGCTGTTGTTGTCCACGTGGTTGATTTGTTCCTGAGGTTTGCTTCAAACTGGGACAATCTCTAATCCGATGTTCTTTAGATCCACATTTAAAGCAACCTCCAGAGTTCCAGTAACATTCCCCAGTATGACTCCGATTACACTTAGGACAAACTTCATTCTTCTTAGTTTCAACTATCATCTGTCTGCGAGCTGGCGGTCTCTGATCTCTGTTTCTGAATTCAGGCTTTCTCTTTCGATTTTGAGGAGTCTCTAGATTCCTCAGTTCAGATTCCACGAACAATGCCCTCTCCATGAGTATATCAAATTTTGTATCCATGAGAGGTGCTACTTTGAGCCTGATGCCAGTGCGAAGACCTTGTCCGAACCCTGTAATCTTGCTGTTCTCAGACTGCAAATACAAAGGACAGAATCTGCCCAGCTCTTGGAACTTCCTCAAATATTCCAGCACATTCATATTCTCAGTTTGCCTCAGCCTAAAAAATTCATCTTCTTTAGCCATTCGGACAGCGTCAGGAAAATATTGTTGCAGAAATTTCTCTCTAAAAATCGTCCAAGTAATGGAGTTTCGTTCCATACTTACTTCCACTGAGGTCCACCAATGCTTTGCATTTCCTTCCAGAAATGGAGTCACTACCGTAACTTTTTCTCCATCGGCAATGTTTATGGCCTTCAGTAATTCTTCAATCTTAGTCAGCCATTCCTCAGCTTTCATTGGATCAGTCTCATTTCCAAAGTACGGTGGTCGGAGTGCTCGAAATCTCTCAAACTCAGTCCTTCTCGGTGGTTCCGGCTGTAGTGGTGCCGAAACAACATTTTGTTGTAACACTCCTGCTATGATGCGACATATGTTCGTGATGTCCACCTCATTCATTGATCCCACGTTTATATTTGGGACTCCATCTTGACCTTGATCCACATTCCTATCTTGACCATCTCCTGAGTTGTGATTCGAGTCCTGTTCTTGGCTACCACTCAGATTGCTACTGGTTCTTCCTCTAGCCATTTGAAATCTTAAAAATAGAGTTTTATCGGAATAAATGATACAAGTTTAAAGAAAACAAATAAATTGTTTAAAGCAAGTAAAAACAAGTACGCACATAAGTTCAAACACACACACATGTAAAATCTTAGGTACTGATTCAAACTTAACTCCATTACTCTAAATCCAAAATTTTTCCCAATAAGTCAAACTTAAATAAGCTTATTCTTAAGGCAAAGGTCTAATCCCAAACATACAAACTAAGGCTCTAATCCAAACTTATAAACTAAGGCGCTGATACCAACTGTGACAGCCCGCCCAAACGGGTCGCCCGCCGTGTTCAATTGCTTGAACACAAGGCTACACTCAATTCAAAACTTAATATCACTTTGAACTTTTGTTTAGCGGAAACGTTTTTATTCTTATCGGATGTTTGACTTAATAATTTTTACCCGTGACTTTTATCTTATAAAAATTTGGGCAGAGTCTCCTCTTAAAAATTGTGCCCTGTGATCTACCAGATCACTACCACCACAACATCAATACCATAAAAACAAAAACTAAACAAAAATAAACTTCAAATATCAAAATCCAACTCAAACATAAATAAATGTTTCATATCCTCAAAATAAAACTTAAACATGCCAACATACTCAAAACTTCATAATAAATCTAAATATCCTCCGCATCGTCTAAGTCTTCAACTCCATCTGTAATATGTCACATTACAGGTAAATGTAAGTTGCAGCACTTAATAGTAAGCATAATAAACATTTGATAAAAGGTCAAAAACATCATTTTTCATAATGTGACGAAAAATAATATACTTTCATATCCAAAATAACTTTCACACATATATGGTTTAATCCGAGCAGTCAACGGAACTAAATTTCACAAAACGGAATCATAACGGAAATAACTGCACAGATAACCAACGAAACGTAACAGAAAACGAATAACCATAAAATATAATGTCTTAACATTAATCATTAAACATAGCCATGTTGTAATGAAACAAATGCATACTCAAATACGGATGTGACACAATGATATCATTCCAGACTATACCCGCTGGAAGGGTATCGACAAATATTATACCCCCTCTGTCCTTGGGCAAAACGAAATGTGTTTCTTTATTCTAGTCGCCAACGAGCCGAAAGTATGCGCGTTTTTATCCTCGTCGCAATGCGAGCCACAACGAAACAAAATATCCACAGTTCACAAACTTCAAAGCGTATTCACCGAATCAAGACAAACATGGCCTTTCAAAATAGTTTTTCACACACAATAAAATGTTACTCAAAATTCTATTTTTCAACAAAATACATTCTTTACCAAAATCATTTTCCAAAATAATTCTTACATGCTTACTATCCAAAAATCATTTCAAAAATAAACAATACGAAATACTTAAAATAATTTGCGAAAAATTGCAACTTCCTTTACGTACCTGAAAGCTTCTTATCAACGATAAATCTACAAACCTCCAAAATCTCCAAGATAATCAAAGATTTCCTATTATCCATTTCAACAATATTAAAATCATAATCAATTAACTCAGTTCTAACACAACCTAACAAAATCCTAACTCTTGTATTATTCAACACCATTTTCGAAAATTACCATATCAAATCCTCAAATTACATCCTAACTCTTTGAAATCCAGAATACATTTTCGAACCAAAAATCATCTTTCAAACACAAATTCTCAAATTCCAGCCTAAACCTTCGAAAAAATGTCATCTTCGAATATACACAACACTTTCGAACTGCACTCCTTAAGAAACATCAAATATGCAATTTCCAGTAATATTTTCGAAAATTTACAATCTCAGTTCTTAAAATTTCCAGTAACCATTTTTCGAAAACCAACTTCGAATTCCAGTGTACATTTCTGAAAAATCTTCGAACCAATTCTTAAAATTTGTTCTTGACAAATTAAACCCCTAAAACTTCAATTTATATCCAACTAACCTAAATATAACAATTAAAAATCGAAACAGTACTAAAAATCAAAAACAGGAAGAATTTCGAAATATTAAAAAAATTCGAATTTCATGCCAATCGATGTCCAAATCCGAATTACTCTTGATTGCTTGCTACTACTTTGATTTGGAAGGATTTCGAACTCAAAAATCGAAATTTAGAAGAATCTGAAATTTTCTGGAGTTGGAGCCGACGGAAGCTTCTTCGATTTTCTTTACCATGGGTTCTTGTGGTTAGGAAATTAAATAGCTTATCAGTTACCATGGTGAGGAGGTGAAGGGGTGAGGGAGATGAAGAGAAATCGGATAACTGAAGAAAGAAGAAAATGAATATGAAGATGAAGAAGTGCTGTTCGATTTTCACGCTTTTCTCATTTCAAATTTTTTTTTTTATGCTAATATTATTATTATTTAAATTAAAAATTTAGACCAATAAATTTCATTAAAATTGGGCCATTACAATCTCCATACATTCTAAAAAGTTTCGTCCTCGAAACTTGTATCACGTTTTATATTTGGATACTTAGCATATAGTTCTTCTTCTTTTTCCCATGTTGCTTCATCAGGCGAATGATTACTCCACTGAACTTTAACAAAAGGAATTGTCTTAGTTCGTAGAATTCTCTCTTGACGGTCGAGTATCTTGATAGGATATTCTGAATATGTGCATTCCTTGGATATCTCAATCTCTGTTGCTTTAAGCACATGACTTTCATCTGGAACATACTTCCTGAGCATCGAAACGTGAATTACATTATGTACTCGATCTAGTTCCGGAGGTAGAGCAAGTCGATATGCCAACGTTCCTATTCTTTCCAGAATTTCATATGGTCCAATGAATCTCGGACTTAACTTCTCATGCTTGCCAAACCTCATTACTCCTCTGAATGGTGAGACTTTCAAGTATACTTTATCTCCTTGCTGAAATTCTAAATCTCGTCTGCGAACATCAGCCCAACTTTTCTGTCGACTCTGAGCTGTAAGTAATCTCTGTTTGATGATGGAAACATTTTCATTCGTGAGTTTGACCAACTCTGGTCCTTCCAATACCTTCTCTCCAACATCAAACCAACACCGTGGTGTTCGACATTTCTTTCCATACAAAGCTTCGAATGGTGCCATTTGAATACTGGATTGATAACTGTTATTGTACACAAACTCTGCCAGTTTCAGATGACGATCCCACTGTCCTTGAAAATCCAAAATACATGTTCTAAGTAAATCCTCTAGAATTTGAATCGTTCTCTCAGACTGTCCGTCTGTCTGTGGATGGAAAGCTGTACTGTATTTCAAATTCGTGCCCAACACAGATTGTAAACTCTTCCAAAATTGTGATGTGAATCGAGCATCTCGATCAGATATGATACTGACTGGTATCCCATGCAAACACACCACTTGATCAATGTAAAGCCTTGCTAAACCATTCATTGATGTAGTCTTCTTCATCGGTATAAAGTGAGCACACTTAGTAAGTCGATCAACAATAACCCAAACTGAATCTTTTTGTGTTGTAGTCTTGGGTAATCCGGTCACAAAGTCCATAGTAATATGTTCTCATTTCCAGTTTGGTATGTCCAAGTTTCTCAGTGTTCCTGCTGGCTTTTGTCTTCCGCCTTTCACTTGTTGACACACTAAACACTTGGACACAAACTTTACGACATCTTGCTTCATCCCTGGCCACCAAATTAATTGCTTCATATCTTGATACATTTTATTCTGTCCTGGATGCATGGCCAAAATTGTCTGATGTGAATCTTGTAAGACTTCGCCCCTGAGTGTTGATACAGCTGGAACGAATAGTCTATCATTGAATCTCAAAGTCCCATCTTCATGCATTCTAAAACTTTCTTGTTTTGATTGAGCTCTTTGTAAGAAAGTCTGCCACATAGGATCCTTTGATTGTGCTTCCTTAATCCTGAGAATAAGATCAGGTTGCACCATGAGATTACACAACATCGTCATCCCATTTTGGTCGTCTCTTGATTCGACATTCAGATTTAACTTTGACATCTCATCAATGAGTTTCTGTTGCGTAGTCAATAGCATTGATCCATAACTCTTCCTGCTTAATGCATCTGCTACCGCATTACTCTTTCCAGGATGATAGTGCAATTTCACATCATAGTCCTTGATCAGCTCTAACCATCTTCTCTGTCTCATATTCAACTCCTTTTGAGTAAAAATATACTTTAAACTCTTGTGATCAGTGTAGATATCACATGTGGTTCCGTACAAGTAGTGACGCCATAATTTCAGTGCAAAAACAACTGCTGCCAGTTCCAGATCATGAGTGGGGTACCTTATTTCGTGTTCTTTCAACTGTCGTGAAGCATATGCAATCACCTTTCCATTTTGCATAAGCACACAACCTAACCCTTCTTTTGATGCATCACTGTAGATACAAAATCCTTCATGTCCATCCGGCAATGTAAGAATAGGTGCCGTCACAAGTAGATCTTTCAACTTCTCAAAACTTGCCTGACACTTAGAATCCCATTCAAACTTTACTCCCTTTCTAGTCAACTTTGTAAGTGGTAATGCAACTCGAGAAAATCCTTCCACAAATTTTTGGTAATATCCAGCCAATCCCAGAAAACTTCGAATTTCTGTTACTGATGTCGGAACTTTCCAATTGGTAATGGCTTGAATCTTTGCTGAGTCTACTCGGATTCCTTGAGTATCAATGATGTGTCCAAGAAATGATACAGAATCCAACCAGAAGTCACATTTCTCGAACTTTGCAAATAATTAATGTTGTCGTAGTCTCTCCAATGTCATCTTCAAATGTTCTTCATGTTCTTCCTTTGATTTGGAATAAATCAATATATCATCAATGAATACTATGATGAACTTGTCGAGCCATTCTCGGAACACGTGATTCATTAATGCCATAAATGCTGCAGGTGCATTCGTAAGTCCGAAAGGCATCACCAGAAATTCATAATGTCCATATCTGGTTCGAAATGCAGTTTTGTGAATATCTTGCTCCTTGATTCTGAGTTGATGATACCCAGATCTCAAATCAATCTTCGAGAATATTTGTGCACCTTGTAATTGATCGAATAAATCGTCAATCCTTGGTAGCGGATATTTATTCTTCACAGTGATTCGATTCAACTCCCTGTAATCAATGCACATTCTCATGCTGCCATCCTTTTTCTTTACAAACAGTACCGGTGCTCCCCAAGGTGACACACTAGGCCTTATGAAACCTTTATCTTGTAGTTCCTTCAATTGTCCTTTCAATTCCTTCAGCTCTGCTGGTGTCATCCTGTAAGGTGCCTTGGATATCGGTTCCCGGAATAATATCAATAGAAAATTCCGTGCTTCGAATTGGTGGCAGTCCTGGCAAATCCTCTGGAAAAACATCTGAGAATTCTTTCACCGTGCAAATCTTATTTATTTTTGCTTCCACTTCAGAGACATTGCCACAAAATCGTTCATGCAAGCTCACGCCTTCATAACAGATCTCTTTACCCGAACTCGTTTGTAGGGTTATGATCTTTCGGTAACAGTCAATGCGAGCCTTTGCACTACTCAACCAATCCTTCCAAGAATTATATCAAATTCTTTCATGTTGATGATAAACAGGTTGACTTTGAATTCTTCGTTTTCCACGATCAGTGTTACATCATTGCATACATATTTAATTGTGACTGTCTTTCCTAATGGACTCAATACTTGCATTGAATATAACAGTGGACTGAAGTGCAAATCAAGTTTCTCCACACAAGACTCAGAGATAAAGGAATTTGAAGCGCCAGAATCAAATAACACGTAAACATCTTGATTCAAGAATTTAAATTTACCTCCGATCAACTCATGATCCTCTTCAGCACGGACAACATACAATCTAGTTGGATTGCGTTGTTGTTGTCCACGTGGTTGATTTGTTCCTGAGGTTTGCTTCAAACTGGGACAATCTCTAATCCGATGTTCTTTAGATCCACATTTAAAGCAACCTCCAGAGTTCCAGTAACATTCCCCAGTATGACTCCGATTACACTTAGGACAAACTTCATTCTTCTTAGTTTCAACTATCATCTGTCTGCGAGCTGGCGGTCTCTGATCTCTGTTTCTGAATTCAGGCTTTCTCTTTCGATTTTGAGGAGTCTATAGATTCCTCAGTTCAGATTCCACGAACAATGCCCTCTCCATGAGTATATCAAATTTTGTATCCATGAGAGGTGCTACTTTGAGCCTGATGCCAGTGCGAAGACCTTGTCTGAACCTTGTAATCTTGCTGTTCTCAGACTGCAAATACAAAGGACAGAATCTGCCCAGCTCTTGGAACTTCCTCAAATATTCCAGCACAGTCATATTCTCAGTTTGCCTCAGCCTCAAAAATTCATCTTCTTTAGCCATTCGGACAGCGTCAGGAAAATATTGTTGCAGAAATTTCTCTCTAAAAATCGTCCAAGTAATGGAGTTTCGTTCCATACTTACTTCCACTGAGGTCCACCAATGCTTTGCATTTCCTTCCAGAAATGGAGTCACTACCGTAACTTTTTCTCCATCGGCAATGTTTATGGCCTTCAGTAATTCTTCAATCTTAGTCAGCCATTCCTCAGCTTTCATTGGATCAGTCTCATTTCCAAAGTACGGTGGTCGGAGTGCTCGAAATCTCTCAAACTCAGTCCTTCTCGGTGGTTCCGGCTGTAGTGGTGCCGAAACAACATTTTGTTGTAACACTCCTGCTATGATGCGACATATGTTCGTGATGTCCACCTCATTCATTGATCCCACGTTTATATTTGGGACTCCATCTTGACCTTGATCCACATTCCTATCTTGACCATCTCCTGAGTTGCGATTCGAGTCCTGTTCTTGGCTACCACTCAGATTGCTACTGGTTCTTCCTCTAGCCATTTGAAATATTAAAAATAGAGTTTTATCGGAATAAATGATACTAGTTTAAAGAAAACAAATAAATTGTTTAAAGCAAGTAAAAACAAGTACGCACATAAGTTCAAACACACACACATGTAAAATCTTAGGTACTGATTCAAACTTAACTCCATTACTCTAAATCCAAAATTTTTCCCAATAAGTCAAACTTAAATAAGCTTATTCTTAAGGCAAAGGTCTAATCCCAAACATACAAACTAAGGCTCTAATCCAAACTTATAAACTAAGGCTCTGATACCAACTGTGACAGCCCGCCCAAACGGGTCGCCCGCCGTGTTCAATTGCTTGAACACAAGGCTACACTCAATTCAAAACTTAATATCACTTTGAACTTTTGTTTAGCGGAAACGTTTTTATTCTTATCGGATGTTTGACTTAATAATTTTTACCCATGACTTTTATCTTAGAAAAATTTGGGCAGAGTCTCCTCTTAAAAATTGTGCCCTGTGATCTACCAGATCACTACCACCACAACATCAATACCATAAAAACAAAAACTAAACCAAAATAAACTTCAAATATCAAAATCCAACTCAAACATAAATAAATGTTTCATATCCTCAAAATAAAACTTAAACATGCCAACATACTCAAAACTTCATAATAAATCTAAATATCCTCCGCATCGTCTAAGTCTTCAACTCCATCTGTAATATGTCACATTACAGGTAAAGGTAAGTTGCAGCATTTTATAGTAAGCATAATAAACATTTGATAAAAGGTCAAAAACATCATTTTTCATAATGTGACGAAAAATAATATACTTTCATATCCAAAATAACTTTCACACATATATGGTTTAATCCGAGCAGTCAACGGAACTAAATTTCACAAAACGGAATCATAACGGAAATACCTGCACAGATAACCAACGAAACGTAACAGAAAACGAATAACCATAAAATATAATGTCTTAACATTAATCATTAAACATAGCCATGTTGTAATGAAACAAATGCATACTCAAATACGGATGTGACACAATGATATCATTCCAGACTATACCCGCTGGAAGGGTATCGACAGATATTATACCCCCTCTGTCCTTGGGCAAAACGAAATGCGTTTCTTTATTCTCGTCGCCAACGAGCCGAAAGTATGCGCGTTTTTATCCTCGTCGCAATGCGAGCCACAACGAAACAAAATATCCACAGTTCACAAACTTCAAAGCGTATTCACCGAATCAAGACAAACATGGCCTTTCAAAATAGTTTTTCACACACAATAAAATGTTACTCAAAATTCTATTTTTCAACAAAATACATTCTTTACCAAAATCATTTTCCAAAATAATTCTTACATGCTTACTATCCAAAAATCATTTCAAAAATAAACAATACGAAATACTTAAAATAATTTGCGAAAAATTGCAACTTCCTTTACGTACCTGAAAGCTTCTTATCAACGATAAATCTACAAACCTCCAAAATCTCCAAGATAATCAAAGATTTCCTATTATCCCTTTCAACAATATTAAAATCATAATCAATTAACTCAGTTCTAACACAACCTAACAAAATCCTAACTCTTGTATTATTCAACACCATTTTCGAAAATTACCATATCAAATCCTCAAATTACATCCTAACTCTTTGAAATCCAGAATACATTTTCGAACCAAAAATCATCTTTCAAACACAAATTCTCAAATTCCAGCCTAAACCTTCGAAAAAATGTCATCTTCGAATATACACAACACTTTCGAACTTCACTCCTTAAGAAACATCAAATATGCAATTTCTAGTAATATTTTCGAAAATTTACAATCTCAGTTCTTAAAATTTCCAGTAACCATTTTTCGAAAACCAACTTCGAATTCCAGTGTACATTTCTGAAAAATCTTCGAACCAATTCTTAAAATTTGTTCTTGACAAATTAAACCCCTAAAACTTCAATTTATATCCAACTAACCTAAATATAACAATTAAAAATCGAAACAGTACTAAAAATAAAAAACATGAAGAATTTCGAAATATTAAAAAAATTCGAATTTCATACCAATCGATGTCCAAATCCGAATTACTCTTGATTGCTTGCTACTACTTTGATTTGGAAGGATTTCGAACTCAAAAATCGAAATTTAGAAAAATCTGAAATTTTCTGGAGTTGGAGCCGACGGAAGCTTCTTCGATTTTCTTTACCATGGGTTCTTGTGGTTAGGAAATTAAATAGCTTATCAGTTACCATGGTGAGGAGGTGAAGGGGTGAGGGAGATGAAGAGAAATCGGATAACTGAAGAAAGAAGAAAATGAATATGAAGATGACGCAGTGCTGTTCGATTTTCACGCTTTTCTCATTTCAAAAATTTTTTTTTTTCATGCTAATATTATTATTATTACTATTATTATTATTATTATTATTATTATTATTATTATTTAAATTAAAAATTTAGACCAATAAATTTCATTAAAATTGGGCCATTACAAAAAATTAGTCGAGTGTTTATTCACCCCCTAAACACTCACATCCAATCCTAACAAGTCTTATCAGAGAGGTATTCTCAATCTATTGAATACTCGAGCTGATGGTATCCTTCACAAGATCCTTATGTTCTCCAAAGAAGAATACGAAGACTGGAGAATCCGTATGCAAGCTCATTTATCCACCCAAGATGATTACATGTGGTATGTTATCATAAACTGTCAGTTGCAGATCATGAAGGCTAACATTGTTGCTGCCCTTACAGAAGATGCTCCTCAAATGCTTGAGAAACCTAGAGCAGAATGGACAACATAAGATAAACATAAGGCCAATCTTGATAATGTGGTCAAGGACATTTTATTCAAGATTCTTGACAAAAACATGTTTAGCAAGAGCAAGACCTGCAACACCGCCAAAGAGATCTAGTAGAAATTGATGTGTGAAGGGAATGATCTTACCAAAGAAAACAAGTTAATAGTTGTTGTGCAGAAGTACGAGAATATCAAACTAAAGTATGGTGAAACCTTGAACGAGTTTGATGAGAGATTCACTAGTATCATTATCGAGCTGATTTCACTTGGAAAGACTTATGACAACAGAGAGGTGGCTCTGAAGATGATGAGAGATTTACCTAGAGAATGAGACGTCAAGACCATCGCCATGAGAGACCCAAAGACTTGAACAAGCTCGAGTTGCATGAGTTGTTCGCTGATCTGAAGGCCTACGGGTTCGAGCTTACTACTCGATGAGAAGAGGAACCATCAACTTCTCTATTAACCAAGGCTCCCACTACTGCAACAGATCAGCCCACCCCCTCAGAGAAGTTCGCTGAACAATTGATAACAATGCTATGTCTTTATTTGTTAAAAAGTTCAGTAAATTTATCTCTAAGAATAAAAGAAACTTCAAATCGTCTAACCATTATAAACCAAGAAAAAATTCTAATAATGATGATCAAGCTTGCTATAATTGTGGTAAGACCGGACACAACATTGCTATTACAGAGTGCACCATACCGAAAAAGGATGAGAGGAAGGAGAAATACCGCGATGATTGAAAGAAGAATCATCGAGATGATCGAAGGTGTTACAAGAAAAGAGATCAGAAGGTTCTTGTAGCTGAAGAGAGCAACAACAAGTGGTCTCAGTCTGATTCAGAGTTAGAGAGCTCAGGCGAGTACTCCAGTGATAGTGCAGATGACGTACAATGTCTAATAGCAGACATCGAGCATGATCAAGCTGATAATGAGGTATTTGATTTTGGCTCATATGAATTTACACGAGAGGAATTAGTCACTGCATTCATGACATGGTAAATGATTACCTATTGTTAGGTGAGTCATTTTAGAAATCTAAAGTGAAAATAAAGGTCAGATAGATAAGCACAATGAACCAAATTGTTCTCAGTAAAAGTGAATGTGTCAGTATGAAAGCCGAATAAGTAAGCTAAGGACCTCATATGACAAGCTTCCATGCAGGAAACCAGAAATTAACTTCAGAGTTTATGAAGCTTTCTAATTTGGTAATTCTGGATACATGCATTGCATATTTATAATTATTAAACATTTTAATAATTAGTTGAAAATAATAACAGTGAGCTTAATTTTAAGTAATTCTGGACAACATTTAATTGACAGAAAATAATTAATAAAGGATTAGTTTATGTCAGATTTGTTAGATAAACAAATAAATTCAAGAAAATTTATATCATAGAATTTGTCATAATATTTATAAAAAAATGAAGTGATATTTCTGTACATACTCTTAGAAATGTCACTAAGACGCTCTTCTTATGAGTATATAGCACAGATAGATATATGTTTAATAAATATTTGAAGGGATATTTAAGAAAAAAATTAACATAGAAAGTGAAATCAATTATGCAAAAATATTTTAAATTAAATACCTAAGCCATGACACAAATTGAATTATAAAAATTTTTGAAAGGAATTTGTGTTTAGGGTGGAGGCTAAAAGAGAGTAATTAAAACTCTATTTTTTTGTTTCTTTTTATTATTATTTGTTGTTTGACTTTGGGCAAAATCTTTGATTGCCTTTGAGTCAATGTTGTGGCCTTTAGAAAGAGACTTCTATTTCTTAGATGTTTTTTTATTTGTTTTGAATGGGCAAGCTTTAAAACTCTTGTGTCCGATCAAGGGTTAGTTTGATACTGGCGGATAGTTTAAATCCTTGATTTAAATACACAGTGCAATGAGATAGTTAATTTTTAAAACTTTTAATTGGTTCAATTTTTTTATTTTTTTTTTACCAAGCAAATTCATGATCACTATTTAAATTGAAGTAAGAAGTAAAATTCATTTGTTTTGTAAATCTTTCACATTATTTATTTAGTTCATTATTTTAACCCCCTTTGTACCATAAAAAAAAAAAAAATTCTTTTTTGGTGGTTGTTCCAAAACCAGAATCAAAATCTCGATCTTATGACTCGATTTCGATTCCTAAGTAAGAAATCAGAACCAAAGCCATAATCGAGACCACAATGAAACTTGTAGTATGCACAGACAACATAATACAACTATAATTTATGTTACATCATTGAGAAGTCCATCCTTATCGTGGTACATTTGGCTTGTTCTTCATATTAAAAAATAAAAAAAAAGATGTAGTTGTTAGTTAATTATCGTGGCACATATCATGCTCGGGGTACTTTGAAAACATTGTATGCATTAATTTTTTAATATAATAGTTTGTTTTTTATCGTAATTTTTCATCCAAATATAATAGGAAAAATTAAAAGAGTACGAAATTCATATGTAAAAATCAAATAATATTTTAAAAGCGTATGTTTTTAAATAATAAGTACACATGTTCTGTTCATATTCCGCTTTCAAAAGATGTATGCTCGTGATTTTACAAACTACAAGAAAGGTAAATAAGAGGGGTAACGTCTCTAATAGCAATATTATAGGAAGTAAATTGTCATTAGTTTATTTTCTTCGATTCACCTAAAATCATTACCAAACAAGTTAAAATAGGATGATCGTGATTTTAAAACTTGGGATTTTAAAAGATTATCAATTTTATGTATATATATATTTTTTTTCATATGGTTTTGCCATTTAGCGAGAATGAGAATTATAATAGTACCTCGCCCATTAATAATAAAAAAAAGAACTATACTCTAATTGATAAGCACGAGGGAAGAATAAAGCATCCCATGAGAACGAAAGGCGATGAAGAAGTAGTACATTAAAAAAAACAAAATACCAATTTTCCAATTCCTTCTATGGATAAAGCCGAAAGTTACGAAAATAAAGAGGTAAATTGACATTAAATGCCTAAATACAATTTTAACTTGACAATTGTCCTTCTCTCAGATTATATTTGTTTCAACTCCTTAATTTCTAGCTTTTTATTTATGTTAACTCCCTAATCCCATTAAACTACTATAATACCCCTTATTACTACCCATATTTTCAAAATAGAACACATTATGTCTCTTTCCTCTCACAAATCAGTAGAGAAAGAAAGATGAATGAAAAAGAACATTTATTTTCAGTAAATGCACCGTTCCTTTTAAATTGATACACAATTCTCTTCGATTTTCTCTCTGATCTCCTGATTTCTTCCCTCATGTTCATCATTCTTCAAAATAAAAGATGCGAAGAAGGTGAATGCAGAAAAAATATAGAATAAATTTAATGAGCAATAGAATCAACGAATTTGTGAAATTTAGCATCTCTAGTATCTATAAAATATGAGTTTTCTGAATTGGGTATCTGGTTTTTATTTGTAAATTTTTATTTTAGAAGGAGTTGTCGATTTTGTTGCAAAAAATGAATTTCTACTACTGATTTGGTTAAGCTTTCTGCAATTTAGCATCTTCACAGTATTCAATTGTTTCGGACAATAATTTGCCTTTATTTCAAACCATTACCTTTGCATGGCCCCTGTTTACATGGCGTTTCTGCGCTTTATGGGTGATGAAAATGAAGCCCGCAACTACGGCTATAGTTGAGAGGTATGATGTCAACATATAGTACAACACAAAAGTAATTGGGTTGCATTAAAAAAGTATCTATTGCACATTTCAAATATACTCATTTTGCGTTCAAAATTACTCGTTATTTATCTTGAAAAGCAATTGTCTCAATTGAGGCCAAAACAAGAAATGATAATTCAAAAGTACTTGGTTCGTATTCAGAAAGTATATATTGGACATTTCAGATATACTCAGTTTGCATTCAAAAAGTACTCGAATGATAATTCACTACTTGGTTTGTATTCCAGATGAAACTATTTTACATTTCAAATATATTCAGTTTGCATTCAAAACATACTTGTTGTGTGTGTTAATAAACAATTGTCTCGATTGGGGCAAACGAAGAAGTGATAATTTCAAAGTACTAGGTTAATATTCAAAATGTACCTTAGTTTACATATCACATAGTGCTCGGGGTAGCGAGCTTGCTCGGAATTTTATTAGTTCAATCGTGGGATCGGGATGTTTGGTTCATCTTTAAACATAAAATTGCCTATGTTGTCGGGGTAGTGAGCTGGATTTATTGGTTTATTCGTGGGATCGGGATGTTTGGTCCACGTTTAAACATAAAATTACATAAGTTCTTGTACTCCGGGTAGCGAGCTTGTTTGGAATTTTATTTGTTTACTCGTCGGATAGGGATGTTTGGTCCACGTTTAAACATAAAATTGTCTATGTTGTTGTGCTCGGGGTAGCGAGCTGGATCTGAATTTTATTGGTTCACTCGTTGGATACGGATGTTTGGTCAACGTTTAGACATAAAATTGCCTAAGTTCTTGTGCTCGGGGTAGTGAGCTGGATCGGAATTTTATTTGTTTACATAAAATTGCCTAAGTTCTTGTGCTCGGGGTAGCGCGCTGGTTTGGAATTTTATTGATTTACTCGTTGGATCAAGATGTTTGGTCCACGTTTAAACATAAATTGCGTAAGTTCTTGTTCGAAATTTTATTAGTTTACTCGTGGGATCAGGATGTTTGGTCCACGTTTAAACATAAATTGCCTATGTTGTTGTGATCCGGGTAGCGAGCTGGATCGGAATTTTATTGGTTTTCTCGTGGGATCGGGATGTTTGGTCCACCCTTAAACATAAAATTGCTTAAGTTCTTGTGCTCGGGATAGCGAGCTGGATCGAAATTTTATTGGTTTACTCGTGGGATCGAGATGTTTGGTCCACGTTTAAACATAAAATTACCTAAGTTCTTGGTGTTCGGATTTTTATTGATTTACTCGTGGGATAGAGATATTTGGTACACGTTTAAACATAAAATTACCTAAGTTCTTGTGCTCAGGGTGGCGAGCTTGTTCGGTACTTTATTAGTTTACTCTTGAAATCGGGATGTTTGGACCACATATAAATCAAAAAAATTGTCTAAGTGGTTATGCTCGGGGCAGCGAGCTTGTTCGAAATTTTATTAGTTTAATCGTGGGATCGGTATGTTTGGTCCACGTTTAAAACTAAAAAATTGCCTTAGTGGTTATGCTCGGGGTAGCAAGGTTATTCGGAATTTTATTAATTTACTCGTGGGATCGGGATGTTTGGTCCACGTTTAAACCTAAAAAATTGCTTAGTATGGGTGATCGGGATTTCGAGCAATAAATTGAATAAAAAGTACTTTATCCATGAAAAAGATATTATAAGAGCAAAACATAAATAAAAAAAGGGTAATCATATTCTATGGCTTGAATAATTCTGGAGGAGTGCTTTCCAGAGCAGCCTCTTGATTGAGGAAATCCTTTGGAACCCCCTCAGGTGGATAACTCTTCGCCTCAAATTGAGAGTACAGATCTCAAACCCATGATAAAAAAAACTTTGAAAAAGAACCCTGGCCCACGGGGGGTTGCTCTTTTTTGAGCACGTGGGGAGAGTAGTCCCAGGTCGGTATGTGCTATCTCGAGGTGGGGCGATGAGTGCTCAGATAACCAGGAGTAGGTTGAGAAGAGGCTCGAGGTATGGAGGGAATAGTTGAAGAAAAAGCTTTTTTGGTGTGGTTTTTTTTTTAAGAAGAATCCTGGCCCTCGGGGGTTGCCTTTTTGCGAGGTCGGTGAGCCAGGGACTCCTCCTCCTCATGTGGACCCACGATGTCAATGATCGGGGAGGCAGGAGGAGCAGGGTAGGTTCAGCGGATGGAGATGGAGGAAGAAGAGCAGTGGATCCCGATGCCTGCCCTGAATCTTGTCCTTTCTTGGACTTAGCTTTCAAGTTCTCGGTCATCCTAGCCTTCATCATTTTTGTCTCTAAAAAGAACAGAGAGGTTAGTCTTAGCAGGTTAATCAAAATATACAAACAAGTAAGAGTACTCATAAACACTCACGAGGGGCATCTTCAAGGATGCACCCTTCAGGCTCAGCAAGAACAAGTATAGCAGCTCGTCGTCAATCAGCTCCGCCAGATTATAGCTTTGCGCCAAGTTTACGACGAACCGACAGATACGGTTCCATTTCAAGGTGACCCTTGATTGACTTGCCCTTCGGGAGGTTTTCTATCCACTCCAGACAAACCCAAGGCTAGAGTGGACGAGCAAAAAAGTAAAATGTTTTCCAATTTTTATGGATGAAGGGTAGTTCTTGAGGAAACCAACCCCAGTTCGAGAAGAAAAGCAAAAAAGGCCTATCTCTTTCTTATTTAACTGAAAGAAGCAGTGAAAGAGTTCGGGTGTAGGAACAAAACCCAAAAAGGTAAGGACAATGAAGAAGCCCGCCAATAGTCTATAAATATTGGTGAATAATTGGCTAAGGGAGATGGCAAATTATGAGGCAATTTCTACAAAGAACAAGGGACAGGGAAACGAAGGCTCCCTCGAAGTTGGTCTACATAGAAGGGAAAGTAGCCCTCGGGGGGGTAGATGGGGACGAGACCTTGGAGGAGGAGCAATAATTGAAGTCCCCTCGGAAATATCTCACTTGGCACGATTACTATAAAGATGCTGGCTCGTCTGAATCATGGACTCAAAAATTTCGAACCAGGGGACTTTGGCTGCAACCAAGTCTTGTTCGGTCGTAATCCTTTCTTCCTCCCTACGAGCAGCTGAGGAATTTGAAGAACTCAATGTCTCCTCGCTATCCGAGGAGGTTGAAGGCAGATGAGGAAGAGTAGAAACTCTTTCCTCAGTATATGTGCCGTACATATCTATTTCCCTCAGGGAAGAATCATCGAAGAAGAAGCCATACTTGGTAAATAAGTGCTTAGCCTGGAGATCAGTTGCTCAATCGTCTGGTGCTAGCTCGAAAGCAGAATGAAGCAAACAAATTGAATAAAAGTACTTTATTCATGAAAAAGATATTACAAGAGCAAAACATAAAGGGGGGTAATCCTATTCTATGGCTCGAATAATTCTGGAGGAATGCTTTCCAGAGCAGCCTCTTCATCGAGGAAATCCTTTGAAACCCCCTCAGGTGGATAACCCTTCTCCTCAAATTGAGAGCACATGCCTCAAACCCATAATCAAAAAACTTTGAAGAAGAACCCTGGCCCTCGGGGGGTTGCCCTTTTTTGAGCACGTGGGGAGAGTAGTCCCAGGTCGGTATGTGTTATCTCGAGGTGGGGCGAGGAGTGCTCCGATCACCAGGAGTAGGTTGAGAAGAGGCTCGAGGTATGGAGAAGAAGCTTTTTTGGTGGGGTTTTTTTTTTTTTGAAGAAGAACCCTGGCCCTCGGGGGTTGCCCTTTTTCGAGGTCGGTGAGCCAGGGACTCCTCCTCCTCATGTGGATCCACGATGTCAATGATCGGGGAGGCAGGAGGAGCAGGGGTAGGTTCAGCGGATGGAGGTGAAGGAAGAAGAGCAGTGGATCCCGATGCCTGCCCTGAAGCTTGTCCTTTCTTGGGCTTAGCTTTCAAGTTCTCGGTCATCATAGCCTTCATCATTTTGTCTCTAAAAAGAACAGACAGAGGTTAGTCTGAGCAGGTTAATCAAAATATACAAACAAGTAAGAGTGCTCAGAAACACTCACCGAAGGGCATCTTCAAGAATGCACCCTTCGGGCTCAGCAAGAACAAGTATAGCAGCCCGTCGTCAATGAGCTCCACCAATTATAACAGTGATCACCAAGTTTACGACGAACCGACAAATACGGTTCCATTTCAAGTCGGGACGTTTTCTCTCCACTCCAAACAATCCCAAGGCTGGAGTGGACGAGCAAAAAAGTAAAATGTTTTCCAATTTTATGGATGAAGGGTAGTTCTTGAGGAAACCAACCCCCATTCGAGAAGAAAAGTAAATAATGTCGATCTCTTTCTTATTTAACTGAAAGAAGCAGTGAAATAGTTCGGGTGTAGAAACAAAACCCAAAAAGGAAAGGACAATGAAGAAGCCCGCCAACAGTCTATAACTATTGGGGAATAATTGGCTAAGAGAAATGGCAAATTATGAGGCAATTTCTAGAAAGAACGAGGGACAGGGAAACAAAGGCTCCCTCAGAGTTGGTCTAGATAGAAGGAAAAGTAGCCATCGGGGGGTAGATGGGGACGAGACCCTGGAGGAGGAGCAATAATAGAAGTCCCCTTGAAAATATCCCACTTGGCATGAATACTGGAAAGATGCTGGCTCGTCTGAATCCTGGACTCAAAAATTTCGAACCAGGGAACTTTGGCTGCAACCAAGTCTTGTTCTGTCGTAATCCTTTCTTCCTCCCTACGAGCAGCTGAGGATTTTGAAGAACTCAATGTCTCCTCGCTATCCGAGGAGGTTGAAGGAAGATGATGAAGAGTAGAAACTCTTTCCTCATTATATGTGCCGTACATATCTATTTCCCTCAGGAAAGAATCATCCGAAGAAGAAGCCATACTTGGTAAATAAGTGCTCGAAAAGCCTGGAGATCAGTTGCTCGGTCGTCTGGTGTTAGCTCGGAAGCAGAATGAAGCAAAGTGAAACAAAGGGAAGGACGAAGTATTTATAGAGGGGACCAGGTGAACAGTCTTTTAATCCATGCCGTCCAAAATAAGTTGAGTGGACGGTCATAGATAATCCTCGGGAAACGAAACGTCGCGCTACATTTTGAAAATTATTGGCCGAAAATAAAGACGGCAAAAAACCCCCGAGTAGGTCAAATCAGCATTTTACCCGAAGACGATAAAATGAGACTTCAATATTCTCATCTTGCTTTACTTCAAGGGGGTGAGGTGATGTCATATGGCATATCAGTTTTCTAGGGTAAAATCCCCTACAAGTACCGAACAAGATATCCGAACAAGATATCTGAACACTATTAAACCATGCTCGGTATACTGGTCAAAGAATAGCGGAAGACCCGGGCGTAACCAACAAATCACCGGCGGAGATAAACGTGCAATAATGAAGCACGGATTTCTCGGACACGCTTGCCCCAATAATGCCACGATCAAACGAGGTCGTGTTCCGGATTTCCTGCGTTAACCACCGGGATCAGCCCTATAAATACACACTTGTGGTCTCATTATAAAAGGTTGGGACTTTTGAGGCAAGAAAAGAGTCCGAAGAGAACATATCAAGTCTGTTCGGTCTTTTCCCATATCTCTAATTTTCGCGTTTAAAAGTATGTTGTTCGTATTTCGTGTTAAAGTCTTGTATTTAGTCCATTTTTATAGTGAAGAATTTATACTGGACAAGGTCCCGTGGTTTTTCCTTCATTCTTTAGGGTTTTCTATGTAACAATTATGTGTCTGCTATTTATTTTTTGCAAACACTTAGTTCTACCGAACATGAGAGATAACGAATCACATCAATATTGATAAATTATAGATATTTTTAGTTAAATTGAGGCCAAGAGCCAAAGAGTTATCGCCTTTTATTTTCTTAATTAATTAATAAAACTATAATTTGACATATATCTATATGTATCATGTATGTATATGAATTCTCAGCTACTTTAGAAATAGATTATTCTATCCCCTCTCGATATTACAAAGATCGAGGTCTTGGCTTACGTAAATTATTCTGAATTCCCATGTCCTTTTTAATATATATTTTAAATTTATATCGGTAATTAAAAAAAAACTAAATTAAAAACCAGCTAAATTTATTGGACACTCCAATTCCTGATTTTAAAATTATATAATATTTTTATTATTTTTTTAATTTTTTTAATGAATAAAATTACATCAATTTTTTAGCTTGTGTATATAAAAAGAAATATTTTGATGATTAGTGAGAATGACACTCTGATGATCACAAATAATACTAGAAAATGAATGCCTCCATATTAGTTTACTCTCCATAGATTAGAGGTTTACCAATCAGTATTGAAGAATATGAAACCACTTCCGGAAAGGCTATTTTATATGAGTTTCCCAACATTCTGCCAACCCTAGGGCACTAGGATTCGAGAATAACCAGGTTCCCAACTCCCAAAACCCCAACCAATACCACCACGGCTCTCTAACTCGAGTGTCATCTTGTGTCTTAGAATTGTGACAAATCTTAGATTTCAGGTGAAATATCCCCTTGTTTGGCATTATGGTCGTACGTAAACTCAGCCTGAAGTGAGGAATATCTTAATATTCAGTTACTCAACCAATTATATATAAAAGTATTGGTCTCTTTAAGTGTTTTTACTAAATCAAACTTTCCTTTAATTGTAGATATAATTATGCATTTTAAGTTTTAAATTCATTAATTTATTACACAAGATGAATTATTTTTTAACTGATAATGTAATAATCAATCTTATTTTTTCATAATATCATCATTAATTCATCATACATAATATTGCGATCATTATGTGGATATTTAAATCCTGTCACTAGTCAATAACTTGCACACAACGTATCTACAGGCTCGGGTTAGGAGCTAGGTTCGGGAGGAAGGATAAGAACGACTCTTCCTTTCTCCATCTCTCTCACCGTCTCCACTTAATATTATATATATATATATATATATTCAATATTAAAATATAATATTTGTTAAATAAAAAATATATATACTAACATATCATTCATATTATATCATTGATTCATACATCAAATTTAAATCTGGTCCATACAAATATTTTCAATACCCATTTCTTCAATAAAAACTCTCCACACCCCATCTCTCTTTATTTTCTCTCCAAAAGCCTTTTCTCCTTTGTAGAAAAAACACACTTTACACACACACACCGCACCTTTCTTCAAATAGTGCAAAGGAACATCAACCACTATTCAAGTGCCCTGCGTCAAGCATTTAGTAGTTTTCTATAATAATATCAGTACCTGTTCTAATCCTCTTTGTTTTATTCGAGAATCATTAAAAAAGCTGGCGATCGATAATCAAGAAACGGCTGTCCCTGAAATCAAGCCCAAGAACAGGAGAATCATGGTGATTTTACTCACTTTCATGGTTTGAATTGGTTTTTGGATATTTTTTTGTGGGTTTTTGTTGTTCTTGTTTTATGATGTTTTTCCCTGGTTTTTCAGGGAGCTGGAGGGCCTGATGAAGAGGACAATAGGTGGCCTCCATGGCTGAAACCTCTGTTGAAAGAACAGTTCTTTGTTCAATGCAAATTTCACGTTGACTCACACAAGAGTGAATGCAATATGTACTGTTTGGATTGTATGAATGGCCCTCATTGTTCACTCTGTTTGGGTTATCACAAAGACCATCGTTCAATTCAGGTATTATTTTTTTCATTTCATACTCAAAATTTGTAGATTTTTTTTTTCAACTTTTCTGTTTTCCATCTATTTGTAGCAATTGGGGTTTCTGCCATTTTTGTCCATTCGTATTCCTTTTCTCTCCTGAAAAAATACCGTTTCTTGATCTTTATTTGGGCAAATTCATTCTCTCTTCAAGATTTCTTCAATTTTCACAGCATTGACTTCCAAAATTCCCTCGCGTCTTCAATTTTTTACCCTTTTTTGTAATCTCCTTCCATTACGTTACGTTCCTAAAAACTTTTTGAGCCCATTTCAGGGGTTTTGATTATATTTCGATTTCTTTGATTACACAGATAAGAAGATCATCATACCATGATGTAATAAGGGTGTCTGAAATCCAAAAATTTCTCGACATTAGCAGTGTTCAGACATACATAATCAACAGTGCGAAGGTTGTTTTCTTAAATGAGAGGCCGCAGCCTAGGCCTGGTAAAGGTGTCACCAATACCTGCCAAGTTTGTGATCGGAGCCTTCTTGATTCCTTCACATTCTGCTCACTTGGCTGCAAGGTAAAATTCTCTCAAATAATCTTTTTTATTTTTTATTTTTTTATGATTTCCAATTTTGAATGTAATCAAAACGCTTAAAAACCCACAAAAATCGAATCTTGGAAGAAGACAAGTTTCCTCCCTTAATCTAATGCTTTATGATAATGCGGGGACCGTTTTATATGTATCAGATTGTTGGGACATCAAGTGGTTTCCAGAAGAACAAGCACTCGCTGGAGAAGAAAAGAACGGTTGCTACAGCGGATTCCGACGACTCTTACAGCAGCAGCAGCCGCCACGTTCACGGCCGGAATGGCAAGAAACTCCCTAGTTTTACTCCTTCAACGCCGCCGCCGACGGCGGGGAGTTTCAAGAGAAGAAAGGGGATTCCCCATCGGGCCCCGATGGGAGGATTCCCGATAGAAGCATACTATACTATGGTCGAATTACATTAATCCCCCTCATACTTTTGAAAATTAAAAAAGAAGCCCAAATCCTAATTTTGAAATAGCTCTTTTTTATTAATAGTTAAATAGGGAGCTATAATTAGGTGATGAGGTGTACCTAGCTTGCTTTTAATCTCATGTAGCATATAAATATTGTGTATAGAAATAAATTAAAGTAATTTTAAAATCGAAATAAATATAGAATGTGGTATATAAAGGGTGTAGTAGATAGATTAGAATCTATCTAAGAAATAAGAGCCGAGTATGAAATTTTCTTGGACATATAATATGTATACAATAGTAATCTTGTGTTTGATGTAATTTTGACTTCTTACACATATCCTGTTGTAGAATTGTTGTTTCACAAATTCCCCCTCTAATTTTACAATTACATATGTCTCTCTTATAAAATAGTTGTATTACAATAAAAAAAATAAAACTAAAAAAGTAGGGGTTATTTTTATAAGATTGTGAAGAATTTTAGAATGAATTTTCGACTGTCTATTGTAGAAAAAAAATTTATGTTCAATAAATTTTGACAAAATAAAATCTAGTATCAGTCGTAGAATGTAAAATCGATAATCATCTCGATGGGAAATGAGATGCTAGCATATGTGCATTACTTTAATAATAGATCTAATGATTTATAATTGATTTGATTATATGAGGTCCACATATTTATATTGATCTCATATATTCAAATCAATTCTTGACCTTTGAATCTAGCATTAAAATAATACCTATATACTCTCGACATTGATGTATTTTGCTACTTAAATATAATATTTGATAAATTGTATAGAAGTTCGTGTTAAAATTGCAAATTTTGGCTTGTAGAGAGGGTGGCGCAGTGGCTATATTTGGAATGTTTTAACTTATTGGGGGTAAAATCCGATGAAGTTGGGCCACGGCGGCTGATTAATACGACGCCGTGGCGAGTTGCCATTGGTTAATGAAAAAGTCAGGTATCTTAATAAATTGGAGAGGGTTTCTTGGTGGAGGGGTTTTCGTGGTGGGCCATGGTAATTTAGGTCCATTGATTCTTTCAACGGTTGAGATGGAATATTTGTTTGCCAAGGAGAATAATTATTTAGATTAGGATTATTGATAGAGGTAGAACAACCAAATTATGAGCTTTGGTCTTATATTAGTAGATAGGAGAGTTAAGTTAGATGTTAAATTTTTATGAATTGTAAGTCGGTGCAATTATTAGGAGTCAATCCTAAACACTAACAAATCCCATTTTGTTCTAAACATATTTATACTTGAAATTTTTGTGTTATATGTCAAATGTTTTAATCTTAATTTTTGGACATGCCAGATGACATATCTATCTCGTCTCTGAGTCGTGTTCGAGATATAAAGTATAGAATTTATGTTGGTGAATAAAAATTGTCCGTAAGAGACAAGATGACAGTAGCCATGCACCACCCGTCTGCATCCCGAAGGCACCCCTTTGTTTCGAGATGATTTGGTTCGAATATTGACGCATAAGTATGTGGTTTAAAATATTTGAGTTTCAATAGTTATTATGATTTATAACTTTTCCATAAAAGGGAATTAAATTAGATTTCACACCATCAGGTGTTTGATTTTTATGAATTACAAGTTGGTACAATTATTTGAAGAATATAATACTAGTGCAGCTAGAGTTATAGGTTAAATGACAAAATACTCCGAAATGATAATCGAAACCACCAACCAACCAAATACACGATACACCAGTGAATGGAAGTTAAAGTACAAAGATTCACAGAAGAGCGGAATCTCACTTGGCCAGAAGAGCGCGGATACTATCGGAGAGTAGGATTAGTAAGGAAATAAAATAAGTTCGGTCCGAGTCAAGAAGTTGTCCCCGTATGATTTAATGTAAATTGTTTCTTTCTATACACGAAAATGATGCCTTTGGTTAACATATCAACGATTAGTAGAGCTTAGCAAACTATTAAATTTTTTTTAGTATATATCGACGGTTCATTGTCAAGTTGCGTAAGGCATGGTAGCACTAATATCAGATGTGATTGCAAACAAATAGAAAAAAAAAAATAGTATATTTCATGCCATCATATATCCTGATGAATCAGCTTATTTTATTAAATGTTTTTTAATGAGTCACTCACTTTTTTATATTGGAATACCTGCTTGAAATATTCTATTCTACTTTGTTACATAATTTAATCTAACTATTTTTGCCAGTGCTGATCATCATCTAATGATATTGGTATCGAATATTTATATTGTGAATGATTTTCGCTACCGGAGATGAGAATATGTTAACATTATCCACAAATGTTTCTAAATGATATGACAATTTACGAAAATGTTATGTTTATGGCATTCCTTAGATAAATGAAAGTGGCGTTTTTTGAAATTCTTGGAACATGGATACACATATATTTATTAAAATTAATACAAAATTAAATTTATCAAAGGATAAAAGTCAAATTGGGAATAGAATAGGGCAAGTGTGATTAATGGCCACTTAATTTCCCACACCTTATTACTTCAAGGTGGGATTACGTTATTTTCAACCCAAAAACAAAATTATACAACTCGTGCTCGTGGGGACCTCCTAATCACAATTTTGTCTAATCATGAATTAATTAAACCTGCCATCATATGAGGTTTGTTTAAAATTTATTTGGTTTGATGATCATATTTGTGATGTTTTCTCAGTGTATTTTCTTTATTATGAAACGATCCAGATTGATTACCATCTAGTAAGAGAAAAGGTCCAACAAAACTTGATCAAGATAATCCACATTCCAGCAATCGAGCAAATAGCGGACATCTCCACCAAGCCTTTGGGTGCTAATATGTTCCATTCATTCATCAACAAGATGCACATGAACAATATCCATGTCTCAACAAGCCGATAGTGTTTTAAAGTCTTGGTCGGTTTGCATGATCATATTTGTGATGTTTTCTCAGTGTATTTTCTTTATTATGAAACGATCCAGATTGATTACCATCTAGTAAGAGAAAAGGTCCAACAAAACTTGATCAAGATAATCCACATTCCAGCAATCAAGCAAATAGCGGACATCTTCACCAAGCCTTTGGGTGCTAATATGTTTCATTAATTCATCAACAAGATGCACATGAACAATATCCATGTCCATCTTGAGGGGGTGTCAAGATAAATTACTGTATTGCCCTTCAGGGTTTTAGGTTGTTTATAATACTCAAATTCTTCTGATGTAAAATTAATTAATTCGATTCAAAATAAAACGGTTTTCGTTCGTCTTCTTCATAGAGATTCACTCTGTTCATCATACTATCTTGATCTGAAACTTGAATCTTTACATGGTGTCATTCGCTTAGGTGATTGATTCACTCTTCCGCACAAAATCTCAATTTTTTTTCTCTGTTACTCTGAAATCCGCATTCAATGGCTACTCTGCCATCTGTTTCCAACGAAGCGCCTGCTTCACAAATCAATTTGCCCAATCCAACTGAAGACCCTTCTTCACCATCTTTCCTCCATCCAAGTGCGCTTATTGTTGGTGAGATTTTCAATGGTGAAAACTATATTTCTTGGTCTAAATCTGTTCAAATGGCTTTTAGTGTTAAAAATAAATCTGCCTTCAATGATGGTTCTTTAACCTGTCTGGCAGTAACTTCTCAAGTCCTATATCTTGCTTGGGTAAGAGCAAACAATCTTGTTTTGTCATAGCTTTTGAATTCAAATTCAAAAGATATACGACAAAGTCTCCCCTACTTTACAACTGCTCATGAAGTGTGGCTTGAATTACGCACTCGGTTTGCCAAAAGTGATGGCCCTAAGGTTTTTCAATTAGAAAAGGCCTTAGGCAATATGAATCAATCCCTTACTCAGTACTATAACTCCTTTAAATCCATTTGGGAAAAATATATTAGTTATCGGCCAATTTTTAGGTGTAATTGTGGAGCAATGAGTAGTTGCACTTGTCAAATTCTTGAGGCAGTTTCTTAAACTCAACAAACCGATAGTTTTTAAAGTTCTTGGTCGGTTTGCATGATTCATATGCTGCCATTCGAAGTCAAGTCCTTGTTGTCTCACCTTTGCCTTCTTTAGCCAAGGTTTATTCACTACTACTTCAAGAAGAGAGTCAGCGATCTCTTAGTACACAGTCTTGTTCATTCTTTAGATCACTTGGCTAAACATGTTTCAAAATCATCTTCTATATCAAGTCCACCTTTGGACTCCTCCACTGCATTGTTAGCCAAGAATGCATATATCAAAGACAAGAAACACCATAAGTATGCTTATTGTGGTTACTTGTGCGGAAAAGAGCGCTTAATCCATCGGCTCTTGATACCATGTTAAATTCACAATCAGATAGTGCATTGTATTGAAAACTTTCACAGAAAATCAAAATCTGTTCTTCAGCAGTTTGAATCAGAATAAAATGAATTAGTTTTACATCCATCTTTGAATTGCTAGATAAAGGGTATATGTGTCATTTCCTATCAGTAACATAAAACTATAACTTGACTTAATTATGCATGTTGAACAACCGAATATAATTCAAGTGGAAACTTCATTTAATTGATGATATATCCAAAGCTTTATCTTCACATTAACCTAAATAAAAATTAAAAATTATTATGTTTTACTATTTATCTCACGTTTTATATTCTTTTTATCGTTCCTAAACTTATTTAATTGAGAGAATTTGCAATTAAGCAATATATAAAGAATAGGGATTATTTTTAAAAATAACATTTGTTTGACCAATATCTCATCATAGAATATAATTTGTTAAAAATATCCGTAGCTTAATCATAATAAATCAAACAAGCGATTGGGCTTTTATTTATTGAAATTTGGTTATATTTCATACTACTTTGTTGGATCAACACTCTTTTAATATAAGTATTGAAACTCAACTCAAGGCGAGCATGGGTTGTATGTGAACGATCTGCTATGCAAGTCCAATTTTAGCTCATCCCACTATGCCATAAGCCCAAGCCCACTATCTTTTTTTTAAAAAAATAATATAAAAAGTTAAATATAATGAGAGATAAATATCCAAAAACTTACAAATTCATTTTCATTATGACTTAAGCGTATTTTGTTTTTCTATTTAGTAAAACAAAATTAAAAGTTATAAAGTTGATATTGTATAATTAGACTGGACCGTGTTCCACAGATTTAAAAAAATTCGGACAAACTATTATTTACCTTGGTAAATATACTAAAAGATAAATTGAGAATTTTCTTTAAAAAAAAAAAAACAGTTCTGCTAAAAAGATCAATAACTTCTCTCTGATGAGGCTCCAATCGTCTTAGAGTTCGTGATATTCTCTCTTAATAAGCCTCAAATTCACAATAAACCTCCCTTAACACGATCTAGAACCAGGGACCGTAAGATCATTGATATCCATATTAAGCCCGTGACACATCACTTGCTAATCAAAATCATTGTTTTGAGTTAGGTAAACCTGTGGGCATTATATATACGGAAAGTATTTGTATCGTGAATTTCCACAACATTATCGATGGATAAAAAATCAAAGTAAATGGGCTCAACGAACAAGAATGAATAAAGTTGTTGGGAGGATATATGTTGTGTCACCATCTGAAGGTGAAAGATTCTATATGCGTATCCTTCTAAACAATATAAAAGGACCTAGGTCTTTTGAAGAATTGAAGATCGTCAATGGCATAACGTGTACCACATATAAAGAGGCTGCTGAAAATCGAGGATTACTTCAACATGATGATTATGTTCGTCAGTGTCTGCAAGAAGCATGTTCTGTAAAAATGCCAGCATCATTACGAAGATTATTTGTGTCGATATTGGTGTTTTGTCAACCAACACGTATTAGGGAACTTTGGGATGAATTCCACCCATACATGTCCGAGGATTATGGTCGATCAACTTCATCCAATAATAATTTCATCATAAATAAATTGTTGCTTGAATTACGAAGACTGTTACATCAACACACAAAGAAACTCGAAGAGTTTGATTTACCCCCGATTAGTGTAGAGTTTCTCGATGACTTGCCACTCCCTAGGATAATTGAGGATGAACTTTCTATTCCAATTGCAGATGAAGATCTTATATCTGTTCAATATTTGAATTCTTAGCAAAGGCTGGCATTTGATTCTATCATTCATGATATTATGTGTAATCATTCCAAACTTTATTTCATCGATGGCCCAGGAGGAACTGGAAAAACATTCTTATACCGTTCAATATTGGCTCATTTGAGAAAGGATGGTAAAATTGTAATTGCGGTGGCAACTTCTGGAATAGCCGCAACATTGATGCCAGGTGGAAGAACGGCACATTCACGTCTCAAAATCCCACTTAGGCCAACTTCAGAAACGCTTTGCAAAATTGAAAAACAAAAGGATCTTGCCGATTTAATAAGACGCGCATCGGCCATAGTGTGGGATGAGGCTCCTATGGCTAACCGTTATGCTTTTGAATCTGTCAACAAGACTTTTCAAGATATCATGGAAAACACGTTGCCATTTGGAGGGAAAACTATGATTTTTGGTGGAGATTTCCGCCAAGTTCTTCCGGTTGTTAAACGTGGATCAATACGATAGCAAATTGGTGCAAGCATTTTCAGATCGACATTTTGGAATTGTGTCAATATTATTCACCTTCTGCAAAATATGAGATCTGCACAAGATATTGAGTTCTCGCAACTACTTCTGTGAATAGGTGATGGAGTGCAACCTACTTTAAATGGTGATTTCATAAAATTACCTGAATCGATGATCATACCTTGGGAAGGTGAACAATCAGTTTACTGGTTGATTGATTCCGTTTTTCCAAACATGATAGAACATGTGAATGATGCAAACTATATGGTTGACAGAGCCATTATTACCCCCAAAAATGTCGACGTTGATAAAATTAATGAAATCCTTATTTCAATTTTTCCTGGTGAAGAAAGAGATTACACGTCTTGGGATTCCGTAGAAGAAGACAACAATAATCTTTTCCAAGAAGAGTTTCTAAACTCTCTTACTCCAAGCGGTTTGCCATCACATAAAATAATACTGAAACTCGGTTGCCCTATTATGCTATTGAGAAATGTTGCACCCGAACTTGGACTATGTAACGGGACGAGGTTAATATGTCGCAATCTAGGAAGGAACTTCATAGACGCAGAGATCATAACCGGAGCTCACAAGGGTATAAGATATTTCCTGCATCGAATGCCTTTGAAAAGTGAAGATAATTCTGGATTGCCATTTGAATTGACACGTAAACAGTTTCCAATAAGGTTAGGTTTTGCTCTCACAATCAACAAAGCACAGGGACAAACAATACCATGTGTCGGCATCTTTCTGCGCAATCATGTCTTTAGCCATGGCCAACTATATGTGACACTTTCAAGAGGAGTTTCGCAACAATCCACAAAAATCTTGGTAAAAGATGGCAAATTAGAACGACGGTCCGGTGTGTATACTAGAAATGTTGTTTACAAGGATGTTCTTTTATCACAAAGTGTACAATAAAAAATGTAAGACATTGTTATTTTCTTCATTATAATACCATACGATATGTTTACCACTATTTATAATGGTTATGCAAATTATCTTGACATGCAGGTGACCACCTAAATATTTTTCCAAACTTTGATTATCTAGGAAAAATTGCTGCTAAAGATTTAAATAAGAATAATACTTCAGAAGATCAACAAATTGCCTTGCACTTGAGTGTCATGAGTCAAAGAGTATGTTTTGTTTATATTATATTTCATTCAATAAATTAATATTTTAAAATACAATTTTAAATAACATCGTATTTTCAATTTCAAGCCTACAAGGATGCAAATAATTTGCATGGGATGGAACACAACTCTTAGGATAAAGATTTATGGCTTTGGACGATGGATTCTAAGATACGCTCGGAAACAAAAGAGGCATATGTAAGCAAGTTACATGCTATTTCTTTTATAATTTCAATAAAAATTGATAATCCAATTGATGTATCTTATACTGCAAAAAGAATTGCTTTGATTGAAGGATAGACTCCCGAGTATTTATTTAAATTTGTTTCATCCAAGTTCAAGTTTTCGATATCCATTTCATTTTGAGTGTTTAGTTTAAATTATATTACATGGAACTCCAACAAACTTAAGTTGATTTTATTAGTTCAATAATACATTACATGGTTTTAAATCTGAGACGCAATCAACGTGTGGTAATAAAATCATCATTAAATTTATAATTGGTGTTGGCATGTTGATTGCGTTTTCTATGTTTATTGTAATATAACAATATAATGGGTGCTCTATTAGGAACATTTATTCTGGTGTTAGATTTTATCAATGTAAAATGTATTGGTTAACTGAATCCTTACAATCTACTTTCTATGAAGAACATTCCTAATTGTTGTATCAATATGATGTTATTTAAGACTTTTTCTTTTTTTCTTCTCTTTGCATAAAAGCTTTGTCTTTGCTCATTGAACATGCATTACTACTTATTAATTGAAGTCCATATCCTTGCTAATAGAAATTGCAAAGCTGTGAAGTACCAATTCTTTGTAACTAGGGATATGTTATTCATTTTTTTTTACTATACTGCTCAAATCCTGTATACTGTAATTAATTTTCTTAATTGCAAGTGTCTTCTATTACACTTAATTCTACTATTGTCTTCTTCACAAAGTTGGTTTTCGCATGTTGATTGTGTCTTCTAGGTTGGTTGTAATGAATTATGAGTTTGGGTGTTCTATATGTGCTTAACAAATTTTTTATACTGTTTTTAAGTTTGGTTGTATCAAAGTGGCTCATGTTGGTTATTTTTTTCCATCAATTTTGTTTGCTTTTGTGTGTTATGTATGTTAAATTTCTGATTTTATTTTATTTTTATTTGTTTCTTTCGCATTACATTTCTATGTTTGATTCTTTGTCAAATAATACATTGATTTTTTATTTATTAAAAAATATGCCACATATATTTCATTACACACGCAACACGTGTGTCTCTTACCATAAACAACATTGGTTTTGCATCTCTCAGAATTGATCATTCTTTCATGGGATCAAAGTATTCAATTTATGTTGTTGGGAGTCATTAATAGTAAGATAGCAGACTAGGAACATTTCATGATTCCCAAATGCAACTTAATTTCTAGGTTTATTGTTTTCTATATATGGCACATAAATCTATCACTGTATAAGTTTACTATATTTTTATTGTTGATCCAAGCATTTATTTTTTTTCTCTAACATCACTCTATATATTTTTTTTTTTAATTTCTTCGTGAATTGTACTTTCCTAAAATATGAAACTAATAATTTTTCTAATTATTATTATTTGTCATTCACGTTAAATAATGAAGAAAATTTCAACATTCAATTTTAAAGCATGTTAATTTAGTAATGATTTTTTTCTTCTTTATATTTGTTTTTATGTGGTTTGAATTTGTTGGATATACCTAAAGAATATGTTATATCTGTGTTCTACTACACAAGCCTCTACTATTAGTTTATGAGTGAATGAAAGTTGATTTAAGTTCAAATTTGTGGTTCTTAAATTATACTGTTTATGATTATTTATACGGATAGTAAATTGGAATAAGTACATGTTTGTGCGTATTTGTTAGCACTTGGGATTTCGGCCACTTTATAGTTATCCACTTTGACATTTGTTTTGGACCTTGGAGTACTCCAGGGAAGTCAAGATGGTTGATAATCTAAATATGTTGTTGTTTCTATAGTTACCCTTATCATCTCTATGTGGTTCTTATCAATGAATGATGAAGGAGCACCCTTATTTTCTAATGAGATCAATGAATGATGAAGGAGCACCCTTATTTTCTAATGAGATGAGTCTCAAAACAATGGTCTAAGTAAAAATAGAGTACTAATGAGGGAGTAGCAAAATTACTGGTCAACGATTTTAGTTTCTTTCAAGATAAGTTTCTGACTGTATTTTTGTTGCTTAATTGATCTTGATCGGTAAATTAATTGTATGCAGATTTTTTCTACGATATTATTTATTTCGTATCACACACGCAACGCGTGTGCGTCGTCCGCTAGTGTATATAGTGTATCTGTTATTACGAGACCCGTGTTGCGATTTCCGAATTCGGCAAAAATGGAAACTCTATTTAATTTTAATGCCAAGCTTGGATACATAATCATATTATTACAAAGAAAAGAATATAGTACTTGATTATTCTTTAGAGTGCAGGGAAAACAATTAAAAACGTGTAGAAAGTTAAGTGCACACGAGATTTATATATCTTCACAACTGGAAAGATATACTCGTCAATTTAAGACTTACAAAATCGCTACTCACATTTTTAATAGCTTCTGTTAGTTTTTGGTACTTTAGGTCAGTTTGAATCAATGTCACAATAAATTCCTGCAGTTCAGTAAGTTGTTCATACTTCCATCAAACCACCATTAATGCAGGAGTTATTGTGGAGACCAATTCGTTTCATATTCAGTGAAAACAACGGTAATGCATCCGAAAGCAAATAGGTGTGTTGAAATGCAATCGAGTATAAGCTATGAGATTTATGAAAATTTAAATAATAAGAAATTAAGTGTTTAGGAGCAAAGTGCTACAGATATGGGGGGCCACCTCTTGAATCTATGGAGGAAAGTGCCACATGTTCAGGAGTCACCACTTGAAACCATATAAACACCTTTGAAATCTTGATATTAATGGATCAATGTTTAAATTCCGTATATGCTGAATCTGGTATATATGTTATATTATACTCTGATTATGTATTATAAAATATTATCTGTTATGAAGTTATGATATATGTATTTTTATGATATTCGATTGACCTCTGCTTGTTGGGTATTTATCCAAACACTCACACCTTACACCCTTCCCAGATAAGAATGAGCCTGAGGTAGAAGATGATGAACAATATCATTTTTGAGATGGTGATCTGCTTCTGCTGACATGAAGCCAACCATTAATGGTATTTAAATCAGTTTTATTAGTTACAGTTCCGCAAAATTTTATGTTTTCAGTCAATTGTAAATCATTCTTATTTTAATATCAGTGCAGTTCTAAAGACAATTAAATTTTATTTATGGAATGAAAGGCTGGTTTGTTTGAGATCTGTATTCGAGCCTTTTTTTCGAATTGTTAATTTGAAAATAACGCCGATGTCATCATCTCGTCTCGGGGCGTGACAATGATGATATTAAATTAGAATTTATATTTAATTTTAAAAAAAATTAAGAATGGATTTTTAAAAAAATTCATTTAACTTGCTATTTATTAATTCCTCATATAATTTGTACCGAAATGATGAGCTAATGTCAATTTATCCCCTTTCGATATTGTTAATAGGCACCTTACCCTTTTATAATTTGTAAATATTAATTTACCTAATGTGGTTGTAAAATATTGCTCAATGTCTCTCTCCATAGTTTTCAGAATTTTTTGGCTTGTCGTGATGAAAATATAATCGTTTAGGAGGGGTTTTTTTTACACCTACTCACAAACCACAAGGGGTCGTGCTGCCTATTTCCAAAGCAAAGAGAGATAAGTTGCTCATGTTCGAAATCACAGGCAACTATGTAATTCTTTAGGTGCAGATTACCATCATATATTATTATTTAGGTACATTTTACCCCATATGTTATTCTTTTGTGCATTTTACCCCTTAAGGGTACATTTAATATTTTAACATGTAATTTCAAAATCTAGATGCATAAGAAGACGTGTATCACACAAATCATACATAGATTTTATGTTTTATACATATTCACAAATCACAGGAATAAACAATCAATTTGGAAAAACCACAATAGGTTTTCGTGTCAAAAATCCCAAAATGACAGCTATAATTCCCTTGGCCTAAAGAATAATTTTTATGACTTTCGGCTGCCATTATCTTTTTTTTTTTTTCAATTACAAAATATATACATAAATAAATGTGTAATTACCGCATCCGAATTTACCTAAACAGTGCATCTATATTCATCCCGGGGATAAAACGGGCAAAGCACAGGTATCCCAGTTATTAAAAAAAAAATTAAAAGATGTGGATGAGATATGCATCCAAATTAACCCTAACGCCGTTGGATACCATTTCTAGTCCCTATCAAAATTCCACAAAATGACACAATCCTTAAAGAGTGTGCAGATTATTTTTACACAAAGAAACAAAGATGAAAGCAATTTGCATCGATCCTACAAATTCTTGTGCAGATTCTGAACCTAAATATATAAATGGGACGTGTTTTTTTTTTATATGTATAAATTTTACAGACAGACTCAATTTCCATTGCTTATATATGTATGTCTATGTGTGTTTATTTTGTATACTTCATGACAGCTAGCCAATATTAGGTAGGGTGATTCAGAGTTGTGGCATACGATTGATCCCAACGTGGCCTCTTTAGTCCGTGGAGCTTATTGATCTTATCACTGAATATAGTATCTGTTAATAATACATAGGGTTACAACTCAAATAAATTGACAATGAGGTGAGTAACTCATGTATCTTATAAATAGTTAGCGCAACTTCTAGATTCCCAATATGTAACAACTCTCAACAAGCCCCATGACATTATATAAGTCAAACACATGGCTTTGATAACGCGGATGACAGTGAGCATGCGTGCGGAATAACCAATCACATCAAAACCTGACTTTGTTAAGAATGCACGAGGTTCCAATTCAAAACCAATGTAATCCATGCGTAATGGGAATTAGAACATGAACAGAATGTTGAAATCAATAGTAAACCCGGCTGGTATACTGCATGATTATCTTGGGAGATGATGAAAACAATTTCATTTAAAATTTTTTGCTCTAGATTAACTCGAATTGAAGTTGAGTCGGACACAGTCGACCATAATGGAGAAAACATCTCATCCTCTATCGATCTGTTATTTCAATCTTATCTTCACGCATGCTTGTATTACATTTACATTAAATATACTGGCCTAAGAAAACTCGAGCGCGATCAGTTCTATCTAGCTAGGGTGCAAACGAGCCAGCCAGTCTCGAGTAGCACCTTACTATATCTTGACTTGCCAAAAATTGCACATTTGATCGAGCTCGAGCAATTTGTAATTGTTTGAGTTCGAGATAAGGTCGAGTATATTTTGTAGGTGAAATTAAGGTTGAGTTAAGCCCAAGCCCATTTTTGGGTTAATTCGTAAGTGAATTGAATTGGCTAAAAATCCCACATTGAAATTTTGGAACAATTGATTTTTGTTTAGAGAAACAAATCAAGAGATATTAGTTAAGTGGAAAAGATAGGTGCACCTTGCGCGCCGTCCGCCCGCCGCGCGGTGTGTGTCGCTGCTGCGAAGACAGTCTTATCTTTTTACTACTTGATTTCCCTTCTGGGAAGAACTGTCTTTTCATATTCCTGACACTTAAACATTGCATTAAAGTTTTTGACCTTTGAGAGGTCTGCTGCTCAGCTATATAAGCTGCACCAGCTCCAATCTGTAAGCATCCGGAAAATCATTCATACATTCATATTTGATAGTGCTACACACTACTACAGATCGAGAGAGCTCAGAATTCTGCTTCCATCCGAACAGAGGTGATTGGACGTTGTACATTGGAACACACTTGTCCAGGAGGCCAGAAGCTTAGGTGGACAAATTTGAGTTTACAGGCACACGACTTGATGTGGCCCCGTCCATAGTCTTTTTAAGTTTCTTGTTGTCATTCTATAGTTTATAAATTGTTGCTGTAAGTTTACTTTTCTGTGTTTTATGTGTAATTTATATACCATCACAATTGTGTAAACTGATTCGATCCGCCGATTTACATAAACAGATCCAACATATTTTGAAGGACTCAAACTCTAACTCAACAGGCTTGATTTTCTAAAACATGAACCGAGCTTTAGTCAAGCATCTCGTCCTCCTTGAATACGAAAGCTCCATAAGTCCATTATCAGAGTCTCTAAAAACTATCAAATTTTTACATTTTGAAATCCTCCAAATCCCCCTCTCCATTTAAAGGATCTAGAAGATGATCATATTATTAAAAGAAAAAGGTTTTACAAATTTACAATATTATATCTATAATTTTTCACAATGCAACTTTTGACACACCTCGATCTACCCCCTTCTCCCTTAATTAGTTTGTTTTCTGGATTCTAAAAAGATATAATATTTGAACTCTGACTTGAATGACAAAAATTGTAAAATGGTTTGCTCAAAAGATAATAAATTTACAAAATGGACCACATATGGAATTAGCTAGGAACATGTAGAAATCATATTCCGTTGTTTGTTCTTATTATCTTCTTCGTAGACATGCATATATACATGAAAGATGCCTTTTGTTCCCTTAAACAAAAATATTTAATATGGTAACTTAATTGAGAAGAGAAATTTGGTAAAAAAGATTACAGTTATATAAATATTTTTATATTTTCATAAAAAAATTTAATATGTTATTCTCATTTTCACACTTTTTTTTTTACTTTTTCAACGTCATTAATTTATATATAACACGATTTCTTGCGTTCTCTCCTCTTTTGTAATTAATCATTTTTTTATTTATAGAAAATATTGTTGGAAAAATATGCTTAATGAATTGAAATTAAGCATTGAAAAATCAAAAAATACGAATTGAGGAAAAAACAAGCAGGAAAAAGCTGCCCGGGAAAAACACCGGCAGCGAGGGCTGCTCAAGCGATGCCCAACTTTTGGGCACAAGACGCGTTGCTTGAGCGCCTCGGCTTCTGTTCAGGAAATGCTCTGAGGTTTTTTTCCTTGAAAGGGTGTGTCCCTTCACGTTCGGTGTTATTTTTCGTGAAGTATTGATTCCAAATGATGTATCTTGGTGATGTCCCTTTGTGAAGTATAAATTGAACAATTCTTGATTGAATTAAAACACATTTATGAAGAGATTAAAACACAAGATCAAACAAATTTCTGCATATTCATCTGGTTCATAGTAGTTGTATCTTGGGAAATGATTGTCGGCATTCATCCTATTGAGCCATTGTTACTTCTCTTGTATATATACACATCGACACAAATATTCCTACAATCTTGAAATGATACCTGTAACAAATGGCTTCTTTGAGTACAACAACAATGTCCTTACATCATGGAGAAAGGCCAGAGAATTTCAATGAAAATGACTTCAAAAATGGCAACAAAAGATGTTATTCTACTTGACCACATTAAGTTTGGCAATGTTCTTGACCGAGGATGCTTCTACGGTTGAAGAAGGTGAAACCGACTCCAAAAAGAAGACTGTAGTTGATGCTTGGAATCAAAGTGTCTTCCTTTGTAATAACTGCATTCTAAACGGTCCAGACAATAAACTATACAATTTTTATTACCTAGTGAAAATCCAAAGGAATTGTGGGAATTTTGGAAAGGGAATAAAAATCCAAAGATGCCGGTATGAAGAAATTCATCGTAGGACAATTTCTGGATTTCAAAATGGTCGATGTTAAGCTAGTGATGGTGATAAGTTTCATTTTTGCACTTATATTTGCATATGTTTCTTGCCATTTTTATAGTGATTTTTGGACGATTTTACGCTTTTGGTTATGTTTTTGTATAATTCCAGGAATCCAGTCCCGAAAATACCTCATTTTATGGACTGGAAGGTGAAAATGGAACAAAACGAGCCAAGACATTGGAATGAAGGTGAAAAGAGTTGATGTGGCTGAAATTGAAGATGTCGATCGATTGCCATGATGAAGAGATCGATCGCCATGATGCAGTGAAGTGTGGAAAATTTTGTATAGGAGGCGATCGATCGCCATAAAGAAGAAATCGATCTCATCAAGGCAGAAAGTTTAGGCGATTGATCACCACTCAGACATATATCGATCGCTATCGAGAGAAAATTCGAAGGGATTGATCGTCATGAAGAAAGCGATCGATCGCTACAGAGTCCTGCACGAGAAAAAAATATTTTTTTAACAGATTGGCTATTTTTGGATATCAGATTTTGATGGGCCCAGATTTCTCACTATAAAAGGGAGTTTTTGCATCAAAGAGGAGACTTTTACATCAGATTTTACCCTAAACTTTGGAGAAGCCACCACATACAAAGGAGATTCAAAGCAACACAGCTAGAAACAGAATATCGGATCAACGCAAGAGTCAAAGCCTAGCGATTTTCTGTCTTTCTAAACTTTGTTTTTTCGAGTTTCAATGTTTATTGTGTTGTTTAATATGACAAAACATTGTTTTTGCTTTATTATGCTAGGCTAAGTTGTTTATCGAGATTAGGGAATCTTTTGTGAACCCACAGTTTTAATTCTAGTTTATGATTGAGTTTTTGCTATCTTCGTGTTTGTATTATGTTTTTAATGCTTTTAAGGAATTAACTACCCTTTGAATGATGTTAGTTTGCAATTATGATTGACATATAAAATTGTAATACGGAACAAAAAACACATACCGTGGATTTCAGACCAAGATCAAGAGATGTCGTCAAATACATGTGTGATGGATATAGATATAAAGTAATCGAAGGCTTAGGGTTTTCATAGAGCGTATGCAATATTGATTTGTTAAATAAGTGAACGAGAGCTACTTATTGCAAATTGGTGTTAGGTTTAATATAGCTCGATATATTGTATTAGATATAACCGAAAAATGTCATCTTAGATGCATTAATTTTAATTAGAACTAGTAGATGAATTGTGGGGGATTACTCAAGTGAACCGAAGTCTCGATATTTATCTCTACTCTTTACTATATTATCTCTTTGTGATGTGGTTAATTCCTGAATTTGGGTAACTCAGTAAATCTTTCATAACAATTTCGTAGGTTAAATATAGTTAAAATAATTGAATGTGGTAATTACTACTAGTCCCTGTGGGTACGACATCCATACTTTCATATCATTATATTAAAATTTGACACCATGCACTTGCGGTCTAATTGCGCCACACTCGAAAATAGTTGTTTAATAAAATCACGATTAAGTTTGTGGCGCCATTGCCGGGGATTAGTTTAAGTAATATTATAGGAGATTAGTTGACTGCAATTTAGCCATTTTCAATTTTATTATTACTTTTGTTATGTTTTATACTATTTCACTACTGTTGTTTCTTCCTTTTTGACTTTTGCAGGTAGTTGTCTTCGTGGTGCATGTTACAGAGTGACAACCCTATATTAGAGCCACTCGACTTAGAGATTGAACGAACTTGCCGTAGACTTCGGAGAGAAGCTCGAGCGATGGCTGAGAACAATCATGGAGGAAATGGTGAACGTGAGCAACACAACGAGGAAGTGCCAATTTCAAGATCCATGATGGACTATGCATGACCAACTTTCCAAGGCACTATGTCTAGCATCACTAGACCGAGGGTGCAAGCAAATAACTTTGAGATCAAACCAGCCATTATTCAGATGATCCAACATTCAATACAATTTGAAGGAGCGGCCGCTGATGATCCAAATGCTCAAATCTCCAACTTTTTGGATATATGCGACACGTTTAAGCATAATGGCGTTACTGACTACGCCATCATGTTATGACTCTTTCCCTTTTTATTAAAGGATAAAGCTAAATCATGGTTGCATTATTTGCCTGCATGTTCTATCACATGTGGGATGAGATGGTGCAGTTATTTCTGTCCAAATACTTCTCACCATCAAAGACTGCAAAGATGCGTAATGACATCACCACATTCACTCAACATGATCAAGAGACATTATACGAAGCTTGGGAACGCTTCAAAGATTTACTGAGAAGATGTCCACATCATGGCCTCATTATATGGCTGCATGTACAAACATTTTATAAAGGTCTATTTTCTGTTGTTAACTCTATGATTGATGCAGTCAGGAGGTACCATCATGAGAAGAATACCTGAAGCAGGCTACGAACTTCTTGAGGAGATGGCTTCTAATATCTATCAGTGGCAGTCTGAAAGGAACATGCCACAGAAGCAAGCTTGAATTCATCAAGTGAGAGACGTTACTGGTTTGGCCGCCCAAATTGAGGCATTGAACAAGAGGCTATACAACATGAGCATGACAGTGATGAAAGCTCAAGTGCTTACTTGTGACCTATGCGGAGGCAATCATCCGAACGTTGAATGCCAAGCAGGTAACTCATTCGTTCAAACTAATGAAGCTGTGAATTATGTAGGAAACCGGCCACAAAACAACCCGTACCCAAATACATACAATACGGGGTGGAGGTATCATCCGCAACCACCAATGGGTTATCCACAACAGCCGAGCATGTAGGAGCTACTGACCAAGTTCTTTTCCTTGACTGAAACAATGATGAATAATCAAGAATCATCTATCAAAAACTTGGAGATTCAAGTAGGCAATTGACAAACAACTTGTCAGGGAGAGCACAAGGAACTCTACCGAGTGACACAGAGAAGAATCCAAGGGAGCAAGCCAATGTCGTGACCCTAACGAGTGGAAAGGAACTTGGTGACGAGAATGAGACTAAAAAGATTGCAATTAAGCAAGAGGAGAATGCGCAACCACACAACAATGGTAAGTCCACTGGAGCTACTACACCTATCACACCAAATATTAAAAATTACACATTCCTCTCCCATTTCCTGCAGCAGTTAATAGGGTGAATGTTGATTCAAACTTTGCCAAATTTTTAGACATGCTTAAGAATTTGCATATAGATATACCATTTATTGATGCGTTACGAGAAATGCCAAATTATGATATATTCTTAAAGAAGATGTTATCTAAGAAGTGAAAATTGGGAGCGCACGAGACTGTCTTTTTGACTAAGGAATGTAGTGCTATTGTGCAAAAGAAATCGGCAACCAAGTTCAAAGATCCAGGGAGTTTCTCTATTCCTTGTAATATTTAGCATATTTCTTCCATTAAATCGTTATGTGATTTGGGGGCTAGTGTTAACTTAATGCCTTTGTCTGTTTTTAGGCGACTTGGACTGGGAGAGCCGAAGCCCACAAGGGTGGTGTTGCAAATGGCGGACAAGTCTATCACCTACCCACTAGGAATCGTCGAGGAAGTGCCAGTCAAATAGATCAATTCAGTTTCCCTGTGGATTTCCTAGTGTTGAATATGAAGGAGTATATGAGCATGACATTGATACTGGGACGCCCATTCCTAGCTACTGGAAGAGATGTCATTGATGTTGAAGAAGGAAGTTGATCCTCCGTGTAGGAGAGGATCGGGTTACATTCAATATGTTTAAGACTTCAACACACGCACGCAATTAGCCTGATAATCTAAAAGTTAACATGATTGACACTTTGCTTATTGATGTGGTGCAAGGTACTGATGAGGTGGATGTGAAGACCGAGCTAGAGTTTGAAGAAGGTAAGAGCCATGACATGGTAAGCCAAGGAAGGCAAAGAAGCAAAAAGAAAAAAAGACGTTCATGAAGGGAGAGACAGTCTAATTATATAAAGCGCCACCACCTCACATTTTCCAAAGCAATCAAAAGGCTTAATGGGTTGGACCATTCACTGTTACCAAGATATACCCGCATGGAGTCATTAAGGTAAGTGATCCTATTCTAGGCACTTATGTGGTTAATGATGAGAGGTTGAGGCATTATCCAGTTGATTACGAAGATTCGTGCTCCACAATCGATTCCAACCTTTGAGGAAATGTGATAATAAGTCCATCTTGGGACTGTAGATCAATAATTATTTCTTTCCATTATCTCCATTTTGATTTTATTTCTAGTTGGTTTGCATTTTAAATTTATTTGTTTGTGTTGACTCAAATTTTGATCCCACTCTCACCAATGATGAAGAAGCTAAGGATGAGGGTGACGACTACTGACGGTCATCCCACAGGTATTTGTTGTCCCTAATTTTCAATCTTATTACACTGAGGACAATGCAATATTTAAGTTTGGGGGAGTAGTGAGTCGTTGATTGATTATTTCTCTTGAACTGTGAATATTTAGTTGGGTATTGATCTTGAATTATCCTATGAAGAGCATATAATTTTTTTTGTGTGGTGTAATTGGATTAAAGTAGTGACTTTATGCTTTGTACTCTACTTATGACTTGCATCTTGAAGAATGTAGACGTGCTATGAATATCTTGAGTTGAGATGGCATGTTGAAAATGATGAATAATTTGAGCACATTGAGTCATGAACTTGTTGATTGCATTTAGAGTAGTGATGATATGATCAAATTTGATGACAAGTCTTGAGCATCTTAGAGTGATCATATAACCCATTTGATAATGGCACTTTGAGGCGAATTTTTTATAATTATGAACTTGACTTGGACATGATTTAGGCGATCCTTGGAACATTTAAGCCTTTCAAGCCTACCCTGTCTATATTTATCACTAGTGTCCACTTTTGAGCCTAACTGAAAAATAATGGTGTATGTTTAACATACAAATAAACCCTCATTCGACATTCATTGGTAAACTCATTATACCCACATTTATGAGCCGAAATTGAAAATTATCCTTACCCTAAGAAGTATAATGAATTTCATTCGATGCATGCGAATTGTTATATCATGATGAGGTTATTGAAAAAAGATTGATGAACGAGAAAAAAAGCAAAATAAAATATGTAAAGAAAGAGCCTTGAGATAAAGTAAATGAATAAGACCCAAAGTGACCAAGACTAGAAAAAAACAAAAAAGAGGAGAAGCACAATATGTGCTAAAAAAATGAACTTTATAAGTTATATTCTCTTCTTGCGCTTATCCTACCTTTTCTTTGAAAAACCGACACCAAAAGGCCTAACATTATGAGCTTGAAAGACCCTTTGATCCAAGTCTAAGAATTAATTACATTAGTGGAGAAGTGCTTGAAAAATAGGCATATGGGATGCTCAATGATAATCTTGACTATTGTTGAGTTACACTGTTTGATCTATGATGATTGTATGATACTTGTAATTGACAATATCACAAACACACGTTCCGAGTTGGAGGCATGTTACTTGATTTAAAGAGAAAACACTTCTTGTCTAACTATTGTATGTGCTCATATGTTTATCTCAGGAATTTCACTCATACCACAACAAAAATCTATTGTTATGAAAGATTTACTGAGTTACCCAAATTGAGGAATTAACCACACCGCAAAGAGATAAGATAGTAAACAGTAGAGATAAATATCGAGATTTCGGTTAACTTGAGTAATCCCCCACAATTCATCTACTAGTTCTAATTAAAATTAATCCATCTAAGTGACAAGTTTTTCTGTTATATCTAATACACTCCCTCGATCTATATTAAACCTAACACCAATTTGCAGTAAGTAACTCTCGTTCACTTATTTAACAAATCAATATTGCATATGCTCTATGAAAATCCATAGCCTTCGATTACTAGATATCTATAGCTATCACACATGTATATGACGTCATCTCCATATCTTGGTCTGAAATCTACAGTATGTGTTATTTGTTCCATATTACAATTTTATCTAGAAGAGAACAATTGTAAATTAACATCATTCAAAGGGTAGCTAATCCCTTAAAAAAATTAAAAAAAATAATACAAACACAAAGATAGCAAAAACTCAATCAAAAACTAGAATTAGAACTGCGGGTTCATACAAAAGATCCCCTAATTTCGATAAACTACTTAGCCTAGAATAATAAAGCAAGAACAACACAATAAACATTGAAACTCAAAAATTAAACCAACACAAAGTTTAGAAATACAAAAATCGCTAGGCGTTGACTCTTGCGTTGATCCGATATTTCGTCTCTAGCTGCGTTGCTTTGAATCTCTATTGTATGTGGTGGCTTCTCCCAAGTTTAGGGTAAAATCTGATGTAAAAGTCTCCTCGTTGATGCAAAAACTCTCTTTTATAGTGAGAAATCCGAGCCCATCAAAATCTGGTATCCAAAAATAGCCAGTCTCTTAAAAAATGTAATTTTTCTCGCGCAAGACTCTGTAGCGATCGATTGCTTTCATGGCGATCGATCTCTTCGACTTTTCTCTCGATAAATAAACTTTTCTCTCGATAACGATCGATCTCTGTCTGAGTGGCGATCGATCGCCTAAACTTTCTGCCCTGATGCGATCGATCTCTTCATCATGACAATCCATCGACATCTTCAATTTCAGCCACACCAACTCTTTTCACCTTCATTCCAATGCCTTAGTCCGTTTTGTTCCATTTTCACCTTCCAGTCCATAAAATGAGGTATTTTCGAGTATTTCTTGCACTTTCAATGGATTCCGAGTATTATACAAAAACACATTCAAAAACATAAAATCATCCAAGAATTACTATAAAAATGGCAGGAAACCTATGCAAATATAAGTACAAAAATAGAACTTATCAACTCCCCCAAACTAGCTCTTGATCGTCCTTAAGCAAGAATAGAATTAAAAAAAGTGAAGCTCACAAATGATAGGTGACATGGATTATTTCGTTAAAATTAAATATAGATAGGCTAATTGAATCTGGTAATTACTACTAGTCACTGCGCGTACATCATCCTTACTTTCATATCATTATACTAAAACTTGACACCGTGCACTTGCGGTCTAATCGCGCCACACTAGAAAGATAGGTGTTTAATGAAATCGCGATCAGATGGCGCAAGTGCAAGAACTATAAGTAATCATGCAAAATATTCACGCGGAAGAATGATTCTAAGTGACTCATTCAAGTAGCCGCAACGATTGAGAAATTGCCTCCAATGTGGAAGGACTTTAAGAACTATCTTAAACATAAAATGAAGGACATGAGTCTTGTAGACCTTGTGGTTCGTCTACGAATCGACGAGGACAAAAGGATTTCCAAAAGGAATGTGGTAAAGCACCATATCGAAGCAAGGGCTAACTTGGTTGAACATAATACCGAAACAAAAAGAAAGTTTGACGGTAAAACCTACAAGGATGGGAAGACTAAAAAGTTTAATTCTAAACACGGAAAACTCAAATCATTTGGCCAAGGATTGTCGCAACAAAATAGACAGTCGAGAGAAGGCAAAGATCAAGTCAATATAATCGAAGATGACAGATTATCAGACAGTTTAACTGATCTTATGCTTACCGCTTGATTAGTATTTTTTATTTTGACTATGATTGTCTTAATCAAACTTAGTGTTTGAGGGATTTTTTTATGGAAAATGAGTCTTTTTCCGATTGAATGTATCGATGGTTGTTCGTTAATATATGGATGATCGGAGCTAGTAGCCACATAGTTTATGCAACTACGAGTTAACGAGTCAACAATTTGGTCATGTAAATATAATTCACTACGGAAATTTGTAAAGGTAAGTTATTGCTTCAAGTGAATATTAACTTAAAACCTAAAATTGAGAATTGTGTGGGGGGATAAGTTAACAAAATTGACATTCATTTGGTTGAAAGAAAGAGACATGTCTAGAATCAATTCACATTGATGCTTGTGATTTAAAGTTTGTGCAAACTAGAGGTGTGAGAAAAGTATTCATTACTTTATATTGCACAAGGTTTTGTTATGGCTATTTTATACGAAGCAAAAAAGAGGCCATGAAAATGTTTGAACACTATAAGAATGAGGTTGAAGACCAATAAAACAATGAGTTTTGCAATGAAGAATTGTGAGTTGATTCTATTTGTGTTGTCTAAACATTTTACACTTAAGATTTGAATTTGCAAGATATTAAATCTTGAATTCAAGTTTTCTAAGATTTGTACGCTTGAAATACAAATGGTGAATCAAATACCACAATTGATTTGACTAGGCGTTGTCTATCCCGAAATTGATACTCTTTGAATTTTCTAAACATTATATGCTTAAAATTCGAACTTGCAATGCATAAAATCTTGAATTCTAGTTTTTTAAAGTTTTGACGCTAAAATGCAAATAGTGAATCTTATTCGAGAGTATTGTCGAAGTTTCAAATTTTGTACGCAAGCACGCTTAAATCAAAAGTTGCAAGAAATGAAATCTTGAATTTTGATTTATAAATTTATAACGCTTAGAATTTGAAACTTGAAAGTTGAACGTCAATAAAATCTTGATAAGTTTGAGATCACCCGAAATTGTGGGGGAAACAATTCTATTGGTCAACCATATTCTAAGTACAACATTTAGGAAATGACGGAAATCCTTATGAGTTAAGGACAAGGGTTTCCTACAAATATTGAAAGTGTGGGGTGCCCGACTGAAGCAAGTCATAACAAGTGTCAAAGTAATGACATGAGAAATTTGACAAAATTGTGTTGTCAAAACATGTGTGATAAAAGTGACACGCATAAAGCATATGTAAGTGTGCTTGTAAGTTGATGACATGCTAATATGAGAAGCAATATAGAGATCATCAAAACAACGAAGAAAACATTTTTGACATGATAAATATTGATGCAGCTAATGTCAAAATTGGGAATAAAATTTCTTAAAACTCAAGTTTGTTAGAAATAAAATCTTGAACTTGGATTTTCTAATAATTGCGCTTAAAATAAACCGAGACTTTATTATAGTTTCAAATATTGTAAGCATAATGCTTATAATTTTGAAAGTCGAGATATCATGATATAAATTGGATTTCTAACACAAAAATGATTATGTGTTAACCATTGATAATGTAGTTGTGCCATGGAAAAGGAAACGAAGAAAGTTATCTAAACAAAAAATGTATGACTCAATACACTATGAAATCAGAATTTATAGCGCTTGTTAAAGCGAAGAAGAAGCCAGAGGGCTTTGATGTTTTTGTTAAGTGAAAACTTCGTGTTGGCAAAGTAATAGCAAAACTGTTATAATGAAGGAATCAAAATCCATAAATTGTAATATGTTGGAAATGACTCCATGTTGTGGAAATCTTCTAAACAAACATATATATCTTGATCCACAATGAAATCAAGTTCATGGCGCTGGATAAAACCGTAGAAGAGGCCGAATGGCTTCAGTATTTCTTAGAAGAAATTTCAAGTTGGAAAGAACCTGTGCCTATAATTATAATATATGTGACAACCAATATGTTGTAAAAATGGCACAAGGTAGTATGTATAATGGTAAGTCTCAACATATAAGTCGTAGACATAATACCACATGGCATGTGATCTCTAAGGTATGAGAAATCCGAGGATACATTACCGAAAACCAAGAGATCAAGAAAGTTGCCTATCGAGAGGAATGAGATTAAAACCCCAAATTGTTTTTAAAAAAACTTGTAGTGGATACCCAACCTAGTTGACTGAAGATTCCAAGATCTAGGTTCGAAAGGTACAACCAAATTACGAGATTGGAGAAACACCTTAGAGGCAAATCTCCAACTCATTCATATGATAAAAGGTGTAACCTGCAGAAAGGGTACGATGATAGCGAAAGCCTTTAATGATTTCTAAGAAACATAAATAAATATGGTGGAATATAGCGGGATACTCTTTCGGAGAGCACCTACGTGAGTGAGAAGTGTGATTGCTTCAAAGATGGAAATCACTTATGAAACGTAGCGTGGACAGATACAACCATAAGAAACAAATTCAAGATTATAAGTTCAATAAGTAAATACGATTGAATATGACTACGGAAGGTTTAAAGCCGCAAGCCACCTCTCCAGATGTTATAACGATTCGTTAAAGGTGCTCATGTGCATCCATGCATTAATTTAATTTATGTGAGAAATTGTTGAAAAAATATGCTTAATGAATTAATATTAAGCATGTAAAAGTCAAAAAATACGAATGGAGAAAAAACAAGCAAAGACGTTCGAGGAACAAGCTGCCTTGGAAGTACCCGCACGGCGTGGACGGCGTTCAAGCGCCTCATCTTCTATCCATGAAATGCTCTGAGGTTTTTTTTTTCTTTAAAAGGTGTGTCCGTTCACCTCCAGGTGTGATTTTTCGTGAGGCAATGCTTCGAAATGATGTCTCCTTGTGATGTTATTTGGTCAAGATAAATAGAACAATCCTTGATTGAATTAAAACACATTTTTTAAGAGAATAAAACATAAGATAAAAGGAAATTTCTGTATATTCATTTTGTGCATCCATTGTTCTTGTTTGAGTGCCTTTAAACCTTTGTGGTTTAAGGATTCATGATTTGAAGTGTTTATATCATGAATCTAGTCGTTGTATCTTGGAAATGATTGCCGCTAAACCGTAAGCATCATAGTCGGGCAATATCATTTCAAGGACGAAGCTTAGAAATCTCGCATCGACATTCATCCTATTGAGTCATTTAGTCCTATATTAATGAGGACGAGCTAAGGTCGTTGATCTACCAATTTTAATATTCTTTATCTTTTTTTTTTCGTAGGACAAAGTATAATAAGTGAGTAGTGAGTGCTAGAGGTACAAAAATTGCATTACTACTACAATACCTTCATTTACTAAATTTAATGCTATATTTAGTTCTAATCATTATTAATTTAACAAAAGTGACAATCTATATTCAAAACACAATACTATTATTTTTAACAACTGACAACCCAAAAGTTACAATATTGCATTACTACTACTAGACCTACATTTAAAAACACAAAGCTACACAACTTTATCTGATTCAAGTTTCTATACTTAAATAACGATGATCGGGTAAATTAATATATTAAAACTAAATCATTTCGTGATAACTTAAAATTACTTCTAAGTATTATTATTTTTAACCAAGGGACAATCTCCAATCCCCCTAAGTTCATCCATTCATACCATAAATCCAAAGATTACGCATGCATTAATAAAGAGAAACCCTACTATTATTAAGCATCGAACAGATTAGACAGCAAATGGAAAAAAAAACAATTAAAATAAAAGTTTGATAAAAAAAATATTTACGATAATTAACAACATAGGATTGCTTCCTCTTCAATTATTCTAAGCATGTGGTGAACTGCGGTAGCTATGTCATCCGCCGAATTCAGTTGGCAACCTTCTTCCACCTGCAATTAAATATTTATTCATTATTTTAATATTTACTAAATTTATTGCTAAAGACATTTAGTTCTACTTCTAGGCATTCTTAGGAATACTAATTCAGGTATCTTCGAAAGTTCTCTCATATGTCATCATTACATTATAAAAAATGAAAGGTAATATCATATAATTTATATATATTCAATTGCACAAAATTGGAATGAAATACTATGCTCACTAATATTTTCTGCTAAATAAATAAATATAAATTTAATAATTTAAATTAATACAAGATCAATTTATATATTTACATGACAAAAAATATATTCTACAAAATGGAACAGAAGATTTTGTTACCTGAAATTTACATATATACTTACTATCAATGCAAAGTTCATTATTGAGTGATAATTAATATAATCTATATTCAGTAAATCACTCCTATGTAAGGAAATTATTACTAGAATATTAAACTTTTTTTTTCCATGTCGTACTCAACATAAATCAAATAGTATATTAATGTCGCGACAAGTTATTTGACTTGATTTTTCCCTATATTATGTACGAAACAAAATAGTATTAATGACCCAAAAGAATTGATCTTTATGCCATAATTTTATTTTGTTTATAAATATTTCGCCGAGCAGAGGGAATATTTTTAATAGAATGATGGATCTATTTTATAAAATACTATTTAATAGAATAGTTAAGATTTAATCATTAAATTAATTTTATTTTTCAAAAATCGCCATTTTGATGTAGAATTATAGCGATAGTCAAATGTGTGCACAGTACTTTGTAGCATGTGTAAAAGTACTTTGTAGCATGTGTAAAAGTAGATTCTTTTGCATGCTCTTGTCATTTTTCTACAGTTCTTGTTTTGTTACCATTCCACAGTATATATGTATCTCAACCCCACACCACCTACCTCCCCCCTCCCCGCCACGCGCACACAGGGTTCTATATACACTGTGCAAATTAAGGGGTGGATTAGTGTGGACTCCAACCTCTTCAAATTTTCAAAATAAAAATCTGTTGCGAAGATTTAGTTATTTAACACAATTCTCTTAATTGTCCTAGTTTTTTAATGGGATTGCACGTACCTTGGCACTGATAGAGTAGAGTACAAGCGAGTCTAGCGTGGTGACATTGAGGTGAAGTATGGTGAAAAACAGGGAATGAAAGGCGGAGACAATCTTGGAGAGCTGGCGGACACTCTTCCTAGAGAGGATCCGAATGTTTGCGTGTGTCTCGATTAAGGTTACCTCGATGTCTGCGATTGAGGCCTTGCTCTGAGAAGTGTATTTATTGCTCAACTGGTTGCTGGTGGTGCAGCTGAACTGCGGGTACGTGAAGAATTGGGCAAATGGTGTGCTGTAGAATGGGTTTTGGGGATCGATTTCGGGCTTTTTTGAGAAGATTTTGGTGTTGTGTTGGTGGATTAGTTTGTGTTTCTTGACTTCCAGGGATTGTAGTGTGTGTTCCAGCTCCTTCACGAATTCTATTGCCCCACCGACTATGGAGGCCTGGTCACCCTACAATCAGAGAATTTTGTTACATTTTTATATGGTTTTCCTTTTTTTCTTTTTTCATTTTGAAGATTTTGACAAGTTTGAGAGTGACAAAACTTGAAATTTCATCTACATTAATAATTCTACGCATTCTTTTGCATATGAAATCGTTTTTTGCTGATTTATTTTTATCTAATATATTAAGAGAAAAATTAATTTTATATAAATGGCAAAATAAATCAAATTAATCCAAAAGAGAAATATATAGCTGATTGATTACTAATTACTATTACTATTACTACTTTGTCATATATGTTTGGCTTGTACCTATAACAACAACGTACGTCCAAAAGAACTTAACATGTGAAATTAATATTAACTATTTTACAACAAGACATACATGCTTAATAATTGGAGAAATTAAATAAACTTCAGGTCTATTTAATTGTACTGCTAAGTTTTTTAAAGTTGAAATTTCATTAAAAATTTAGAATAAATTACATAAACTTTAACTTAATTTTTTCAAATTTTGATTTCCCTCAAGTTTTGATTTCCCTCAAGTAAATTATAATGAAAAATGTTTTGTGAATCTCAAAATCATGAAATGTAATGCATGATTAAGCATCATTACCTAAAAATTCTACAATTTTACACAAAATTCTGCATAGACTTTCTTAACAAAAGCCCATTTCACCAATTTGTTTTTTAATCGTTGCGATTAATCGGATACCCGTTCGTGCTAAAACTGTGTGTATATCGGAAAATACAAACTCAAAAAATTAATAAATTTTCATGAGAATTGAAAAGCAAAAACTTGTATAAAAAAAATCAAGAATGCTTTATTACACTAATTAAGAAACCCTTACATTTTCAATAATAATAATAATAATAATAATTTTCTCAAAAAAAAATTGTGAATAAGAACACAAAAACATACCCTTTGCACATAAGATTCAGGCATGAGGGATCTTAACACAGCCAAATGCTCATTCATTTGCTTCCTTCTGTTCCTCTCTACAGCAATGTGTGTCATTCTCTGTGTCTCAGCTTCCTCCTTATTCTTGCAAACCCTCGGCCTCCTCCTCCGCTTCTTCCGCCCCTGCACCGCCGGCGCTGCCCTCTCGCTGGGAGCTTCAGGGGCCACCGGCTGGAAGCTGATCCGCTCTGGCGCCATGGAAGAGGCGCCGCAGCCACCGATTTCTTGTGTGGTTACTGCGTCCGTAGAAGTGTCATCATTGCAGACACCAATTATTGAGTCGTGCATAATGAAATTCAAGAATTCATTGGAAGAAAGTGCTTCTAAAGCCATGCTTGATTTCTTATGTGATTCGCTTCGCTTTTCGATTCTCTTTTATAGTGGGGAGAAATTGAGCAAGACCCTATACACTATTTGACTTGCCTTTTCAATTGTAAAGGCTTCAATCATTTTATTGTCTTTCTTCCAACCTTTCAAAGAGAGAGAAACTTGATGTCATCCTCTATTATTCCTTTTTGCTTTTTTTTTTTAGTACGGCGATATAAATTATTTTTACACCAATAGATTTAAAATTTATTTATATCTATACAATGTTGTAGAGTGTGAACCCTTAGAAAACTATCTTTGATAATATTTGCTTCACCAAATGAAATTGACATTTATAACTTTAACAATTATCTATTAATTTATCATTTATTATATATTAACTTTTCGCTTTTTCCCATCGAATTAACTTCTTCTATTTTTCCACCTTTTATCATTTATTATATATTAACTTTTCGCTTTTTCCCATCGAATTAACTTCTTCTATTTTTCCACCTAATTAATTTCTCATTTCGTAATTGTATATATATCTGAAGAATCTTTTAATGAACTAAATTATTTAATAATTATAGTTTTTTATTTATGTTATTTTCCTTTCATTCAATTTAAATTAATTATATGATCATGAAATTATGATAAAGTTTATAATTTATGCTCATGCAATGTGTGCGCGTCGATGATTAGTCAGTGGTTATGTGCACGTATTCTTTTTATAATCATTGGTATGTTATAGTTTTTTTTATCATATTTTGTAAGTTAAGGAAGTAATATTTAAATAGTTGAGTAATTTTTATATTAATATTAACGATTTTTTAGGTTTGATTTTTATAAAATTATTTATAATGTTAAAACAATTTTCTGAATTGGGTTGTTTTAGTGTACAATTATTATATGGAATATAATTTGTTAAAATAATTATTGTATGTATGATATCTTGGGTATTTATAAATCTAACACAATGAGACTAAAATACCATTATCACCCTCTTTATAACAATGTATTGATATTTTTTTAGAGTTAATTCAATTACTATGTAAATGATTGATAATTACATTAAAATCCAGAGTTTTTGGGTAAGTTTTTTTATAAGATTGTTTATAATTAGATAATTACTTTATGTGTAATTAATTTAGAGATGGAAAATAGAGGTGACCATTCTCTATTTTATATTGGTACGTGTTATATTGACTAAAAAATTGTTTATTAGAAGCATTGTTTTTTTTTTTTGTACATTGTTTATTGTCATAAATTTTTCTTTATTCATATTTTTTGAAATTAAAACTTTAAAAGATTAGGAATTAGATTAAAATTAAAAATCTTTAGGGGTAGTTTTTTTATAAGATTATTTATAATTAGTCAGAATAATTTATTGAGTATGATTATTTTAATATGCAATTATTTTGTGAATCATCATTAGTTACAATAGATAAAGTATTACAATTAACTGCTCAATCTCTAATATTTTATAGATCAATTAAAAAAGTACAATTTATGAATTGATTATTGTGATTTGGATGTGATATATGCATGGATTCAATGTGCATTTCATATGGAAATTTGTACAAAAAATTAATTATTCATAATTAGTTTGATAAATATATCTGAATAGGTGGATTTCTTTTTCACAAACTTTTTTGTTGTGAAAAGCACAACTAGGGTTCTGTCTCACGTGTAGGCAAAGATATAATGCAGTTTGACCCCGTAACTTTTTGGGTTTTAGTAGTTTAAGTCCAATATACTATGACTCAAAGTTATGCACAAAGATTTGAAGTTCAAATTGTTCAACGAGAATATTCTGAACGAAAGAAGCACTTAGAGAAAACTGGCATATGTGCGCGACTCGACTTGATTTCTTCTATGGTTCATGTAGCATATCTCAATTCATTCGTTATTAAAGACTTATGGGGTGTTTGTAAATGCTTTTGCTAATTGTTTATCAGCTTTTCAGACAAAATAACCATATTTTGAATGTTTTATTTAATTGCTTCTCTAAAAATAAGCAGGAAAAAACAAAAGCAGAGAATCAGGTCATGTCATGTTTTTAACTGTTTTAAGTCGTTTGGTGGTAATTTTGTAATTAATTGAAGTTTATTAAGCTGTTTTTTTATTTTATTTTGATAGCAAATACTCAATACTTTTGCTTAAAAGCAACTTTTTTCAACTTTAAGCAAAAACAACATAAAAGTACTTTGAATAAGCAATTGTAAATAAACTCTTAGTAGTAGTTGTAGTTTAAATCCTATCTTGTGACTCTCTCACACGTGTGAGAGCATATGCCTACAGGTAATGTTTACCACACATCATACAGATAATTCTTGATTTTGCATAAATAAACGTTCTGTAAGATTAAGACATCGACACAGTTGAAAAAATATAACTGAAAAATAAACATTTATCACAGTCATTATTTATGAATCCTCTATATTGAAAAAAACAACAAATTTTAATAATTAATTATTAGTTATTATGTTATATTTCATTTATTGTTTGAGTTAATTTCAAAAAGATCCTGGCAGAATGTCTGCAAAGTGGGAGTGTGTGGGACCCAAATCTATTTGAAGGTTTTGCATAAAAACAACACCTCAAAGCTGTACAAAAAGCCACTGCTCTTCCACCCCTTCAATCTTTTATTATTATTATTAATTATTAATATTATACTACATTTATTTTGTTCCCTTTTTTTTTATTTTGGATCTGTAAAAGAGGCTCCAACTCACTGCTCACCGTAGATATAATGTATATATATCTATCTATGAGCATGGTGTTTATTTCGGTCAATGCATCAATACACAAACAAATATTTAGACATTATTTATCAAATAATAGTTGACAAAAATTGTATATATTGGTGCATAGATCAGATCCGGTCCATTCAAATTTTTTTCATTAGGATGCTAATTGATGATGACATGTATTGAGGATGCATTTGCTAATGCTACTTTTGATTAGAGATCAGATACGATTATGTTTCCCTATTTACACACGTCATCTAATGGGTTCTATGCGCTTGAATATCATATTTACTATACTTGTTGTCTTGAGAGATTTTTGATAGATTCTTTTGTTAGCATAAACGTTCAGTAAGTCAAACGTTGGTTTAATGAGCTTTATGAACCCTAGCCCAATTAGCTATTTAATTACAACTTTAAATATGTCATTCTCTTTAGGGTTAACTTAACACCATTCAATACACTCTCATAAGCCGTCATCACACTAGCACTGGTGCCGAGTTTGTAGATCTGGTCGGTTGATTGGACTAGATGATCATCGCCATCGGATTGATTTCGCTGTTATCGGTAATATCTTTTCATGCATTTATTTATGATATTTGCATGTTTATACATGAATTAGGCACGATCGATCCATCCCGGGTCAGATCTGTTTATGCTTTATTCCGCTGCGTTTGGATCTGACGCCGGGGTACGGAAACCCAACAATGATATCAGAGTCAGGTTGTGTTTTGATTCATGTATTTGATAATTAATTTTTATTAGATCGTTTCCAGTTAATCTAATCGTATTTTTCAATACCCAAATCCTTGCCGGAAAACCAAAAACCGTCGCCGGTGAAGCATCGTCGGAGAACACTCCGGCCGCAAGCGGTAACAGATTGAGCAGCGGCAGACACACAGAGAATTAAGGTCGTCGGCGCGGAGGCTGAACGACGGGATCGCGATCTGGATCTCTGTGCACTTGTCACTAGTTATCTTCGCCACTCGTTTCTTCCATGAGAGGCGGCGTCCGCACGGCTAGAGACAAAGAGAAGGCGGCGATTGAACCCTAGCATCAACCCTAAAATTCGATTTTGGGGATGGAAATGATCAGTTAGGGTTCCGGGATTTTGGGCTACTTTGGATGGGCCCTGAAATGAATCGAACGAGCCTCTGTGATTTCTCTAGCTGCAGGCGAGGTGGGGCTGCGCGGGGGCTGGGCAGGCGAGGTGGCGGCACTGGGGTTAAAAGTTGAAACCCTAAATCACATTTAGGAAGGTGATGAACAGTGTTTTGGGTTTTACAAATTAAAAAAATTAATTTTTTTTTTCAACTTCTAAAATATGGTATTTTTGGATTGAAATTGAATTTTAATTTTGGATCCAAAATGTTTGGAGTCCATAAATTATTTTGGGTCTTTTTAGATATTTTGTCAGGATATTAATTTTTGAAATAAGAAATCATAAACTTAATTAATTAAAAATATGATTTTTAATTTATTAAGTGTAAAATGGAGATTTTATAATTACTTGAAAATTTAATTAATTGGAAATTAATTGAAAATGTTTCATTTAATTTGTTAATTTTATTTTTGGCTAATATTATGATTTGAGGTAAAATAGTGATTTTACCAAGTAAATAAAAATTTAATTAATTATAAATTAAATGAAAATATTTCATTTAATTTGTTAATGTTATTTTTTTATTAATATGGTTAAAAGGTAAAATAGTGATTTTACCAATTAATCAAAATTTAATTAATTAGAAATTAAATAAAATTATTTTATTTAATTTGTTAATTTTATTTTGAATTAATGATGTGATTAGTGGGGAAACGATAGAATAAATTAATTATTATGATCTAATTACATGTGATGTGATTAGTACAATTACATATGATGTAATTGGTTAGTTTAATGTTTAATTACATATGATGTGATTGCATGGTAGGTGATTACCCAACTTGACCAATGTGTTTAGGTGAATGCTTAGGTTTTTATTGTTTCATTATAATTGTGTTTTTTGCTTATCGGACCTGCGAGCCTGCTCTATCTATTTTCTGATGTATCCCGCACCGGGTTTGTATCCTTATTCTCTTGTTTGCACAATTTAATGTAAAATAATTAGATTCAGTGGGAGATCGAGATTGAAGATGGAGCATCAAGAATCAAGACATGAAGCAAAAATGTAATAGGATTGCATGCATGCCTGCATCACCTTAGACAGACTTGTGATCCACGTATGGCTCACGCGGATCAATTAGGAAAAGGTCGTAATTGTCCATATTTATTTTATTATGCACGTGATGTATGATAAATGTTTGTTTGTATGTTTTATTAGTATATATGATGGTGCATGAATAAAACATAGTTGCATGAATCCGGCAAACAAACAAACGAGCATTTGATGAGATTTTAAAATTATTAAATCCCTCTTTTGAATATGATTCAAAACTTTTAATATCAAACTGATAAAGGGGAGCTCAAAAGGGTTTGTTGCTTCCAGTTTTTCATCAACGGTTAAGCCATGGGACACTACTTGTGTCATATTGCCTTACTCACCCACGTGGGGGGCATCTGGCATGGGAAAGCCGTGTGTTTAACTGCCACTTAATTGAGAGTGCGATTATGTTAACCTTTTAGATTACTCACCCACGTGGGATCTTTTGGGCGTGACATTTCAAACCGTGGGATGTGTTAGTTTGACGTGAAAAGGCATAAATGTCCGGCCCACGCAGGGTTATGCCAATCGCGAGACAAATATCTTGGGGGTTGCATATGATGCAATTGTGATCTACCTTTAGTATCATGAAGCCGGTGTGCCCACGTACGGGGTTTTCATGAGCTAGTTAGACTCCAAGCCCAGTAAGAAAATATGATTTCCGTTCATTTGTCATGAGGGGATGAATTCAAAAAATTTAGTGGGAGCATTCAATAACTAAAGTCCATAGCTTTTGAATTAATTATTAATCAAACAGTTTGCATATATTTTCTGTTTATTAACAATATTGTGACTGCCGTGAATCCGATTACATCAAGTCTCAATATAAACAAATTAACCAACGAATTATTCTGATTGGCTGTTAATTTTAAAATAGTGCTTTGCTTCTAAAAGGTTGCTATATACCCTTGGCGGGAGCCTCCTGTTGAAGTGTCTCCCGGTTCGTCTCATGAAGAGATCACCACACTTGAGAAGTGGTGGGACGATGATCTCTCGGCTAGGTTCTATATGATAGCATCAATGTCACCAATGATTTTCAACATAGATATGAGAAACTCGCTCACATTGTTAATATTCCAACACCTACAAATGTTGTTTGGTGAACATACGCGATTACTGAGACTCACGATTTCAAAGAGTTATTTTCATTTCACATGCGAGATGGGGCTTCGGTCTATGAGCATGGAGTAAGAAAATATCTCTTGTTGAGAAATTGGAAAAACTGAACGTGATAATACCTCATTAACTGACCGTCGATTTGATTTTATAGTCAAAATATTGGAAACTCATGAGTCCTTGATTCAAAAGGAGAAATATGTTCTTCTTGTCGAATCTTCTACCAATGATAGGAAGAGTTCAAGGATAAAGAAGAGGAAGTGAAATGGTTTCCAACCTCAAAAGACGAAAATGGATATAGCAGAAACTAAGTAAGAAGAGGCATCTATGTTTTCACTGCTGGTCACTGTCACAAAACTGCAAGGAATACCTAGACTAGAAGCATTCTAGAAAGAGTATGTTTTATATTAAAATTAATGTTTCAATTGGTTCTACTTCTTTGGTATATGATGCCAGTTGTGCTCACATCTTTGCAAAGAGTTGCATATGATGAGAAGAAGTAGAGAGGTCATAGGAAGGTGAAACCTACCTGAGGCTAAGCATTGTAGCAAGAGTTGTGCAAAGGATGTTTGAAACATTTATTTAATATAAAATGTTGAACTGGTTAAGAACTGGTTTGAGCAAATATTTATCTGTTCTAGATTTAATCATGAGCATTGTTCCTATTTTGATAGAGAATGATATTATTTAAATTTACGAATATGATTTGCAGTATTTTTAAGAATGAATATTTTATTGGATTTGGTGAATGAACGATTAGTATGATTATGTTCAAATAATATAAAAAGAATGATAACTTAAATCCACATATCGTTAGCATGTGCTGTCCATTTAATTTAATTCATATGGACGTATGTGGAGCACTAAATGTTAGTGCAAGAGGATGTTGAGTTATCTTAAAAAGAATATGATTCTCTCTGAGTAACCCTCTAAAGTTACATTTTTGTTGAACATAATAATACCAATACAGTGACCAAAACTCTATATACGATATGGAGTGAAAAATAATCCAAATATAGATTTGAGATTGTTCTGCTTATGTGTAGCAGCCAGTGGGAGATGAGTTGGATAGTTGATCCATCTTATGTTATTTTGTGAAAATTTATATTATCAATTGAAGACAAAGTGTTTGTTTCGCAAGTGCAGTCTTTCTAGAGAAAATGTTTCGAATAGAAACGAATGACAATATAATATAACTTGAAAGGGTTCAAGAACTACAAACCACTAGAAAAGTGAAAATGGTGAAATTAATTGAGTGAATCATAACCTTTGAACTACACATACCACGGAGATCTGAAAGTGTTTCAAGAACTCCCGATAAATTGAATTTACTCCTAGAAAGTAGTCAAATTATATTGACCATGGATGTGATCCTAGGACTTTCAAGGAGACGATGTTGGACAACGTTTCGGGACATTAGCAAGATGCCATGAGATTTGAAATAGACTTCATGTACTATGATAAGGTATGGACCTTAGTAGATCATCTTGAGGGAATTGTTCTCATTGGCTGCGAATGGATCTACAAGCGAAGGCTTGGAGTATATGGGAAGGTAGCGACCTTCAAAGCTTAACTGATGGGAAGAGGTTATTCTCATAGGCAAAGAGTTGTCCGTGGGGAACTTTTCATCAGTTGTGATGCTATAGTCTATTTGGATTTTATTAGTTATATCCCTATATTATTAATATGAGATATGACAGATGGATGTGAACACAACATTTCTCAATGATGACATTGAGGTAGAAATGTAGCAGCCAAATGTGTTCATAACTTCTTGAAGTGAGCAAAACGTTTGCAAACTCCAGAAGTCCATTTATAGTCCTAAGAAGGCGTCCCGAAGCAAGAATATTCGGTTGCTAACATTATCAAAATGCTTGATTTTGTTAAAAAATATGGAAGTGACATGTGTGTACAAAAGGTTAGTGGGAGCGCGATTACATTTGTAGTGCTTTAAGTTGATTATATCATACTCATTGTGAATGGTATTGGATCAATCAATTAAAGCATGGTTATCTACTAATTTCTCCATGAAAGACTTGATAGAAGCATCTCATATGCTTGACATAAGGATCTATAGGGATAGATCTAAAGGATGCTTGATATCTCTCAATTTATGTACATAAACACTGTGCTAAAATGGTTTCGCATGGAATAATCGAAAAAGGAGTTACTTCACAATATGTCATAGTATTCTCTCGAGTCAATGGGTCTTAAGATTGATGAGGATAGAGAAAAGATGACATTGATACCTTATGTTTCGACTGTTGGTAGCATATCGTATGCTATGTTATGTACTCGGCCTAATGTGAAGTATGCTCGTAGTGTAATGAGTAGACATCAGGTAGATCCCGGTGAAGGTCACTGGAAAATTATGAAAATAATCCCAAGTGCTTGTGAAGAACTTAGGATATGTTCATGGTTTTTGGATCTGTAAATTGAGAAATAAAAGTTGAAAGTTAAGTTGATGCTAGTTTTCAGTCGGATGTAGATGATTCCAAATGATGTTCGGTTTTGTATTAAAGCTTAATGATGGTGCTGTCTCTTCGAAATTTTCCAAGCAAGACACCACATCGGATTCCACCACAGAAGCTGAACACATTGCAACATACGATGCAGAAAAGAGGCAATTTGGATATGAAATTTTATCCAAGAGTTGAGTGTAATTTCTAGTGTAGTTGGCACAGTCTCTGTGTACTGTGACAATAGTGGAGCTATTATGAATAGCCAAGATCTCATCACTATCCAAACATAAATTGAGTAAATACCATCCAATGAGAGAGATGGTAGACACAGCATTATTATCGATATAATCGCTTCAACAGAAAAATATAGTGAATCCACTGACAAATCCTTTACAACGATTGGTGTCTGTTAGACATCTTGGGAAGATGGTCTTGAGACACATGAGTAGTTGGCTTTGGGAAAGTGAAAGATATTGTTGTCATACACGATTAAGTAAATCAATAGTTGATTGATTGTACTTGTAATCTTATTATGACAAATCTTTGTTTGAATAAATATTTATGGCACTTCTTCATCTGTTTACCCATGCATCTGGATGCATTGATGAAGTCCTCGAGATTGCTATAGTCTATAGAATGTGGTTACGCATATGATGGTGACCATGAAATACATTCTCGACTACGATTTCTAAATGTTCCTGGTCGATGAGCCTTCGAGAATGGGATATCGATATATGCTCCTTAGAGCCTGGTATTCATGATGTGTTTAGAGTAGTGCACCATGTTTCATCGACGTTGGCGTGGAGAAGTCGTCATACACGAATAGGTGCTCATTAGGAATGAGTTCACTGAACGACCCTACTCAGAATTCTATAAGTGGTTACCATTTGTCGAGTATAGAATTCATAGTCATAGTTGTGCACCATTACTCCTCATGACCCGAGGCGTCATTGACGTATTGATAGATAGCTGTGTACTTTGATTTAATGACTGATCACATTTGGGGTCATAAAGTTGTTATTTTGGGTATGCAATGATGCTGTCAGAGCCTATGATTGTCGTTGAGGATTCACCACTGGTCTTGATGAACCATGATGTCCTAGGTGTTTTTTTGTATATGATTCAAGGAATCTCTGATCAGAGTGGGTAGTGCTTGTGAAAAAAGAGTTTTTCATATACGCACACAATGAATCATATAACGTGAAACAAATACATAGTTATTGAAATCACAAGGGGTCTCGACTAACCAATGCTCTAGATTCATTCGGGACATATGAGTGAAAGGAATGTACTGCACGCTAACTATGGCTGACAGGTTCTCGTACGTTGCTAGTCATTTGTATCTAGGTTTTTCGTGAAGCGCAGATTCTAGGCGCTACCCACGATCGGTAGGTTGATGCTGGAATTATATTTTGGTCATTGTCTATTAAAGGAGTTTAATCGACAATGGGACATTCATGGTAAGCCCAAGAAGTTGTTTGAATTCTAAAATCATAAAGTTGTGATCCTATTGCTATGATACACTTCAGCCTCGCTGAGTCACAATCAACCGGCCGCCGATCTATCGATGAGAATTGAGACTTAAAGGTTAAGTGCTAAAATTGAGCGATTTAGAAGAGATGAATTTAATTTTTGAATGCTTCTCAATTTTGGTGGAGTTTCTATATTTGAAAATATTTCATTTATAAAAAGTTCTAAAATTAAAACGTTTGATATATTTATGTCTCATAGTTATGTACATTGGTAGTACATCAAGTTATTCAATTGGATTGAGTTACTTGATTACAAGTTTATAGTTTTGTTTTGGCTTTTGAGCAAGTGGGAGATTGTTAGCATAAATGCACAGCAAACCAAACGTCGGTCCAATGAGCTTTATTGATCCTAGCCCAATTTGCTAACTAATTACAACTATAAATATGTCATTTTCTCTAGGGTTAACTTAACACCATTCAATACACTCTCATAAGCCGTCATCACACTAGCATTTGTGCCGAGCTTGTAGATCTGGTCAGGTTGATTGGACTAGAGGATCACCGCCATCATATTGATTTCGATGTTATCGGTAATCTCTTTTCATGCATTTATTTATGATATTTGCATGTTTATACATGAATTAGGCACGACCGATCTGTCCCCGAGTCAGATCGTTTATGTTTTATTCCGCTGCATTTGGATCTGACAGCGGGGTACGGAAACCAACATCTTTGTGCCTTGAATAAATGAAAAGCTATTTGTGGTTTTATAGTTTGTTATTCAATAAAAAAATCCTATAATAACATATATTTTATTCAATAACTATAGATATAATTCATTTTATTTTCCCGTGAGTTCATTGAAGTGTCCTAAATTAAAAAAATTGTGATCGTGCGGTGGAACATGGAATATGTACTGGTAGGGACAGTTATATACATCTCGTGAAGATTTGAAACTTTTGTTTTGCATTGGCTTCAAACCATTGATGAGTGGGCAGAATTTAACATCCCATTCTACATAATTTCTTCTTTGAAACATAGTTGTCCATCCTTTGTTTGCCCCGTGGCATCATCTTCAACTCGGACATTCAAACATCTAAAAAAACACTAACTTTTAAACACTTCTTAACTTACAATTTCTTCAATTAGCATAAAATATAACAAGTTATTTCTCAAAGAAAAATTTGTATTATCAAGAATTGCTATGCTATAGTTGTAAGGCCCTCACAATATTGTGATAAGTGATTTCGGTACAATGACACTGTTTGATAAAATGAGAAGACGTGCATTTAGAACTTATCTCAATGTATCATATATGGGTGTTACTTTTAAGGATAACCATAAAATAACAACATGTATCAGTCCTATCTTCACCATTAATTCTCTCTACCCGTTTGAGGCAAAACTGGTCATTTACTTATCATTAGCTAAAGGCAGGGAGAGTTAATTCTAGATTCTATAATTATTTCTTGCTTTAACTTTAAGTTGGTCCATTGATCAATAAGTTAAGTGAAATTAAGATTTTAAAATTACTTGAGGGCCATCTTTAATTAAATTCCTCAATACAATATATAATATTGTAACGAATGCTTGCCTCTTTTATAGGTTGATTGGACGGTCAAGATCAGGCCAAACACATTGAGTGGTTATGATTGGTGGCCATACATTATAAATGACAGTTACAACTAATCCTATCAAATTGATTTTCTGCAATTGTGGGGTCCTCTTTACTTAATTCGTTATGCATCAAATCTTATACATATGTGAGTAGGTATTAAGTAGTTCTAATACACCGATTAAGAGTTTTACTATGTCAGTTATTGCAACGTTTACAAAATCATGACATAATTTACATCATATGTACATAAGAACAACCTAAAGAAGTTCAACTCCTAAGCAGTGGTTCAGTTCGCAGCGAAAATTGACTCACAATCCTGTCCTACCACATCTATGAGTCCCTATAGAAACAATCACAAAATATGAGTATTGATAACAACTATCTCAGTTCTATATCAATAAGGAAAACCTCATACGGTAAATAACCATCGTATAATCTCAACTGTGATTGTTCTGTACTATGCATCATAATATGCAAATATGTAATGACATGTCTCAATCATCATCCTGTTATAACAAGACAGATATGATATGCCTCTCAGCTCAATATGTCAGTGGCTCAACCTTCACGTCCCATATTAGCAGCAAATATCATATAACCGTCCTCACACGTTATAACAACCAAAGCATATGCCCAACAATGACATCCTCTCATGCCAAAGTATATGCTGAACAATAACATATCTATCGTGGCATCAATCTCAACAACATGCATGTATATCATAATGAATGTAGACACATATGATATCATCAATCATATATCTCAATCTCAATATCATCATCACAATAACATGAATACTCGTACGTCAACACGTACCTGTTGTGCGACACAAAATATATAGGTCAGGCGTCAATGTTTAACCGGGTCGTTGCCCCATCCCCTGTGACGATGCTACATAAATATCAACAACGTATAATGTCATAGACCATGTTATGAAACAACTACCAAGAACATACTACATTTTCATAATTTTGGTCTTGCGATCGATCGATAAAAACACTAGCGATCGATCGATATTAAATCTGAATTTCATAAAAAGCTACGGCATTCCAGCGATCGATCGGTCACATCAGCGATCGATCGCTACGTGAACCGCCTTACACATTCCCCTGTTTCAGCGATCGATCGGTACGTCTACCGATCGATCGGTCGACAACAGAAATCCACTACCATGGCGATTTCAAGTCTATCTTCTTGGCGCTTCTCATACACCTCACTTCTTAACATTAAAACTTGTTACATACAAACTCTAGCATCATAAAAGCAGGTTTCCTTCATTAAACAACTAAATTCTTTGCATGATAACAACTAGTACTTCCAACCATGAACATTTGGTAATCAATTTCACACAACTCATAGATAACTACATAGTCAAGCTTTAGAAACATAAATTCCTTACCAAAGAGGTCCAATTCCAAGTAAAAGACTAGTTTCCAAGCTGATTATCCAAGTTCAAGGGTCAAGAACACAAGAAACACTTGAGAGAAGAGTAGAGAGAGTTGCTAGGTGAGTTATGGTGAAGTGTGAGTCTTCATAATCTGATTTTAATTTAAATAACATGCTTTCCAAATGACATGAAATCCATCTGAAATTCAACTTCCATGCACATCACATACACATCACATTCTAACTCAAATTCAAATGCATGGTTCATTTTTAAGCACCTCACACTATGTTTAAGTCATTTCCTCATATGTCAACGACTCCCACTCGTTTCCCCCAAAATCGAGTCCACACCATATACTAATTAATTCATAATTACTCAATATTCTCATCACACATGCTTAATTCATATCGAGGCATTACAATTCTTCCCTACTCAATGAATTTCGTCCTCGAAATTGACTACACATAGCATGACTGCATAAACTTATACTCAACTATACGTTTCATATAATAAAACTTGTAGTAACATGAATGCTCACCAATATAACTAACAATATAAAACCATACCATAGAATAAATCAGGATACCGTTGCATCATATGCTGCTCCGTCTCCCACGTTGCCTCCTCGACACCCCGTCTAGAACATTGTACTTTTACCATTAGGATTACTTTATTTCGTAATTTCCGCTCAGCTCTATCCAATATCGTAATCGGTCTTTCCTCATATGACACATCTATATCTAACTGTACATCAGACGGTTGCAATACATGACTCAGATCGGGTTCGTATTTCCTTAACAGCGAAATCAATAATGGTGGTAATGCTAGTCGGTAAGCCAATGTACCAATCTGTTGCAATACCTCATACGAACCAACATATCGTGGAGACAACTTTCCACGCATACCAAATCGTACCTGTTAGGATCGGTCCGGGGTGTTTAGAGGGGGGGGGGGTGGGGAATGAACACTCCTATTAAAAATAATCCTTTGTGATTTCTTTCGGATTAGTGAAAGAAATCTGTTTCTTAATCAACTTTTCTGCAGAACAGACCACTGAATAATTTAGTGCGGAACTGTCTGTTCTTAGTAAGAACAGCTCGATGGCTTGAAAAGTATAACAGGTACATAATGATAAAAGACAGAATATGTTTCTGAAAGTTCGAAGGTGGTGTAATCCTTTTACGTCTCCCCTTCTTCCAATTAATGAAGGATTCCACTAGAAGACTTTGATTTATACAATCCTGTTGTACAAACCCAATTCAGCTGGATTTACCTCACTACCAGACTGAAACTCCTAGTCTCTTGATCTGTTCAGACACATTCTGTCTGACAGTTACAATTGATTCTCACTTCTCTATCTTAGTACATAATACAAAAGATAGACTTAAGTCTATGCACACAATGATTCTAAGATGATCAAATCTTACAATATGCTTGTGCTTATGAAGATTTGTAGCTCGAGAATGTCTGAACTTGTAAGCTTGTGCTGTTTAGCTTTCTTTTGCGTTTTTCGATTTTTTCAGACTCTCTCTTGAGCTCTTCTGTTGCATCCTTATATAGTCGTATGTACCAACGACATTATTTCCCTTTATGTGCAACTCTTGACTCTGCTCAAACTCTGAGTACGCTACAGTCTTATTCTTTTGGGCACTTGCCATTCTGGTTCATGCTTTCGGCGACTGTCAGGTAAGCTCTTCTTTGTCTTCTTACCTTTTATGGTAATCTTCAGTCCTCGGTCTTTTTCAGCTTTAATTGCAACAATAAATGCTTCAATAAATAGCCGTTAATGATTCGGACTGAAGAGGAAATCTAATTCAGCGTTGTCTGCTCTGATCTGATAATAGTTGAGCTGTTCTGAAGCTTCGATCTGGCCAGGCTGATGTTCATCGATCCGTTCTGATTTGCGATGTACCATTTCAGCTTGATCTGCTTTGAGCGATCGATCTGGTCAGTCTGATTTCTATCGATCCGTTCTGATTTGTTTTGTCATCTTTAAAATCCGGAACTAACAGTACCACACCTTTAAAAGGTGAGATTTTCAAGAACACTCGGTCACCAACTTGGAATTCAAGCGGTCTATGTCTCTTATTAGCATATGCAGCTTGTCTATCTTGAGCAGCTTTTAATTTCACTCTGATCAGTTTCACTTTTTCTTCCATTTCTCGAATCATATCCGGTCCACTGATAGAACACTGATCAACATCATTCCAATACAATGACGATCTACACGTCGCCCATATAATGCCTCAAATGGTGTCATCTGTATACTAGTCTGATAACTATTATTGTATGAAAACTCAACTAAGGGCAATGACTCTTGCCATGTGTTATCAAACCCCAATATACATGCACGTAACATATCCTCAATCGTTTGTATTGTATGCTCTGTCTGTCCATCTGTTTGAGGATGATAAGCTGTACTCAACCGTACTTCTGTTCCCAATGCTGACTGTAAGCCTTCCTAAAAATGAGAAGCTATTGCGAAAATTTATTGGGGAGACTATATTAGCTTTGTTTTGGTTGAATTGATTTATCACTATAGGTTGTCAAAGGTTTTATTTAGTTTTTTGTAATGACTTTGATAGCTTGAAGATTTTGATCCAATTTTATTTTAGTTTTGTTAGATTTTTGTTTTTGTGCTTTAAAATGTGATAAAATTTTGTGACACGATTCATTAATGTTAATAAAGATGTTAATTGTTATTTGTTTTTTATGTGTAAGCAAGAAAAATGAAGAAAAAAAGGCTTGAAATATGCAGTGACAGTAAATGTTAATATTGTCAACATCACCATATCAATGTTTGGTGACACTTTATTTTATCATTAAATGAGTTAATTATTGAAATTTTAAATGACGGTAAATAGCGTCACATGACATATTTGTTGTGACGCTTTTTATATATTGCAAATTGTAGTATATGCGCCGCTTTAAAGCATCGCTATAACTTATACAAACTTATAGTACACTCATCTATGAGGCGCTATAAACAAGCGTTACTAAAGAATAAGCGTCATTATATAAATCTTTCTTGAATCTTATTGGCGCCACCAAAAAATCGCGTTCTTTGTTTTCCGCTCATTGTTTGATTGCTTTCTGGAGTGTATTATCTCGTGTTTCTGCGCTTGATTCTTAACAAATATGAATTTGTCTCCTACTTGGAAACGATGAATGTAACACCTTTCGTTTTGTTAATCGTTATAGCTAGTTGTAACAATGTAATTCAAATATTTTATAGATTAAAATTTGTTTATGTAGAAAATAATAACTAATTACTTATCATTATAGTGAAAAAGGCTGATTTTAAATCTGATTAACTCTTTTTAAACAGATGTGATTAATAAACAAAACTAGTCGGTGATTCTTGAATATAAATTACACAATAAATAATTAATCAAATAATGATGATGTAGACGAGTCACTTATTATTTAATGTCAAAAGATAGTATATAAATAGTTCAAAACATTTGGGATACCCTACATGTATAAATTACATATATTTCTTTATCACTAATTAGTGAAAATTCGATGTACGACTGATACACATTTTCTCAAAAGTCGTGTGTCTGAAGGCGTCTACAGAATGGTTGCAATGCAAGATGTTTTTATATAAATAGTTATATCCTCAATCATATTATAACATGCTTCTTAGAAATTTATGTTTATTAAATTTTGTTATAAAATATATTTTTAATATATCTTACAATATAAGTTAAAATCATGGTGCGTAAATATCATTTTACTAAGTGCATATGATATTTTTAAGGAAAAAAATAATTTTTGGAAAGGTGCGTTTAGATCAAAAGATTTGAAGTTAAAAGAATTTTGAATCCGAGATTTATGGGGGTGTATTCAATCTAGACTTTTATTGACTTTTAATGACTTTTTTAAATGATTGACTTTTATGGAGTTAATAGATTTTTATTGACTTTTATAGAATTCAATGGAGTTATAAAAAGATTTGTATAGAGTCTCGTAGACTTTTTCAATAGATTTCTATGGACTTTATCGACTTTTAATGACTTTTTTAAATGATGGACTTTTATGAAATTGATAGATTTCTAATAACTTTTATAGAATTACACGGAATTATCAAAAGAATTTTATAGACTCTATAGATTTTATAACTTAATAATTGATTTCTTTGAACTAACAATTTAACATAAATAACTTCTTAAACATATAATTTTTTTTACTATTAATGTAAACACGTTTTACTTATTTAACAGTAAAAAATGTGAAAAATACTTATTCAATTCTTTTGCATGGCAAATATTGAACAACTTTTTTGCATCTTCAAGATGACGACCTCGAAGATTCAGTTAATGTTTCTATATAATTGTAATCTATAATTCTGTGTAATAAAACAAAAGTTTTCTATTAAATAACATTTTATACATTTAAAATATTTTTTGATGATTGTTGACTACTATAAAAATTCTTAAAACATATTTTTTAAATTAAACATGATAATTTATATCGTTATAAATATATTTTGTTTTAGAAAAATATTTATTATAATTGTTTATAGATATAGACCCATACAATCGTTTTAAAATCTATCATCTAATATAAAATTGAGCACATTAACTTGCTATTTTATCAAAATACTTGTGTAAATATTAGTATTATATTGGATAAAATATAAGATGTGAAAAATAATAATTGAAGAAAGAGCCGCACATTAGGAATTAAAGAAAGGGTACATGTAGAAAACAGGGGAGGAAAGCCAATGAGGAGGTGGCCGTGTCGGAAATGAAAATAGCAAAGAGTAAAGAGAGATGCAGGTAATTAGGAATTAAAAGTCATTCCAAATCTTTTGGAGAATTTTTAACTTTTTTGGGATGTACATGGGGCATCAAAGTTTGTACCTAATGATTTCAACAGAAGTCATTAAAAGTCTATGAGATTTTGGATACCTATAGACTTTTATAGAGTTTTAAAAATTCAAGTTTGAATACCACCTGACTTTTTAAAACTCTACGAAAGTCTGTCTTGAATACCATTAGACTTTTGTAGAGTATATAAAAGTCTGGATTGAATACCTCTAGACTTTTAAACTCCATAAAAGTCATTAAAAGTTTATAACAGTTTATAACCAATACACCCCCCTTAAATTCATAAACTTTGTTTGGTTACTTCCGAATTCTATAAATTTGGAATTTCTCTTATTCCATTTTTAGCTTGCTTATTAACCAATGTATTGGATTTCAAATTGTCAAATTCTCACTAGACGAAGCCATTTAAATAATTTTATTCCAATATAACCTTAACGGAACTAATTGATATATAAAAGTTAACATTTTGAAAATGACTGAAAGATATCTAAATCTCAAGTTGGAAAAACCAAAATTGTAGAGATATATAAATTTACTAAATAGTATATTCATCCTTCAAAATTTGTTGAAATCGCTTCATCTATTAAAAAACATTTTAAAAAAAAAATTACATTATACCTCCAAAAAATTACATTTTACCCCTCATAAAGAAAATTTTTCCCCGCCCTAAAATTATATATTTACCTCCTAATTTTTTTTTTTGCCCTCTCTTTTTAAAATATTTTTTGTCATACTTATCAAAATTCACGCGTCCGCCCCTGATCAGACACGAAGTGTGACAAAGCATCATGATCAAGTTTCAAATCTTGCAAATTTTTAAGCGGGTTTAGTACGAGTAGTTTTTACTGTAATTATATTAAGTGAATCAAAAAATTAAATAACATATGGATATACAAATTTTAAGAATAAATACATAAATTTTAGAAACTATCAAGAGTAACCTTAAAATTTAAAAAAAAAAAAAGGAAGATAACGAAATATGATGACACAGTTTGCACTGAAAATTGCAATTAAAACCCAACTATTATGTACCACATGCAACAACGAATAACATAAATCATAAATTAATAGAAAATCATTCCACGAGATCAAACAATCAAATTCAACCGTCAACTATAAATTGAAGTAGAACCTAGAACAAAGAATTTACACAAAAAATCAATAAAACCATTCATTAGTTCACCGATTCGAAAACCATAACTATTTAAAACAACATGTCTTCAAAACAATAAAAGTACCGTGTCACAAATCCATCAAAACTTGATCAATTAGAGTGAAAAACTTTCTAGTGATGGCTAAAATTGTGCTGGATGAAAACTTTTACTGATGTTGTTCGATTCCCATGAGTTTCAAAGGAGTGTAATTTTTGAGTGGGAGATTGTTGGGGTACAACAATTGTCCTTACTATGTGATCAATCGAAACGTGGTGCTTGGAATGCTGTACGGTTTAACAGATTTGAGTTGCACAATTACCATCAGTTATAGTTTTTGATAAAGCGGAAAGTGTTTGATTCTACGTACCGATGTTTAACGCGGTTAACTTAAGGTAAGCCACGTTTTTTCTCGCTTTTGCCCTGATCAAAACTTTTTTTCTCACGCTAAGTCCATGCTTTTTAGAGCACTCTCATCAGATATTATATTTGAATATGTATTTCAGTATAATTTATTTTTATGTATGTGGAGGAAATGAAGAAAGAATTAGGAAATGGGGGGATAGCCTTATCTGATGAGATAGATAGAAGAATAGCGAAGCAAATGGATATAGGACAGGTCCCCCCTCACGGTCCAACTTGTCAGAAATTTAGCCAAGACTTGCCAGTTCCCTCACCCACAATCCATGTGACTTACAGCTTAGCTTTGGAAACATACAATCTCTCAACAAAGATAATCCAACATACATGGTCGTATTTCATACTGGGTTTTGTATTCTTTAGAGTTTGTGACCCAAATTATGTTACATTTATTATTATATTTGCACACACATAAATTAGGGTTTTGCAAACAGTTGTTGAATGAGCTGCCACTCTCCTCTTGTACTCGATTTCTTTATGATGAATTCCATTTTCTGCTCTTTGTTTTTTTACCAATCAACAGTTTTCCACTTAAATCTATATGATATATCCGGATGAACTTGTGGTTTTTTTTTAATTAAAAAAAAAAATCTTGGATTAAGATTACGTTACTATTATTATTATTTTTTTCTTCAAAAAATGGAATATATCATGTCAAGTTTCTCTGTCGGTAGACTCGATCAACCGGTAAAGTAAGGATATACAATGTAAGAACGAGATTAAAAAAAAAGGTGACCTACTCTCTTAATCCTACATTCAATTTATTTCTTATTTTAAAAAGGGTAAATTTTTTTTTAAAAAATGTTCCCAATACTAGAACCAAGCTTTTAGGACTAATCAAATATGGTCACATATAAATTTGTTTTTTACATAAATGTTTTAAAACTTTAGTCTCATGGGAAATTATTTTTTAACAAAAGAGATCTCAAATTAAATTTTTTTTTAACAAAAAATATCTCAAACTAATTTACAGTATACTAGAAAATATTTAAAATAAATAAATGGGTTAAATGTAATTTATATAGATCAAATAGTTTAATAACATGCATATGTATATTACAAGATGTAATTTAGGATTTTGGTTATGTACAATTTCGATTTTATTTTTGAGATACGGTTCCAATTTTGATTCCAGTTCGGGCGGGCCCAATCATCAGCATTTCGCTGCACTAAGCATGGGCCGGGTTGGTTACTGTATTATTTTGACTCCATCTTAAAAAATAAATAGCATGAAAAATAATGAAAGTAGAATACAAGTGCAATAGTCCCGAGAAATTGGAAGCGTTGTAATATTTATTTTGGATTTTGGATTTGCTATGTGTGGGCATGTTTTATATTACCCTTATACTATTTTTTAGCAACTCTACTCAAATTTAATGTTAATTTTGATTAGGATTTAAAATGAGAAAATAAAAATTTATTAAAAAAAACAAAAGGTGTCCAGCTCCGTAGGTTACATACGACGCCTAATATTCACAACACGGACCTATCCTCCTTTAGACACAGGTCTGTGTGCGTTTATGCTTAAAGTAATACCGTTGGCATGTCCATCCAGGTCTGTGGGCTTACCGCGGGGAGATGCATCACATCGTGGGCCCGTATGCAACAACAATTACACAATGGCGCTGGCTGACTGGTGCTTACTAGCTATGGTACGAACTTGTGATGTGTACGAGTTTCTGCACTTATTAATGCATATACATGGGTGGGTGATTACCTTAAGGGCATTGTCCTAACTCTTTCTGCTTATGACATGTGTCCAATTTGTTAATTTATTTATGCTATTATTTCTTTTAACGTTTCATCATACTTTCAACCATGGTTACGTTTTATTACCTTTTATTTTGTAATTTGTGTACAAATTTTGGGGGGAAACTTTTACATTCTAACTGTATCTTTCAAAACTTTGACATCATTCCTTGACGACATAATATCTGATTTCTTAGTAGCATTCTCAAACAAGATTTTCTTAAAAATATTTGTGTGAAGTTTTTCGGGAATCAATTTTTGTTCCTCAGATAGATTCCTAAGATATCGTTCACAAGAATCTATTTTTGTTTATCAGTGGCATTCAAACAATATTCATTGTGATTGTATTTGTCTCGAAGAAATGTCCTCTAAAAAGTATATATAATTAAGGAAACCTAAATGTGACTGATTTGTTGGGGGCGACCGAGAAGAGAGGGAGGGGGCAGGTGACCAGGTGGGGGCGTGCGACCGGGCTTTGGGTTGTTGGGGGCGGGCGACCGTGCCTTGAGTGGTGGGCAGCCGAGTTTAAAAAATCAAGTTTTTTGTTCTATGCTATTGCGTAAAGTTCATTGATTTTTTGTTTCTATTTTATGCAGGTTATTATCCAAATAATGTAACAATCTCATCATACCCACACAACATATGAAGTTGCCAATACATGTGAAGAGCAATGTGTAGTTCCGGAAACTCGAATGATGAATATGTGCATGTACCATTTACCAATTCTATATTAGTTCAATTGGAGAATAGATTACATGTTGTTCAAGTTGTCATTAGTGTCGGGGATGCGTATTTATTGTATTGTAATTATGCGCATGCTATCAACGTTATTTTCCTGGTACTACGGAACTCCAAGCTAAAGGGTTTGAATGTGCATGTGAAGGTGGTAAAGATGAAAAACGTTCAAGAGAAAGAATACCTTTTTTATCTAAAGCCGATAACGAGAACCAAATGTAAAGATAAACTTAGAATCACAAGACAAAATGAGGGAGAGTGGAAGGTTGCTAAATTTGTGATGGAACATAACCATGAAATGGTTGGGCTGATCAAAGACATTTGTTGAGGTCATCACACAACATTTTATATGCTCAAAAATCTATCTTAGAAGCAATGGTAAATGCCGACATATCTGTGGCGAATGCAGTATCTTATATGGAGAGTGAAGCACAAGGGCAAAAGAATCTGGGATTTATCCGAAAAGATGCATATGATCACCTTACTCGTATAAGAAAACACAAAAGTTGAGAATGGAGATGCTTCTGCATTACTTCACTATTTTATAAATAAGTCAAACATCGAACCGGGTTTTTATTGGAATGTTGAATTAGATGATGCTAATAGGGTGTTGAACTTTTTCTTTAGAGATTATAGATGCTTGGTTGAATATGAATATTTTGGTGATGTTCTCTCAGTCGACTCTACTTATCGGACCAATAGATATGATTTCATACTTGCTCATTTTATTGGAATAAATCACCAAAGACAAAATATGATGTCTGGTTTAGCATTTATGTCGGATGAAACTGAGGCATCATGTGATATCCGGAGATTAAGTGTAGTAATCCTAGATTTAATAATAATCATTAGTTGATTATAATTGTGGTAATTATGAAATAATTACACAATTGAGATTTTAGGGAATTATTATCTGGTGTTGGACTTGTGGGATTCAAGGTTCGAGATTTTATTATTGGTTGTGTAGTGAACCTTGGAATTGTGTTGATAGTGGGATTTGAGTTGGGGGTTTTGGATTGAGGTTGATGTTTTGAGCGAGAGGGAGTTAAATTATTGAACATTTTTTTTATTAAAGAATTTTGGTGCAAGTATTTAAGACTCGGGTTTTTGGAGCCTTGGTACTATATATATCAAGTGGACTCGATTTGCAATCATTTGCACTCATTCTCTCCCTCCTCTATCTCCCCATTTTCCATTCCCCTTTCTTCTTCTTCATTTTTTTCTTGAAGAGAAATTGGTGGAGCTCGATTTTTGGGACGATTTCTCTAACTAATCGTTAGGTAAACTCCTCAATCTCTTGCTTATGGTTGTTTTGATTTTGAGTTTGAAGCTTATGGTTATGGTTTTGGGTTTGGTTTAGTTTTGAATTAGGTTTTTCAAAAACCTTGAATTATTGTTGGATTTCTTTCATAGAATCCAATTTTGATCCTGTTTAGCCTAAAGGATGTCTGATTGTGGTTAAAGTTGGATTGGTTGAGTTTTTAGGTCGAAATCGTCATGGATCGCGATTTCATTTTTTTTGAAAATCGCAGGTGGCGATCGATCGCCTATGGAGCAACGATTAGTCGCCGAGGGCAGTAGCTCCACACAACAAAAATCACGGACAAGCGATCGATCGCCAGTGGGCCGGCAATCCATCGCCGAAGGCAGATTTTTGAAAATTATTTTTTTTGTGTAGCGATTTCGATTTACGCTTTGCCTGAGTCTTCTGCATAGTAAATCATTGTGATTAGATGATATATTTTGATTTTGGCCGTGCTTGAAAATGAGTAGTGTGCACGTTATGGATAATGAATTACTGATGTGTGTAGCATGTGAATTCATCGTACCTCGGGGCAAAGACAAGGAGTAGCTCTTACAATTGGACAATAAGGGACGTGTAACATACGAGCATAGATAAATATATTATTATTGGGTTTAATAAATAATAGATCATTGTTGTGTTTGAAATAGTACGTAAAAGACGTTCAAGTATTGAATGTCATATTTGTTGACATATTCGTTGAGTAAGTGATGACATGTGTATGAAATCACCCATGAATGATGATATGGATTATGGTGATGCCACTATTGAGCGTGCAATAGATTATGATGCCGTCGTTGTCGAGCGTGCATTGGAGTTTAGTGACTCCTTTATTGAGCGAGCGAGGTGATATGATGATATTGTGATATGATGAGATTTAAGTATGCAATTGTAAATTGAAATGCATGTGACTATAGTAAAATCATTGTCATTGATATGATTTAATTGATTTTGGGAATTGATGATTACGAATATTGTGAGAACATGAACAGCTTGGGAAAGCTCCTATGGTTATTGTATACTCATGGAGTACTTCTTTAAATTACAACATTATATTCTGTAAATTATTAAATGGGAATTTGTTGATTTGTGATCTTGTTGGTGGTATGCTCATCCATTGTGTGGGCTGTTCTGTTGAAATAGGTAGAACAGGTATGCCATTGGCTCTGTAAATGACTTCGAGTCATTGAATGAGGATGCTCTTGGAAGCGAGGTACCAATAGTGGTATTGGTTAGTGATGTATACAAGTAGATACACATTTAATTATTGATGATAGTCTGTAAGTATAATGACATGTGTATATGGGTTGTATATTATGTTTTGAGATTCCTCTTTTCATTTGAGTGTGCATGCAATTCATTTGAGAGTATAATTGCAACACGAATTTGAGAATATGTATAGTGCATTATGAAGTGTATACATTGGTGATTTGTATTCACGGTGGGAATCGGGTTTGCCGGGAGATAATGTCGCAAATTTTGTAGAAATCATGCTATAATTATAAGACATGAATAATGAGAATTCCCTACACGTTGTAATGTATACACAAATGACGATATAAATGCACTAATGACGAGATTAGGACTTGGGGTCCTTACATATCATTTGAATGGTTTTTAAAACATTTCTTGATTCTATGAGCGGGAATAACCTGAAACAATTTTTATTGATCAGTGTAAGGCAATGTGAATGCAATAGAAAGAGTATTTCCATGTGCACATCATCGGTTATGTCAATGTCACGTCAATCAAAACGTGCCTTCACACTTAGGTAGCTTGAATGATGAAATTTTAAACAATTGTGGCACAAATGTATGCTCTATTGTGAATCTGAAAATGATTTTGAGGCCACATGGAGATTTTTGATTGATGAATATAATCTCATTAGTCACAAATGGTTGAATGACATGTACAAATTGAGATACAAATGGGCTACTGCGTTTAGTAATAACACGTTCAGTGCAAAGCCTTTAGCTACTTCTAGAAGTGAGAGCACGGACGCTGTTTTGAATAAGGCAGGTGACAAAACCATTACATTATATGATTTTGTTCTTAGTTATGAAAAATCCAGAATAATTGACGTGAAAATAAGAAGGCTGAGGATACTCGTTGTCGTCAGGGGAAGCTTCGATGATTTTGAAAAATAATCCGTTGTCGAATTGTGCTGTTGATGTGTATACGCTCACCATATACAAGTCATTTGAATTAGAATTTATTAATTCTTTGAAAACAAGATTCATTCATGAACCTTTCAGCAATACGCTTCTTGAGTTCTAAGTAAGTCTCATGGTCAAAATACAAGAGTGAGACAAGTAGTTTTCAATAAAGAGACATATGAATTACAATTTAGTTGTCATAAATTTGAGTCAATGTGAATATTATGCAAGCACATTTTGAAAGTCTTCAATTTTATGAATGTGAATATGATTCTCAAATCATACATTACGAAGCGGTGGATGAGAAATGCAAGAAATAGAAAATTTGATGAGGTTAGAGAATGTGAAAATGGAAGTGAATTTTTTTTTTGAAAAGGAAAAGATTATATTAAGATGAGTACAAGGGGTACTCGGCCTTATAAAAAAGGGAAATTCAAATTACATAGAATTAAGACATATTAGTGGTTACCAATCATTAAGGGAAAAACTAAAAGAGACTTTATGCTTAGCTTTAATCCACCACTAGCATTGGACAATCACCTTTTCCACAATAAGGCAGACATTTGTTTCGGCATTGTTAAAAATCATGTTGTTCCTTTCATTCCAGATGCTCCATATCGAACAAATCCATAACATAGACCATATATTCTTTGAACAATCACCGAACCACAAACCAATATGTTGGTCGAAATGAGCTCTACGATTCCCAGCACCTACATAATTAAGATTAAGCCAATAGTATAAAGCACTCCAAATATTATAAGAGAAAGGACACTGTCAAAATAAGTGTTCATGATCTTCATCAGCTTCGTAACAGAAGATACAATCCAACTGATTAAGTTCCACACACCTAGTAGCCAGATTGATCCGAGTGGGGAGCTTGTTCAGGAATAATTTCCAACACAGAATGATCGCTTTTAGTAGGAGCCACTTTACACCATAGGAAAGGGAAAAGATGAGAGCTTGCCACAATAGTGGTGCCAGATTCGGATAGCATATTGTAGGCTGATTTGATTGAATATGATCCTTCCGCCGAATGTTTCCACCGCCAACCATCACTAGAATTCACGTCCAGCTTAATTTTATTGATTACAGACATGAGATCATCTAAAATGGTTAGCTGCCACGAATAAAAAGGTCTCCTCCAAGAAATGTTCCAAACCCACTGACCATTAACCCACTTCCCTACTTCTGAAATCTTATTCAACCTGTTTAGAGATAGGCCAAAGACACGGGGAAACCTAAGCCTTAAACAACCACCTTTAGCCCCAATTTTCCGACCAAAAAATCAACATCAGATCCATTTCATATAGACCGACTGATCCCTTCTTGGAACCACCCACCACTGACCGAGGATTCTAGGTTTAAGAATTCCTTCCACCATATCGACTTCTTACTCCAATCTCTCGCATCCGCGACTACTCCATTCAGAGCCCCACATTCCGTATTTGGAATGTAACACCTTGACCCACAAGTGGTTTTTCTCAGTTCTGAATCTCCAATTCCGTTTCCCAAGGAGAGCAACATTGAAGGCTGATAGTTCTCGGACCCTTAGTCCCCCCTTTGATTTTTCCTTGCATATTTTGTTCCACCTTACCCAAGCAATTTTCCTTACATCTTTCCCACCGCCCCAAAGAAAATTCCTTTGAAGCTTGATGATTTCATTCAACACTTTCTTGGGAATCCTGTAAAAAGTAGAAGATATACTCGAAGAGATGATAACACTGCACTTAAGCGCACTGCACGGCCACCTATCGAAATGTTTTTGTTTTCCTGATAAGTGCAATTTTTGCACTTATATTTAGATGTTTTCTCGTTATTTTTTACAATAATTCTTGGACTATATTACGTATTTTGATATTTATTTACATGTTTCAGGAATTTAGGTTAAAGTACAAGGAAGAGAAGAAAAAAAGCTAAAAATGATGAAATGAGAAAGAAAGTTGAAGAAAAGATAAGAAACCGGAATCAAGACACATGTCACTTCTTTATCCTCAAATTTCTTCATGTTCGAGCCATATTTTGGAAATGTTGAAACATGAAGTTGTAGATCTTTTTGTTATCTTTGCGTGGACAACTAATTCGTCAAATTTCGAGATCGGATGATAAAGTTATGACCAATGCAAGTAGGTCGCCAAAAGCTGAAAAATGAGCAACAAAAATCCTGAAGAGGAGATAGATCGCCATACACTGGAGACCGATCTCTGCAGACCAGAATGTGAACAAAATTACCTTTTAGAGTTTGTGTCCAACAATGAAGCTTCATATTTTCTCCTCCTTATAAATAGTTGACAAAAATCACACTTTTAATCAGATATTTAAACCTAGAATTAGCCTCCATTCACACATACACCTCCACCAACATCCACCTCCATCCATCAAATATCCTAGGATTTTGGAACATCTTCAACAAGGAGATTCAAGAGGCGATTGAGAAGGAAGCGAGAGAGGAAGCAAGTATCTACGAACGAAGTTGACATCGAGAGTTTTTCTTTGTCTTTAATTCGTAGTCTTGTTTTGTTTTGCTTTATAATTATGTTGAACTAGTTTATGTATCGGGATTAGGTAAACCTTGTTATGAACCTATGATTTGATGATTTAATGATTGAATCCTTATTCTTTGTGTATGATTTATGATTTTAATGCTTTTGAGGATTGATCACCTTTTGTGATGTCCGGAAATTAATGGTGATAATCCCGGAGTGGTAATGATCCTTCATGGATTCTAATTGTGGCAATTATGAGTTAATTGCGGAGTTGGGACTCTGGAGAATTTTAAATCCGGTATTTGGGTTGTGGGATCCAAGGGTTGAGATTGTATTATCATCGTGGTGATAAACCTTGGAATTGAGTTTTTGGTGGGATCTGGGGGTCTGGGGTTCTTTGATTTGGGGCTGGTCATGGAATTGATGAGTGAGAGATAATTATTGAACACAGATGATTTTTATTGAGTCATGATGCATTTGTGGGGGACTCGGGATTTTGGAGCCTTGGTACTATATATACCAAGTGGACTCGATGTTCAGGCATTCTCTCATCTCTCTTCTCTCTCTCACACGCCCAAACCCTCTCCCCTTTCCCCTATTTTCTCCAATGGAAATAAGATCGATGGAGGCTCGACTTGGGGGCGGATTTCTCGAAGAAAAGTTGGTAATCTTCTTCCCCTCGTCTTTATCTTCGTATTGATTATGATTTTGTGGTGTTTGGTTAAGTGTAAGGTTGGGATTGAGTTTTTAAAATTTTTAAAGATTTTTGGGTTGGAATGTTTAAGGAGTTTTATGGTGTTTATGTCGAGGAATAATGGTATAATGGTAGTTGAGTTTGTTTTCTGGGGGTTTTAAACTCAAAAACGCCATTTTTGGGCCATTTCAGCACTCGCCGATCGATCGGCTAAGGGCCACCGATCGATCACGCGATGTTAACAAAATTGGAAGACGATGAACAGTACGCTCGATCGATCGAGCAAAGTTGCCGATCTATCGAGATGATCGGACGATCGATCGAGCAAGGAAGATTTTTGGGCATATTTCTGCTGGAGCTCTCGATCGATCGAGCACATTTGGCCGATTGATCGAGATGCTCTGTTTTTTGGTATATATCGTTGGTTGTTGTAGAATCGATGCATGCTTCACCCGGGATCTTTTAAAATGGTTAATCGTCATGGATTGATGATATAATTGGGGATTGTGAACGTGCTTGGGCACGTGGTTGCACGCTCTTAAATAATTGTGAGTTACTTTTGTGTTAGCACATAATTCATCGGGTCACGGGACTAAGGCAAGGTTTGATTCGGACTACAAAATTATATGGTACATATAACGTATGAGCATAGTCTTTTATATTATTGCAATTGTGGAATGCATGATATACTGTTAATGCAATAAATTGGTAAGTATTGCCAATTATATGGTGCCGCTATGGAGCGAGCAATGGATGAGATGTTGTCGCTATGGAGCGAACATCGATTATGATGCCGCCACTATTGGGTGTGCGAGGTAACGAAACTGTGGAATTAGTGGTTATATATATGGAATATTTGTAATCATTGTTTAATGATTTTGTTTATTGATTATGATATTGTTATTGGGGAACAGATGAGTTAATCAATGTAATGATTAACTAGCTTTTGCAGATTTGATGGTTTGGTTTCTGTGAGAACGGGAACAGCACAGGGGATTCCGTATGAGGATGACACTATTCAGGGAGTGTCTTTTAAATTCACCGCTTTACATTCTTTAAATTATGTATTGTGGTATTTTGATTATTGGATCGTTGGTATTGGTATGCTCACCCCGTGTGGGGGCTTCTCTGTTGGGACAGGTGAAACAGATACAACGGTAACTCCGGAGTTGAGATCGAGCTATGGATTGGAGGTACTTCCAGGATCGGGGTACCAGTGCCGGTATTGAGTAGGGTACCTTATACATCAATCATTTGATGCTCGCATGTGAGCACAACTATATGTGTATATGGTTTGTATAAAAAGGCAAGGGTCTTTCTCTTTTCAATCACGTGTTGCATGCAATTAATTAAGGAATTGCAAAATGAATTGAGAACATGCTAGTGTATTATTAGGGTGCATGCTATGTAAGTGGACTTAGTTGGGGGAAATTGGACATTACATGGAATAATGCAAGAAATTTTATTGTTGGTATATTATGCTATGGTAGCATGTGGTTGTTAGCCCTGAATACATGATTGTATGCACTAAATGCATGGATTAATACACTAATAGCGGGTTAAGGGCACATGGTCCTTATATTAGTGGTATCAGAGCAGTGGTTTGCTCTTTGGGGCTGTTGAGGGCCTATGAACATGTTGATGGAAACAGGTAGCACATATTTATGCATGATGTTAGTTAGTGTTGTGTGTCACAACTATTTGCTTATGTGCGTTTATGATATGAGATTGTAAATGGAATGTGTTATTGCTAACCATGGTGGTTGCAGGGATCATATGGGATACGATGGGATGACATTAATGGTAATGTTTGGCACTTGATGTAATAAGTGCTGAGGAATCTTATTTTGTAGGAAAATCAGGGAATGAGAAACTGGATATGCTGTCTGAGGACAGGAAATAGTGGATAATGGATCAGGCAATGGCACAATCTGGTATGGTTACCCTATGATTATGGGTACAGGTATGTGCAGTTTACACATGAGTTATTGTGCTTGCAAAGGTGTTAGTTCCGGATCTTATCGATGAGATTTTAAAGATGACAAAACATATCAGACCGGATCGAGAAAAATCAGACTGACCAGAACGATCGCCCAAAACAGATCAAGCTGATAAGATGACTAAGCATATCAGACCGGATCGAGGGTAATCAGACTGACCAGATCAATAGCTCAAAACAGAACAAGCTGATAAGGCATATTATACATCAGACCGGATCGATGGATTTCAGACTGACTAAACCGAAGCTTCAGATCGATCTCTATCTTTATCAGATCAGAGCAGCTTAGGATATATACAAAATGGCTCCTCAGTCCGAATCATTAACGGCTATTTATTGTAGCATTTAATGTTGTAATTAATGCTACAAAGGACCAAAGACTGAAGATTGCCATAAAAGGTAAGAAGACAAAGAGTAGCTTACCTGACAGTCGCCGAAAGTATGAACAAGAACGGCAAGTATCCTGAAGAAGAAGACTGAAGCCTACTCAGAGTCTAAGAAGAGTCAAAGTTGCACATTAAGGGAAATAATGTCGTTGGTACCTTCAACTATAAAAGGATGCAACAAAAAGAACTTGCTGACTCTCGCTGCTGACTCTCACTGATCAATTGAAAAACACACAAGAAAGCAAAAACAGCACAAGCTTACAAGCTCAGAAGCTCTCGAGCTGAAATCATTCTTAAGCACGCTTACCTTGTAACATTTGATCATTTAGGATCACTGTGCGCATTTTGTATTCTGTGTTGAAAATCAGAAAGTGAGAAACATATTGTAACTGTCAGACATAGTGTGTCTGAGCAGATTGAGTGACTAGGAGTTTCAGATTGGTAGTGAGGTAAATCCAGTCTGATTCGGGTTTGTACAACAGGATTGTATAAATCAAAGTCTTCTAGTATAACCTTCCTTAATTGGAAGAAGGGGAGACGTAGAAGGATTACACCACCTTCGAATTTCCAGAAACATATCCTGTGTATCTTATTTCTGTACTTGTTCTTTCATACTAGCCATCGAGCCGTTCTTACATATACAAGAACAGACCGTTCCGCACTTATACTTTCAGTGGTCTGTTCTGTACAAGAATTGATTAAGAAACAGATTTCTTTCACTAATCCGAAAGAAATCACAAAGGATTAATTTTTAGAAGGAGTGTTCATTCACCCCCCCCCCCCCCCCCTCTAAACACTCCGGACCGATCCTAACAAGTGGTATCAGAGCAGGTCATCTTAATCAGCAAAATCACTTGAGCTGATGGCATCATTCAACAAAATCCCTATGTTCTCAAAAGAAGACTATGACGACTGGAGAATCAGAATGCAAGCTCATCTGGCAGCTCAGGATGACGATATGTGGTTCGTCATCACTGATGGACCAATGAAGATTCTAAAAATAAATACAGCAGTCGCCATTACTGGTGGAGAACCACAAATGGTAGAAAAGGACAGATCCCTCTGGACGAATGAGGAAAGAAAGAAAGCAAATCTCGATAATGTGGCCAAAGACATCTTGTTCAAGACATTGGACAAGAACATGTTCAGCAAGATCAAAATGTGCTCTACTGCCAAAGAAATTTGGGAGAAGATAGCACAGCTATGTGAAGGCAACGACCAGACCAAAGAAAACAAGTTAACTGTTGCTCTTCAAATATTTGAGAGCATAAAGATGAAGAGTGGAGAAACTCTAAATGAGTTTGATGAAAGAGTCACTGGTATCATTAATGAACTGAATGGTCTGGGGAAGGAATATTCTAACAGAGAGATCGCTCTGAAAGTTATGAGAGCTCTGCCAAAGGAATGGGATGTTAAGACCATTGCCATGAGGGAATCAAAAGATCTTAACAATGTTGAACTTCATGATCTGTTTGCAGATCTTAAGGCCTATGAGTTTGAACTGATAAGCAGAGGTGAAGCAGAGCCATTCATCTCTCAACCAAACAAGGCCCTGACAGCCATTCTAGACCAGACCGTCTCAACATCAGACCGATCCGCTGAACAGATAAGTAATGATGCTATGTCATTATTTATCAAGAAATTCGGTAAATTCATGTCTAAGAATAAGAGGAACTTCAAACCCTCTCATCATTATAAATCAAGAAAAGATGATACTGTTAACGATCAGGCTTGCTACAATTGTGGTAAGACCGGACATTTTATTGCAGATTGCACCAGACCGAAGAAAGAAGAACGGAAAGAGAAGCATCATGATGATAGGAAGAAGAAGCACTACAAAGACCGCAAGAATCATGGAAAATCCCAAAAAGTCCTAGTAGCTGAAGAAGGAAACAGCAAATGGGCTCAGACAGACTCAGACTCGGAAAGCTCTGAATATTCTTCCAGCGAAAGCGAAGAAGATATTCAATGTCTCATGGCAGACGAAGAGATGAGTCAGACAGATGAGGTATATGATCTTGACTCAAATGAATTTACACGAGAAGAGCTCATGTCCGCACTGCAAGACATGGCTAATGATTATAGGATCTTAGCTGAATCATTTGAGAAGAATAAAGCTAAAGTCAGTGATCAAATGGATGAGCACAACAAACCAAGCTGCTCTGAGCAGGGTGAGTGCAACAATCTCCAGATCGAGCTGAATAAGCTGAAAATCTCCTATGATCAGCTCTATGAAGAAAACAAGAGAATTAGCACACAAAATGCTAAGCTCTCTCATATATTCAAAACATGGACAAAATCCAGAACATCCTTGGAAGAATTACAAGAGGTTCAAAGAAACGTCGGTGATTTCACCGGTATAGACTTTGACACCAAAGAATGCACCAAAGATGAATCTGAGCTGTTGCTGGTAAAGAAACAAGTCATACAAATGACATTTGTTAAATCCAGCGCAATATATGAGACTGAAGCACCTAAGATTCAAACAGGAGTCTCTTACGTGAATCAAAATCTGAGAAAAGGAATTGGTTATGTTGACCAAGCCAAAGAAAAGGCACCAGCAAGATTTGCGTCTATCAGACCAAATCCAAAGGTGCAAGATCTGAGGCAAGGAAGACAATACAATTACTACAATTCGAAACCGATTCAACGAAGATATAGACTACCTTATGAGAATCAAAGGTTTCCACAGCGCACACATTATCACACACAACATCGAAACAGACCAGCACACAGCACACAGCACACCTTACACACACAAGCCATTGAAGCTGATACAGGTGTGGGTTCCCAAAGGGCTAATCCGTTCTGGACCCAAATAGGATTGGGTACCAACAATAAATATCTTGATGACAGGTACCGAAGAAACTCGCATCAGACTGGTATTTGGACAGTGGGTGTTCCCGTCACATGACTGGAAACATCGAGCTACTGTCTGAAGTCACAGAATGTACTGGACCCAAGATCATCTTCGGAGATAACTCAAAGGGTAAGACCGTGGGCAAGGGTAAGATTGTCCATGGTAACATTATTATCAATGATGTGCTGTTAGTTGAAAATCTGTGCTATAATCTGATCAGTATAAGTCAACTCTGTGATAATGGTTATGCTGTAGAATTTCACAAACATTGCACTGTTAAATCATCAGACGGTATAACCATGCTCGTAGGAATCAGGAATGGAAATACATATAAGATTAACTGGAATCATGCTCAACCTGATAATCCTACTTGTTTCATCGCTAACAATGATAATAAACATTGGCTGTGGCATAAGCGTTTGAATCATATAAACTTTAAGACCATCTCTAGCCTGTGTAAACATGATTTAGTTATCGGTCTGCCCAAGATCGATTTTGCTAAGGATAAGATCTGCGAAGCTTGCCAAATGGGCAAACAGATCAGATCATCCTTCAAAAACAAGAATGCCAAATCCTCCTCCCGCTGTTTAGAATTATTGCATATGGACTTGTTTGGTACTATACCAATAACAAGTTTAGGGGGAATGCGGTATACTCTTGTTGTTATTGATGATTACTCACGCTTTACATGGACTATATTTTTGAGCAGTAAAGATCAGACCGATCCGAAGTTGATCAAGCTGCTGAAACGCACTCAGAACGAGAAATCATCCAGCATAGACAGGATTCGTAGTGACAAAGGCACTGAGTTTTCAAATCAGAATCTTGAATCCTTTCTAGAAGATCATGGAATCAAGCATGAGTTTTCAGCCGCTCGAACTCCTCAACAGAACGGAGTTGCAGAACGAAGAAACAGAACGCTCAAGGAAGCAGCAAGAACAATGCTTGCTGATTCTGGCATTTCGCAAAAGTTCTGGGCAGAAGTTGTAAACACTGCTTGCTACACTCAAAATCGGTCTATGATTAACAAGAAGCTGAATCTCACCCCTTATGAAATATGGACTGGTAACAGACCGTCTATTTCCCACCTTCATATTTTTGGCTGCAAATGCTTCGTTCACAACAATGGTAAGAATCATCTTACAGCATTTGAAGCTAAGTCAGATAATGGAATATTTTTAGGATATTCATCAACTAGCAAAGCCTATCGAATTTTTAATAATCGAACCTTAACTGTAGAAGAATCTGTTCATGTAGTTTTTGATGAATCTTTATGTGTTGAGGGCAACAAAGAATCAATTCAAAATCAGATGGAAAATATCCATCTCGAAGCTAACAGTGATGATGAGATTGTAGCTAACAGGTCAAGAGACAATCCACCAGAACCAGAAGTACCAGACAGACCGGATCAAGCCATTGAAGCTTCTTCAGATCGAGCTGATCCGGATGTTCTTCACTCAAATGTCAAAGCAGATGCTGATCATGCTGCTACTACTCATCCGACCGGACCAGACAATCCAGAGTCAAGCTATCGATGGACTAAGAAGCATCCACCCAATCTAGTGATTGGTAGTCCCTCTGCACCGATCAGAACCAGAGGACAGATGATGGATGAATTTACACATGCTGCTTTCATCTCTACTCTGGAACCTAAGAAGATCGATGAAGCTCTAACTGATTTCAACTGGATTAAGGCCATGCAAGAAGAGCTAAATCAATTCGAACAAAATCAAGTTTGGAGTCTAACCCCAAGACCAAGCGATCTGCCTGTCATTGGAACCAGATGGGTTTTCAGAAATAAGCTGGACACAGATGGAACTGTGGTTAGAAACAAAGCCAGACTGGTGGCACAAGGATTCAGACAAGAAGAAGGAATCGACTTCGATGAATCATTTGAACCAGTCGCCAGACTTGAAGCCATCCGAATCTTTCTTGCATATGCTGCCTTTAAAGACTTCAAAGTATATCAGATGGACGTTAAGAGCGCTTTTCTTAATGGAAAGCTTCAGGAAGAAGTCTACATTGAGCAACCACCTGGATTTCAAGACCATTTGCATCCCAATCATGTGTATCTACTGAATAAAGCAGTGTATGGTCTGAAACAAGCTCCAAGAGCCTGGTATGACACTCTATCTCAATTTCTGCTGAACCATGATTTTCAGATCGGCTCAGTAGATAAAACTCTCTTTAAATTTATTAAGGGGGAACATACCCTATTAGTTCAGATTTATGTTGATGACATAATCTTTGGGTCAACTAACCCCAAATTGTGCGAGAAATTTTCTAAGTTAATGCAGGGACAGTTTGAGATGAGCATGATGGGAGAACTTTCATTCTTTTTGGGTCTTCAAGTAAAACAGCTCAACAATGATATTTTCATCAATCAGACCAAGTATACCAAAGAGCTCCTCAAGAGATTTGGAATGGAAACATGCTCAACTGCATCAACTCCTATGAGTCCAACAATCAAGTTAGACAAAGATGAAGGGGGAACAACAGTTGAAGTAACCATGTATAGAGGACTAATCGGATCGCTATTGTATCTTACAGCGAGCCGGCCTGATATTATGTTCTCAGTCTGTATGTGCGCCAGATTTCAGTCAGAACCAAAGCAATCACATTTTATTGCTGCCAAGCGTATTCTGAAATACTTAAAAGGATCTCAGAACGTTGGTCTTTGGTACTCCAAAGATTCGAACTTCAGCTTGATCGGATATTCCGACGCAGACTACGCTGGGTGTAAGATTGATCGTAAAAGCACCAGTGGAACATGTCAATTTCTAGGTGAAAGATTGATCTCTTGGTTCAGTAAAAAGCAGACATCGATTGCCACATCCACAGCTGAAGCAGAGTATCTAGCCGCTGGAAGCTGTTGCGCTCAAATGCTCTGGATTCAACACCAGCTCAAAGACTATGGCATCCAAGCTGTTGACTCTCCGATATTTTGCGACAACACAAGTGCGATCGCTATAACGTATAATCCAGTTTTGCACTCTCGAACAAAGCACATTGATATACGTCATCATTTTATTCGAGATCATGTTGGCAAAAAGGAAATTCGGATCGAGCACATCTCAACAGAGCAGCAAGCAGCAGACATCTTCACCAAACCGCTCCCAGAGGCTAAGTTTAATTATTTTCGTCAAATTCTTGGTTTAATTGACTTATCTTAATAGTGTAGATGCTTTTCTTCCTTTCGCACTTAAAGATTTTTGTTACCACAGATCGATAATACAATGTTCAGAAAGACACAGACCGGTCCGAACCTTCAGACCGATCTATGTCAATCTGATGTTATCCCATGATCTGTTTGGTCAATACATCTTTTGTACAAAAACAGCCCGGACTGATCGCATTTTAACCGCCTTAACTATCTGTTATCCTGACCGTTTATTTTTGAATTTCTTTTCATCAGTCATCGAGATAAAGACACGTGTCTTCTCTCTCCTATTTAGCGGGCTGAACATTTCATTTTATTTCACTTTTTACACTTACCGCTATCTGTTTTCTTATTCTCTCACTCTCCTAAATCTTCGCATTTGTTTAATTGCATTCCAATGGCTACCATCACTCATAACTCCCTCTCCGTTGAGTTTAATGATATTTACAGGGCAGAAGATGCAGAGATGGTGTCCATCTTCAGAGCTTTGGAATCATCTGGTTTAAGGAACTTTCTGGAGTGCGGCACCGTTGTTTATGAATCAGAAATCTGCGAACTATTCGCCAATGCCGTCTCCCAGAAGACATCCATATCCACTACTGTCAAGGGCAAATCATTTGAGATCTCGCCGATGACGCTGGCCAAAACCTTTGGCCTCCCCAGTTCCGGACTGACGGAGTTTGGACAAATTCCTCAAGCGTCACTCTCAGATCTTCAAGGGAAGATATCTATTCTTGGCCACCGCCTGCAACCATCGTTTAAGAAGAAGGAAATGCTCTTCCATTTCCAGGTGCTGTGCGAAATAGTGGGTAAGCCTATTTTGGGCAAGGCAGGAAGTTTTGACGCTGTAACCGCAGAAAAGTTCAGGGCTATGGCGGCTATAATATCCGGACAGAAGATGAACTGGTCCGTGATTCTGTTTGGAGTTCTGATGGAAACAGTGATTGCATCGAAACAAGCTGTATGCTTTGCTGTTCCTCTCAGCAAGCTACTGGAGTCTTTGGACATCGAGCTGGGAAAGCAGTCCGCTCTCAGCCCCTTTAAGATTCTAAACTCCAAAGGACTTGCATTGCTGAAGTCTAAGAGTGCTCCGCCTACTCCTGCTACTCTGGCTGCAGTCAAGATTGAGAAGGGCGAAGAACAAGCTGTTGCACGCAAACCTCGCGTCAAGCGCAAACTGACCATCCAGACTGATTCGGAAGAAACTCAGTCTGCTCCCTCGCCATCAACCAAGCCACTTCCCAAAAAGCCAAGAACCCAGATTACCAAGCCCAGCAAAACATTACCCCTCAAAGCCTTACCCATATTGCCTCCAACTAAAGCCACCCCTGCACCCCAACCTTCCATCCAACCTTCACAAGCTTCAACCCTTGCACCCAAAGTCACTATCCGAGTCCCCTCTACCATTCCCGTGGTGAAAGGGATTGTTATCACTGAGTTGGGCGACTATACCCAATCAGGGATCAAGTCCCCTTCCTCCACCGGCAAGGGAAAATCCATTCTCTCCGAACCCCTCTCCTCTAAACCCAAATCTGCAGCGCAGACAGCCATCGACATCGCTATGGAGGATGTTGATGAGAAGGTGAAGGCACTCATTGTGGTCTTTGATGAATATGTCCAGTACCGGACTATCAACCACATTGAGTTATTCTTCGGTAAGTTGAGCAGACTGAAGAAGATGGAAGAGGAAGTTCTGAAAGGAACAGAGACTGATGATGTTCGGCTTGCCGTGCAGCGCAAAGAGCTATTTACGGCTAATCAAAGATTCAGTTTGGCCACTCTGATCCTAGCTGCTAAGAAACAGAACTTCGATCCGCTTGCTCCAACTGCCAGAGATGATGGGGCTGTTATTGCTCAACTCGAGATGGATGTTCATGCTCTTCACTTAGCTGTCCGTTTTCAATGACAGAAGCTCAGTGTATCCACTCCCACAACCAGCCCGGATCATCCCTCTGCAAGCAAGACTATGGCAGAACCCTTCGTTGAGGTTATTCATTCTGATGCAGCAGAACAGACAACCGAGCCAGCAGCAGATCAGCCTGCAGAGCAAGTACCAGATCAGACTGCAGAGCCAATACTAGACCAGACAGCGGAGCAGCCATTGCCTAATGCTCCGTCTGCGACAGATGATGAACCCTTGAATGTCTTGTTGGACTCTCCAACAACATCTATTCCTTTGGGGTCATCAGTCTCCCTCGTTCAAATCAGTCCAACAGCAGACCTTGCAACAGTTGGCGCTCCAGAATTCGTCGATCCGGATCTGGTGGTGTCCACCGTTGTTGCAGCTCTCCAGATTGAGGAGCCCTCCAGACCCAGCACTCC